>CM023960.1:19988387-20059007 GCA_013407115.1 Glycine latifolia
GATTTGTATGCAGTTGTCATTTGCCTCTTTGCATCGTCATCACCAGATTGCACTGACCAGTATTTTGTCATTGACCATCCTCTCAGGTACTTAAATGTAAACCAAATAAATATAGAATGTAAGTGATAGTCATTGATTGTTTTGTCCACATCCCTTTTAACCCTTGCTTTATGTAAATCACTTGCATTCCGTCAACATGATCGGATAAACAAGCTATATGTTCATTGTAGGTTGTAGGAGAATGAACCTTTTTCCCGTTTGCCTCATCATCAGGAGCTTCATTGTTGGACATTTCACATAGATCATCATCACAGGTGTGAATGTGTTTCATATTGTTGCGTACAATTTGTCTTATGACTGTTTTTAAAATATTTTGTATGTCAAGTATGCATGTTGCTTTTTTTATACAATTAATGTTCATTATGAGTGAACCTTAGTTTCCCGTTTGAGATTCATTACACTGATTCTTCCGGATAGTTTGGATTAATCATTGTATTGATTCTTGAATTGTCCGTTTGGACAGTTTGGGATGACTCAATTTTTTATAGTATATCATATGTATAGGTTGCATTTCTTTTCTTAAATTTCATGAAAATTCGGTACAATGCATTTCACTTTGTTCTCTGGGTGCATACTTGACTGTGGTGGAACTCATGTCACCGCTTTCATGTCGTGTACTCGGAGACCAAAGCGAAATGCTGCCGAAATTTCGTGAAATTTAAGATAAGAAACGCAACCTATACATATGAATATACTATAAAAATATGTCTTCCTGAATGGGATAGGGTCATACCTTGAATGAAAAAAGAGAGGTTTTCATGCATGGAATAACTTTGTGAGTATCACAGAGTTATTAGTTACATGGATCGAAGTTGGATGAATGCAAGTCGCATCACGGTTGAGTATGAGGAAGGCGTTGAACAATTCTTGCAATTTGCATCCGAAAGAAGTCGACCGGATGGGAATGGAAAATATTTATGTCCCTGTATCAATTGTTTGAATGGAAGACGCCAACCACTGGACGACATACGGGAGCATCTTCTATGCGATGAGATTAAGAAGACTTATACGACATGGATATGGCATGGTGAATTGACAAACACGCAGAGGGTCTCGCAAACTGAACCGCTTGATGTTGACATCGGAGATCAATTAGATGATATGATTCGTGATCTGGGACATGAGTCATTTAAGCAAGCACATGCCCCAATGTATGATACGTTGGAAAATGATTCGAAGAAGCTGTTGTATCCAGCGTGCAAAGAGTCATTGACATTGTTGTCCGCGGTGTTAAATCTGGTTAATCTCAAGGCCAGATATGGGTGGAGTGACAAAAGCTTCAGTTTACTGCTTGAGGTAGTTAAGGACATGCTTCCAGAGGAAAACACGTTGCCAAGCAGTTACTATTTGGCGAAGAAGATACTTTGTCCGATGGGTATGGAGTATAAGAAAATTCATGCCTGTCCTAATGACTGCATATTGTACAAAAATGAATTTGAACAAATGGATAAATGCCCCACGTGTGGCGTATCACGGTACAAAGTGAAGGATGATGATGACTGTGGCAGTGATCAGAGTTCAAAGAAAGGCCCTCCCGCGAAGGTGTTGTGGTATCTTCCGATCATTCCAAGGTTTAAGCGTCTTTTTGCTAACCAAGATGACGCAAAAGACCTTACATGGCATGCAGAGGGAAGACACTGTGATGGAATGGTCCGACATCCGGCCGATTCAGTTCAGTGGAAGAAAATTGACCGTTTGTATTCGGAATTCGCCAAAGACCCAAGAAATCTCAGGCTTGCACTTGCCAGTGATGGAATGAATCCCTACGGCAGTTTAAGTACTCAGCACAGTTCGTGGCCTATTTTGCTAGTCATCTACAACTTGCCTCCTTGGTTGTGCATGAAGCGAAAATACATGATGTTGTCTATGATGATATCGAGCCCAAGACAGCCAGGAAATGACATTGATGTTTATCTTAGTCCCTTGATTGACGACTTGACAAAGTTGTGGGATGAGGGGGTGGCCGTGTTTGATGGGTATCGAAAGGAGACATTCAAGTTGCGTGCAATGCTATTTTGTACCATTAATGATTTTCCAGCGTATGGGAATTTAAGTGGATACAGTGTAAAGGGTCATCGTGCATGCCCTATCTGTGAGCAAGACACGAGTTTCGTGCAACTTAAACATGGAAGAAAAACAGTTTACACACGACATCGACATTTTTTGAAACCTTATCACCCATATCGGCGATTGAAAAAAGCATTTAATGGAAGTCAAGAGCATGAAATTGCACCGATTCCGCTAACCGGTGACCAGGTTCTTGAGCGGGTTGAGGGCATCCATACTATATTTGGAAAGACTCAAAAGAAGCAGAAAGGTCATACTTCCATATGGAAGAAGAGGTCGATACTGTTTGATCTTCCATACTGGTTTGATCTAGATGTTAGACATTGTATCGATGTTATGCATGTGGAGAAAAATGTGTGTGACAGTGTCATCGGAACGTTGCTTAACATTCAAGGCAAGACAACGGATGGCTTGAACACTCGTCAAGATCTTGCTGAGATGGGTATACGTGAGCAGTTACATCCTAGGTCCAATGGTAAGAAAATTTACTTGCCTCCAGCATGCCACACTTTGTCAAGAAAGGAGAATATCAGTTTCTGTCAGTGTCTGCGCCGAGTGAAAGTGCCACAAGGATACTCTTCAAATATTAAGAGCCTTGTACAGATGAAAGACCTGAAACTAGTTGGCTTAAAGTCTCACGATTGCCACGTGTTGATGCAGCAATTGTTAGCCGTGGCGATTCGAGACATTTTGCCTGACAAAGTCAGGCATGCTATAAGTCTGCTGTGCTTTTTCTTCAATGCCATTTGTTCAAAAGTCGTGGATCCGGTAAAGTTAGATGACTTGGAAGAAGAGGCGGCAATTATCTTGTGTCAGTTGGAGATGTATTTTCCTCCTTCGTTTTTCGACATAATGGTTCACTTACTTGTTCATCTGGTAAGAGAAATTAAATTGTGTGGTCCAATTTATTTACGGTGGATGTACCCGATTGAACGATACATGAAGATCTTGAAAGGGTATACAAAAAACCTACATCGTCCTGAAGCATCGATAGTTGAAAGGTACATTGCAGAAGAAGCTGTAGAGTTTTGTTCTGAGTACCTTGAAAAGGAAAAACCTGTTGGGCTTCCGGAGTCGCGGCATGAGGACAGAGTGGGAGGAAAGGGTACACGAGGGCTGCATGTTATAACGCCCGCTTTGTATGAATTGCAACAAGCTCATTTGTATGTCCTGAATAACAGTCATGAAGTCCTGCCATATATGGTTCGACATCGAGCATTAGTGAAGGAAACTAATCCACGAATGACGAAGAATAGGTTGTTGAAAGAGCATAACAAGACTTTTCTGAATTGGTTTAAAGATACAATCTTTAGTGTTGAATCTTCATCTGAAACAATGAGGAAGTTAGCAGATGGGCCTAAAAGAAATGTTAGAAGTTGGTAGGGGTACGATATCAACAAGTACTCGTTCTACACCAAACAACAAGATGACAAGAGCACAATGCAAAACAGTGGGGTCAGCCTAAGGGTGAGTCCCAGCACTTCACTTCTGTGCATGACCACAATACACGGTTGGCGTGCTTGCCTTACTTTGGAGTCATTAATGACATCTGGGAGCTTAATTATGTTACTTTCACTGTGTGTGTTTTCAAATGCAAGTGGGTTGATATCAACAGTGGTGTGCGAACCGAGGACTTCGGATTTACTTTGGTAGATATGAACAACCTAGCTTATCAAGATGAACCTTTCATCATGGCCGAACAAGCTAAACAAGTGTTTTATGTTCAAGATCCTTGTGACGAAAGGTGGTCAGTGGTACTACAAGGAAAAACCATTGGCATTAATGTTGACGATGATGTCTCAACCACCGATACAAGTGTCACTCAATTCCCTACACCAATCCCTAACGTCATAAGAGAAGACGAGGTGGACGACGTTCATGCAAATCATAATGAACATGATGAAGGAGAATTAATTAACATCACTTAATGTAAATTTTTTTTTAAGCTCATTTGACTTGTACAATTTCATGATTATGCATATTGTGACTTAACTTTACTTATCTGTGTTATTTGTTTTTTTACAGGATCATGACTACACCACCCAGCTCCCCTCCTCATGCTGAGGCACCCCATCCTCCTCCTGAGTCAGGAGCGGCTCATCTTGAGTCAGCACCTCCGCTTGAGTCAGAACCTTCGCCATCTACGGCGAAGAAGACGAGGAAGGCAACACGGCTGAGGTCACTTGCCACTCGAGCTCCTGGTGCTGACAGACCGGTGGTCCATGTGGATCCTGTCACAGGGAAGGCTGACGGTCCTCAGGCAAAGAAATTGAGGACATATCTAGGTATTGTGGCTAGGGACAAGGTGGACGTCACCCTTCCTAATTGGAAGGAAGTTCCTTCAGCGCAGAAGGACTTGATTTGGGAGGACATTCAGGTATATGTCATTTAAAGGACTGTTAGACATTGTTTTAATTATGCATTTAAAATGTTGTTGACGTTACTTTATGGCCCATGTTCCTTCTAATGCAGGCTGAGTTTGATATACCTGAGGCGTCTGACCATCGGACAAAGAAGAAGCTTCTGCAGACTGTGGGCGAGCGCTGGAGGCAATTCAAATCAGATTTGACACGGAAATGGGTCCTCACCGAAGGGAACGACGATGATGCTGATGCTGTATGCGAGAAATACGACATTAGTAAGGAACAGTGGACCCAATTTTGTGCTTCTCGGTGAGCGGCTTCCTGGGAGGTTCGTTCTTTCACAAAACCTTATGATTTAAGTGATGTAGTCAGACAAGTAAAATATTTGTAAACCTATTGTCAAATTGTAACAGGATGTTAGAAAGAAGGCCCAGGCGATCCAGAAGCTGAACACCGCCCCTCACGTGTTGTCCCGCGGGGGTTACGAGTTGCTCGAGAAGAGATTGCTTGAGGAAAAAGCGAAGAAGCAATTGGAGGGAGCAACTCGTGATGACAGCACGGAGACTATCATTCATCCTCCGTCCCTCGTGAGACGACACGTCAAGTGGAAGCTCGCTCGCACGAAGAAGACCGAGGAGATGACTTCGGAGGCGGCACGCGAGATTGCTGATAGGATTGTAAGTCAAACGCCATTATTCATACACATTTAATGAATTTTTGGCATCACAAATGACAAAACTAACGTTAATTGTTTCTTGATTGCAGGATTCCCTGGATGAGCAAGCCTCATAGGGTTCTTTTGTCGCCAGTGGACGTCAGGATGTCCTGACTACTGCCATTGGATGACCAGAGCACCCCGGCCGTGTCCGTGGTGCTGGAGCCGGTGTTACCATCACCTCATACTTCGGACCGGCTCCATCATCCTCTCGCAAGTCGAAGTCTGCATCCATGGCGCCTGAAGACTTGGATCGCCTGAAAGACAACATCAGGGTAGAGCTGGAGCAGTCCATCACTGATCGACTTACACAATCGATCACAGAAAGAGTTACGCAGCAAGTGATGTTGAGCTTCAGCCAGTTGCAGTCCCAGATGCAGTCTCAGGGTGCCATGCAGCCTCCGGAGGTTCAGTCATGTCCTCTTGGTGCCCGTGTGAGCACCAAGGGAAGCTGTGTCGATCCCTCGGGCAATGACCCTGACACGGGTGCATCTGACAGGCGTGGGTTGTATGTGGATGACAATCCTCCCCGCCTTGTTGCCCTTGGCAGAGTTTATGAGGGATCGACGACCGTGCATAGCTTCCCTCTTGGCACTGAGCAGGTAAAGGTGAGTGTTGAGGAAGTACGCGATGCTGATGCTCGCGTCCCTGTTCCCACTGACGAGGTTCAGTTAGTGGGGCAGGCACTTAACATTTTCCTTGCTTGG
The DNA here is from genome assembly GCA_013407115.1 of Glycine latifolia. Lineage (NCBI taxonomy): Eukaryota > Viridiplantae > Streptophyta > Magnoliopsida > Fabales > Fabaceae > Glycine > Glycine latifolia. The sequence continues at coordinate 19,994,300 of CM023960.1, forward strand.
CCGACACACCTTGTACAGACAATTTTGCTCCAGGTTTATCATTTTTGCCTTATTTCTTGTCATTTACCAATGATTTGTCACATACTAAGTTAACCTGACTTTAATTCTTGTGGTTGTTAACTGTGTAGGATAAAGAACAACCCAAGGGACCGGCGAAACCTGTACATAAGCCGGAACATTTTTCTGATCCCTTGTACCAGTTAGCATTGACCATCCTCGATCTATTCCTCAGACCCGTCCAGGTGCCATGGGACCCGGAGATGTTCGGGGTGCATAATGACAACTTCCCCTTGTACATCAAGCATGAGGATATTTTAGAGATCATCCATGGTGGTCAATGTCTCAACATATCCGTTATACAATTGTGGATTCTGTAAGTTACTTTCAATTGACTAGCATTAATTACTTGTTGAATTGTTTTATGTTGATCCATAATTGACTTTATTTTCACGGTACAATAGGCATATGAATGAATTAAGCCTGCAATCGGATCATGCCCATGTGTATGGATTCCTCGAGCCACAGTCCATACAGAGATCTGGCCAATCTCAATTGCACATCGAGGACTATATGAAGAAATGGATGCAGAGTTCACAGAAAGATGTCTACCTTGCACCGTATTTGAATGGGTAAGTATCAATTTATATCACAATTTAATTAATGTATGCAGTATAATAACTTGTTTTTGGACAATGCAGTGCACATTGGCAACTAGTGGTTATTTGTCCTAAGGCCAATGTAGTGGTCTGGTTCTGTTCGTTGCATAATAGGCCTGATAACTACCTTAAAGACATTATTAACAGGTAGGTTGTAATTTCTAACACATTTATCTTATTTCTGTGGCATGAATATGTTCATTCTACACTATGCATGCTTGTTTCTCTTAAGCAGTGCTTTGAAGGGAGTCCTTGACACTCCAGGAAATAAATCAAAGGCTACTACTAAATGGATTGCGCTTAAAGTAAGTCATCTAATAAATCATGGTTTATGTATTGAAAGATATTTTTATTACTAACAGCGCTGTTAACTTTCACTATGTTTTTCAATTTAGTGTAATAAGCAAAAAGGAAGCACTGAGTGTGGCTATTATGTCATGCACTGGATGTGGACAATAGTCCAAGGAGGCTTCTCAGATAACTGTGACATGGTAATTAATTGTCTAATTCAAAACTGATTCTTTTTTACTTGTTTTAGTTGCGTACTTATTAAATTATGTTTTCTTATGTCATGCAGTATTTCACTGATGAAAGACCATTGGAAGCCGACACCTTGAAGGCTATTAGGGTTCAATGGGCGAAGTTTTTTCTTAAAATTAGAGATGACATTTTAGTAGATTAGGTGCTAGCTTATTGGATTTTCAAATTGTATAAACATTAGGTTAGATTATTCTTTTATGTACATTGACACTATTCAATTTTATTTGTTATTATTCAACAATTTATTTTAATGTATTATGAAATTGGCTGGATCTGGATTTGGTTTTTTACAGGTTGAATAACTGCTAAAATTAAAAAAACAGACAGCATATTAAAAAAAAAATTAAAGAAACAACATCGGTTTTCTTGAAAACCGATGTTAACTTAAACTACAACATCGGTTTTACATAAAAACCGATGTTGATTTGATGTAACAACATCGATTTTTGGAAAGAAAACCGATGTTGATTTGATGTAACAACATCGGTTTTGTTAGGAAACTCGATGTTGTTACATGAAATCAACATCGGTTTTTGATAAAAATCGATGTTGTCGTGTAAGTTAACATCGGTTTTTACTAGAAAATCGATGTTAATATTCCATCATTATAAGACTTAATGTTTAAATTTGTCATATATCCACATCGGTTATTTATGGAAAACCGATGTTGTGGAGTTTTGTTAACATCGGTTTTGAAAATCGATGTTAACTTCTAGACATTCAACGTCGCCTGATTCAACATCGGTTCAAAACCGATGTTAAATGTCTAAAATAACCGATGTTAAAACTGCTTTTTCTAGTAGTGAATATATTTTAAAAAATCCTTAATTGAAATCATACAGATAAACTTTCATACCAACACTACTAGAAAACATGCATTTTACGACAGCCATTCTACGTCGGTTGTCGCGGAACCGTTGTAGTTTGGAGGGCGGTGGCAATTCCGTAATTAAATCAACATTTCGAAGACGGTTGTTAACACAACCCGTCTTTGTATGGGCTAAACTACGACGGTTATAATTTAACCGTCTTCGTTTCCTGAGAATAAAATAAATTTTTTAAGAAAACGATGACGTTTTGCTTTGCTCCCCGTCCCCTTCTTCGTTTTACTTTGTATTAATTGGCACTTTTACAAACTCATTTTCAGTGGTGCCCTAGCTACACATTCCTCCAAAGATACCACACCGGTGTTCTCCCTTTCCGGCAAGCGCACTCAATCTCTCCCTCTCGTGGCCTCCGTGTTGTTGTTGAAGTGTGCCTCCGGTGTCGTCGCCTCCGTCTCAGCTTCATTGGCCGGCTCATCTGCAGCTTTCGTGTTTCGATCAACAAGGGCAGCAACGCTATCAACATAAACAACACAATCCTTAACACCCTTTTTAAATCTATTTCTTTTTTTGTTTTTTGGGTCCATTCATTTTTATGCAAAATTTTACTTTTATTCATTTTTTGGGTCCATTCAACGTAAACAACACAATCCTTAACACCCTTTTGGTGTGTCACTGTCATACAGAGGAACAAATTACATAAAGTGTGATTTATTTATTTTTTAAAGTAAAAAAGTGTGATTTATTTTTATTAATATTATTATAATTTATAAAATACATGCTTTCTTCTTCTTCTTCTTATCTGACCCTGTTTTGTGCTAATTAATATAGGGAAATGGACACCGTGTTATGACAGTGTCACCGCGTTACGACCAATACAAGGATGCATGGGACATTAGTGTGACGGTGGAGGTAACTTTTGGTTCTCATCATGTATCTGTATAAATCTAGGTAATTCTTAGTAAATGATTTAACTGTTTCATTTTTTTATTCTTTTCTTTTTTGTGTTGGTAGGTCAAAATTGGAGATAGAATAGAAACTGTCCGTTTCTTTCACTGCTATAACCGAGGAGTGGATCGGATTTTTGTGGACCACCCATGTTTCCTTGAGAAGGTTATATACTTTTATTGGCATCAACCATTTCACACAATGGAATATTTATAGGACAGAAGACACTGTGAATGTGACACCTTGAAGTTAATAAATTGACATATTTCTTGCATTTTGATTTAAAAGGTATGGGGCAAGACTGGGTCAAAACTCTATGGCCCTAGTGCTGGAGTAGATTATGAAGACAACCTACTTAGATTCAGCTTGTTATGCCAGGTAGCTTATTGTCTTAAATTTTTTTCTCCCTAACTGCTAATCATAAGCAATTGTCTTGATAATTGCTCAAATTTCCATGTCCTCTGAATCATAACTATCCATACCCTGTTTGTTTCAATTGATTGAATCGTAACTATTTTTTGTTGCTTTTCACATGTTGCACTGAAATTGTGGTCTGATCTATTTCATTGCCTGAAACAGCTCCTGAGCAAACCCCTATGTTGTTTATTTACTGCTGCTGCAGTTGTTTTACAATAGAATTCATACTTGTACTAAAATATGTAGGTCACAAAAATATTAGCTAGATGCATAGTGTCTTTCCTACATAGTACATACAACTATACTATTGTTATTTTCATTTTTTTCCAAATTCATTGACATGGTAATATTGTAAATATTAAATATTTATATTATGAATGGGATGACTGAGGGTGATCCCTGGCACATAAATAAGGTTGTTGTCTTGTGAGTTGGAGGCCATCATTTCAAGTATATCCTACCTCTGCAACCAATGACCATATTTTAAGGAATTGGACTGGATTACTTTGTACATTTCTCTTTATACTTTTTTTTTTCTTGTGAAGGTATACCAACATTGCCCCCAAATTTTGAGGACGATACATGGGCAAAATTGAAGTCAGCTATTCCTGCTATATGTATCAAGCAACCTGTTTCCTGTGAGTTGGAGAATCTTTATCAGGTAATCATGGAAAACCTTTGCCTTTTATTAAGTACTGGGTTTAATTTATCTCCCTACTCATCAAACCTGTATAGTCCTTGTAGCATTAGCCTTGGCATATGTCTGATTTATCTGCCTTATAAATGCCATGAAGATATCATGGTAATCTAACATAAATAACCTCCTACTTGCGAGTGGCTGTTATGCATACCCTCTTAGCATACTTGTATCTCAACTTCAGTAAAGGGTGAAGATAATAAGTTACTATCTGCGTCACTTGGATTGTTTAGGTTACAGACATAGAGGTCTAATTTATCTGTTTTCTAATTTATACACTTTTTGTTGTTCTGTTTCGGTCTTTGTTAAATCCTTTCTATGCATATTTTTGTTACCTGCCGGCTGCCACATTTATTTCTGCAAGCAGTTTAATTGATGAAGAATTTAACTGTTCCTCGAGATTTCTAAATGACAGCTTGATATTTGTTACTTGTCATGTTTGTGGCCATTTTGCCAAATTGGAGAAGTAATGTTTTTGGACAAATGAATTATTAAACTTCCTTATTGTTACTGGCTAAACGTGGTTAATGAGTTTATCATAACAGATGAAAGCTGAACAAAACAAATGTCAAACTAGGGTGGTCTCACAAGTAAACAAAAATTGATAGTAGCAACTTAAATTAGTTAATTTGGCTCAAGTACAGCGAGCACCTAAATCCAATGCACTATGCAGGGAGCCTAAGTTGAAAAGGGAAATTTTAAACATAGGAGTACAAATCACATCCACATATGCTATAGGTTGGTCAGACAATGAAGAAGATGAAAAGAAACAAAATATATATGATATGAAAAACTGTTTTAGCTCCAAGATTTAGCTCTATTAGGAAAGGTGCTGATTTAACTGTGATCTGATTCATCTAAGGATTGAGTTATTTAACTGCTCAGTGAAATTATGAGTACGGCACAAATCTTCTTTGTGTTGGTTTATATAGATTTTTCACCAATATCTCTTCGGTTCTCTCTGGAATTTTGACATAATATGTGGGAGTTTCACTTAAAGTATTTCTTATCTTTATTTTTATTTTTTTGGAATTAATTTTTTCTACTGTCAAGTCTGAATGTTCATAGATAGTTAGATATAAGTGGTAGATTATGAAATACGATCATGGGAAATACAGTTCTATTCAATTAAAGAAACTTATTCATATATGTTGCTGTATATATTGATTTTGTACCTCTTCTAGAAAGCATCATATGTATATAACAATAGATAATTGATATGATTGATATTACCTTTTCCCCTCATATGCATACATTGCTAATAGTCTAAAGCTCACAGAAAAAGAGACAGTGGCTATAATAAGATAGTGTACAATATGTAGTACCCTCGAACTAGCTATGGAAGTTGTTGGTAAGGTTTCTATCAAACTTGTCTGATCTACATAAACATTTTACATGTCATGGATCCGTAGTGCTTTTCGTTCTGATTCTTATGAGTTGGAAGAGATAGTCCTTCGGAATGAAAAAGTCTGATCCTTTGAAATCAAACTCTTTTTGAGACAGCAAGGATGAATGTCATCAAAATCCTTTGGAATCAACATTCTTTTCTTTTCTTTGAATGTAACAAAATATGGAGTATAACATTTTTTTTCATGTGCTGTGGAATTCATTAATGTTTTTCATAGGGTAAATTTGGCTTGGTGAAAATGAGATACACATATTTCGCAACAATTTTTTAGTAATGGAAGTCATATATCAGATTTTTCAATCCTCAATTAGTCATAAGTAAAATTGATCAATATATCACACTAATATTATAATAATCCAAAAACAATAATGAAGCAATATAAATTATTTTAAGGACAAAATTTAGATATATAAGTATTTTTATTACTGATGTCTAATTAAAATTGAAATTCAATTTAATAATTTATGATATTTTAAATATAAATATTTATTTTTTCATATTACTGATGTAAAACTTAATTCTATTTTAAAGTTTTGTAAATTTCTGCATATTTGGAATCTAGCTTGAGGTTTGCGTGTTCGATTTCTCTGTTAGTTAGTTGGCTTAATTTGTTCAAAGTACCTATTATTGTAACCTTCAGAAATTAATCCATAGTATTCTTTTGTCGACTATAAGAGTTTTTTTTTCTATATCAAACATCACAAAGTATTCCAATTCATTAGAAAAAAGATTAATCATTTATTGACTTTTAAGTGAATTTTATATATGGAAAAAATTGAATACAAATTTTTCCATTAAATAAATTATTCTTTTACATATAAATATAATATAATAAGACCTCACATCTCACTACGTTAATTCTAATAAATTAGGATACTAATGATTAAGCTAAATAATTTTACCATAATTGATTTATGTGTCCAGTAATAAATTAATCCACAATATATAAGTAAAACTTATAACTTATGAGTGTTGATGTCACTATTCAACCTAACAATATTTATATTCAATTAAGTTGATATATAAATATTAGGTACATCTTTTCCTTTAAAGAATTCCTCGAGCATTCAAAGTGAGCAATATCCCCTGACGCATGCTTTACCAAAACCAAGTTGATATCTCTGTCCTCATGCATGCATTTTATTAATCTTTATTATTGATATATTTGGATTCGAATTTAATTTTCAGTAGAAATAATTTTTTATTAGATTTTATTTATTTATTTATATGAAATTTTGAAATAATTAAGATCTTTTTTTTTTCCTTACGAATCAGAGAGGATGAAGAAAAAAAAATCTCTAATTGCATTTCATAAACGGAAATTGTTTCTTAACTTTAAAAAGCATGATATGTAACCAACTAAGACTCTACATGCTTTAATAATTTGAAATAATTATAGACAATATGGGATTTGTCCATGTGTAACTATCTATTATATGGAATTTGGACCAAGGCCCCATCTCCTAATAAATATGTCATAGTTTTGTTTTGGACAAAGATATCTTGTTTATTTAATTCAACTGTTAAATTTAAATTCATCAAAAAATATAGAGTATTAAGTTTATGAAAACGTTACATAATTTTAAATAAATTCCATCGCTTTTTTTTTTAATTTGTAATTTAATATAATTTTTATTTTAAACTATAAATATTATTTGATTTCATATGCATATATAATAACAATAAGATAATATCACTAACTAATGATTTAGCATTGGATTAACTTGTGTCAATATAACTTGTTCAAAGGATCTTGCTGGCATTCCGAAGGACTATCTCTTCCAACTGATAAGAATCAGAACGAAAATCTCTTGTCTCATTCTTTGTCCCCCCAATGAAAGAGGTATTGTTTTGCTAGCCATTGATTTGAAAATCAAGTAGCGGCTATGGTAGGCCTAATACAACAATTTATGTAGGTTCGAATCCTCTTTTTCCCCTGCATGATAATAACCAACAAATGAATTAGAAATTGTATTGCTTAATTAGACACTAGATATGGGAGAGCAGTTACTCAGAAAAAATGTATTGTTTTGTGACAAGTTGAAAGTCCTACCATGAAATTTGAAGCAATAAACATAAATAATTTTGTAACTGAAATTGTAGAAAGAAAATAGTCTTACCATGACAACATGATCCTCATGAGCATGAGAATGAGTATGGCTGTGAACATGATGATGAGGAGCTCGACCATGATTGGAATTAACAAAGTCCATTTCACTCCCAAGACTTTTCCTTCTGATTTCAATCAGATTTGTTTCCTTTTGATGCTTTTTGTTTTCACAAGCTTGAGTGAACATCACTGTATAGTCGATAACTCCTGGTTCATTTTGGTCCCACCCTCTAAAATCAAATCAAATCCTCCTCCCTTTAAAACCCAACAGCCACATACTACAACCATTCTTAATTGTTTTCAACTACAGAATATCCCTTATTAAGCTAAACATATACATATTTTTAAGAATCCTATAAGGCACTTAGCTATTTAAAAAAAAAAATTCCACTCTTCATATAGCTGTTTAGCATAAGTAACCTCAAATTCTAATTGGCCTTGGATGAAAAAATCATACCTTTTCAATGGTGGTGTCTTGGTCGTTTACTATTGTGTCACTCAATAAAAAATCAACTTGTTTTGATGTACATGTGAAGCATATATGTGTGCCTGGGTATTATTATTAAATTTTGCATTATTGTATGATTTATTGACTACTTCAATGATGACACCAATGGACAATTTGAAATACCCAAAGTGGAGCAATTAACAATTTCCTACTTATCATTGTTTGTTGTTTCAGGGCTTGCTTATTCACACCTTTTGCACGTTCAAAATTTATTCCTATTCTGTTTCTCCAAGAATAACTAAGTCATTAACACCGTCGACATCACGACATTCTGTTATTCTGCATTTTGACCCACCACCAGGTATGTACCATGTGTGGCATTGTTTTGTGGAGTATACATCTTTATTGATATATGAATTACCTTTTCTCTTAACATGAAGTGCATAGTTGGTCAACCTTAGTTCCCCGTTTAAGGTTCAATTCGATGATTACTACGGATAGTTTGTATTAATCGTTCAATTGAATCTTGAATTGTCCGTTTGGACAGTTTGGGAAGTTATTTATTTTATACATCATTCATACATATAGGTTAAGTATGAGTTGTTTAATTTAATGAGGTTTCGGTTTGCTGCATCTTCCTTTGTTCTCTGAGTGCATACATGAATGTGGTGACAACAAGTCACCGCTCTCATGTTGTGTACTTGGAGACCAATGGGAAATGCTGCCGAAATTTCATTAAATTAAACCAATCATACTTGTACGTATGAATCATGTATAAAACCTAACTTCCTGAATGGGGTAGGGCCACACCTTTTATTAGTTTGGGTCTTTCATTTACATGCAGTGAAGATTTACACAATGATAATGATAGGTAAGTGAAACCATGGATCGTAGTTGGATGAAATCACCGCGCATTAGTGACCACTATTGCAGTGGTGTTGAACAATTCCTACAATTTACAACACGGAATGCACCTACTCTGCATGGAAATTATTTTTGTCCATGTGTTAAATGTTTGAATGGAAGACGACAATCAATTGATGAAATTAGAACACATCTAATCTGTGACGGCATCCTTCCGAGTTACACAAAATGGATATGGCATGGTGAATTGCCAAACTTCCCAACGGTGGACAACACTGCAGCTGTTCATGAAGATGCAGCAGATCGTCTAGAAGACATGATACGTGATCTTGGAGAAGAGAATTTTCAACAAGCAGTTGCACCTGTGTATGACAATTTACAAAGTGATTCAAAGATTCCTTTGTATGAACATTGCACAACCTTCACACGATTGTCCGCGGTCTTAGCTTTGGTTAACTTGAAGGCAAGATTTGGATGGAGTGACAAAAGTTTCACGGAATTGCTATGTTTGTTAAAGAAAATGCTTCCGAAAGATAACACTTTGCCGAACAATCATTATGAGGCAAAGAAGATTTTATGTCCCGTGGGAATGGAGTACCAAAAAATACATGCATGCCCAAATGATTGTGTGTTGTACAGAAAGGAATTTGCTGATTTGAAGAATTGCCCCACATGTGGTAAATCGCGATACAAAGTAAAAGATGATGAATCCAGTAATGATTCCTGTAGAAATAATACTCGTCCAGCCAAAGTTTGTTGGTATCTTCCAATAATTCCAAGGTTTAAGCGGTTGTTTGCTAACGCAGATGACGCAAAAAATCTTACTTGGCATAGACATGGAAGGAACTCAAGGTTAGTCATTTATTTGGCATGCATCAATTTTAATGTGTATATATTATGGTAGCAAAAATCCTGCATCTTAAACATCTTTCTGTGTAAATATAGACCAATGTTCAAAAAGGAGGTTTTGAATGTGGATATTACGTAATGAATTGGATGTGGAACATAGTCAGTGGGGGTTTGAAGAATGAATGGACCAAGGTATATTAACCTGAATGCGTATGGAATTTAGATTCTTTTGAAACTGTTTTAGTAAGTGTTTAACTCATAATTGACCGATTTGTATACGTACTTATTCTTGCAGTGGTTTAGTGATGGAACAGCCTTAGACGTCGAGGACATAACAAGATTAAGGAAGAAATGGGCAGCATGTTTGTTAGAATTTCAAAAACAAAAATTGTAGGCAGATTGTCCTTTTTTGGGAAGTGGAATGACGCTATTTGTATATAATTGTAGGCAGATTGTCCTTTTTTGGGATTTGGAATGACACTATTTGTATATAATTTAAATGTCTTCTGTTTTGGTATTGCAGCATATAAAAACATATTTCGGAATGTATTGTTGTTTATTACCTTTTGTGTACAACAAGGACTACTGAATTCCCAATTGTATTTTGTGCGGCTCATGTGGCTACTTTGCAGGTGTTATGATGGTCTTAGAGGCTTGTTGCAAAAATTGACAAAGTAAGAGACACCGACATTTTTGGTAAGTTGCAGCTCGAACTGTTTTCTTTCTTTATTCTTGTATGATCTGCAGAGACTTGTATGACTATATGGTAACAAGATACAGAGAAGGAGGCAGGTCTAAAGGTGGCAAAGGGGAGACATTTTCTTTTTCGTTGCAGCAGTTGCAAACTGGTCGTGATGAATATCACGAAGAGGCTACATTGTTTGTTTTCCCATGTAAATCTCTGAAGCAAGGACAACCGCGTAGTCTTCTAACACAGGCAGCACACCACCATGCTGCTCAGGTTCATCATATTTCCCTATTTCAAATTAGTTAATTGGGAATTCCTTCATAATATGTTCTTTTCCATTTTATGTTGATTACGATTGCTTTCTCTTATGCCCGAAAACAGTTATCTTTCTTCAAGCAAGCAGTCAAGTCCCTTGAGACAGTAGAACCACTTGTAAAATCAGTAGAAATACAGCAACACATTGATTACCACTTCAGTGGTCTTGAAGAGATATAACTGCAAAGGACTTGTCTGGTATTTCATGTTAGCTCTGCATTAAAGTAGATATTTAGGTTTTTATAAATATTTTTAATGTACTATTTTGCTGCAGCAATAGTAATTGGCAAAGATAGGGACCAAAATTGGATTCATGATGGTTCTGTGTTATTAGTATTTGATTTATTGTTTGCTTCATTTGTAGGGTATCTTTGGGTTGGTTTTCTTTTGAGGCTGAATGGTATGACACAAATTACACAAACTTTGCTCAGTGTGAAGCTCAATCTGTGACACTATTTGTTCAATACCTTTAAAATATGAAAGCAGATACCGTCCAAGTTGGTTCAAAAGGAAATGGACAACAAAATGAGAACCCTTTGCCTGATGTGGTAATAATTCAATGGCTTGTTTTTAACATCTGCTTACACTAGGGAGACTTAAAAATATCCTAATCCTAATTTCTACATTTGTGATAGAGTGGTTTGGACCAATATTAGTGCAGATAAATGGATAGAATATACTAAGACTGCCTTCTCAGTGGATCCTAGCCTTGCTTTATCCTTGTCATGATGAATATACAGTCATATAAACATATGTGGGAATAAGTTAAAATTTAAATGTTGTTAGATAGTGACTTTTCGGTTCTTGAGTAATTCAGTATATAAACAAGGGATTATTTACCTAGTGAGCTTGTAAGAATCCTATCCCACTCTTCTTTCCGTAATTCTGAATTTTGCTGCATGTCATTGCTTAGGTTGCGGTTCTCTGAATTTGAATATTTTATGCATGTTCATGTGATTCATATATGTTGTGATTATGTGAACCATAATATCCGAGGAATGAATACTCTCACCTCTATGGTTCTGGAAATTGACAAACTAAGCTTGATCTTTGTTCTGTTTCCGGTGACTGAGTTCCCTATGGGGGCCTATATAATTTGTTCTTTTTACAATATCCCATATCAATGAATTTTATATACTACTTGTATCAAGTGTTGTTTCCGGTCAAGGTGCTGTTTCCTTTTGCGCTGTCTTGCTTGCAAGCCAACTATTTGATTTAAAGTGGAAAATAATTTCTTATGTATTATGCTCCTTAAAGTTACTAGGAAAGCAATTGAGAGGGTGGCTGGGTTTCATTCTTATGTATTATTTTTGTATTGTACATATATAATACTAAATATTGTGTCTATCTTTTTTCTTTTGAAATTTGCCAACACTGCAAAGCAATTTCATACTTTGAGATGACAGTGATTGGTTCTTCTCTGTAGAACATTGAGAGGGTTCTAAAAAGGTCTGGGAGCAACATTTTCTTCTTTAATGGTTTAAGAGATCCTTGGAGCGGTAGAGGGTGTGACATCTTTCTTTCTATCCACTTTTATTTATTCTCATTACTATGGCTAATGATATACTGGAATTAAGAATAGGACAGCAGCTAACTCTAAGGTCACATTAAAAAGTGTTCTCTGTGTTGAGTGTCCTCTGCTTTTATGGGAACAGTTTATGGTAGTGAGGTAAACCATGAAAGTAATAAAGACTTGTGTTGATTAATGTAATATATATATAATGTTGTGGATGTGGTAAAGCAACCAAAATAAACTGTGTTTGAGGTTCCACTTTTATACATTCAATGCCTATTAGTAAGTTCAGTGATGCCCAAGGTGTTGGAACAACTTATTGGCCAAACCCCAGTGTTTTCCAAAGGTTGGTTCTCAATAATTTTCTAAATGGGCAGTTCAGTGATGCTGGTAATGGGCATAAATCTCACATCTGTGTTCATTGAAACTTTTTGTTGATCATTTTTGTGGTTATAGTCACAGTAGTGGTGGACCTGTTCTGTGGTTATAGTCACAGTAGTGATGGACTTCATGTAATAGAATTTAAAAGTAATTTTTTCTTCAGAAACTTAGATTCAGAGGTTCATGGAAGATCTGAAAATGAGGATTCTGATATATCTTGATTGTATGGCTTTTTTCGTACTTAATTTAATTTAAACCTTGTATGCAAGTCCAGAATACGGAAAGCATTGTCTATTGCTCTGTTTGAAGAATTTAAAATTGTACTACTTGTTTTACCTCTAGTTTACAATAATGGTTATTGTATGTTGTATATATTTGGCTGTTTTAAACTCTTGATTGGTAAGAAATGTTTTTCCTCTGCTTGGTTTTGACAGCAAGGTACACTGTTCGTTCCTTTGGGATTAGAAGAAATGAGAAGATTGCATGCTATGTCACTGTCAGAAATATCCATCATTATCAAAGGTACTTTACTTTCACAATTCTATTAGTATTTTTTATTCTTTCATAATTCTGTTTTTTTTTACGGTTGAACCTGTATGTTCTTTTATTGTCTTTCATGCATATATGGTCCTTGACAATAATTACATGGCATGCTGCTAATTATTAGAATAAGTACTTATTTTAAAATGAATAAGTTTATTTAAAACTGAATAAGGATATGAATTATGTTATGATTATTTCAATATTATTAAATGATTTCAGTTAGTTACTAAAAAGTTCGTGTGGATATATATTTTAGAATTTTCACTATATTTTTCAATAGTTCACTATATTATTTTCTTAAATTATTATCCATTATGTTGTACTACTAGTCTAGTGTACGTAAATAAATCCTTGCATTTATATATTGGGATGCAATGATAACTAGCATGCAAAATCATAATAAAAAATATATATAGATCCAGCTCACTAATTATTAAGTTTATAATTCATCATAGTTTCTCTAATCAATCCTCTTTGGATATATAATATAATTTTTTGCAAGGTTAGTTTGGTTTCAATTTTTAAGAAAAAAATTAAATTTTAATATTATTAATTATAAAAAAAAACTTATATTAAAAATTTAATTTAACTAAAATTCAAAGTCACTTTATTTAATCTACTCTGTCGACTATAAGTTATATTTTAATTCTAAATTAATTAATCTAAACATGAATTTAATTTCTTGATGATAAATTTATAATTCATCTTAGGGGACTGGGATGAATATGGCAAGTGTGTTGGCCAGATACAAAATAGCTTTGACTGAAAGGACAAAGCACCATTTAGGTATGAATGCTTACTAATTTTATCCATGATTATTGCTATTTCATTTTTTGATTTTACTTTGAAACAAAATATAAATTTGTGTTTTGTATGTTTATCATTTCAGTTATGATAAAAAAGGATAGCTGCAATTGTTTTTCTTTGAAGTCCCTTGATTGTCATTTGTATGTTTATGATTGTCATTTGATCTTTGAATGGTTAATGAAGGTTTTGAACTCAATATTTGTGTTTATGCTTTGCTATCCATCCATATGTCCATCAGGTTTGTTTCTTAAGCAATAATGCTTAATTCCTTATGTCATCACAGCATGTCTTGGAGAGAGGAAAGCCTCAACAAATGAGTCAAATTATCAACAAGTTGTCAGGACATATTGTTCAATTAAGGCAGCATAAGTTTGCTTCAAATGTTGAATGTAAAAAAATGTTTGGAACATCAATTTTGTATTGCTCTAAAGTGGAGTTAAGACGATTAATTGTAGTTATATAATTCATTTCTGTAAAGTTTCAATGTTTGAACTATGATTGAATGCTTCATACAAACCACTTGGATAAAGCAAGATTTAATATGTTATAAGGTTTATTCAAGGTGTGATTCAATTTGTAGTTATTTGATATAGATATATAAAGAATTGTAGTTATTATAAGGTATTTGATATGTAAAAAAGTGCAAAAGGAATAAAAAATAAAAACATCATTTTCTAAGACGGTTCTCAGGTTAGAACCGTCTTAAATTTAACCAAAAAAAAATTATAAAACATATATTCTAAGACGGTTGTTGGTTAGAACCGTTTTAGAAATGCACATTCTAAGACGGTTGTTATGAAAGAACAGTCTTAGAATCTCCCTTTCTAAGACGGTTCTAAAGAACAACCGTCTTAGAACATGTGTTTTAGAAATTTTTTTTTGCATACCAACCATTCTAAGACGGTTCTTACGAAAAAACCGTCTTAGAATGCCACTTTCTAAGACGGTTTCCTCTAATAACCGTCTTAGAATGTATTTTCCATTTGTTTTTGTTTTTTTGCTAAAAACATCAATTCTAAGACGGTTCTCAGGACACAACCGTCTTAGAAAGTCATTTTCTAAGACGGTTGTCCACCACAACCGTCTTAGAATATATTTTTTATGTGCTTTTTTTTTTTATTTTTTTCCTCCTAAAACATCAATTCTAAGACGGTTTCTAATTGATAACCGTCTTAGAATGTCGCCTTCTAAGACGGTTGTAGCGAACAACCGTCTTAGAAAATATTTTTTATGTGTTTTTTTTAAAAATTTTTTTTTTCTAAAATATGCATGCTAAGACGGTTCCAAGTTCATAACCGTCTTAGAAAATGACTTTCTAAGACGGTTCTAGAACCGATGTAGAATGTCTTCGCATACTACAACTGCCAGGTCTACGACGGTTGCGTAACCGATGTAAAATGGGGTTAAGAACCGATGTAGAATGTACTTTTTGTAGTAGTGCAAATTATTAGAGAGCAGTTAGACACTTAGACTGAAGCATTCAAATAAATTCATGCATAACATAATATTTTACGGCAAGAGTTGGCTATTCTGTTGAAAATGTACCTTTTTTTCTGTAAAAAAAATATCTCAAATCATTTTGTTTTATGATCATTAATTATCATTCAAGTAAATAATGTATGTATTTACAATGTAAACACATAAATTTTTACACTATTATTTAATCATAAAATATTGTGTGCAATAAACTTTTATTAATTTTTACAATAATTATCCTAAAAATTATATCAATAATAACGGCTAACTGTGTAAAATTTAAACTTTTATAATTATAAGTTATAACATGATACATTGAAGATTTGACATATACTAATCAGTTCTGTGTGTTGAGATGTGAGATAGAACAGAGATCAAATGCAATAGTAAGCAAGAGTACTAGAGAATACTCGATCAGCGACCTAGAAAAGGTTGATTCGAAGGTCTCTACATAAAGTAAAACAATCGGTTAAGAAACCCATGAGAACCATCAAATGGAATTCCTATGATATCCAGAGAAAGTGGAACCTTCACCAATATAGATGGCCACCATCCCATCCAGTAAATTTGTAACAAAAGAGATTCACAAATCACACTCGATGTATCAATAAATTGAAGCTAGCTGGCTTCACTATTCTGGGCTTCGCTTTTCTCTTTTTTGGTTCTGAATCAAAAAATAAAATAAGAAGACAAGACAAGGCTATTAAGGACGAATATCTAAAAACCGCGGGTTATTTCATGGATTCTTCTTGTTTTCAAATTCTGTGATGTTTACTTGTCTTTGTTCACTTTGGAGGGTGCATGGCACATGTTATGCCGTGAAGATTGGTGTATGAGGATTTATGAGGCGATGGAAGGTAGCCAAAGAGAGAGCTTAAACACCACAGACATAAAGGGCTTGTGCAGAATGTTTATGCTAAAGCCACTCAATCAATTAATAATGTTTGAAGACTATGCTAGTGACCCTTTCAATTTGATTTTATGTCCCAACAACCATGATTTTTATAGGCCCCTCTAGTTAAATGATTATATTATTAAACGAATCTTCAAACCCTATCTAGTTTGCATTTTCACAACCTAACTAGCTCTTTAGTATATGTATTCTATATCATAAATATTTTATTTTATACAACTAAAAATATTAATAAATAAATATTCTTAAATATATAAATTATATTATAATTAAAACCCTGAATGAGCTAAACTCTTACCAAACAAAGTTAAGAGATAGAAACTACAAGCAGTGATAGGAATAAAGTTGCTCTAAATAACTGTTAGTATTTCATAATTGGCTTCGTTATTATTTTTGAAAAAGGCAAAATATATTAATAATGGCAACAAAACTAATACAAGATGTACAAGAATGGTGCAAAAAGACATAACTGGCTTCGATATATACTGAACTTTAAGGGCACCTGAATTGATCCGCTTATAAGATGGCACCAGTTATCACTAAAAAAAAAAGAAGGTATTCTTGATGGTACAAATCCATTGCTAACCTCAAAAATCTGTCGGTAAAATGTTCGTAGAAAATACTCATTAACTGAATTTTATGTTTGTCGATAATTTTTCACGGATCTATTCGTCGATAATAGCTGTAAAAAATTACTAACAACCTCTTTTTGATGGATAGATCAATCAAAAATTACCAACAGACATATCCCTGAGAAATTTCCAACTGATATATCTATCGATGACCTTGTTTGTGGGAAATTTCTGACATGAATATTTGTCGATAATTACCCACGACCATATCCGTGAGAAATTTTCGACACATATCCGCCACTATTACCCACGACCATATTTTTTATGAATATTTTCTGATGGTAAAATTTGCTAGTAGTTCCCCATGGTCATATCCATGGCAATTATCAACAAATTTTTTTTTCTTCTTTTTTTTCAAGAATTTATTTTTTCATTTTTATTATTTAACATGGGTAATTCAATTTTTTTTCATTTTTATTATTTAAAGTCAATCAATCAATATTTAAATTAACACATACATGTAAAATTAGTCAACTTTTTAACATATCTGATTATTTTGTAATTAGTCAAATACTCAAACTCATAAATCCAAAACAAATGCTAAAAAAAATTCACTTAAATTCAAAATAAATCCAAAATAAAAGCACAATGTCTAATATGTCAATAGTAACTAGTATTTCTAAGTCAGTAATAAAAATATTTGGTGATAAAGTGCCTCTACTGGTAATCGTCTTGTTGCTGCTAGTCATCGTCTTGTTGCTAGTCCTGTTGCTGGTGGTCGGGTTATTGACATTGATGAACAATGTATCGCGCTTTAGGTGGTAGGAACTGAGGTACAACCGACTAAAATACACACATCTTCTCCTTTGATTGACGAAACTCCTTCCTTAGTCGATTAATCTCCGTTGAATCTAGAGTGCGACTGCAAGATCCTTGCATGTGTTGCATGAAGCTGTCATCTCCACATTTATAAATATGAGAAAGATCTCCAGTATCATAAAGACTTCCCTTAGGCTTGGGTCTCGTAGCTATAATCCAACACCGAGTCTTAAGTTTGTATTCTTCAGCAGGATCTAAAGGAATGGTTTGTGATTCACCAATATTTGATGTACGGATCAGATCTAGCTTGAAATAATCTAGCCTCAAAATCTTCCTATCATTCATAAACAATCATTATATATTTGTACATGCTTTTTTCCTGACTGTTATTTGATTACTGATTACTTCTAACTAGTTTTATCTTGTTTTAGTATCCAAGAGGTCCAAATTTCTGAAAATCGTGGGTTTGTGAAGTAGAGTCTTTTTCCCTCCTTTCAAATTTACCTTTAATTTATTTCCAAGCTTGAATCACCCGAAAGACAAATTATCCGGTAGATAATATAAGGAAGGAATAAAGATTGGCCGAAAAGAAAAGAGATTAAAATCAAATCTAAACAAGGACGTGAGAGAGAAACATGCATGTAAAATGTACAATATTTTGCCTTGAGGAAAACTAAATCCTCCACCCGTTGAAACATGTAGGATTCTACAAGGCTGGCAATCACTTAATTCTTTCCTAAATACAAGGAACTGAAATCTTCCTTTAATTTATTGCACATACCATAAACAAGTAAACTTAGTGAATATAGTATTAGGGCCTCACCCTCAACTATCATAGATTCAACAGGTGAAGTCAAACTATAAAGTCATGGACTTGTTGAATGTTCATACCCTAATGTTTCTGAGAAATCTTAATTGCATTAAGTCATGGCGAAATAAACCCCAGGAGGTGGTGTAATCTCACACATATATACTTCGTCCGTTTTATTATTTACTTTTTAATCACACACACGTAACAGCGGGGTGTAACTGAAATCGTGGAAGGACTTAATAATTCTACACAACATGTGTAATGATAATCAGAAAAATACTGTAAGGTCTTGTGTTAGAGCAAAAGGATATATATAAACCAGAGTGAAAGCATACATTACGTTTAGAAGGAAGAATACAAAACAATATTGCACCTGAAGAGCAGGCAAATATATACTTGGGTGATCAATATGAGCAACTAATTAAACAAGCTAGTAGTTGAATACAATAAGTTATTCATATATATATATATATATATCATCATTATTTATTAACATAAATTCTACCAGTACAAGGTAGAAGCAATATTAATTTGGAAATGACAATCTAGAGAAATAAACAAATATATATATGGTTTCATATTATGCATTTTCAGCAGCAGCGGGCTCAAGTTGATAGAGTGCAGATTCTGAAACACGTTTCTTGTACTTGGCAATGAAAGCTTCAGCTTTCATGTCAATATTGGGCTCAGCAACACCCCAATTACCTTTGTCATCATCGCTAGGCCACACCCTGCGCCACGAATCAGGGGCATCAGAGTAACCTCCTCTGGACTTCCTTGATGAAAAGATGTTGAAAATAGAGAAGAAACCCGAAGAAGATTTCTTCTGCCTATGACCTGCCATGATTGTGGTGCTTTTTTTGGCTAACAATGACTGAATCAGTCACCGTGAAGACAAAGAACTTGGAGTGGATTGTGTTGGTTTTCAATTTAAAGGTAAGATGACTCATTTATAGTCTAGGGAGGCATTCAAATGCATATGAATGGTGAATAGTGAAAGAATATGAAAAAGGAGAGGTAAGACCAACATAAATGGTTCAAGGTGGTGCTGAGTTGGCAAAGTAATAAACGAGAGTTTGTTTTGTAACATCTATGTCAAGGCACATTTGCTGTGCTCCGCTAGTTTCGTACTTGACTTAAACAAGCTTTAGGGTTGTCTAAAAAATAAAAATCCCAAACTAATCTAAATCAAATGATGTTGAGTCAATAAGTTTTAAAAATTTATTTCTTTTCAAAAAAAGAATTTTAGTAAAGGGGAGAATAGGGTCGAATCTTCATTAACTAGTAAAAATTTGCTTCTTCTATGGAATTAAAATCAAGAATAATAAAATAAAATAAGGGTTTGAGTAGAAAATTAGATTAAAAAAATAATCAAAATGATACGTAAAATTAAAGATAATAGAAAAACAATAATTAAGAATTCTAACCCAGAGGTATAGTATATGTTTTAGTTTTTTGTGGTGTATTTTTTTTTTTCCATTTAGATAAATTAGTCACAGATAGCTATCAATAGGGTGAGTATATGGCTTGAGTCCACGGATGATATGAATGCTTATATTTATATGTTTTTATTTTTTTATATCTGATTCTTTAACTTAAAAAATGAAATCTTCATTATTTGATAGATTTAAAAAAAATAAACTTTTTTTAGTATTTTTATTGGGTTTGCAAGTCGACCTATTTATCCATGCACTTTAGTGATCATGACATATACAGACCCAAAAAATTAAGTTCATTTAATTCGTTGAGCAACAAATTTGAGTAAATTACACAAATTCTCTTGAGATTTGTTCTTATTA
Organism: Glycine latifolia; assembly: GCA_013407115.1. Classification (NCBI taxonomy): domain Eukaryota; kingdom Viridiplantae; phylum Streptophyta; class Magnoliopsida; order Fabales; family Fabaceae; genus Glycine; species Glycine latifolia. Next base: position 20,014,698 of record CM023960.1, read on the forward strand.
CACTTCATATCTTTTCATTTTTTCATATTACTTTGAGTCCTCCTAATTAAGGGAAGGTCAATGTGATATTGTTTACTCTTAAAAAGGTGTAACGATTTACGCCTAATCAGGTGAGGTCAGCGTAATGAAAGTAAAAAATTAAATTTTTTTGTAGGATTCAAAAATTGATCATTAAACGAAGGGTAGTTTTAAAAAAAAATTATGAGATTCACAAAATTTAATAAGCACACTAATTGATTTTCTTAATAAGTGTGAAATCAATTTTTTTCTTACAAACGAAAACAAAGAGAATATTTAAGTTGTGGATAGCATGCTATTATCCTAATTGCAACAACTATAATAACCACATCATCCTAATGATTGCTTATTGCCCAAGTTTATGCAAACTAATAATGATCATAATGTGTTTGAAATTGCAATTGAAACCCTAAATAATTGTTGCGAGATCAAAGCACTTGAATTTTAATTTTTAACTTGATTCCATTTTATTAAATTGGATGAGTAAATACTCATTTCAGTCCTTGAAAGTGTCAAGTGTTGACACCTGAAAGATGAAAAATTAAATTTTAGAACCTGAATGTTAAAAAAGTGGAACAAAATAATCTTACAGTTAACTCTACACAATTAACCCTCACAATTTTGCTTATGTGGTACTTTTGGACCAAATTGTAATGAGGAATGTACATGTGTGTTTGCTGCTTAATCAGTTATACAATTGGACAAATGAGTAGATCAAATGGTCTTATTTGTCCATCAAAAGTTGATGGACTAATTTGTTATTAATGAATATTTATTTTTCTTTTTTCCCTTTATGCCCTTTGCTCTCCTCTTTCCCATCCACCAAGGGCCGGCCCATGGTTAAGGCGGCCCAAACCCTTGCTTTTAGGCCCACCAAAAAAGAATTTTTTGATATTAATATATGTATATTAAACATATGTGTTATCAAGGACTGCGACTAAATAATAACACTCTACAATGCTATCTGTGAGGTCCTATGGTTGATCCTGCATGCAGGCAGAAGGTCTCAAATATTTTTTCCCTTCTTTTTACTCTCTCTCACCTGCATATTAAATATTTTAATAATTTAGAAGTCCCATTTTTTTTTGAACGAAAAAGTCACATTTAGAAGTTCGCTTTAGGCCTATCAATATGTTGAATCGATCCTGCATCCACCTATCCACTTGCTTCTGGAGAACCCAAAGTGTGACGCGACTTAGTCGATGACACTGCCAGTGGCGCTGAGTTCGTCGCCACTAACATCAGCAAACTAATGAAGCTTCTATGGTTCATTGTGTATTATTAACTTGTGATCAAACTAACGAAGCATTTATTGTTCATTGTGCGTGTACAGGAACTTGCAATTAAAACGACTTAGGATGCAAAAGGCCTCTCTTCAAATGTCTAGGTTGAGATGCGATACCGGTACCCATTCATTGAAGAAGCAATTCTTTAAGTTCGTTCTCAGGCTTTTTGGTCAAATGTAGCCTTTCTGCATCATTCTCATCACACACCCTATAGCGATTACGACAAAGGTAACTGGGGTGTTGTTGAGCCCAATATTGACATGAAAGTTGAAGCTTTCATTGCCAAGTACAAGAAGTGTGTTTCAGAATCTGCACTCTATCAACTTGATCCTTCCTGCTGAGAATTCTGAAATAATTTAAATCACCTAAACGTGTTTGCCCTTGTCAGGGTGTGATTTTGTATATGATGACCTATAATTTAAATCACATTTTATTTTCAACAAATTACTCATATACTAATATCAAGATTACAAGTAATGGATTTTATGCACTTTTGATCAATTTTACTTTTTATTTGAATTAGAGTTATGGTAAATTTCAATTATATTCAAAGCCTTTTGATTTTATTGTTTATGATCTCATATGAAGCCAAGAAACATAGAAATTATATTTAATTATACTAATTTAAGTAAAACAATTTTTTCGTCTCTCAATTATTTCAATAATTCTATTTTTATTTTCTCTAAAAAAATTGTTCACTTTTAATTCTTCGTCTATTATTTATTAACAAATGTAGTCTATCTCGCTAACTTTAAATTGTTAGGTGTTGCCATGTCCAATGGAAGTACATGTTAACATGCTACATAACAGTCATGTGAAACTTAGGAGCATGTATGCCATGTGATACATTTGCATTCATTTCCAAGATTGAATCACCCAAACGGCAAATAATCCGGTAGATAACCTTAGGAAGGAATAAAGATTGGCCGAAAAGCAAAGGCACTTTCTATGATGAACTCAAACCTAAAAAAAGGATGTGAGAGAAAAACGTACATGTAAAATGTACAATATTATGCCTTGAGGAAACAAGTGAAGTCAAACTAAAAAAAGTCATGCACTTGTTGAATGTGCAAACCGTAGTGTTTCTGAGAAATCTTAATTGCATGAAGTCATGGCGAAATAAACCTCAGAGGTGGTGTAAATGAAAGAAGTTATTCACGAACTTAAGAAGTAATACCTCACCCATACTTCCTCCGATTTACTTACATTTTTAATTAGACACACATATCAAGGGAAGACTTTCTCTAACAAGGGAGTGTATTAACTGAGATCGTGGAAGGACTTACTATTTCTACAAACCATGTGTAATGGTAAGTATCTGAAAAATAGGATGAACAAGCCAAAGGCTATTTAATTTTAAACCAGAGTGAAAGGATATACTACGTATTACATAAAGAAGAAGCACTGGAATGCAAGAGCAGGCAAGAGACTTGGTTGATCAATGTGAAAAACTAAACAAGTAGTTGAATACAATAAGTTAATTCATATATGATCATTATTTATTAACATAGTTTCCAATATTACAAGGTAGAAGCAATATTAATGCATAAATTACAATCTAGATACATAAACAAAATATACACATGGTTTCATATTATGCATTTTCAGCGGCGGGATCAAGTTGATAGAGTGCAGATTCTGAAACACGCTTCTTGTACTTGGCAATGAAGGCTTCAGCTTTCATGTCAATATTGGGCTCAGCAACACCCCAGTTACCTTTGTCGTAATCGCTAGGATAGACTCTGCGCCACGAATCAGGGGCATCAGAGTACCCTCCTCTGGGCTTCCTTGATGAGAAGATGTTGAAAATAGAGAAGAAACCCGAAGAAGACTTCTTATGCCTATTACCTGCCATGATTGTAGTGTGTTTTTTTGGCTAACAATGACTGAATCAGTCACCGTGAAGACAAAGAACTTAGAGTGGATTGTGTTGGTTTTCAATTCAAAGGTAAGACGACTCATTTATAGTCTAGGGAGGCTTCAAATGCATGACTGGTGAATAGTGAAAGAATATGAAAAAGGAGAGGTAAGACCAACATAAATGGTTCAAGTGATGCTGCGTTGGCAAAGTAATAAACGAGAGTTTGTTTTGTAACATCTATGTCTAGGCACATTTACTGTGCTCCGCTAGTTTCTTACTTGACTTAAACAAGCTTTGTGAGGGAATTCCATCAATAACTCACGATTGTTGGCTCTGCTTTTGTACTTTCTTGTCTTATGAAGATTCACGTTATTAGTTATTGGCTCTTTTTCACTCCTAATCTAGGCACCGAAGTAAGTGCACGATTATACTCCCAATAATCTATCTACTTGCGTGCATCTGTTTACTCTCGCATAAAAAAAATCCACAGGACCAAGACTGCACAAGAGTAGGTGATATCATGATCTTTCTTAGATTGTTTAACGGGTGCAGATTGTTCTAATTTAACTAATAATCAGATTTTATCTTCTTATAACCTAAAGTAAAATAATAGATAATAACCTTTTATGTATAAGTATTATTTTTTTAGAGAAAAAAAAACATATGTATTATTTATGAAAAATAATTATGCTTGAGTTAGATAGAACTATGAGAGAGAATTGAATTTTTTTTTCCTCCAAACATTTAATATAATTGTATATCAAAAACTTGAATTAAAAGTCATTAGTTAACTTAAAACAAATCTTATATTAATTAATCCACACACTCGGTGTTTACAAATAAAATATTTTCTCTACTCATAAATGTCGACTTATACAAAATATTACATATAAATAAGCAAGTGAATTAGAATCTAATTCCTTTTGAAGTCTAGAGATAATCAGAATGTATTTTTGCCCTCCCAACAAACCAAATTTTATATCCAATAATGCTTTGATAAGTTGAAATTTTAAAATTGAATGTGTTTTGGAAAAACTAACAAGACGAAGTTATTGTCGCAAGAATTAAAAAAAAATCTCTTCGTATTAAAGTTGTCTAAATTCTTTTTGAACCTCTTTTAGTTATGCGCCTTGGACAATCACAATTCACAACTCATAATAACTCCTATGTTAGGCATTGTCAATAATATCGAGTTTAGAGTTTTACTGCTCATAGCAGTATATGGCGCAAGCGATCGAGATTCACTCCCACAATGATAAAGGTAGTAAAATAAAAAAGTCACCCCTAAAAATCCAAACCATTCCCTACAACCCCTCAATATTACTTCAAAAGAATCACTTCTTAAATTTAATGGTATACTTTAAATCAGTTCTTAAATTCAACCTTATCACTTCTATATATAATTAATTTCAAGACAGTATATATTGTTTTGAATCTTGTTTAGAAGATGCGTCCTATATATATTTGATGAAAGTGAGATACCTTAAAGTTAAAGCACATTGTGGTCATATTTTTAAGCCAAAACTTTTTTTATCCATATGTTTGACCAAAAACTTTACTCGCCTTTGAATTAGATTAGAATGAATCTTTGCCGTGGATGTAAAATGTTATGTGAAAATCAAGGTTAGAGCAAAACAAGAACATTATGAGATTTAGTTAATTTAGGAGTAAATTTCTAATTTGTTCCTTAAATTTAGTAATTATTGTTACTTTAATCTTTGAATATAATAAATAAAATAATAGTTTCTGGATATATATTTTGTTCATCACATTAGTCTAACCATTAACCGCGCGTCTCTATTAAAAACATTTTATGTCTAACAGATATGTGACAAGTCCTATAACTCAATTGTGCTTGTTTGTACAGTCCATGTGATAAGAGTCGTAAACCCTCTGTTTAGTTCCTAAAATTTGTCACCACTATTGCATTAACCACTAGATTGACGAAATTAAAAAATACTCTCCGAATTTATATTTCATCCATCATACTAGTCCAAGTTAGCTCATGTATGTTATCTTCATTGGAATGTGCAAGTGACAATCAAGTGTCTTTGTAAATTATAATCCATTGAACTATCTAATTTATCCTATTACTTATATAGGGGATTTTAAGCTACTTATTTAAAATTTTAACTCAATTTGTCATCGAATAAATAAATTCTAGAATTTTACAATGGAATGTGTTTTCTATTTTATTTTCTAAATTTTAATTAGGATTTCCATAATTTTTTTACATTTTGTGCGTTTTATTTTTAGGTAATAAAGAAGGAAAGTTACAACTCTAATGGATCAAGACAAGAGAACCAAAATAGCAAGCCAAACACAAAAATGGACCCTTCTCATTTCGCCAAGCAATTGTGGAGTTTTCTTCTCCTTCTTCTATATGTTTATTGTTATTTTCCTATATCTAGCTAAACAATTTACTTTATAGACATGCAATGAGACACAAACCTAGTAATCTTTTAGGCTAGGAACAATAATTGGACATATGTTTACTATCACTAGGGATTTCTAATCTTAATACTTATTTTTTTTTCTTCTTAATTTCACTATAGGAATTAGAGTTGATAATTAGGAATAATGTTTTAAACATCTAAATAATTAGGATTTAAATAATTTTAAAAATATGGTAGTCAAAGTGAGAAATCGAATTGAATTAAAAACTCATATTAGGAATTCTAGGTGAAATAAAAAGAAGCCTAATTCCAACACTTTCTCATTTTATTCATCTTAATTTCTTGTGTGGTTGTTTTCTAAAGAGAGAAAATTCAAAAAAAATCCTTCTATTTAATTTTAATTACTCGTTTTATTGAATTAGGACACTGTTAAAAATAGCAAACGAGTTAATATTTGAACTAATGTGATGGATGAAATACGGATTTAAGGACTAATATTTAATTTCTTTAAATTCAAAAACTAGTGTGGTAATGGGTACCAAACTCATAGACTAATTAGGTGATTTTCAACTCTTCATGTGTGGATTGTTCTGGCATGTGATGTGTATGACACTTTGATTCTTTGTTAAAAGTTATAAGAGATTGGTTTACAAATGGACAAATATTACAAACGACAAATAGATCTGGAAACTACTTTTCATTTCATTAAATTTAAAGAAAAGTAACATATGTCAAATTCAAGTATAAAAAAGATTTACTATTAGCTTATCTAAAACATGAACCCAACTGCATAATTTATCCTTTATTTCTCTTTACGTAAATTCTAGCTAGTAAGTTTTAAAATATTCATTTAACAACTTTTTTTCTTATTTACAAAAACGAATGAAATAAAAAAAATTATGTTAGTATATAATTAGGAAGGAATAAAAGTGGAGCCAAAAAGAAGGGAGAGCAAGGGACAATATGAAAACTATGATTAAAATGAATGAAACAGGTTAACAAGAAACATGTGAGACGTACACATTGTAACGTAAAAGAAACCACAAACTCACTTGATGGAAGTCTGTACTATGTAGGATTCCAAGAGCTGGCATTCACTTAACTCTTCACGAATATTGATCGTTAATAGCATGTTATTGCCATACAATTAATGAAGAATTTTTAAAGTCACTTAAATGCAGATGTACCCAAGTGTCGTGTCAGTACATCATAGATATACATCAAGGGAGGTTATGCATTATATTTGAAGGATATCAAACATAAACAAGTGAAGTGATGCTACTCTGAGAAAGTTTTAGACGTTCCTAGCTTGAAAAATGGATAAACAAAGACATGAAAAACACGTGAAGCGCCTTACTTAGCCCACTGATTTTCGTTATTGAAGTTCTTTAATAAAACGAGTAATTCAACAATTGCAAAGTATTTTCTCAGAATACTTGGTACTGTTCTTCACATTCGAAGGAAAATTAATGTACGTTAGTGAAAATAATTACGGTGCTTTGATTAGCTTATTTTGTCTAAAAAGGTTATAATCAAAACAATAATAAAAACAATTTTCTCTGGAGCCTTTGGGTAATGGGTACTTAATTTTTTTACTTTGGTTGTTCTTTATATTGGATCGGAAGAAAAACTGTACTCTCGCGGGCCAACATTATTTGATGTTTCGGCAATCTAAACTTAGCATCTCTTGGCCCTTCAAATGGTTAGCGTAAATTGATGAGAACAATGATGTTATGGACCAGAAGCCTCTTAATTGAGCGGTGGAATGAAAAAACATTTATAAATTTGAAAGATTGCATGTACTTCAATGACTGACATAAACCTTGAATTTGAGCTCGCAAAGGTTATTCATGTTAACAATATTATTACTCATTGCGTTTGACATCCAATAATCGACAACTAATTAACTACATGTAGCCGAGTTTCGTATAAATATGTTAAAGGTATTTAAAAGAGATCAAATCAATAGTGTTACTCTGAGGAAGTCTCAACCATTATCTAATTTGAAAAAGGTCTTATCTTATTGAAGTTCTCAAATAAAACAGTAACACACGATAAAATTTATCAGAATATTTTACATTGTTCTTTATATTGGAAGAAAGATTAATAATAGCGGATCAACATTTTTAGGTGTTTTTACAGTTGTTGCTCTTGACCCTTGTAGAAGTGAGCTCAAATTGATGAGAAAAATGATGTAATGTATATCCAAATTCTAGAACTATGTTGAAAGCAAAAGAGGTGAAGAAAGAATAAACTTGAAGGACAATATGTACTAGTATTAGATAATAATTTGTTCCACTTCAACAAGAACTACGTTGAGATAAATGATGTAATGTAGTTATGTATCTACTAGTATTAGATAATATGTTCTACTTCAACAAGAAAGCCAAACTTTGATCTAACAAAGGGGAAAGTTTATTCATAACAGCATTAATTATTGTAGAATTCACATATGATAATCAATAACTAATTACAATAGGGGCACAAACAAATTATTAAAATCCATGGTACAAGAGTTTTCCTACTGCTGAACTTGAGCTTGGCAATGAATTTCAGACTCAGAAACTCGTTTCTTGTATTGAGCAATGAAAGCAGTGGCTCTGAGGTCAATGACAGGATCAGCCACCCCCCAGCGACCTCTGTCTTCATCACTGGGCCAAACTTTGGTCCATTGCTTTGGTGCATCATCATAATTAGCATCATAGTGCCCTCCTCTTTGCCTATTGCTAGATTTGAAAATGTTGAAAACAGACTTGAAGGTGGAAGATTTCCTTTGCCTGTTGCCACCCATAGCTATTGAAAACACTAGAGAGAGAGTAGTGAGTAGTGTTTCTTTGGTTAGTGAGAGTATTAGGCTTAATGGGTAGGAAAGAATTGAAGAATTGTCTTGTGTTGTTGTGTGTTCCAACTTGCTAACTAGGGGGTTTCTATTTATATAGTAGTACTAGTCGTCCTTTGTTAAGCTTAGACAAGGGAATCTGATTCAAACCCACCGGTAAGTCCCAATATTCATGGTCCAAACATGCTCACATGGGACAGTAAACAATTATTTAACGTTGAGGTAGGGCACATCCTCTGTGCTCCATTGGTTTTGGTTTTTGTTTCTTGCTTGACCTGAGAAGTCATGTGATTGCTTATGCTTATGTTTCTAGTTCAATGATGCTCAATTTTTGGGCTTAGCTTCCTGAGCTTGTTATACGTTATCTTTTACCACTTTTCTCTCTTGTAATTAAGAAACATTTTACTGTTTCTGCATGAATATGTGAACCTGTTGAACTAGACAGATACTTAGCTGATTTGATTTCTCACTAATTGGGGCAATCAAATTCTCCTTTCTCTGTTAAGTCGTTTACTAATTGAGTATTATTGTCCACTGTTGAAAATGTCACTTTTTTTCCTAGATTTATCTAAGAAGCTTGATCTATGATCCTACTAACTTTAACTTATGTACTAAATTATGAAATTTTTAAAACCTATTCCGTTGATTTTTTTAATCAATGGCTGTAAGTATAACTTTACACTTTATCCTCTAAACATATCATTAGTCACATTACAGGAACTAAAGCCAAGTTTAATTATAACCTCAGGAGAACATTCTCACAGCTAGGTAAGAGAGCATATTACATCATATATAATTGTTAATGCATGTAGCATTCTTACAAACTGCGTGGCCCCTGTTAACCATGGCAGTGCAAGGATAAATGAACAGTGAAACTCATTTATTTATACCTGTTCACAGTAACATAAACAAGGCTAAACAAAACATATTATTAATTTAGTGTGAAGAATAAGATTAATGGATTATTAACTAAGTGAAGAATGAAGAAAGGTAGTCAAAAAAATAGCTTTATTGATATGGTTCATGCACATAACAGGATAGTATGGTTTAGGTGTTTTTGAATTTTTTTTAAAAAACAAAGAGTAATATAAAGGTGATTTAAAAAAGTTTTAGAGAAAAAGTTGTTTCCCCTTTTCTTCTAAGTTATTCTCTTCCCGTGGAAAGTCCTTAGTGACTAGAAACCAGTGGCTGCCTCTGAAAGGTTCATATTAATATATAATAATATATACTAAACTAACCACCATTACAAGTTTTTACTTGTGGAGTACTTAAACCCAAACCAAGCAGTAACTCATTTTTAAATAAAGAAGTTTTTGGCTTTTTCTTCTATCACGGCTTGCAAGTTGTCAAGTTTGGGAATCTAAATAAATATCTGGTTTTAAAAATTTGTTAATGGCCAGAGTTTGGCATACCAAATTTGCACTCTTAGACACGGACATATTATATTTATATTCTTTCTTTGAATTAGAACTGCTATTTTAAGTCACTGATTATGCTTCTTTGCTGTAATCACATTTAGGCTTTAAAATTAAAGCTATGCAGAACAGAAGAATAACGTGAGTTTTGTGTTCAATACTTAAATCACACGCTTTGCATAATTCTAGAACAACAATAACAAATACTCTCCATAAATACTCAAGGCGGCAGTATTGGTAGTTTGCAAAATAGGTGTCACCAAAATTGAGTTGGATGGAATAAATTTGAGAGATAGGAGCGCATATAATGAACATATTTTAAGAATGTTAAATTTTATATAAAGAGAAAATATATTATGTTCTACGTTGTTAAAATGAGAAAAGATTAATCACTGTACATAAAAGAAAGTTTTTGTGTCCAGTGACACATGTTTCTGCTAGAAGCCAATAATGGAAGCAGGAAAGGGATGCAGGATTCGATGAAAGCAGTGAGTCTCACAACTGAGACCTGAGACACTTTTGTATGATGGATACATCTTGTCATATTCTCTACTCTTTAACCTTCCACCATAGAAAAAAATAATGAAATTCTATTTCATTTCTGCAGAAGTATTCTGTGACTGTCCAAATATATGGAAAAGGAAAATGAATGAGAAACTTTGTAATTTACTCTCTGTGCAATGTTGTCCAATTTATTAAATTCATTGAGTTTAATTTCTAAAAACTATCAGTAATTATTGCAAAAGTAAATAAAATTACTATACATAAAAAGTATCTATTCAAACTCTTCACTGGTTGTCACGTTGACAAAGGAGCATTTGCAACTATAATTGTCGTCAAAGGTTATTTTGAATCGAAGATGAATATAATACCCACCAAAGTAAGGTGGAAAACATTTCAAGCGAACCAGCTAACAAAAGGAGACTAAGGTGCGGATAAAGGTTGTTTTCAATGTAGTAATTTATCGTTTTCCTTTTTGCAATTCACCTATCCGATACATATCCGTTATCAAAACTGTACGGATATCTTATTTAAACTTCAAATATTCGCATCTTATAATAAACATGTTAAAGATGATCTATTTGTTTTTAAAGTTCGGTAAAAGTATTGGCTTTTTCAAAGAAAATTGAGGTGTTTTTTTTTTAACCAAATGATTAATGTGTTAAAATTAAAGTTAAATTATTTTTGATATTTGATGAAAATAATTCTTAGTCAAATTTTATTTATTTTTCAATCGAATTTGATGTTGGAATTTCCTTTTTCATGATTATAAACGGGAGGTTTAAGATGAAAATTATTTTTTATTATTTTGCTAAATCCGAAAACAAGGTACCAATAGAGAGATTAATGAAAAGGGCAAAGGATGTAAACAGGGGCCTAATCCCATTCAAAGTTAAACCAAGTAGCAACCTGTAACTCAAACTAATCCCATTCAAAGTCTTGTATTACTTTTTTATTGTTGTTTGAATTGAATTGGCTTGAAAATTTTAAAAGAACTTCAATTTAGGTAGAATTTGGATTGGTATAAACTACAACTAGGAATCAAATCTAACCAAGATACCTAATAATTATTTAGCTCGGGTGAGGATGTATACTTACCTTTAATTTAAAGTGGGTTATGTTTACAAAATCCTTAATTTAAATCAAAAAAGAAAGTAAATAAAAATATTTGATAGAATCGTAATTTAAATTTGATTATATAGATACATAGAAAAAAGAATATATAATAATAGAAATTAAATAATTTATTAATAATAGTAATATAAAATTAAAAGAGAATATCTGTTATAAGATTATATCTTTATAGATATAATCTATTATATACATTTATTTATTTTGAATTACCCCAATATGAATAAACTTTCATTTTCTCACTTTACACATCTCTCCATTTTATAGAGGCCATGCTGCCCTCATTCAATCCTAATGGATAAATCTCAATAATTACTTTCGAGAAAACCCTCAATTTGAACCTGCAAAGTTACATGTACTTTTATATTAGACTTTTAGCAATGCTAAATAGTGCAAAATATGTTGTTACGAATATTTGATGAATGAATGATGTGTTAATATTTGAGTGGTTTAAATATAAGTTGAAAAAAAATTCAAGATTTTCCAAAAACAATCATGAAGATTTATTACGTTTAGGGTTTTCGATTTTGCACGAATGTGTACAATATCTAGCTTTATCCTTTCTGTATTAGTAGTGTTTCAAAAATTTTGATCGCTAAATTAATCCTTGGAAAAGATTCTTTTTGTTATCACTTCAATCCTTTAAAGATTTTATCATTTCTTTGTTTGGTAAAGCAAGATTTTATCATTAAATTAACCATTAAAATAAATTACTCTCTTAAAGTTTTTTTTTCCTATTTTGCTAATCAGTTTAGTTTTCTATACGAGCCAATGTGACACTTTATATCTTTAAAAGATAGTAACCCAAAAAAAAAAAATCTTAAAATGACTAATTTAGTGATAAATTTTTTAAAGAACTAACGTCGTGATGTTTTAAATATTTAAAAGACATTCGGTGAGCAAGAGCTTTAAAAGAATGACATAATGAAATATGTAACTTTAGAGAATTATATTAAATTGAGGATTTTCTTATTATTTTTATCAATTATAAGAGTAGATATAATTTTATGCAAACAAATCCCATTGAATGTTTGCAATCCTTTTATTATTATTTGGCACGTGCCACACATCAACTAAAAGGAGTAATGAAGATGGGAGGAGGTAAAATTAGAGTTTAGACTTTAGATTGTTTTTCTATAAAGAATATTTTGGTAATAAAAAAAAGAAAGGGGGTATATTTATTAATTAAGGTGGGCATAAATATCAAAAGCCAATATCCTATATTGATAAACCAATTAATTGGTATGCTGGTCAATTGGTTGAGTTAGTTTTGGATCAAAACAAACTTTTCTTTCTTCTTGATTTCAAAAAGTAATGGGTTGGCATCAGGTGGAGCAACAAGCAAGCCAACCAACCCAATCTTTATATAAATATAAATGCAGAAATGAGAGTAAATGTGTAATTTATATTTTTTCGTTCTTTTTAAGAATAAATGAGTAATTTATTTAGTCATTTTTTACTCATATTTTTAAGGTTAAAAGAATAATATTAACGTTTTCTCTTTTCAAGGATAAAAAAAGTAATTGTATAAGTCTTTTTTTTAATCCAAAATTATTTACTGCAAAAACTACCTCACTTATTTATAGATGAATAATATTTTTATATTATAATTATAATTGTTTTTTGGTAAAATATAATATTTCATTTAATTAAATAGTTTTTTATTAAATAAAAACACATTATATATATACAATGTAAAATAAATTTCTCGTTTATTTTATTAAATAATTAAAGTAAATATATATCTAAAACATTATATATATAGAACGTAAAATATGAAATATATTTTTTATTAAACATTATATATATGGAACGTAATATAAACATTATTTATTTATTATTTAATGTATAAAGAAATAATATATATATATATATATAACATTATATTTTTACAATTTATGTTTTCCATTTATAATTAAATAAATAGTGTTTGTATATTTAAAAAATATATAATTTTTTAACTATGTTAATGATATCGTAACTATGCTAATCACCTTTTAATTGATTATCCATTTTTTTGCATTAAAAAAAATTGACTACCCATTTTAACTTTGAATTGAACTATGATAATTACTCATTTTAATTGATGATATATATATATATATATATATATATATATATATATATATATAAACATTAAATTACTCCTTTAATTGATTATTGATTATATTTTAAACTATAATAACTACTAATTACCTGTTAATTGTTAATGTAGAATTTAATTTTAATATTCAAATTAGGCTCCAAATCAAATCATGATTATCATATCGTAGAACATATATATATATATATATATATATATATATATAAGATAGTGATAATTTTAATTCTTAACGGGTATAATTTAATAAATAATAATTTTAAATATAATAACTTCGTGCCCCACTCTCAAATAATATTATATCCAATAAAATCAATTTTCATATCTTAATAAATTAATTAATTTGCATAAAAAATATAAATTTAAGATTATTACGAGCATTTAGTAAAACAGAAAGGTTCTTATGTGCATAATATAACTTTAAATTTTTGGTTGCACATAAAATACAATCAATTTTCAGATTAAAATATAAGATTATTACATTTGAATATAATTATTTTTCATACAATAATTATTTGAATAAAAATATCATAAAAAAAATCTGTATCAAAATTAAAATCTCACAAAATAGGCTACGAGATTATAAAAATATATATAACCAATTTCGAAAGTTAATTTGATATAATTACATTTATATATATAACCTTTTCAAATATAATAATTATTTGGATCAACTAAAAAATATAATATTATTTTAATTGTATATGTTATTAAGGTCTAATTAGTGAGTTTTAGAGAAAGGAATATTTGTTATTCTATTTAAACTATCTCTAGTATTGAACAATCACTTCCTTTCCATATCCATATTTTGTTTTATATAAGACTTGGTTAGCTTCATTTAAACTTTCCTCCCATTTCTTCTCTTTTCTTTTCTGGTAATGGTAATTGATTATTATTATTTTTTATAATCTATTTTCTATTTGGGAAAAAATTTTATTTAAAGGTGGATGACATATAAGGTTTGATCGTTTTAATTTTTATTTTTATTAGGATGGTTCTTTATAAGAATGGAGTTTCTAGTAAACGATTCGGATCATTTTCTTCAATTTTAAACTCAAAGCAGGTATTTAATTTTTTTAGTATCAATGGAAATTATCGTTAAATAGTACTCTTTTTTTTTCTTAAAACATTATAATGATCCAGAATCATTTATGGAGAGACATAAAATCAACAAATTAAATGAAGTAAAATAATTTATACCAGTAAAATAACGTATTTAAGTTGTAATAAAAAAATTGAAATAAATTTTAATAAATATAATACGGTAGACAAATTAAAAGTATTACCTATTCTTATTAATAAGAATTTTTTCTTTGACTATAAAAAAGAAAATGCATATTACTTTTAAATTTTACTCTTTTTTTAAATGCCTATTACCGAATAAATTAGTATAAATAATTAAAATAAAATTAATGCACTGTTAAATTCTAAATTCTAAAAATAGTAATTGGATATAAATTTGTTTAGTTCAATAAATTTTTAGCTATCAATAATTAAAAATTAATGAGATCTAATAAGGAAAATATTTTTCTCAAATTATTAATATTTTAATGGGTCATTATATTGAAATTTAAAATCAAATTTTAAGTTTCCATATCATAGCTTTTTTTTAGAGTTTCCATATAATATAGCTGATAGCAATTATCTTTAAATAAAAATTAATTAAATGACCCAATTTGACGGATCTAATAAAAGTTATATTTTTGTCATTTTAAAGTTGATAGAAATAAATTTCAGTTAATATAAAATTTAATGTGATTATCTGATAAATCAAATCTATTTCCTTTTTTTATAATTTAATATATATATATATATATATATATATTAGGAAAAATTGAAATTTATTTACAAGTTGATAAGTCTACTTATGTTGTAAATGTTGAAACTTCCTAATGTTTAAATTAAAATAATTCCTTTAAAATCAATAACATCAATAATTCTTAAAAATTAATTATATAAATGTAGAGGTTTTTAATGAATGATGCATAAGAAAAGAATTTGTTTCATAAAATAAGTTTAGATTATATTTTTTTATTCTTGAATAATAATAACATGACACGTTATCTTCTATTTTGTACTCATTACTTTTTAGGAATCATTGTTTGTTTTTTTTGTTCATTTATACTAAGTATAAAATTATCTTTTTATACAATTTCTTGAAGTTAATTTTTAATGCACGACGTATAGAAAAAGAAGAGGTGTAGCTTTTCCCAACCAAACTTAATGTCTCTCATATTGTTCTTACCAAAATCTGGAAATTTCACGTGTGAGATAGGTGTGACTAATGTGGACTCCAAATTCTGTACGTTGGATAAAGTGTAGACTTTGCTAAGAAGAGGAACCTGCAAAACAAAAGAAAAACACTCTGACACTCAAGTAAGTATATCAATTTATAAGAGAATAACCGAGTGTGAGAACTCAGCATAAGATGTAGAAAATGAGTAACTTGAGTAACTTGAGTAATGCATTCAAGTCTTATGTATGAAGTATATTCGGAGTGAATATTGAGTGAGTTAGAGAGAACCTGTAAAGCTGTATTTATAGTGTGGAGTGTGGGCTTTGGACCTTTGTTTGTTAGTAATTTGTAGATAAGATAATAATAGATAATAGCAAGTAGTTATCTAATTTAAAAATAAGATAATGTGTACCTTATTGATATATTGTTACTTATAGATAAGTAACAACTTGTAAATAACTTGTGAAGATATGATAAGATAAGGTGGTTGCATATATTTGAATATCCAAGCATATTTAATAAGCTGTTAATATAAAGATATGCGCAGTAGATATTAATATTCATGTAGCAAGTCGTGTCCGTGCTCCTATAGTAGGTCTATGTCTGTGCTCCTGTAGCAAAGCTGACGAGGAGCCCGGAAACGTGCGTCCGGGTTGACACTAGGAAGATAAGTAAGCACTATTTAATGTGACAGTGCTGACGTGGAGGGTGTCCACATGTATAGTGACCCCACAATAAAGGCCACGTGTCATTTTACTATTTTGGATTGTACATAAGCCCCCTAGCCTCTGAGCCAATTTATAGGAGAAAGAGGATGAAAGAGTGTCGATGCAGAATGTCCAGTATTATAGTAGTGTAACGAATGCTATCAGCCTGTGAGAGTAGACGAATGATGTCAAGGTTAATAGCTTTGTCGAGGTCGACCAAAACTTTAGACTTACAAAACGTGATAGTTTCAGCGTAATTTGGATTTACTGACCTATGAATTACCAAGAGCAGACCTTGGACCAAGGGTGGACCTTGGGTTTTGTAAAGTACCAAGGGTGGACCTTGGGTTTATGCCAAGAGAAGCTCTTGGGCTTTATGTAAGTGATAGCTCAAATTGTATTGGTAGATGAACCAGGACAAGGTAGTCCGGGTTATGAATGTTGAGCTGTCCAAGGCGGACTATTTTGTCTTTTAATAAATAAGACTGATATTGGCAGATAAGTGAAGTGTCAAAGATGATGATAGGTCTGAGCTTAGTAAGTGGATGAAGCGTCAAGACTGATGATATGTGACACTTCTCCAGATGACTGTTTGATGTGATCATTGAAAACATGCGTTATGTCTCCATAAATGCTAGCATTCGTGTGTCGCCCACGCACCATTACCTATGCACACGTGTCACTCGAAGAGTGGGTACGTTTTGAAAATCGTGCGGTAGTGGGTAAATGTGGTCAATCGTGACACGAGCTTCTAGGGGAAGTTTCAAAATCCCGCCAATAACCGTTGACGTTCATTGTGTCTTTAAATAAAGGGGATTTCTGCTTTCTCTGAGTCTTCTTCTTCACATTTCTTGCTTCCATTTTCTTCTTAAGGTAACAAAAATGTCTATCTCACCCGCATTTGATTCTGTTTTAGGCATGGGTGGTAGTGACTCTGGTGGCTCAATAGAGCAGCACATTATGTGCGAGGTCATCTCCGTGGGTGACTCTTCGGAGGAAAACACCCATGGAGGAGTTTCAGACAGATCGTCTTCTTCCTCTGAGAAGAGGGCGAGTTCTCGTCGAGCTGGTGAGGGCACCTCTCGTCTTCGTTAGCAGGCAAGGGTGGATGAACCTTTGCAGCTCACCATCATCCCCGCTTCTTTCTCATGGAGGATGAGGCAGAGTAGGCCTGGGGGCGTCAGAACCTCCTTTCGCGTGCGTCACAGCCTTGGCGCTGGGTCGCCGCCAGTCGTTCCATCCATTCGTGGCTATGAGTGGGTAAGGGAGAACTGTTTAAATATTGTTTCTCCATAGCTTCCATCGTTTCTATAAATGTGTTTCGCACGACGTTGCAAATGACGGCTCCTTCGGATGCCTGCAAAGTCATCTTCAAGCCTTGCGGGGAAGATGATTTTCCCTGCTTGAGGGTGGCGTCGAGCGCTCTATCTTTCTTTTTCATGTACCGATGCTTCTTTAAGGTGTTGGGTTTTGTCCTTCCCTTCTCCCCCTTTCAATGTGCTCTACTGGAGTACTTGAATGTGGCCCCAGTTGGGCAGTGGTGCGGGCCTTTGAGATTTTGTGCTCTCATCTGCACATTCGTGCCACTGTTCCTCTCTTCTGCTTTTTCTTTCAGACCAAACTGTCCGAAAATGTTGCTTGGGTCTCCTTGCGTAGTGTTTCGAAAAAGCTATTCGAGGTAGACACCAACGTCTTCCGCCGCTTTAAGGACCGATTCTTTAAGGTCCGCAAAAGTGGTGTTGTGGCTGATGGGTTTCCATTGATGCACAACAGGGATGGAGAAGCTCGCTTTCCCTTCTACTGACAGGCTGACCCTACCAGGTTCAGGTCCTTTGATAAGGAGATGCTGACCCTTGTGGAGAGGTCAGACAAGGCAACCTTGGAGCTGTTATCGGCCTCGTTGGACGTGCGAGCTATTTTGTCATTGCCTTTGGCCGATGACCCCTCTGTCGCATTGGACAGTAATCTTCCTTCCTTATAACTTCTCTGCTTTTTTGATATGCGAACTTTAACACTTTCGTGTTTTTTGAATTTTCACAGGTATCATGGGCAACTTCCAATAGAGGCCACTGGTGCGCAATGTAGGTGGTGATGTCATGTCACCCCCTATTCCCCCCCCAGTCGAAGAAGAGGGTCGACCCAATGTCCGAGTTGGCCCTTCTGAGGTAGCCGTTGCACTCCCCAGCCCTTTCCCTTCTAAGTTGACAAAGAGGAAGAGAGATGAGGGTGCTGGGACGTCTAGCCGTAAGAAGTCTCAGGTCGCCCATGCTCCTCGTGGCCTGTGTGCATTGAGGGACGCTGTCGAGTTATTGCCAACTTCTCCTCCTCCTGTTCGGGCTCCTTCATCTGTTGCAACTGCTTGTCCTGCTACTTCTCCTGTAGTCATGGCTCCGCCTCCACCTTCGCCCGCTGTTTTTGCTACTGTGCCTCCTATAGATGCCGCTCCGACTCTGCCCACCTCTCATCATGCTTCTCCTTCTCTGCCTCCTCCATCTGCAATGTCATCGCCTGCTGTCTGCCCTATCACCCCTTTGGAGTTTCTAAGTGCTCCAAGGGAGGTCGACTCATTGTGGAGTGTTGGGCACAGGCTTGACCGAGGGCTGCCGACCCCATTTGACAGAAATTTGATTAGGTCGGCTGGCACTCATAGTTCACTTGACGCCGCTGAGCTCTTTCTTCAAAAGGGCCTTGCCATCATCAAAAAACACTGTCAAGTACATCGGAAGCTATGAGCAAGGTCGTCTCTTTAGAGCAGGAGTATAACAAGTTGAGGGTCGTTGTTCGTGGTGTTTGGCGAACAACAGATTGAATAGCGCATCAGTGGCCCTTGCTGAGGTGGTCAGATGTAACCATCAACTGTCCACTAAGACTGGCAAAGCTTTGTCCAAGTTGCTGCGGACTAGGCTTGATGGTGATGTGCTGATTGCACGTAGCAGAGCAACTGCTGCCAAGGCTGATAAGGCTTTGGCCGAGAATGAGGAGTTGGTGAAGAAGGTGGCTGAGTTGGAAGCCAAGCTGAAGGATGCCGAGGATGGGCTCGTTGCCGAGATGGAGCTTGCTGAGAAGGTTGCGAGTCTAGAGAAAAGGCTGAAAAAGGCTAACATCGAGCTTAATGTTGAAATGGCAATCAACAAGGAGCTTGACGAGGAGCTGAAGGTGTACAAGTGGGAAGCAGTGGAGCAGCATGAGAAAGGCTTCCACAAAGCAGTGTGCCAAGCTGGCTTCTTTGTGAAGGACATTGACTTGGGTCAGTTTGATCCTTTCAAGGATGTGAAGAATGGTGCCTTGGTTGACGAGGAGGAGCTCGGTTCTGCTGAAGAGTCTGCTAATGATGCAGCGGATGTATAGGCTGCTTTTGTTTATGCTTGTTTTGTCTTCTTGTTTCTTTTGTACTTTTGGCCGTTGGATGGCCATGTAAAGTTTTTACTACTTTAATGAAAGTATTTATTGTTTCTTCATTTCGTCAATTTTTTTTACGTTGCATGCTACCTTTATGCTTATCAAATCACTTGAATAATATTTGCCATCAAACCAACTTAAGACGTTCTCTTGTCATTGTCGAGTGATTCGACGTATCAATATTGCTTGCTGACTTATCAAGTGATTAAAGTAATGTCGGGTTCCTGTTTACACAAAAATAGCTAGGTCTTTAGCTTTGCCTGTCGTGCTTCCCATTGCTAATGTGTTCTTAGAGTGCATCTTAGACTTTGAAATGTCGAGGGTTGACCATGGACATTTGTGTTGAACTCTTGCTTCTGCAAATGGCTAAGTTTCTAGCCTGAATTGTTAAGGTTCTTCATAGACAAAATACCAAGAGTGCATCTTGGGTTTATAATGTCGAGGGTGGACTCTTTTGTCGAGGTTGCCACCAAATGAAAGTACCAAGAATTTTCCTGGGTTTGAATTGTAAAGGGCGGACCTCGAACAATTATTCCTACAAAAAGATGATCCTATGGTGCCAAGATTCCATAGGAGTTAGTACCAAGAATGTTTCTTGGGTTTTAGCATGCCAAGGGAGCCTTGGACTTTGATACTCCAAAGATGTTTCCTTGATTTTTGTATGGCTCATATTCCTACATGAATAGAATTTGTGAGCGCTGAAATCATCAGAGTAAAGCTTTAAATACCTCATGTTTCCGTAATGGATAATGAGGTGAATACGAGGTTGACCATGGATGGTCCTTAAGCTTTGAAAGTTGTAAGTTATCCGGGATTGTTGATAACTATGCTGGTCAAGGATGGACCTTGCCAAAATCTGATGATTACTATGGTTTGACCATGTCGGGGTTCCATAGTCTGTAATGGTACCAAGAGAGTTCTCTTGGGTTTGTACGCCAAGTATGCATCTTGGGCGTTATGTTCCTGAGAACTTGTATTCCTGCAAGGAAGTAATATGACAATGATAACATATGTCGAGAGTAAACATAGTTGTACCTCATGTTTGTCAGAGCTGATATCAGTGGAGTTGTTCATGCTGGGTTTTGTCAAGATTTACCAAGACATGATCTTGGGTTTGGGAGTTGCTGAGAGCGTACCAGTGGTGCGTCCACCCTGGATTTTTTAGGAGGTTGACCAAAGCTTTAGGATTTACGAACCTTGACGGTTTACCGTAATTTGGTTTTATGGACCTGTAAATGGCCAAGAATGGATTCTTGGGTTGCCAAGACAGATCTTGGGCTTAGTAAGGTCAACCAGTTAGATGGAATTATGAACATTCTTCCAAGGACGGACCTTGGGTCTTCGTGCCAAGATGAATCTTGGGCTTAATAAGGTCAAATCAATTAGATGAAATTATTAACCTTCTTCCAAGGATGGACCTCGGGTCTTCGTGCCAAGATGGATCTTGGACTTAATAAGGTCAACCAATTAGATGGAATTATTAACCCTATTCTAAGGACGGACCTTGGGTCTTCATGTCAAGACGGATCTCGGGCTTAATAAGGTCAACCAATTAGATGGAATTATTAACCTTCTTCCAAGGATGGACCTTGGTTCTTCATGCCAAGACGGATCTTGGACTTAATAAGGTCAACCAATTAGATGAAATTATTAACCTTTTTCCAAGGACAGACCTTGGGTCTTGCTAAAGGTCCTCCTAGGGGAAACCCTAGAATTTTCTGAACCTTTGGAGGCTACCAGGATGTGTTCACCCTGGATTTTAGTAAGGCTTGCCAATGAAGGACCTTGAGAAGTACCAAGGCATGGTCCTGGGTTTTCGTCGAAGTTGGACCTGGGAGAATAATCAGGCGATAATTCCTGAATTTAGTCAAAATCCTGAAATATTGACGTAAGTAAATGTAAAAAATAAGAGGTATATATTTTATTAATATGCCTTTTAATGTACATATTCCCTCTGTTTATTCCTCGAATGGACCTCATTAAAACCTTTCAAGTGAAAAACCCAGTGGAAAAAAAGGACTTGAATAGGAAAAAAAAGTACACCATCCGGCCTTGAACTCCTTAGCTGAAGTAGAACTTCAGGTGGGTAGCATTCCAAGTTCTTGGAATGTCTTTACCATTGAGTTCCTGTAGTTTTATAGGCGTCGTCGTCCAGGTTGGTGACAACTCTGAACGAGCCTTCCCAGTTTGGTCCAAGCTTGCCTACACGGGGATCATTTCTGGCCTCACCCCGGACGCGCTAGACTAAGTCGCCTGCCTGGAAATTCGAAGTTGAACCTTAGAGTTATATCTTCTTGTCATGCGGAGCTTGACCACCTTTTCTTTGATTCTGGCTATATCTCGAAGTTCTTCACTAGTTTCCAGTTCAACTCTTATGTTGTCCTTATTATGCTGTTCCTGAAAAAGCATCCTTCTGGTTAAAGGTTCCTTCATGGCGTCAATACCATATGTCAGGCGAAAAGAAGTTTCTTTTGTAGTGCTTTGAGGTGTGCAATGATATGCCCAAAGTATGTTGGGTAGTTCCTCCCTCCAGAGACCTTTGGACTTTTCAAGTCTAGTGTGAAGGGCTCGGAGAATAACTCTGTTTGCTGCTTTTACCTGACCGTTGGTCTGGGGGTGTTCAATAGAGGTGACTAGGTGTTTGATACCTAGTCGTGTAAGGAATTCTTCATAGGTATGTGCCTTGAACTGCGTATCGTTGGCAGTAACGATAGCATAGGGTAGACCATATCTGCATATGAGATGTTTCCAGGTGAAGGTTTCAACTTTACTGGCTGTAATATCTCGTAATGGCTTTGTTTCAATCCACTTGGTGAAGTAGTCGATCGCCACCAGTAAGAACTTGACCATCCTTAGAGCTCTAGGGAATGGTCCCAAGACGTCCATGCCCCACATAGCGAAGGGCCAAGGAAAAGAGATGGTATGAAGGTTGTCAGGGGGAATCCGTGGGATGTCCGGAAACTCTTGACACCTTCTGCATTTCCGTGTGAACTGGAAGGCGTCAGTCCTGAGTGTTGGTCAGTAGTATCCTACTCGTACTACCTTGGTGGCTAGGGATTGTCCTCCTGTATGGAGTCTGCAGATCCCTTCGTGGAGTTCTCTCAGGACATAGTATGTCTGTGAGCTGTCTAGGCACTTAAGTAGAGGTGCTGTCAGTCCTCTTTTGAATAATTCACTATCGATGATAACATAGTAGTTGGCTTTCCGCTTTAGACGTCGGGCCTCATTTTCATCTGCAAGGAGTATTCCTTTGGTGAGGAAATCTCTATAGGGAGTCATCCAAGTAGGTTCCTCCAATTCAACAGCCACTACCGTTGAGGTGTCAATGGTGGGTTTTGGAGTGTTTCTTGGATAATTGTTTTGAGGTGCCCAATTTTTTTGGTACTGGCCAGCTTGGATAACAAGTCAGCTCTGGTGTTACTCTCTCGTGGTATGTGGTACATCTCAAAACACTAGAAACTGTCGATGAGTGTTTTGGCCAGATGGTAATACTTGAGGAGTACGGTTTCCTTGGTTTGATACTTGTCTGCTATCTGTCCCTGGACGAGCTGTGAGTTGGAATAGCATCTTAGACATTGAGCTCCGACTTTTTTGGCAAGTTTGAGTCCTGCTATGAGTGCCTCGTACTCGGCTTGGTTGTTGGAGGCCTTAAAGTTAAGCTTAAGAGCTTGTTCCAGGGAGATGTTGTCAGGTCCTTCAAGTATGATGCCTGCTCCACTCCCTTGTACGTTAGATGCTCCATCCACATAAAGGTTCCACCAGCCTGGGGTGGACTTGTCTTTTCCAGCAAATTCTGCTAGGAAGTCTGCCATGAACTGTGCCTTCATGGGACCACGTGGTTCATATCGAATGTCAAATTCTGACAGTTCGACTGGCCATGCCACCATCCTGCCTGCCAGTTCCGGTTTCCTCAGTACTTGTTTGATGGGATAGTTAGTCCTAACTATCACTTGGTGACTTTGGAAATAAGGCCAAAGGCGTCTGGCAGAGGTGATTAGTGCCAATGCTATCTTTTCGATCATTTGACAGCGCTTCTCGGCGTCATGTAGCATACGGCCAGTGAAGTATATAGGGAGCTGATGCTTCCCCTTCTTCTTGGACGAGTGCTGAGCTGACAGCTTAGTCTGCCACTGAGAGGTATAAGAACAATGGTGTCCCCTGTTGAGGTCGACTCAAGACAGGTGGTGCAGCAATTGTCTTCTTGAATGCCTCAAAAGCTTGCTCGCAGGTGTCATCCCAAAGGAATGGTGTTGTCTTGGTGAGCAGTTTATAGATATAAGACGTCATCAGAGCTACCCTAATCGATGAGCACTTTTGTCACTTTGAAATTGGCGATTACGAGGGAAACGACCATGGGGTCATCTTGGTTGATAGGGTTAATTACCTCAAAGTCAGCATTAGTGAATGTAATGAGAGGTAAACTCCACATTGGGGGAGCATCGACATGATTTACAATGATGTCTCGAATGGAGTGTAAATGTCTCTTGCGAGACTAACTTGATAATCCTCCATATGAGAAGCCACCGGCGATGGTATGAATTACACCACGAATGTGCTGAACGAGCTCATCTTCCTGTTGTCGAGGAGGTTGATGCTCGCGTTTGGGCTGCAATTGTCTTTGCCTCCCTCTGTCTTCTGCACCGTCTCCTCGCCTGTCATTATCTTTGTTTCTGAAACAATCCCCTTGTCGTCCTTCCTGTCTGTTTGCTGTTGGAGGATTATCAGGTATTTTTACAAACCGTGATAAGTGCCCTGCTTGGATAAGCTCTTCTATCTTATCTTTCAATGCCACACAATGCTCCATGTTATGGCCATTGCCACGATGGTATCGAAAATACTTGTTAGGGTTTCCTCCTTGTTTTGAGGGAGCAGGTAATGTCACATGTACCTCCGTGTTGAAGGCTTCTTCCATGATTGTGGCTTGATTGACCGTCAGGGAAGTGTATCTCTCGAACCTGGGTCCTTTCAGGAGAAGCTGTGGCATTTGCTTCTTGTCGGCCCTCTGGGGTCGACTTTGATGGATACTTCATGTTTTTCGGGCTTCTGTCCAACTTGTCGGACTTCATTGCAGAACTTTGACATTTTTTCCATTTGAATGTAACTTTTGGCTCTTTCGCGTATTTCGTCCATGCTAGAGGGAGGTTTTTTGCATAGACTATCTACGAATTTGCCAGGTCGAAGGGCCAGCATCATGGAATGCAGTGCTACCTTAGGGTTGAGGTTTCTGATCTGGACAGTAAGTTGTCCAAATTGTTTCATAAACCTGCGTAAAGGCTCATTGTCTGCTTGGCTTAGCGTCGCTAGTGCAGCGGATGTCAGCCTATGTGTTCGGCTGGTTGTGTATTCCGCACTGAATTTTTCAACAAGGGTGTCGAAACTGTCGATGGACCGCTCAGGGAGGCCACCATACCATGCTAATGCTGCCCCTTTTAAAGACGTAGGGAACACGCAACATAATACGGGGTCATTGTTGGTGTAGAGATTTGCCTGTGAGAGAAAGGCATCAAGATGTTCGTCTGGGTCGGTGGTGCCGTCATACCTCTCTAAGTGTAGAGGTTTCCAGCCGAATGGGATGTCGACTTCCCTGATGCGATCGATAAGAGGATTGCGCCGCGTGTTATGCCTCTCCATTCGGTAGCCTTGTGTTGAACTACAAATGGGCGGAGGGTTGACATGTTATTAAGGATGCGATTCGCCTTGCATTTGTTCTTCTCGAGTGATAGGGGAGCGTTCATCTCCCTCGAGATGTCTCGCTCTGGCTTCGTGTTGATCGCGTGCAGCTTTCAACCTTTCGATTTCTTCTTGATACTTGTGTTCCATCTCTGCCATGCGATTCTAGAGTTGCTTAATGGTGTCAGCGTTCGTCATGGTAGTTTGCGGGGGGTTAGACGCATTGACAGGGGTGTCGCGTCTAATGCTTGAGCATGTACTGACCATGGACGCGTACCGATGAGTGATTTAAATGAGAGGCCGCATGGTAAGTTTTACCTTGGTCCCACGGTGGGCGCCAAATGTTCTAACCAAAATCTGGAAATTCCACTTGTGAGATAGGCGTGGCCAATGTGGACTCCAAATTCTGCACGTCGGATAAAGTATAGACTTTGCTTAGAGGAGGAACCTACAAAACAAAGGAAAAACACTCCGACGCTCAAGTAAGTACATCAATTTATAAGAGAATAACCGAGTGTGAGAACTCAACATAAGATGTAGAAAATGAGTAACTTGAGTAATGCATTTAAGTCTTATATATGGAGTGTATTCAAAGTGAATATTGAGTGAGTTAAAGAAAACCTGTAAAGCTGTATTTATAGTGTGGAGTGTGAACTTTGCGCTTTTGTTTGTTAGTAATCTATAGATAAGATAATAACATATAATAGTAGACAGTTATCTAATTTAAAAATAAGATAATGTGTACCTTATTGATATATTGTTACTTGTAGATAAGTAACAACTTGTAGATAACTTGTGAAGATATGATAA
The DNA here is from genome assembly GCA_013407115.1 of Glycine latifolia. NCBI lineage: Eukaryota > Viridiplantae > Streptophyta > Magnoliopsida > Fabales > Fabaceae > Glycine > Glycine latifolia. The sequence goes on from CM023960.1 coordinate 20,041,068, forward strand.
GATAAAGTGATTGCATATATTTGAATATTCAAGCATATTTAATAAGCTGTTAATATAAGATATGCGCAGTAGATATTAATATTCCTGTAGAAAGCCTTGTCTGTGCTCATGTAGCATGTATGTGTCTGTGCTCCTGTAGCAAAGCTGACGAGGAGCCCGGACACGTGCGTCCGGGTTGACACTAGGAAGACGAGTAAGCACTATTTAATGTAGTAGTGCTGACGTGAAAGGTGTCCACATGTACAGTGACCCCACAATAAAGGTCACGTGTCATTTTACTATTTTAGAGTGTATATATATGAAAAGTTTTAATATAGATTTTTGTCCAATCAAATGAAAATTCCTCTTACATAATTAATATATATTTATTTACATAACAAAAATAAAATAAAATCAACAAAATCAATATTATTTTCTTAATGCAAAGTTTGTATCTACAATTATTTTTTAAGCAAATAATTATTTATTTATTTATTTATCATCTTCTAACTTAAATAAATTATTTTATATTTTCTTTTAATTGGAATAATTTTAAATTTATTTAATACATTATTATGTATATGCCAATATATTAAAATAAAAATTATATATAAAACATAACACAAGAATGAATAATTTCTTAAGCTTAAATATACTGTTGGCTTCTAATAGATGCCTGTATTTTATTTTTTGTCCATAATAAATTAATTTTTTTTGTTGTTCCGCTATCTAAATCATTTTATTTCATTATTTAAATTGCTATCTAAAAAAATTTAATAATCAAACACAAGATTTTAAATTTATCAGAGACCAATAATGAAATTTAAATAATCAGGCTAAAAAATAAAATTCAAGACATTTATTAGAGACCAAAAAAATATTTAACCCTTTTTTTATAAAATAAAGTAAAAAAAATTCACTTAATATATAAGGATGAACAATTAACCTAAAATCACATTAATATTAAGTTATTATGTTAAGATTTTAATTTGTATTATCATAATTTTAATTTAAATATATTTTTTTATATCTGGCTCTTATTTTGAATTAAATAATGTATTAAATATTTTATTTTATGAACTTATAAAGTATGAATAAAATATTAAAAATATGCAGTTAAATATTTTTCATGAAAGTATGAAAAAAGATTTATAGTTAACTTACCATATTAGATATACAAAATATAACATACGATGATGAACATTAAAAAAAAAATCGGAGGATTTACTTTGAATTCATGGGGATAAACATTTTTACTAAAAAAACTGTCCAATCAAAATTAAAATCTCTTTTATATAATTAATATATATTTGATTGCATAGCAAAAATTAAATTAAATCAACATAACCAGTATTATTTTCCCTACCCAAAATTAGTGTTTAAAATTAATTTTTAAGCAAATAATTATTCCATTTTTATTTATTATTTTCTCAATTAAATAAATTATTCATGATTTTCTTCTACCTGGACAAATTTTTAACTTTATTTGATAAATTGACATGTATATTCTAACATACTATACTAAAAATTATATATAAATATAATACAAAGGGATGTGTTTTTTATATATAAAAGCAAGTACAAAATTTCCAATTAATTTGTGGGGATGAACAACTTACATGAAAATGTATTAATATCTAAATTTTATTATGATGAAATCATTTTTTTGCTATAATATTTTTCATTTAAATGTATTTTTATGGCTATCTCTTTCGCGACTTAAATAATATATTGAATGTTTTATTTCACAAACATAAAAAGTATGAAAAAAAATATAAAAAAACAGGGATCAATGTTTTTCATGAAAGTATGAATATAAAATTAGACTTAACATGTAAAATGTAACATATAGGGAAGAATATTTTTTTTTATAAAATAATGTAGAAAAATTTACATTGAATTCACACAGATAAACTTTCTTGCTATAGATTTTTGTCCAATTAAAATAAAATTTATGTTTCATAATTGATATATATTTAATTACAATCATCATAATTATTATTATTTTTCCAAGAAAAATTAGTGACCAAAATTAATTTTTAAATAAATAATTATTCATATAAAATGTATATATTATTTTCTCCCTTAAATAAAGTATTCATGCTTTTCTTATACTTAGAAAAATTTTAATTTTATTTTAGGCATTCATATGTATAAAAATTATATATAAAATGTAACACATAACTATGAATATTTTTTTATTAATGCAACTGGAAATTTCCACGTAATTAACCAGATAGTTAATTTATCTAAAATCACATTAATATTTAAGTTATTTTATGATGAAATTACATTTTTTACTATAATAATTTTAATTTGAATATACTTTTTATGGTTATCTCTTTCCTAATTTAAATAATTTATTAAATCTTTATTCTAAGAACATGGAAAATACGAAAATATGTAACAAATAATGATGAATATTTTTTTATATAAAAATATGAAGATAAAAATATAACAAATTACATTCATTCAATATAAAATTCAAATAAAAGTTTTTAAACATCCTGTATATCTCGTGCAATGAGCAGGTCAAAATCTAGTATCAATATATGTCATATACTCATAGCCATAGGTTGACATCTATTAATAGGTTCAAGTCTTATTTTGGTCGTTACAAATTGAATTTAGTTTCAAATGTTTTATTTGTAGAAATTTTGTTTTAAATGTTATCATAAACTGTGTCAATATTTTTCATAATAATGACATTTATTTTACTTGTTGAAAGTGATTACATCCTGCTTAGTAATGGGATGCCTGAGTGTGTGTTTTTCTTGACTATATACATTTGCTCAAGACCTTGTACTCGAAACTCAATTTGAGAACCAGCACATAATCAAGTTTTTTGATAAAAAAAATATTTATAGAAAAATATTATTAATGTCTCAAAACCAGCCATGGTTAAATATTTTTCATAATCAGATGCTTTATGCTTCATGTTCAATGCATGGCGAAGACGATGTACCTAAATTTAATTTGGAAGAGTTGCCTTCGGGTTTATATGTATTTTTGGGCCGAAGTTAACTACTTACATTATTGAAGATTTGATAGAGGCAAAAGAAGAAAAATTCCGGGCATCATTTTATAATCTTAGCCAGAGAATGCAAATAAAGCAGAAATTTTAGGTCATCCATTTCTATCCACAATGAAATGGCATATATAATCTACGGTTCTGCATGACATTTAATGAAAATGGTCCCTTCAAATACAAGCACACAATACATCAAGGTGCATAGTTTCACAAGTAGTAAGTACATTCATGGGATCTATAATGTAAACCTGTGCCATAGTAGTTACAGAAAGCTTATTTACAACATACTAACAAGCTTATTAAAACATGCCCTATATAATCTCCTACATGTCTTGTTAGGCAGCTTTGGCAAAACCAACTCGGAGATTCCCATAGTCAAAGACGGTGTGATATACCCTCATGAAAACATCGCCAAGAATCCTTCACGCAGATAGTGACAGCAGAATCAGAAAAATAAAAGGAGGCCAAAGCTTAGAACACGAGATATTAATTCATTTCACGCATGGTTGTTCTGTACTATGCAAGTTCATGCATAATAAATAATATAAATTGATTAACGTTATAAGGGTACATACCAGAGAGGACCCCGTGGAGGAGGAATGTCAAAAGCAATAAACCCACTAAGGCAAACTTCTGCAATGCCTTCTCCAGTTTTCAGAATATACTGAAATCACAAAGCATATTCAGAACCCAAACAAAATTTTAAGTCTAACTAGCCTTGGGATATATATCATAATTCGTAGTTCAATATGCCCCCCTCCAATTCAACTATATGTCTACATCTTTTGAAAAGTTATTGCTATTAGTTTTTCTTTGAACTATTTCCATATTCCAACCCAAAAGCCAAAATATTCGCTACTTCTTGACCCCAATGTTCTTTTGACGCTTACAGTAAATATATGGAGTATAATCATCCACCAAAACTTCATTTAATTTATCAAAATTTTAAAACCTAACCTGCTCAGGAGTGAGGGTGAAAGGTTTGTCTCCAACAGTAAACGTGATGTTTGGCAATCCATAAATGCTATTACAGTCTACTACTGACTCTCCATTTGGACTCGGTAAGCTCTCACACAGCTGCCAATGATCAAGTGAAAAAAAAAAATCAGCACACTGTATACTGATATAAATGTAACCCACAACTTGGGTTTCTGGACAGGATGGTTCAGAAGCCCTACCTGATTTACATAGTTGAATACTATCTCCTTGGTCTTCTTTTGTTTTAGTTGATTCTGAATCCAAACCACGAGCATCTGACAGGAAGTGCACAAAGCAGTATCTTTAGCTGACAACTCTCTCTGTTCCTTTTCAGTCACCATCTCAATTCCATTGCTGCACGGCATTAGGATTCAAAGTAAATTTTGGAGTCTGTTTCAGCCAAAATCTGATAGCATTATAAGCAAGAATGGAACCTAAACTCTCCAATGGCAAAACAAGAAATTTAAAAACCAGTAATTGTAAACTTGATTGGTAAGTAATGGAGGTTCTTTGACAACTTTTTTGCAGAAAATCTCTGCATATTGTATACTTGATTATACTTAGAACTTGACTTTAAGCTCACAGCCAGAATTATTAAGCATCCATCCAACATCTTCAAATCATTACTCAATTGAAGTGTACTGAATCAAATATGACAAAAAGCACATACAAAACATTGATATATATATATATATGCTAATTACGATTTTAAAAGAACAAATCCTAACCTCTCTGATTTAGCCCTTTTGAAACATAAGCCAACCTGTGAGCATACATCATCAGGTCGTACCTGCAAATCAAGATCAAACTCATTTAGGGCTGGGGGGGTGTAAACACATGAAGGGAAAGAGAAAAGACTGCAAATTGAGGTGAAGAGAAAACTTCAAGGTTGGGCAAAGAGAACTTACCCCAGATACCAAGAGATCCCATAACAATTCTCCATATTCAGAAACAACTTCCTTACATTCTACACTTAAAACTCCTTCAGCTCCAATAGCATGATTGATTTCAGTTACAACAGTCTGAAATTAAAAGCAGACATAAAAAGTATAAATGAAAAGTTATAAACAATAAATCTTCAGAAAGACATAAGCACGCACAGTTGGACCAGCAAGCAAAGATGTTCCCGAATCCACAATAGCAGCACAGCCACCCTCACAAACACCTAAAATAACATTGATATATACCACAATTAGATACATTTCACAATCAAAGATTATGGCTACAAAAAAAATGTAAAGATGCCGCGTGCACAGATCACATTTCTTTAAAATATACTGCAGTATGAGAGAGAGACAAAAATACACACCAAGTTTGATCCTTATACCATATTCTAAATCCTTTCAATCACTCACTTATTTCAAAATAACACCCCAAAAGACAACTGAAACTATCTTTTAGCGTTGAAGAATAATGAAGTTACCTGTTGAGAGACCTCCAATGAAAAAATCCCCCATTTCAATCTGAAAAAGAAAATATTCATGAGATTTTCCACAATAAAATATACATTTCAAGAGAAATCCTGATCAAACTAAGTTTTGTTTTGCTAACCTGCCAGTAACCCTTTTTAGTAACTGGAACATAGACATGTTCTCCTTTGAAGTGTTTAGGATCAACACCTCCAAAAACTAGTTCACCGCCATTTTTCACTTTTGGATCACCATTGAGCCAAAAAGAGAACACCTGTTCGCTTACAAGATTTTGCTTCACCATATTGTACCTGTAATTTATAATGTAGCAGTAAAGAAAAGGACATAAAAGACTTGTCATTTGTCCTTCTGACATGGGAATCAGATGTAAATGAATTAACAAAGGATAGGATAAAACATACCATACTGGCACAGCATTTTCAACTGAGATCTCCTGAAACCCAAGCCCAAGTAATCCATCAAATTTAGCTAACACAAAGGAAAGACTTCCTTCTCGGGTAGCCTCGATGAAATCCTACAGTTGAAATGGATAATATAATGGTGAATTCTCTAAAGTATTGCTGCAAAACTGTACAGTCTAGACGTGGGAACTCATGTATAAAGAAGCACTCACCTGATTCTTGACAACAACATCACCAACTTTAACATGATCTTTACTGAAAAAACCAGATATTGATCCAGATCCATAACTTATTTTACATGATGTTCCTGATTGCCAAGTAAAAAGGTAAAAATTCAAAAATATTAAAGGGCATATGCATAGCCTCTTATTTTACATAATTATGAATAATGAGAAGCTGGTAGTACCATTTTTGGTATATGTTTTGGATTTCTTTGACTTGTACCAATGATGGGTATAGCAAGCAATCTGAAAGAGAACATTGGTCAATAGGACTCATAGGTAGGGAAGATTGAATACACAGGAGTTAAGTTGAACTCACAGAGAAATAGCACTTTGATGATGGAACCCAGAGGTTGGAACTACCAGTATCAAATATGACATTAAATTTCTGCGGGGGTGTGCCAATTCCAATCTCTCCATAATATTGTGCATCCAAATAATTCTTCAAAGGTACTATGCCCTCATCGGTTGTTTTGCCAATATACTGATCATATGCACCCAACACAGGTCTGCCTAATCTTAGATTTTCTCTTACCATTCTAGCTGCTCTGATACTATCAAGATCTAGATCTCTCTTCTTCAAACCAATTCTCATAAGTCCAAAGGAGAAAGAAGGAAGCAGTGAGCATGTTAAAGCCCACAAGCAAAAGACCAACCACAAATAGTTGTGCCCCATCGTCAGGGAGAATCTGCCATACAGAGTAATATGACAGTAAGAAGAGTCTGATATAGTCCCAATTTTAGATACAAAGTAGAAACCATGAAACAGAATCATAGATATAGTCCAAAATGAACAGCTAACACACCAAATCCTTAAAAGCCTAATTCCCACAAGAACAGATTCACAAATAAATTAACATTTAATCAGATAAACCAAAAAAGACAATATTATAAAAAATACACTCACTGGATATCCAATTATTCTTGTCAAGGTGTTTAACAAACCAAAATATTATTAGCTTGTGCCTCCTTGTTAGTCTCTTCTAAGAGTAATTTTTTTTAATAAGAACATTTAAAATTGGAGAAAAGCTCCCTCGGCAACCTTCATATTTAGGCCATGTTTAGATAAACTTTTCCATAAGCACTTATGGAAGAAAAAACGAAATATTTTTTTCCCATAAGCAAAAACTAGCTTATGCATAAGCTTTTTTTTTTTTTTTTTGAGGGAAATGCATAAGCTAATCTATAGAAACTCTTTCATATTAGCCTTTCTAGAAGTTTATGTTTAAACTTAAGCATAAGCTAATTTTAGTTTATTTTATTTTTCTTTCTTATTTTGGCTTATGAGAGTTTTTCCAGGCCCTTACTTGGTCAACGTAAGATCTTCATTTACAAACTTCATAAAAGACGTTATTAATAAGATTATTAGTTAGAAGGCATCCCAAATCACTATAAGTTGAATCTTAAGTGAGCAACACTTGTATCCTCATCTAACATTCTTATCTCCTTTTAGTGTTTATTTTCAGTTGATTTATCTATTTCTACACACGTTTAACCCAAAATTAAAAAAAAATAATGAACAGCTAAAAAAAGAAACTTTCTTTTTTTCATTTAGCAATATCATACAGATTCCCCAAATCCATATTATCCATATGTGGAATATTCGAATAGATGCATCAAAAGAAAAAGAAGAGCTAAAAGTGAGACGAAACATGTTTACACAGATAACATGAAGACAGATCAAAACCAGTGGAAATCTGAGGATAAGATATCAGGAGAGAAGTCAACTGGACTGAACTCAACATAATCATCATATCATAAACATAGAAAAAGAGGGAAAAAATAATCAAAATCAAACCTGTACTATAGCAAAACTAGGACAAATCAAATCTAGTGGAAAATTAGAAAAAATCAAGTGGGTTGAACTCACTATGATGATTATATGATTAAAGTTTTAAACTTATTTTTATTTTTTGGCATGTTATTAAAGATAAGAAAAATCAAACCTTTAGCTGTTGCAGATGCTGGTGCAGCTAGCAGCGTAGTACTAAAGTCCAAAGCAGAGTTGATGCAAGAACAAGTTACCACCAAGATAGGAAGGTCGTTTAGGAGCAGCAGATTGGATTCTTCCGAGGCTCATTTAATTTAAGACATTTTTATTTATCTATTTTTTTATTAGAGACTTGGTTTGTAAACAAAATACGTGTACGTACGTAATTGCCATAAAATATCTGTGATGACATCAACGAGGCCATGCTTTAATAATTTATCGAATTATCTTATCTTAATATTTTCTTTTCTAAGACTAAGATGTTCTTTTTGGCACTGCAAAAAGAATAAAAAACTCGCTTTTCTCGAGCTCGTGCAATATTCTTTAGTTTACCGAGGGCAAAAAACAAATGGTATTTAATCAAGGGAAAATATATTAGTGTCTTGTGACTTGGACGGTTGTTAAATTTATATTTTATAATTTATATGAATATTTTTTAATATGTTATTAATTATTTAATTTAAATTTAAATAAATATTTTTATAGTTTTATATGCATATAGTTTAATATTATTATTGGTGTATGTTTTAGGTACAATCTATTTCAGTATCATGATGTTTTTCATATTTCTTTTTTACTTTCTTTTTAAAAAATTGATTTAATTCATTTTTTTAAAATATTTAATTTGAAATAATAAAAATTGAATAAAAACATTTTAATAATCGTCATTCATGGGTGGGTTGTTTAAATCATTGGTATAATATGTTTTTAAAATTAAAAAATATAAGATAAATAAAATCTCATTTTGCTTTTTAAAATTGAGATAAATACTTTTTAATGTAATTTATAATATACTTTCACACACACACACACTAAATTGTTGTAGAAAATAATTTAAAATATTAAATTGTTATAAAAATTAATTTCAAAATATTAAATTGTTACATAATTAGTTTTGAAATATTAAACTTCCCCATAAATTTATATATTATTACTTGCCTCACAATTTAACTTAATTTTAAAAGTTATTTTTGTAAAAGGGAAAACATTTTTATTTGTAATGTAATTAAAGGATGGTATGCGTAAACTTTCTCTCTTACTCAATTTCCAACTAAATGATTTTCATTAATTCTTATTATTAGTATTAATATGAATAGCTTACCATTTCATATAGTCGAATAAGTTATATATTATTATTAAGTCAATTTTATTTGGGATAAAATTGACAGAAGATTAATAAAATCTTTACAAATAACCTTGCATTTGAACAAATTTAAAATTTAAAATACTTATCAAACCATGAAAAATTACAAAGATAAATTTAATCTTCCTTAACTTTGATAATCTTTTGTAGCTTTTTTATTTTAGTTCGATTGTCTACATTCACAATTTCTTTAGAAAAAACTCTCTTGAAATCATTTTGATATGCAAAATCTTCAAACAAATTGCTTTCACATCTTGATTCATTGACATCACCCAATGGGGAGAGCAATATCTAAGGAAAAGAATAATGAAGATAAATTAAAAAATTTAAGCTAATTCTTAAAAATTAAAGATGGTGCGTAAGCAATACTCACCTAATGGGGAGGAAGAGTATAAATCACATGGTATGGAGGCTGGTTATTCCGTACGTTTCTCTTTATTTGAGAAAGAGGAGTAGTAGAACCCGATCCAACCCGGCCATGTTGAGAGTTGAATAGGCATGGCAGCCGGACTCGAACTTGTGGGTACCAACCCGAATTCGTCCCAATTTTAACGGGAAAAAATCGAGTTTTTCAGGTTCGGGTTCGGGTTTTTCCCAATAGCCAAAAGCGGGGACGGGGGCGGATATGGGATTACTGCTACCCGCCCCGCCCCCGCCCCGTAATAAATAATATTAAAAAAATAAAAAATATATATTATTTTCTAATTTTTTATATTGAATTAATTGATTTTGTTTTGTAATTTTTAAATTATGATCACATATTTTAAATGTGGGTTTGTTATTATCATTTTTTTGTTACGTAATTAGCTTTTTCGTCTGATTTTTCAATAAAAAAAGTTATATTATTTTTTTATTTTAACCAAATAGCGGGGGCGGGGCGGGTTGGAGAAAACCCGACCCCCAGCGGGGCGGGGATGGGGATGGGTTTTAAAACCCGACGGGGATCGAGGGTGGGGGAGGGGAGCGGGTTTGGGGGCGGGGAATGCAATACCCGCCCCCGCTCCGCCCCGTTGCCATTCCTACCTACATAATACATAAACATGAATGGGTGGGCTGTGTGCTTCACAACTTGGAGTTTCGAACACCGGTCTTAGTTACAGGCTTCATATATCATTTGGGCTTCATATATCATTACGGGCTTCCTCCCTCAATTTCGAGTGTTCTGACATAAGGTACGCCTCAATCGAACATTCCTATCAAAAGTTATGACCGTTTGAAGTTTATATACACTGCATGCATGACATGTGTCACAACCAGGTGGAATACGTCCAATTTAAACGTGTTTGACAGTCTCATTTGCGTAAATATTTTTGAAACAGCACCATTTTTGTAATTATTTATTAAAAAAAACTCCATCTTTGTGTTTTTGCCTACTATCAACTTCAAAACTTGTATCATAAGTAATTCAATTCTAAGAAAGAGTTGAACAGTATCTTGGCCCAACTGCCGAAAAGGTGTTTTGCTCTGTTGAACCTACTAATCAATTGCAAAACTGCTTTCAAAATATTTGATGAGTGCTGGTCACTCCTCTTTTTGTGAAAAAACTCAGAGCATAATGAATAAGTAGAAATGCACTTTTCCTTGAAGGGAAAGGAAGTTCTGTTTCTGCCAAAATAGTGAAGTATTCCTCCTTGGCTATTGGCTTTTATTGTCTTGTTGGATCTTAGTTAACACTTATAGTTATTGTTATGTACGTGATCGGTTATCTTACCAAAATATCTGGAAGATTTTAATATTTTATGCTAGTTTGGTTGCGAACACTTGTTGATAAAATACATGACATACTAAACATGTTGAAATCTTAGAATCCAAGCAACCTATGTGTCATTTAACTAAGTTATGTAAACTTGCCGGTGTACCAAACTTTCCTACAGGCACAAAAGCATGAGCTAGTGGATAGTAAGGGGTTTCTTTGTTCTTCTTGCCGATTGAGAAGTTCAATAACTCACAAATTTCGTAGGTCGAGTTGCTAATCTTTTTGTTCACCTGACTGAGACTGTGGATTAACAGTTCTACTGCAACCTTAATTAGAAAAGAGGTTGGCTCATTACCCATGAAGTGTACCTGATCTCTTAATATGATTGACGACAAAATTAACAGTTACATTAAGGTTGGGTGTTTATATCTTCTGACAGTGGCAAACATTTATCTTAAAACTCTATTAAGCTTGAAAAGGATCCAAGTATCTAACGTTCACATGCTTCCTGTTATTTTATTTAGACTAAAATACACAACATACAAAAATTGACCAAATTAATCTTAATCTTTCATACACATGGTTTATTTAGAAAGCTTTCCCAATATATAAACATTTTTTGTCCCTAGAAAAGGCACTCGTGGATTTCAGTTTCTTCCATAAAGGAAAAATGTCTTTGAGCACGCATGTCGTTTGTGCCTACTTTTGTAGCTAGTAGGTAGGTAGCTCTCATGGTTTTGGATTTACTTTCCCCTCCCCTTTTTCTACTGTTAAAATTAAAGTTACACACATTAGAAAAAGGTTCACTTGCCATTATATGTAAGAGCAAAACAAAAAGATACAGGGAATAAAAATAAGAACTGAGTAGAAAGAGCAAAAATGTGACTTTTTGATCCTCCAACTCCGTTATGCCCTTAAATGACACTCTAAATAAACTACAGAGCACTCTCTTACATGTGATCTTTTATCCGTTGCTAACTTGCTGGCTTCCATTCATATAGAAGAAATCTTCCTTCCTCTCTATCGTAGTGTATTATGTCATTTTATTTGCCTTTTGTAGCTCCCAAATAAGTAACTGAGTCTGACAGGTGGTTGAAATTTGTCAGCTATTGCAAGTTCTGCAAATTTGGTCTCAAACTTCTCGTTCCAGAGTTTTGCTCCAATCCTAGGATTTATAAGTCACCCGACCCATTATCTCATTCATTCCATATAAATTGGTGGGATCAGTCACTGCTGCCAGTCACCCCCATATTCATCTGCATTTTGCTTGCTGATAGTAAGAGTGAAGTATATCAACAACATTGTGTTGGGTTATCTCAGACCCTCAAATATCAAATTGCGGAAGCAAAATAAAATCAAAAAAGGGAGCGAGAGAGACAATCAGAATTTGTTTTACGTGAGAAAATCTTCCTCTATGTGAGAAAAGAAAAAACTCACGGGACCTAGTACAGTATCAAAATCCACTATAACAAATCACGGTTACAATGAATCAAAAACACACCAATGGTGGTGGTACACTCAACCTCTCCAACAATTGTGGTCACTCAAATGCTCACAGTATTTCACTCTAAGCTCTCAAATATGCAAGCACAGGGGCTTGCTCAAATATGGCACTCAAGAATGTCACTTGAGGCTCTCAAATCTGTGTGTCTTGCCTCCACCCTTACTCATCTATTTATAGGATGAATTAGGTTTATAATGGGCTGGGCCTAAGCCATCAAATATTATTTGATTTGGTCAATCAAATAAAAACAGAAAATATCAATCAAATAAAAATGAAAAGTATCAATCAACTAAAAACGAAAATTATCCAACAAATCTCCCCCTTCCATTTTTCAGTAATACCGAGGTCTTCAACTTCAACAACCCCGGCCTTCTTTCTCGGCTTCAATGTGCCGAATTCATCAGCCCGGCTCCTTCACAACAATCTTCAAATTTCCATGTTGGTACCGGCTTGGTCATCATATCAGACCAGTTCAAATCGGTGTGCACTTTGCCAAGTGCGAGTTGTCCGGTCTCTACTACATCCTGAATCCAGTGATACCTCACATCAATATGCTTGGTACAGGAGTGATAGGTCGAATTCTTCGCAAAATGAATTGCGCTTTGGTTGTCACACATCAGCTCGAACTTGTCTTGGTTATGGCCAAGTTCCATGAGGAACTTCTTCATCCACAGCATCTCCTTGCTTGCCTCGGTCATGGCAATGTACTCGGCATCGGTCGTTGAAAGTGCCACACACTTCTGCAATTTGGATTGCCAAGAGACTGCTCCTCCAGCAAATCTCATCAAGTATCCAGTCGTCGACTTTCTCGAGTCGGAATCTCCCCCTAAATCGGCATTCGAGTAGTCTTGCAGCTCGGCTTCACCATCTCCAAAATGGAAGCAAAAATTAGATGTACCTTTCAAGTACCTTAAGATCCACTTCACTGCCTCCCAGTGCTCTCTGTCGGGGTCCGAAAGAAACCGGCTCACCATTCCAACTGCAAATGTCAGGTCGGGTCTTGTGCAAACCATTGCATACATCAAACTTCTGACGGCAGATTGATACAGGATCTTTAGCATCTCTTCTCTATCTTCATCAGATCTTGGATACTGCTTCTTACTCAGCTTCATGTGTCTGCCCAAGGGGGTGCTCACTGTCTTGGCTTTGTCCATGTTGAATCTCTTCAAGATCTTCTCAATATATTTCTCTTGACTTAGCCACAGTAGCTTCTTCTTTCTATCCCGGATTATCTTCATTCTGAGAATCTGTTTTGCAGGGCCGAAGTCTTTCATAGAGAAGGATGAGCTCAATGTCTTCTTCAAGGCAGCAATCTTCTTTTTGCTTTGCCCTACAATCAGCATGTCGTCAACATATAACAGAAGGATCAGAAAGTCTCTATTCTCATACCTCTTCACAAATACGTAATGGTCAGCTTCCGTCTTCATGAACTAGTGATCAGTCATGAAGGAATCAAACTTCTTGTACCACTGCCGAGGTGCTTGTTTCAAGCCATAGAGACTCTTTTTCAACCGGCATACCATGCCGTCGCATCCTGGAGCTCGAAACCCTTCAGGTTGCTCCATATATATATATATCTCCTCCTCCAACTCACTATGAAGGAAAGTGGTATTCACATCCATCTGTTCTACCTCGAGGTCCATTGTAGCTGCCATAACTAGTACAGTCCGGACCGAGGTCATCTTCACAACAGGAGAGAAGATTTCTTCAAAATCAATCCCCTTCTTCTGATTGCAGCCTTTCGGTACAATCTGGGCTTTGTATCTCAGCTTCTGCTCGTTCTCTTCCTGTTTGATCTTATACACCCACTTGTTCTTCAGAGCTCGTCTCCCTTTGGACAGCTCAGTCAGCTCATAAGTCTGATTTTCATACAGGGAATTCATCTCGTCCTGCATTGCCTTCTCCCACGCTTCTTTTTCTGAGCTCGTTATGGCCTCATCATAACTCTGAGGCTCATCGTCTTCAGCAATGACGGTGTATTCATCAGGTGGGTACCTTATAGAAGGTCTTCTTTCTCTAGTAGGGTATCTTGGTTGTTCTTCATCAGCCGCTTGAGAATCTGATTCATCATTTTCATCTCGGTTCTCATCAACTTGGACATCGGTATCCTGGTCCTCATCAGCATCATCTTCAGTTTCTCCCCCTGCTTCAGTTTCTTCACCTCGGACAAGAGGGCCGGGTTCTTCACGTCTGATAGTAACCAGGACTTGGGGATTCGAGATGTCATGAGGTGTCTCATCTTCATGAAAAATTACATCCCGGCTTCTCACTATCTTCTTCTTGATAGGATCCCACAGTCTGAACCCAAACTCGATTTTCGGCGAACCGAGGTAGATGCATTCCATTGTCTTTGCATCGAGCTTTGCCCTTTCATCTTTGGGGATATGAACGAAAGCTCAGCATCCAAACACCCTCAAGTGATCATAAGTTGCTCTTCGAACGGTCCAGACTTCCTCTGGAACTTCTCCTTCAAGCGGTCGAGATGGTGAGAGGTTAATCAAATCAACAGCAGTTCTAACGGCTTCTCCCCAGAACGTTTTCGACAACCCGTCATTGGACAACATGCTTCAGACCTTCTCTTCAATAGTCCGGTTTATCCTCTCAGCCAGTCCATTCAATTGTGGAGTCTTGGGGGGCGTCTTCTCAAGTCGGATCCCGGCTTCTCTGTAGTAAGCATCAAAGGGACCGCAATACTCACCACCATTATCAGATCGAACAACTTTCAACTTCATGTCAGTCTCCCTTTCCACCATAGCGTGGAATTCTTTGAAAGATTGGAGTACCTGGTCTTTTGTCTTCAGAAGATAGACCCACACTTTGCGGGAGTGATCATCAATAAAAGAAACAAAGTACTGAGCTCCACCGAGTGACTTCTCGGTCATGGAGCAAACATCAGTGTGGACGAGGTCAAGGATGTTCTTGCGTCGTCTGGGTTGATCCGATTTCACAAATGAAACCTGGTGCTGCTTTCCAGCTAGGTAGTGCTTGCAACTCTCCAGAACTTGACCCTTCAACCCGGTCAGTAGTTGTTTCTTCTCCAAAATCTGGAGTCCTTTCTCGCTCATGTGGCCGAGGCACTTGTGCCATAGCTCCAAGCTCGATCCATCCCGGACAGAATTGACCTCTCTGCCATTGGTCTTTCCTTGCATGACATGCAAGGAGCCTTCTTTCTTTCCTCAGGCCACGACCAAATTTCCTTTGGCCAGTTTCCAGATACTTCCTCTGAAGTAGTTTACTAACCCGGCATCATCTAGCTTGCCAACCGACATCAAATTCAATCGCATGTCAGGTACATGCCTTACATCTTTCAACTGAAGTCGGCACCCGACATCTGTGGTCAGGATTACGTCACCAACACCAACAATCTTGCTGGTCACCTGATTACCCATCTTCACGACACCGAAATCTCCCTCTTGGTAGGCCAAAAAAATCCCTTATGAGGGGTGACGTGGAAGGAGGCACCGGAGTCAACAATCCAAATGCAGTCATCATGGGCTATATTCAAAATTTCTTCACCAAGGAAGAATATCTCGGCATTCGGGTTAGCCACCACAACTGTGGTGCTCTAATCACTTCTTCTGGGAACAATTTGATCCGGCTTCACACAGCCGTTCTGTTCATCATTCTACAAAGTGCTGCAGTCCGGCTTCTTGTGTCCTACCTTCCCACAGTAGAAGCACTTCAAATCATGTTTGAACTTAGACTGGCCTCTGGACTTGTCTCGTCCACCCCGACTCTTGCCACGACTCTGGGAGTTGGTCTTTCCTCGGTTCTCAGCAGTATTAGCCTCAAACGTACTGGATACACCTCGTTCTTTTCTCCTGGCTTCTTCATTCAGGAGGCTGTCTATCACGGCATCCATTGTCAGTTTTCCTTCTGGAACCGAGTTGCTCAAAGTCACCACCAAAGTATCCCAACTTTCCGGTAGCGAACTCAGCAACAGCAAAGCCTGCATCTCGTCATCAATCTTCATGTTGGCTTTGGACAGTTGATTCACAATTCCTTTGTAGGAATTGAGGTGCTCGATCATACTCATGTCGTCCTTGTATTCTAGCTTCACGAGCTGGTGAACCAGGTGTGCTTTGTTCCTGGGAGTCTTCTTCTGAATCATGGATTCTAACTTGTTCCATAACTCGTACACATTCATGAATTCGGACACGTGCTCAAATAGGCTTTTGCCAATGTATTTCCTGATCGTAGCCATGGCCTTCCGACTCAGGATCTCCCAATCCTTGTCCGACTTCCCAGTCGGCTTCTCTTCAAGGACAATGGGATCATATAAATCCTTGCAGATAAGATGATCCTCCATCATTGACCTCCAATAGTTGAAGTTATCTGCGGTCAACTTGAACATATCTCCATCGTGAGTTATGTCTCTGGTCTCCATCTCAGCTCCTACAGAACCCTCAAACCTGGGCTCTGATACCACTGTTGGATTATCTCAGACCCTCAAATATCAAATTGCGGAAGCGGAATAAAATCAAAAAAGGGAGTGAGAGAGACAATCAAAATTTGTTTTACATGAGAAAACCTTCCTCAATGTGAGAAAAGAAAAAACTCACGGGACCTAGTCCAGTATCAAAATCCACTATAACAAATCACGGTTACAATGAATCAAAAACACACCAATGGTAGTGGTACACTCAACCTCTCCAACAATGGTGGTCACTCAAACACTCATATTATTTCACTCTAAGCTCTCAAATATGCAAGCACAGGGGCTTGCTCAAATATGGCACTCAAGAATGTCACTTGAGGCTCTCAAATCTGTGTGGCTTGCCTCCACCCTTACTTATCTATTTATAAGATGAATTAGGTTTACAATGGGCTAGGCCTAAGCCATCAAATATTATTTGATTTAGTCAATCAAATAAAAACAGAAAATATCAATCAAATAAAAACGAAAAGTATCAATCAACTAAAAACGAAAATTATCCAACATATTGTTCCCATGCTTGACCTGTTTCAGTGCAGGGAAATTAAGACACATAACAATAAATAAAGGACAAAATAGAAACCAAGTATTGGAGCTGAATCTTACAAGGTGGCAAAGAGGAGAAGAACTGTTTTAGGATCAAGGAGCCATGAAGAAGGTCATTTAAAACTATTTCTTCGAGTTATACATTTGCTTTCGGTGGCGGTGGTGGTGGTGGTGCACATGTTACTGGCAGTAA
Organism: Glycine latifolia; assembly: GCA_013407115.1. Classification (NCBI taxonomy): domain Eukaryota; kingdom Viridiplantae; phylum Streptophyta; class Magnoliopsida; order Fabales; family Fabaceae; genus Glycine; species Glycine latifolia. The sequence continues at coordinate 20,058,616 of CM023960.1, forward strand.
TAGTAATCTGATGATGAACTTGTGTGTTTGTGGAATGATGTGTGGACCCTACTGCCACCACCGCTGACTTTTCAGTGTGCAGGACCCTGCCAGAGCAGCTGCAGTTCCATAAAATCCATATCAAAATATTGTCTCAATTTCTAATAATGACAATACCCGTGGCCCCCAAGAATGGGTTACCACTAGAACTTTAATATTTATAGTATATCTATCTCATGATCTGTAATGTCTGTAGAAATATACATGGTTGACCCAGAACTCTGTTTCAGAGAGCTATAATTAATTGTCATGTTCTCGTAGTAGGTTTCTTTTTTTGACCCTAACTAATCTCCAACCACCAGGGACTAGGCCAAACAAATTTCACCGCCCTCATAATTTTCAATTTTCGTAAT
>CM023960.1:20079007-20090320 GCA_013407115.1 Glycine latifolia
TTCTAACAAAAGCATCTCATTTCGGGTAGCACAAGCATGATTCAAAACCAAGATTCACCTATCATGTTCATTTCTAACAAAGGAAATCCATTTCGGGTTCCACAAGCGTCATTCAAAAGCAACATTGACCTATCATGTTCATTTCTAACAAAATAATCTCCATTTGGGTTCCACAAGCATCATTCAAAAGCAAGACTGACCTATCATGTTCACTTCTAACAAAGGAATGTCATTTCGGGTTCCACAAGCATGATTGAAAAACAATACTGACCTATGACCTCACATTCTAACACAAGCATCGAATTTCGGGTAGCACAACCATGATTCAAAAGCAATAGTGACCTATCACCTGACATTCTAACAAAATAATCCCAATTCGCGCTCCACAAGCACGATTAAAAAGCAATAGTGACCTATGACCTCATATTCTAAGAAAAGAATCCCATTTCGGGTAGCACAAGCATGATTCAAAACCAATATTGACCTATCATGTTCATTTCTAACAAAAGAATCCCATTTCGGTTTCCACAAGCGTATCATCATGTATATTTGGATATCAAATGAAAAATCATGTGCCTAATTAATTAAAAAACAGTAATATACATAAAAAAATGGCTTATACAGATTGGGCAATCCGCATGGATTATACGGATTACCAAATCCGTATAACGCCATCTTCTCTCTTTCACCACCCAAATTTAAAAAAAAACCTTACCTCACCGGCGCCGCCACCAAAAACCGACCACACCACCAAACACTACGTATGAGATGTGCAGCAAACCAAGCAACTCCACCAACCACCCACGCTGGAAAGAAAGCCGCAGTTGAATACCAAGGAACGCAGAGGACAGCGGAGGAGGGAGAAGAGAGAATTTGTGTTTTTAAATTTTATAAGTGAGGGCAAATATGGAAATACACTGTTTGCTAATGGTGTAGTAGAAATGCTATATGGTGTATGAAGCACCACTCTTCAACAAAATCATAATAAGCCCACATTCGTTTTTCTATTTTCAGTGAAACTTGTGTGCCAAGTTAAGCAACGTTTTCACGTTTGTTATTGATATAAATATAACTTAATATCCATTCACCAATAAATATTTATATTATTTAGTTAATTTTTTTGCTGAAGAGCGCTTAAGATAACTCTAATATAACTAAAAAATAATAATTGTTATGTGTAGGTTCTTACATTAAAATCGAATTCAATATCAATGAAGTTTTTCTTTTGATTTAAATGGTTATATAATAATAATACTTTACTCATGAATCAATGGCAAATAATAATAATAAAAAAAATACATTACCTTGAGTACGGGACCATCAGACTTGGAATATTCAATTTTATATGTTTTTTATTCTCTCTAGCTCTGTATATATATGTATGTAGCTGAATTCTCGTACTTTTTAAGAAATTGTATTTGTACAATTTGTTTACAATAAAATATACAACAAGGAAAATGATAGATAAAAGAAAGATATTAATGTGATAAAAGAATAGAAAAATATTATAACAACAAAGTAAAAATATTGTAAAAGTAACATACCTTATTTTTGGTTTTTTAGAAACATCTTATTTTTGTTAGTATGTGATAATGTGACACATCTGAGAAGTATAATTAAAAGCACTAATTTATCTCTACGAATAAATGCCTCGTGTTTAATTTGAAAAGTACAGACTCCACTAGCTAATGAAAAATTAGTTATTAATTATAATTTGAAATATATAAATAAGTCCAAGAACTGCTGAATAAATCTTCAACATATTCTGTAAAAAAGAAAAAACTTCTACATATAGTCATATATTAAGAGGAACGGGCGAAGGTCTATGAAAGGCGTTATTTTTCAGAGTAAGTTGTAGTATTTTTTTCCCCTCAATCAAACCAACTTCTGGAAGTGTAGATATATTTATTCTTAATTCCATAATTATCGAGGAAAAATAAATTCTGGTTAATTTGGAGTATAACTGAGAGATAACTAAAGTCTGATTAAGAATTATTTTTGTCAATGGTTAATCTCGAATAATATTCGAATGATTTAATCTTAACTTTAATACATTAATCACTTGTATTCAATTACTTGATTTCTTAAAATATAGATAATTAAAATAAGTTTTATTTTTCTTAATTACAATTTTTTTCCTCAACCTTAACTTTATTAACACATTAATCATTTATGCTCAATCACTCGATTTCTCGAAGTATAAATTATTTAAGTGAGTTTTATTGCTCTTAATTACATAATCTTTTTCCATGTGTATAGTAAAAAAAACAAAGCAGTGTTAGCATAATTTTTAACTATCTACTAATTGTTTAATTAAATTATATATAATTTAGACTTAAATACTATTTTTTCTTGTGATTTAACTTTTGTTTTTAAATTTTCTTCTTTATAATTTTTTTCCATTTTGATTCTTATAAAATATGTTTGTTTTGTTTTTCATCCTTTAAACTCTTTAAATAATAATTTGAACAATAAATAAAATGTTTTGAACATTAAAAAATACTATCTAAAGCGCTCTAAGAACGAAATAAAACATATTTTATAAAAGCTAAAATAAAAATACTAAATTACAAAGAAAAATATATATTTAATTCTATAATTAAAACACGTCACAAGAAATGTATTTTACTTTACATTCTAAGGTATTACGACAATAAAAAGATTATAATTACCCAACTTGAATTCCATCTGATCCGCTCAAAGAGAACAGAAATGTCCAACAACGAATGTTGGATAATTAATATAGGACCAAGCTCTCTCTCTCTCTCTCTTGAAGATGCTTATGGTGTTGAAACAACTCAAGGAAGAAGATCTCCACAGGATACATAACACGAGTGGCGTGTAGTGTGTGCTGTGTGAATGGAAAAGAGAGAGTCAGAATGTGTGTACCTTTCTCCATGGAGGATGTTATATTTATAAGATACTGACCTGAACCCTGGAGGAGTGGTAGTTAAAGCCCATTATCTTTATTATATCTTTCTGTTGATATATTTGTTATATCTTCTATCATTTGACGGATAAGATATTGGGTTGTTGAGAGTTTGAATATTTGAATAAGATAAATGGGCCTATCGTTATTTATCCGTAACAGATGCCCCCAGCCCGGTTATCTAGCAATCTGGATAATAGGGATGCATCAGTAGATAGGTCCATGCTATGTTCGATCCGGCGACCTCGTGCCAAGATGGGTTCCTATTGCTTGACCCTTGCCGAGATAATCAACCCGGCTCCCGAATCTTGTTTAATACGTTTCCAACCACTGCCGAGCTATCTCCTGTCTTTTCAACGATGACTTGGACTATGGTTATCGGGAAGTGACATTATTGCTTTGTACAAATTCTGTAACCAAAACCGAAGCCGAGATTCATTTAATCCTTCGTTCGAGATGAAAATTTCATGATCATGATCAGCGATCCCGACTTTTAAATCTTCTGGTTTGTTCTAAGGTTCCTGTTTGGAGAAACGAAAGGTTGTCTTTTCATTTCTTAGTCCTGCTCATATAATTTAATGTGCCGCTTCTATTCCCCATGCCTCCATCATGAGTTTGAAATTTTCTTCCTAGTTTGCCCCCCGCATAGCGCGAGAAAGGTCACTTATACCCTTAGTGACTGATCATATCTTGGAGGTTACGTTTATGAGACGTTTCGTAATTGGTTTTTGGCGGTTATTGATATTTCGATTACTTTGCTCCTTTCATCTGCCTTCACTTTCCCTCATTTGCATTCCTGCGACATTCTTCTCTGTCGCCTCTTTTCTACCTCAACATTCTCTGAAGTTCTAAATTCCTTGAAGCTTTCACGTACTTACTGTATTCCCATTCTTGATTACATTGTATTCAATTTCTTGTATTAAACTTCTGTCCTTCCCTTTGCATTTCTTTGAATCTTATTTACGAGTCTTCTACTTCCTTAGATGTTCCCTGCTTCCTTAGATTAGGTATTTTGTTCAGGGTTATTTCTTCTTCCATTTTCCCTTTTTACCTTACGATGGAGCTTACTCCGGAGGAGGAGGCATTCGTTCGAAAAAACGTTCCCCCTAAATCCGCATTTTGGTTTTGGGGTCTTCCCCTTTTTGATGAAGAGAAGAAAAATGATTTGTTAAAGAGTTCTGGGGGTTCAGGGGTTTCAAAGAAGTCCCATGTTAATCCTTCTTCCACTCGAAGGCATAAAGACATTCGTATAGGTACAGATTATAGTAGGATGAGCCCCTCAGAAATTTTGGCTGATAGGGCCCTTGAACAAGGTTCTTCTAGGGTTAGGCATTCTTCGAAATTTTTTTGTTCTTCTGGGAATATAGGATCTTCTAGAAATGTATCTGAAAATTTAAGTTCCCCCTCAACCATTGGCACAAACCATTCCCGTAGTGCCGTCCCGGGTTCCTTAGAACCTACTTATGAAATCCACTTCGAGCCCTGTTCGAGGTGTATGGATGAGTTTCATTATTGTGCCCAAATCGGGCACTATGAGCGCACCGGTGAGATCCTCGAGTCTTGTCATCACAACCCAGTCCGAAAGGCCATTCCTATGACGGCTAGGGTCTCTCTGTCATCATTGCCGGATGCTGAGGTCAGAATGCCGACTTCTTCTTGCATCAGCTCAGCGCCGGCCATTCCTTCAACTCTTCACCTTTCAACTATACCTCCAGGTATTCCCTACTAATTTCTTTTTCTTTTATTTTGTCGTAGGTGATTATGGATACTCAATCGGGGGAAATAGTTGACGAATCTCAGTCGGCAGGATCCCAACCCGACAACCCTTCTCCTTTTCTAGTCACCAAATTTCCTTGGGTGACCTATGAAGTACTTCGTACTTCTTCTTTTTTGATCTCGGGGAATATAGCAGCACTCCCCATAGGTAATCAGGACGGGTTCTCTATCCATCCTCCCGACCCAGATGAGCTCATTTGCTCATGCACCGGAGAGGGTGAACCTAATTATTTCTTCTTTTGTAGGGATGTAGTTACACGTTTAGGAATCTGATTTCCTTTATCGGATTTTGAAATGGAACTTTTAAATTATCTTCACTTGGCCCCTTCCCAATTGCACCCCAATAGTTGGGCTTTTGTGAAATCCTTCGAGGATTTGTGCGGAATTGTATATTCCTTGCACCGTTCCTCTTTTCTTTTACTTTTTCAATGTTCATATCGGTCGTACTGGTCAAGAACCTTCAACTTGGAAGGGGTGGACTTCTCTTCGAAGCCGCCCTGACCATCGACCTTTTCCAATCTTTACTGATTCTTTTAAAAACTTCAAAAATAGTTTCTTCAAAGTTGTCGCCGAAACCGGCAAACAACCATTTTTCCTCCGGGGCCCAGAATCACCCAGTGTTGAGTGGAAATTCCCACTCTACTGGACCCAGGAACACCACATGAATCTTCCTGCATCCTACCGTGTTGATGAGTCTAGCCTCTCTGACATAGAGGCGTTGGCACTCATCCAAATTGACATATACCGGGAAGCTCAAGGTTTATTAAATGTTTATGAAAAATTTTCATGTTTAAAAACTTCATACTTTACCTTTTATCTTTCTGGCCATCTAACCTTCTTTATGTTTTGCAGCTGCCGAGATGGAAAACCCCGATGCCAACCTTGCACCGCGTCTTGAGAAGAAAACTACTAGTGGTCGTCGCCGATATATGGAAAGAATACCTGCGAGTGGTGCTAAGAAACGCCGAGTTAATACGGCAGCCACCGTTGACCCTCAGAAGACGATCTCGGGTGAGACTTCATCTGCAGCTGGGCACGGGAATCAGGAGACCCCTGTCGACCCTGTCCTACTTATCATAGCCGATGAGCCTACTACCACCCTCACTGCTATTGATGTGAGTGCCATTGCTACTGTCGCCCCCGCTGATTCTTCACCATCGCTGGGATGCCTTTGGGAAAAGGGAGTCGAAGACCTTTTTCCATTTACCAAGGCTCCCAAGCGTTTCTCGGATTGAACCCTTTTTTCTGACGATGATCTCTGGGTGCTCGACCAACTCCATTATCATGCTTTTAAATGTGCCTCTCTGGTGCCGAGCTTGGTATCATTGAAGTCTCGGCATATTAAGATTAAAGATGATAATACGGGGCTTGCCAAGGAAAACAGAAAGCTAATGGAGGAGCTTGCCACTGCAAAGGGAAATCTCTCTTCCATCAATGCGGAACTTCAAGCGGCGAAGAAGGATGCCGACTTTTTTAAAGTTTCTTCTAACGCTGCTTTAGCCGAGGCTAGCAAAGCTCGTGGTGAGGCTTCCTTATTGGCCCGAGATCTTTCTGACTTGAGGGTTCTCTATGAGAAATCTCAAGAAGAGGCAATGCTTGCCAAGAAGGATGCGGCTGAGCTCCAAGAGATGCTGGGATCGGTTGCAGATGATGCTTTTGTAAATGCCATCGAGCAAGTTCAGCATTTGAATCGAGGAATACCTTTGAATCTGGAGGGAACTCATTGCCAAGCTTATATTGAAAATGGGGAACTCATCCCACATATCCCTCCCGAGGTTGTTTCCCCATCTGAAGATCCCGAGGTCGCCACTACCGCTGGTGAGCAGACATAATTATGACGGGCCAGAATGCCGGTTTAATTTGTAACTTTTATCAGCTAGGAACAATATTATTTCTTTCATCGACTTTATTTGACACTGAACAATTTCTTCCACTTTAAATACACCTGCTTTGCTTTATTGACTTCGGCCTTGATATATTTTGTATGCTCAAGCATGAATTTGGCTCCAAGGGCCAAGTAATATTTTACCCGAAATATCTGTCGGGATTTAAATATCATATTTTGGAATCATATTCCAGTCCTAGCAACTGTTAATGCATTTCATAACATTAATCAATGGATGTAATTCTTTCGGTCTAGCCGATCATTCATCCACGAGTAAATTGTTGCGTCGGCTTGATCAGGGCCGAGATAATACATAACACGACTAGGCTCACATCAGTTGTGCACAATATATAGATAATTACCTTATAACAAGGATTTTTATTAATATTCTTCGAAGATTACATAGATTTCATGATCCCAATGAAAGACTTATGCGGGCATTACATTCCCGGCTTACATAATCAATTAATGAGAAACACATAAAAATATTACTCCGTGATCCCCATGAAAGACGAAGTCAATTAAGGGGAAACACATAGATGAAACCAATATTGATCCATGATCCCTATGAAAGACAAAACAGTCAATTAAAGGGAAACACGCGGTGAAAACATTAATCCATGATCCCTATGACGGACTCGAAGTCAATTAAAGGGAAACACATGGTGAAAACATTAATCCATTATCCCTATGACGGACTCGAAGTCAATTAAAGGGAAACACATGGTGAAAACATTAATCCATGATCCCTATGACGGACTCGAGGTCAATTAAAGGGAAACACATGGATTTATCACGGCTTCACGCTCTTAGCTGTAGTATATCTTTAACTTGTCAGCATTCCATGTTCGCTTGACATGTTTACCTTCCAAAGTTTCTAGTGTGTAGGCTCCTTGTCCCAAATTTTTGAGTGACTCGGTATGACCCTTCCCAATTTGGTGCTAATTTCCCATCTTGGGCATTCTTATTTCCGATATCTGCGCGTCGTAGCACAAGATCACCCTTTTCGAAGGACCTCAGCTTAACCTTTTTATTAAATTTCTGAGCCGACACCTTCTTCATATATAAATCTCGGCGATGTGCCGCAGTACGGACTTCGTCTATCAGGTCCAACTCGGCAGTTAATGCTGCGTTATTGTCTGTATGTGACATTTGTCTTCTCCATGATGGTTGACCGATTTCCACAGGTATCATGGCCTCGCAACCGTACGTCATTCTGAAAGGAGTCTCTCGGGTGGCTGCTTGGGCCGTGGTTCTATACGCCCATAAGACGTAGTAAAGCTGTTCAACCCAGTTTGGGCCGACTTCTTGCATTCGTTTCTTCAACCCGTCCAGAATAACTTTGTTTGCTGCTTCTGCTTGGCCATTAGACTGTGGATGCTCTATTGACGAAAAGTGATGTTTAATGTGGAGTCCGACCATCATTTCTTGGAATTTCTTGTCCATGAATTGTGTCTCGTTATCGGTGACAACTTCTGCCGGAATTCCAAATCTCGCTATTATGTTGCGCTCAAAGAATTTTTGAACGCGGGTCGAGGTGATGGTGGCTAAGGGCTCGGCCTCAATCCATTTGGTAAAGTAGTCAACAACTACTATTAACCATTTCATTTGACCTTCCGTCGCCTTAAATGGTCCTAAAATGTCCATTCCCCATTTGTAGAAAGGCCATGGTGCCGTGATTGAATTTAGCTCAGATGGAGGGGTCCATAATATCTTCGCATGCTTTTGACAAGTGTCACATTTTTTAATATGCTCTGCTGCATCTTCCTTCATCGTCGACCAAAAGTATCCGGCACGAAGAGGTTTTAATGCCAAAGCCCGTGCACCCATATGCTGGCCGTTAATGCCCTCATGTATCTCAGTGAGTACATATTCGGCTTGGTCTGAGCTTAAGCATAGTAGCATTGGGGTGTGGAGACCTCGGCGGTATAACTCACCATCCACTATTGCATACATTGAGGCATCTCAGATCAATCTTCTCACTTCTATTCCTTTATCTGGTATTATCCCTTGCTCTAGATAATTGATGATAGGCCTCCTCCAGTCTTCGGCTAATAAGATCACCATGATGCATGCAGGTTGGGCGAGTTCCTGCTGAATGATTGTTCTATGGTTACCCGTTCCTTTTGTACTTGCCAGCTTCGATAATATGTCGGCTCGGGCATTCTCTTCCCTCGGAATATGGGAGATGGTAACTTCATCAAACTCGGCTATCATTTCCTTCACTTTAGCAAGATATTTTGCTAATAAAGGACCCTTGGTTTGATACCTCCCTTTAATTTGTGCTGAGACAAGTTGTGAATCAGTAAAGACATTGACTCTCAATGCTCCTTGTTCTCTAACCTGTTTTAGCCCGGCGATCAGTGCTTCATATTCCGCTTGATTATTGGACGTCAGAAAATTAAGCTGCAGCGATTGTTCGAGTGATACGCCATCAGGATTCTCAACAATAATCCTGGCTCCGCTTCCCTTGGAATTGGATGAGCCATCAACATATACTTTCCACACAGTATTTTCCTGTTGGGTGGGAGATGTCGGGGTCAGTTCTACCACGAAATCGGCGAGAGCTTGAGACTTGATGGCATGACGGGCTTCATATTTGATATCAAACTCGGATAACTGGATAGCCCAATTCATCATTCTTCCCGCGAAATCCAGCTTGTGTAGTACCTGCCGGATGGGTTGAACGATGGTATGGCTCTGGAAATACGAGGGAAGCCTTTTGGCCGTTGTGAGTAGAGCGAAAGCTACCTTTTCGAGCTTCTGGTAGCGTAACTCCGAGTTCTTGAGAGCCCGACTCACAAAATAGATCGGCGACTGAGACTTGCCCACCTCTCTAACTAGAACCACACTTATGGCTTCCTCTCCAAACGAGAGATACAAGATAAGTGTTTCTCTGGGCTCTGGTTTTGAGAGTACTGGAGGTGGAGCCAAACATTTTTTGATCTCCTGAAAGCCTCTTCACATGCCAGGTTCCATCCTACGTTGGCCTTCTTTTTTAATAATTTGAAGAAGGGAAGGGCCTTTTCTGCGGATTTTGGGAGAAACCGCGTTAGGGCAGCCATTCTTCCCGTCAACTGTTGGACTTCTCGCTTGTTAGCGGGAAATTGCATGTCGAGGACAGCCTTGCACTTGTCTGGGTTTGCTTCTATTCCCCGGTGAGTCAGCATGAATCCTAAGAACTTTTCGGCCTTCACTCCGAAAGCACACTTCAACGGGTTCAATCGTATGTTGTGCTGCCTTAATTTGTGGAAAGTTTCATCTAGATCCCGGATGTGATTTCCATTTGTCGATGTCTTCGTGATCATGTCATCGATGTAGACCTCAATATTGCGCCCAATCTGATCGGCGAAAACTTTGTTCTTATTCGTTGATAAGTTGCCCCGGCATTTTTCAATCCGAAAGGCATTACATCATAGCAATAATTGGCTTCGACACCTCGGAATGCCGTTTTCTCTTGATCATCCGGATACATGGGTATCTGATTGTATCCAGAATAAGCATCCATGAATGACAACAACTGGAAGCCGGCAGAGTTATCTACGAGTTGATCGATACTCGGCATCGGGTATGAATCCTTGGGACAAACTTTATTCAAATCTGTGTAATCAACACAGACTCGCCATTTTCCATCGGACTTTTTCACCATCACTACATTGGAAAGCCACGTGGTGTATTGTATTTCTCTTATGAATCTGGCTTCTAGCAATTCCCTAATATGCTTCTCCAGCGCTTGCCTTCTATCCGGGCCGAGCTTCCTATTCTTTTGTGCCACTGGCTTAGAGCCAGAGTACATAGCCAATTTATGGCAACATAAAGTAGGTTTGATCCTGGGAATCTCGGAAGCTTTCCAAGCAAACACATCTTGGTTCTCCCTCAGGCATTGGATTAACTTGCCTTTGGTTTCTGAATCATTCTATTTGCCTATCTTCGTGATCTGTTCTGGGAGATTCCGATCTGAATGTCTTCAAGTTCGTCAACCGGTTCTGGTCTCCATTCTTCGATATCCCGCATATCTAGCTCCACAAGATTGACTGGCTTCCGGGATGAATGTCTCTCGGTTTGTTGCTCTGCCGGATCTCCTTGCCTTATACGAGGTGGAGAGGATGAGCCGCCTTCAGTTTCCCGGATTGTATTATAATAGCACTGTCTGGATTCCTTCTGATCACCACAGATTGTAATGACTCGGCCGAGGTGTCCGATCATCTTCATCTTCTGATGCTTGGTGGACATCAATATGTCCCATTTATGAAGCGTTGGCCTACCCAGTATAATGTTATATGGAGAGGTGAACTCGGCAACAGTAAATGTGACCCGATCTGTCTTGAAACCTTCCTTTGTTCCCAGTGTAAGTTGAAGATCAATCGCGCCTTTCAGGCCAGTGCCTCCACCATTAAAGCCTATCAACATAGTTTGGCATGGTTTCAAGTTGTCTTCCTTCAAGTTCATCTTTTTGAATGCACTCAGGTTGATGATGTCGGTCGAGCTACCGTTACCAACGAATATTCTTTTGACCCAGAAATTAGCCACAGTCCCTGTTATGACGAGACCGTCCTCGTGATCGGGCACCACACCTTTCATGTCTTCTTCGATGAAATAAATTAACGGGGGCGCGGCTTTCGTACTGCTTTCCTTGAATCTCGGTTGGTCTCTTACCGACATGACTTCTTTGAGGTATTTCTTTTACTGATTAGCAGTGTCGCCTCCACCTCCCATGCCCCCC
>CM023960.1:20090420-20122878 GCA_013407115.1 Glycine latifolia
AAAAAAAATGAAACAAATCTAGTGAGAAATAAAATTTCTCAGTAGGCAAAACTAAACCACCAAAACACGTTAGTACGTTAGTAAATCATCATAAAATAATTATGCAAACTATATGAATGCATGAAATGAATTTTCCCAGGGTGCACATGGCCTCTACATATCGTATTGTATGTAGCTACACCTCGTACTGGATGTAGACGCTGTGATCGTCTTACGCAAACATGCATGATTTATTCCATGTATCTGCACCTGGTCACTACATATCGTACTGTATGTAGTAGAAAATACCATTTCACAAATCTCGTACTGGATTTGGAAACATGAATCAACTTATCATCACATCAACATCCATCCATAATAAAATTCATAAGCAAATACATACTACCTTATGGAAAGATATTTACATCATAACATCACACGTACCAAAAGTATGGTTAGGCTACCATACCTTATTTAAGCAAAATCATACCAACTTAGGCATGACAATTGATTATCCTCAAGCTACAGACAAATCATGTTAGTATTCTAACTAATAAACCACAATATATCTTCCAAATAATTTCTAATTCCTTTAAACCTTCACAAGAAAAGATCATAACCTAGCATGCATCTTAATCTCCTTTCACCTACCACCTTACTACTTCATCCTCAAAATTGAATCACTCTAGTATTTGAACCATTTAACTACACACCATTCAACCTCTACTTCTAAAAATTATTACCAAACAGTCCCATAATAAAAATATGAACAAACAGTCCAAATATCATCAAAATCACTTCCAAAGATCACTAATATACTTCCAAACATCACTAATATTTCAGCCTATAAATCATCACCTATCCTATGGTTTAAATCAACATTTTCACATCATAAAATAACCTGCAAATGACATGAAATTACAGCCTAAATAATAACCATAAATCTGTACATTTAAGTATATAGGTTAATCCAAACAAATGCTTAACTAGAGATTGAAGCCTAGCCTACCTCAAGTGCGTTTGATTTTTGAAAATGGAATGGAGTAAGGGCTTCCTTCCTTGGGGAAATCCTCTAAGAAATGAAGCCTGATAACTTCTTATAAAGCTTGACAAACTTTTCCTAAAGGTGCTTAGCCTTCTACACGAAATCTTCAAAGGAAGTGGGGTTTCTTCTCACTTGATTTATGCTTTAAAAAGGAAAGGATGAAAGTGAAATGAAAGAGATGTAAGGGGAAGTTCACGTGAGATAGGTTATGTAGGGAGGAAATCTTGGAAAATGACTTCCACTTAAATCCTCCTTCTCCCTTTATATAGTAGTTGAAAAAATAATTTAATATTCAAGGACATATTTGCCCTTTCTAACTAATTTCCTTCATTTAGTTTCATCCTAACTTAGTTTCTTCTTATTCCATTAGATTCTAACTAAATTCATTAGTATTCCTTTACTTTATAAAAAAATCTTTCAAGTTATCATGTTGCCTTTACAAGTGTCATGTTGCCTTTACAAGTGTCCCACCACTTGGCATGATCTTGAAGCTTCCTCCTTCTTCTACATTCTTCACGTGACCACTTAGAGAAAGGAAGAGAAATTTTGCTTCATTTCATGTTACTTTATATACATATGTTATTTTTGATGATGAAGAAGAATCCAATTCCAATATGACTTCACACATGGCGTTTTCTAGTAGGAAGTAAAGTTTGATTCAAACTCTTCTACCTAAGGATAATATGGAATAATGAAACTCCAGATATTTCCAGAAACTAACTTCAATGATACTACAAATAACTCATGACTAATTTCTACAGAATGCTATATAGGCCTTACGTACAAGACTGCTCTTGTCTTAATTCTGATTGGTCCATTTTACTTTTGACCATCAAAATTACTAAACCATTTTATTAAACAAGTCTGTACATCCTATAATTGAGAGAAAATTCTCCAGATTCTATTTATTATTTTTCCACTATAAAATATCTGAGGGTATTTGTGTCATTTTGACTCAAGGGCATTTTTGTAATTTCCAAAATATCCAAGGGTATTTATGTAATTTCCACCTTAAGATATCTAACTAAAATATCTAGCGGCATTTTCGTAATTTTTACCTCAAGGGCATTTCTGTAATTCCTGCTTTAAGGGAAAGGTAATATGGTCATTTCTCTTCAAATATTTTTGTATCCAAGTATCATCACACTTCCACAATTCAATTATAAATATGAATTCAAGATATAATTTTGAGGATATTACATCAATAATGCTACAATTCAGATATTGGTGGATGGGGGATCCACTCACAATTTTATTCAAGAGCGTTTGGTTAATTTTTTGGGATTGGAAACTATACCAACACAGAAATTCTAGGTGTTGGTGGGAAATGGAGATGTCATGGATTGTCTAGAAGTGTGTCCCAGGGTGAATTTGGAAATACAAGGGCACATATTTTGCTCTGACTTATATGTCTTACCAATCCAAGGAGCAGAAGTGGTCTTAGGGGTTCAGTGGCTGTCGGAATGGGGAGATGTCACTATAAACTATAAGAAATTGCTGATGAAATTTGAGAGGAATGGTCACACTGTGGAGATACAAGGAGAGTCCAGCCTTAATATGCAGGCCATTCAGTTAAACCAGCTTCCCAAGCTCACATCTTCCAACTCAGTGGCATGTTTGTACCAGTTACATGTTATTGAGCAATTAGATCAAATTCATACAGCAAGCACCAAGGATATTGATAGTAGAGTGCAGCAGGTATTGCAAGAATTCACCAAGGTTTTTGAGAAACCAACCGGTTTACCTCCAAAAAGAGTAGTTGATCACTAAATTCATTTAAAACCTGGAACAAAGGCCATCAGTGTTAGACCATACCGCTATCAACACTTTCAGAAAACTGAATTGGAAAAAATGGTGAAGGAGATGCTAGAGTTAGGAGTAATACAACCCAGTTTGAGCCCATTCTCTTCTCCAGCATTACTAGTTCAAAAGAAGGATGGTACCTGGAGGTTCTGTGTTGATTATCGGGCCCTCAACCAAGTGACTGTTTCGCACAGCTTTCCAATTCCCATGGTGGACGAGATGCTTGATGAATTGGTAAGCGCTTCCATTTTTTCTAAGATGGACCTTAGATCAGGTTACCATCATGTCCGAATGGCTGAGCAGGATATTTTTAAAATGGCTTTCCGTACTCACGAAGGCCACTACGAGTTTGTAGTGATGCCTTTCGGGCTTACTAATGCCCCGGCCACATTTCAAGGGATAATGAATTCTATTTTGAAGGTATTTCTCAGAAAATTGGTAATTGTGTTTTTCGATGACATTTTGGTGTATAGTAAGACATTGGAGGACCACTTAGTGCATCTGCGGCTAGTACTACAATGTTTACAAAACAACCAACTCTATGCTAAACTCGAGAAGTGTGCATTTGCTCAGATTGAGGTTGAGTATCTGGGACACATAGTTGATGGTAAGGGAGTTAGACCAGATGAAGGAAAGATTAAAGCAATTCGGGAATGGCAGGAACCCACCACAGTTAAACAACTAAGGGGATTCCGTGGGCTCACAGGATACTAACGTAAGTTTGTGAGAGATTTTTCTCAGATCGCAGCACCATTAACCATACTGCTGCAGAAGGATGCGTTCAAGTGGAGTGCCCAAGCCACACAAGCAATGAACAAGCTGAAGGAAGCATTATCCCATTCTCCGGTACTAGCTTTACCCGACTTCAGTAAGTCCTTCGTGCTCACCACTGATGCGTCCGGTATAGGTATCGGGGCAGTTCTCAGCCAAAACAATCAGCCTATCGCCTACTTTAGCCGCAAGCTCTCTCCAAAAATGCAACGGTCATCCACTTATGTTCGTGAGTTATTTGCTATAACCGAAGGGGTTGCAAAGTTCCACCAGTACCTGTTGGGAAGCAAATTTGTTATTAGAACAAATCAGCATAGCATCAAAGAGCTGATGGCCCAAGTAATTCAAACCCCAAAACAACAGAGGTTTTTATTGAAGTTGTTGGGCTTCGATTATACCATAGAATATTATCCTGGAGCCATGAATAAGGTAGCTGACGCCTTATCCAGGATGCATGGGGGAGAAACCAATGAGGAGGCTTCCCATTCATAGATGCAGACCATGTCCACACTTGTTAATCCACTGTTGGATTCAATTAGAGCTGAGATCACACAAAAGTCAGAATTAGTTACGATCACTAGAGCAATAGAGGAGCAAAAGGAAGGATTTGAGCAGTACCTTGTGAAGAATGGGTTGATTTTTCTTAAGGGTCGCATTGTGATTGCTAGCACATCTGATCTTCACACCCCTTTGCTACATGAATTCCACTCCTCTGTAATTGGAGGCCATTGAGGGATTCGCAAAACACTATATCGAATTTCTACCCACTATTACTGGCCAAACATGAAATTTGATGTTCAGGAATTTGTGCACACCTGTCCAGTTTGTCATGTTACAAAGTACTAGCCCTTGTCCCCTGCTGGCCTACTCCAACCCTTAGCTATTCCCAAGGCAATTTGGGAAGATATCTCTATGGACTTCATCGTTGGGCTTCCACCATCAGATGGAAAGACTGTTATCATGGTTGTAGTGGACCATCTATCCAAGTATGCTTATTTCTCTGCCTTAACAGGGAACTTCACCGCTTCCAAAATGGCTTCAGTATTCATATCTAACATCTATCGTCACCATGGTATGCCTCTTTCCATCATTTTCGATAGGGATCGTATTTTCCTTAGTAAATTCTGGCAAGAACTCTTTCGACTGAGCGACACAAAGCTCCATTTTAGTACTGCAAACCATCCAGAAAGTGATGGTCAAACCGAAGTTACAAATCGTGGATTAGAACAATATTTAAGATGTTATACTATGGAAAATTCCAAAAGTTGGGAACAATACTTACCGTGGGCTGAGTTTTCTTATAATTCCTCCTTCCATTCTTCCATTGGTGCTAGCCCTTTCCAGATCCTTTATGGACGCCTTCCACCTGCTCTGCAACCTTATGATGGTGCCACTTCTCCAATAGAAGCAGTAGATACTTTATTAACACAGAGGGACAATATCATCAGACAGCTTCGTGAGAACCTTCATCGAACTCGCCAACGCATGAAGAATTAAGCGGATAAGCATCGTAGAGATGTGCACTATGCTGTGGGAGATCAAGTGCTCGTCAAAATTCAACCATATAGGCAAAAATGCGTGCGCAATCAGACATTTTCCAAGCTTCGTCGACAGTACTATGGCCCTTTTTCTGGTTACTGAAAAGATCGGACCAGTAGCTTATCGTTTATCCATTCTTGTAGGCACACACATCCACCCCGTATTTCATGTTTCATTACTCAAAGCTTACCGTAAAAATCTATTCTTTCACCCTCAACCTCTACCTTTGGTGACATGGGAAAATCACCCGGTGACAGAGCCAGTGGCCATTTTGCGTTCCCGCACGGTACAAAAAGGAAAAGCTGCAGACTTGCAAGTTCTGGTACAGTGGCGAGGTTTACCCTTAGAAGATGCTTCGTAGGTGTTTTTCTCTGAGTTTTAACAGGCCTTTCCTCAGTTTGATCTTGAGGCCAAGATCGAGTCTTTAAGGGCAGAGGGATCTGATGCGACTCCTGGGCAACACGATGGAGGGATGATCAGGGAAGGTCCTGAGCAACACGAGAAATGGGTGATTAGTGAAGAAGGACAAGAAGTAGAAGAGAGAGTGAACAAGACAAGGGAAAGTGGAACAGAGAATACACGAAGGGGAACAAGAGTTAGGGTCAAGAGTGTGTGGGCCAAAGATTACCTCATGGGATAAGTGGGCCGTAATTAGGCTGAGCCCAATAGTTAGGACGAGTCTGGGTTGTTTTTGTGAATAAACCGGAAGCGTATGGCCAATTCATTAGGAGAGTGTCGTTACTTCTCTTTAATTAGGAAAAGCTTGTTGTGGAAGGGCATTGGAGATTATCGTAACTAATTCCTTCCCTCATTCTTCTATAAACTCTGGAGTTGTCGGCATCCTCGAATTGCTGTTGATATTGAATAGATCTCTTTCCTTCCAATATTCTCTAGATCTAACATATTGCTACCTATTTCTTATTTCTCACTTAAATTTCACTTGATTTTGGCTTTTCCTCTTTTTTGTTCTTCCAAATTCCAATTGTCATTTGTCATTCAAATTTTAATCATCTTACCATTTCAATTTGTTCTGTTTAATTCCAGGCTTTGTATTCCTTTGAATAATCAAATTATTTGATCACGTGAGTGCCTTGATTGATGTTTTTTTTTTATAAAAAAATGTATGTTGTTTCCTCTCTAAATGTTAGCTAGCTCATGTAAAAATCTCTTGAGTTAACAGGTGAGAAAATGGAACAAGCGATATTGACCTTGGACCATACAATAGGGAAAATAGAATACAAGTATGAGTATGCATATTGGTCTCTCTCTGTGTTTGGAAATCACTTTAGCTACTAATTTTTGTGTTGTATTTTTATGCAAGGTCAGATTTTGAGCAGGTTCAGAATGATAAAAACTCTATTACAGGTTTAGACTCCACCTAATGTATATGTGCAACTGTTAAATTATTCCTTAGCAGTTAAAAGATGATAGAGCTCAAAAGCTTGCTCTGTAGCACTGGCTGGCTTGAGGTGGTTAGTCAAACATGATTTCTCTAGTTCTTATTAGTTTTTTAGATTGGTCCACACATCTAAGGCACTTAACAAGACTAAAATAAATATGTTTTTTAGGAAATGTTTATATTATAAATATGTTTATTTTAATATATACTAGTGTTTGTAGTTTGACTAATGACTTATTGGTCCAACCAGTAATTCATTAACTTAGTTGTCTTATTGAGTTAATGACCATTAGGGTTTTGATGATACTACTATGGACTCATTTATTTATTTTTATAATAAAAATTAACTTTTATTTGAAATATATATTTTGAATTTTTGGTTGATTTATTTAAATTTTTATGAAAATAAGAATTAAAAAAATACTTTTGAATGTTTTGAAAATTAAATTTGATTGAAAGCCATCAAATTAGGTAGTGAGGTGTTTTATCCTCAAGTGATATACGTAATACCTAAAATATTGAATATTTCTCAATTTAGTCCCTACATTGATGTATTTTACTAATGTTCAAAGAACTAATTTGAAGAATATTTCAATACTTAAAATTTAGGAGACTGTTTAGTATGATTTTACTTATTAGGGACTCAGAAACGGGCTGAGTCGTCACGTCTCTGCTCCTTTTATTTCATTCCTTACACTTTTCTTAAATCACCCTTCGCACTCCATCTCCTTATTTACCATAATGACATTGTGTCAAGTGTAACCTTGAATGTTTTGAAAATACTTTCCACTTCAATTTTTATTTTATTGTAATTTTAATTTTTTCATATTCTACAACACTCACTGTGTATTGATCTGCAATTGTCTTTTTTTGTTTTGGGGATTCGACAAGTACATGGACAAGAAGCTTCAGAGTAAGTTTGATTCGATATTTGTTGCTTCTCTTAATCTTTATCTAAACGTGTTCGTGTTTTTTTTCCTTAGTTTTTTTAACTGTACGAGTTTTTTCGAGTTGTAGTGTGGGTGTTGTTTTGTTAGGACCTATGAATATTCTTAAACTCCATTTTTCACTATGTTTGCATTTTTACTTTCGCGTAGAATTCAGTGGTGTTAAGCATGTTTTAGCCTGGTTGTTGATTCAATGGGTATTTTTTTACTTTAGGGTTTATGTTATGAATATCTAATATCTCAAGAATTGAGTCTTTGGTGTTTGGGTTCGGGGACTGAGTTGCAGAATTGCAGAGAATAGCAATAACCAATAACTCTCTCTTTTTCTTTTCTTCGCCTCCTATTTTGGAGGACTCTTTGTTTCCCTTTATTATTATTATTATTAGCGCAAACGTGTTTGTTTTCAGTTCTTCACGTTTGCATTTCTGCCGCGAAGAAAGAAATTCGAGTTGTGAATCCTCGAAATGGTGGTGTGCGGTTGCTTACTTGTTTGTGTTCTCAATAGATTTTTATTACTAAAATTAGTTATTTAGAATGGGATAGTGGCAAGCAAATATCATGCGGAAGCATTGGTTTTCTAGATTGTTTCTCTGTTAGGTTTTAGAAAAAGGTTAAAAAAATTTAATTCTTCATGACCTCAATTAGGACCTGTCGCATTTTTATTTGCCGCGATATATCTGCTATTTATTTTATGACTCTTCTAATCTCTAGTAGGTTTCATAACTTCTAATTTGAGGCAAAATTTTTAAAAAAGCCATTAATGAATTTTGTAGTGTTTGAAGGACTACAAAAGTGAGCATACCATGGCTTTGTCCCTTTCTTATGCAATCACAAAGCCATTTTTGAGGGTCCAAGAGAGAAGTAGCATGAACTGTGAACTTCAAAGACTAAAAAATGGTGTTGTAGCTTTGATAAAGTGTGAATCAAAAGAGTCATCATCAGAGAGCTAAAACTTTGAACCTAATGCTCAATTCCCACGATATATATCCCTTGTTAACTTGCCATGAATTTGGGTGATCATTTTCTCATTAAATGTGTTTGATTTCAATTCTTTTATGGCATTGTCATTAATTGCTACATTTAATTGTACTGCCAATAGTCTATGACCTTCGTTTGTTTTTACTTTTTTGGCTATCAATCTGATTAGTTATTCATTCACTCTGCATGTGGCTACTAGCCATTGTCAACATAGTAATGATGATGCCTATATATTTTGTTTCATGCTTAGAGATGATCATCTTGAAAGTGTTATATCATCCATGCAAACTATAATGATGGTTCTCTTAGAATAGAGTGAGGAAGTTCGTTATGATCTTTTATCTATTCTACTATCTAAATTAGGTCGTGAAAAAAAAGTAAGTATTTATTTCATAAATTCATTTCCCTGTTAAATGTAGATAGCTGATTCTCTTGCTGCTATAATATTATTCGATAAACTTGATGATGTAAATTTTTAATTCCAAGGTGTTAATATGGCTATAAGAAGGCTTTCTATGAATGTCATACAACAATGTGTAAGAAAACTTGAACCCATCATTAAACAATTTCTACTATCATTAATGTTTGGAGATAGCAATCTGATGAACAGTCAAGTCAAATACCATGAAATTATCTATGATTTGTTTTGTTGTGTTCCTCAAATCCTATCTGGAGTTCTCCTTTATGTGATTGGAGAGCTATGGTAATTAGTAGTAATTTAATTGTCTTCCTGACCGATGTTAGAGTGATAGATATTGATAAAGAAAAAGAACTTTATTGATTTAAATTAGATAATTTATAATACATATATAACTATTCAAATAAAAATTTATCTTAAATTAAAGTCATATTCATAATAATTAAAAGTCATAATTTTAAACCTATCATAGAAATAAATAACAAGACTCAAGTAATATAAAAAAATAAGAAAAGCATAGCAAAAGCAATGCAAATGACCATTGACTCATGATTATTATTTATTTTAGTTTGATTATGCCATGCTACTTATGAATTTGCACTTCATTAAACTTTGACATTGCATTTTATTAAACTTAGAAAACTTTGAATTTTCACTTTATCAATCTTTAAATTAGAACTTTGTTATTAAATATATTTACACATTATGAATGTCCACTTTTTTTATAAGTTTGATTATACAATTTAATTAAGAATTATATTTATAGTTGATAATTATTAAGTAGGTCAAAATATAATAGATGAAAAAAAATAAAAATTATAAAAATTTTTGTTTAGCGAATGAATCTATGGCCGATTTATTCTTTTAAAATTCATTAATAAGTAGCGATCAAATTGTATTTTCAATTTATTTTATATTTAAAAATTAAATATTAAATAGTGACCGAGTTGCATTTTTAATTTAATTTATATTTAAAATTTATTATTAAATAGCAACCGAATTGGCCACCGAAATTATTTTTAATTCATTTTATATTTTAAAATTAGCGACCGAAATTTATTTTAATTTAATGTTTAATTACTTATTAGCCACCGAATTGCGACTGCCTATTTCTGTAGCTGACTTGGTTCGTCGCCAAAGTAGCAACCAAATAGTTAGCGACCAAATTTGTGTACTTGTGATCAAGTGTTTCAGTTGCTAAATAGCGACCAAGTTAGTTGTCAGTCGTTAAGGGCTTAGCTGCTAGGGTTTGCGACGCAAGGATTTCGGTCTCTAGCCCTTTAGCAACCAAACGGCGGTTGCTAAATCATGGTTTTTTAAGTGTCTCCCGCATGCTTATCCCTGAAGATATTTATTTTGAATCATAGTCACACAACCATTTCTCCTCGTCACAACCATTGCTAGATGTCATCTTGATCTGCTCCCTTAAAGTCTATTTTCTTACCAACAAATCATTGGTCCAAGTGGTCCTGAGTTCAGTCCTCTTAAGCAAGACCTTAGGTTTAAGCTTTGTGGATAAAAAAATATGGTTGGAAGGAGAGACCCCACTAATGGTGTCCAATTATATTCTTGACAAAGATTAATCATCAATGAAGCTAGTGGATACTTTGTACCAATTGACAAAAAATAGTCTATTTCCCTAATTCCATTATATATCAATTCAAATGTTCTAGTTTCTTTTATTGATATTAAATATAATTAAGATAATTAGTTTATAATGTAAAAAGCATTACACTTTTAAAATGTTAAATTGCATATATATATATGATTGGGTACATTAGCAACCAACACTATAATTTTTTGACAAAAAACCCAATAAGTTCTTTTGCTTTAGTAAGTTTAATTTAGGGATATAATAATAATGAAAAATACTAACCAAGGTCCTTAAGGCGTTGGTAAATTTATAATTAAAAGAATACTTTTTTAATGGGATGCATAAAATTACATTTCCATTATTTTTTAAGTTCTCTTATGGTTTCCAATTTAAATATTTTATCCTTTTAATTCATTATAAACAAAAAGTCATTTCTCTCTCATCTCTCATATCTTACTGTTATTAAATGTTCAAATTATCTCTATTTTCTTATTTCTTACTGTAATGACCCGCCTTGTCGCTACTGTATCATACTCTTAATCATTTTTTTTAATTACAATTTATAATTGAAGATCTTTAAGTTAATTATAAAAATAGTAGTAAATTTTTCGTGTGAACATAATCAATATCAAGAATTAAAACACAAATATTTAATGATGAAATACCTCGTAATATATATATATATATATATATATATATATATATATATATATATAAATCATAATTTGGTGGTGATCACAAACAACCATGTCTGAAGTGTACAAAATCTTCAAAAGAAACAAGGAATTTAAATGTCGGGGTTTTACTAGCAAAACAAAGGGGTGTAGCCATTAGAGCAAGAGGTGTAACTAGCAAAACACAACCCTTGCTTGGGATCTAATCCATAGACATCCCAGCCACTCGGTGGCTCCAACCAACATAGGTCATCTTCCCGGTCACCTATTGCTGCCCGTCTGCTCACACGAACAAAAGTTCGCGATCATCACAGGTACCAAACCACAAGGTACAACAAATGCAAAGGTGAGTTAATCATGTAAAATGATAAATAATAGATAACATCAGTTAAGAAAGACAATACGATCATTGCAATAATACAACAATATTCAAGTATTTCAGCACAATCAATCATGGACAACTAGTCCAACAACATCTTATAAGAACTAGTCATGATGCACACCCCTAACTTTTCTCTCGGCATGCAATGTGGTATCATCTCCGAAAATAGGTCAAATCCATGGTCCAAATGATAGCTGCAGTTGACGTCGGGGTCACTCTGTTGTGCACAGAACTCATCCCCCCATGATGATCAGCCAATAATGGGTGTCATAAGGATATCCCTACAAACGTGGCCCCCCAGTACTTTTCGTACTATTACAGTCAATCATCCTATTTCCGTCATACAAATGAAATATGTTACATAGGCACCATCAATGTATGACCCGGCCCGGGATCAACTCGTCCTGGCTAGGATATATGCTGACCCATTCTCAGGCCTACTGATGCACTGACTATGGTCCTCAAAAGGTTAACAACCCAGTCCTAGCATCTCACATCTATACATAGAATATCACCACGGCATCATAATGTATGACCCTGCCCGGGATCAACTTGTAACGGCCCGCCACGTCGCTACTGTATCACTATCTCCTAATCACCTCATGAAACATGTTTTAGCTGAAGATCTCTTTAATTTGATTATGAAAGCGGTGGAAAATTTTTCTCATGAGTACATACTCATCATAATCGTAAACAAGACACGTATAAACATCCCAATTGCACACACACACACACACACACACACACACACACACACACACATATATATATATATATATATATATATATATATATCAAGCATAGTTTATTTGTAAGTACAATTATCCATGTTTACAATGTACAAGTGTTTTACAAGGGAAACAAAAAAAAAACTGAACATCAGGGGTGCAACTAGCAAAACATGGGTGTGAACATCAAAACCAGGGGTGTAATCAGCGAAACATAACCCCTGCCCGGGATTCATCACATCGACATCTCGACAACTCGGTGGCTCCAACTAAAAGTTGTCATCTTCCCGATCACTTACTATAGTTTGTTTGCTCACACGAACCGGGTTCGCGATCATCATAGGTACCAAACCACATGGCACAACAAAGCAATGGTGAGTTCATCATATAAAATAACAATCAAAGATAACATCATTTAAGGAAGACAATTCAAGCGTCACAATACCACCACAAGTTCAGATATATCCACGTGTAACCAGCATAAACACGCATCCAGGAACATTTCACGAATCAGCTTAAAATGCCTAGTATGATGCATGCTCCTAACTCAACTCTCAACATGCAATGTGGTACCATCCCGGAAATAGGCCAAATCCATGGTCCAAATGATAGTTGTAGTTTACGTCGGGGTCACTCTGTCGAGCACAGGACTCACCCCCCATGGTGATCAGCCAAATGGGTGTCAAAAGGATCTCCCTACAGATGTGGTCCCCTAGTACTTCTCGTACTGTTACAGTCAATCATCCTATTTCCGTCATGCAAATGAAGTATGTCTCTCATGGGTACCATCAACATATGGCCTAGCACAGGAACATCCCGTCTTGGCTAGGATCTCCATACCCTCCCATGTTACATACATACCGCCCCAAACGAGGGTCATCCCAACATGGGCTGCAAATGTTGTATGTCTCTCATGGGCACCATCAACGTATGGCCCGGCACAGGAACATCCCGTCCTGGCTAGGATCTTCATACCTTCCTATGTTACATACATACCGCCCAACACGGGCTCATCGATGCACTGACCGTGGTCCTTACAAGGTTCACTGCCCGGTCCTAGCATCTCACGCGTCTATTCATAGCCTCTCACCATGGCTTTATCAAGGTACAAAACCTCTCAAACCATCACAAAGGCTACCCTCAACGTAGTGACATACGTCATTCAGAACGCTACAAAAAAATGAACCAGTGTGAAGTATTAGGTGTCCAGGTTGGCGCTTGGATATAATAACTTAAGGTACGAATCCGAACAAAGTCGGACGAGGTCGATCGAAGTTGGACAAAGGCGGTCAAGGATTCAAGGGCTTGATCTTAATTTTAAGGAGAATCGCCCAACTGAGTAAAGGACCCGGTGGCTCTCTTCCCGAGGAAGCACGAGCTCATCCGAGTTAGGGAACTTGATGACTCTTTTCCCAAGAAGGCACGAGTTCATCCGAGTTAGGAAACCCGGTAGTTTACTCTCATGAAGCAACTTGAGCCCAGCAGCTCTAAGGTATCATCCCGAGTAAGGAACCCGGTATGCCGACGTCCGCCAAGAAGGACTGTCACGTTCTACATGCCCAAATGCATGCTACGTAAACCGCTCAACTCAGCCAACCCATCTGGGTAGCCGACACCACAACAAAGGTTGGACACATATATGTAGCTCGGCCAGCCCTTCCTGGTATCCGACATCACAAGGGTCTGACACACACATATATACAACTCGGCCAACCCTTCCCGTTAGCCGACATCACAAGGGTCTGACACACACATATATACAACTCAACCACCCCTTCCCGGTACTCAACACCCTCACGAACACTTCTGCAAAGTGTCTTGGGAACTTCTCAACATCAAAATGCCAACTTCACACATGCACATGGAGTTCTTACAACATCAACTCCCCCTTTCCAGAATACCACACCAGAACATCATTAATATTAACACAAAAAAATAACCAACGAACACAAAGCGTAACCCATTCCATTCAATAAAACAAACATAGCTTTTTGGAAACAACACGCATGCGGACATGCATCATCGCCATGGTTGGACTCCCTGGTCCTCAACCATATTACCTAAAACTATTATCAAACATAATGAACTCCCTTACCTCACCAGGAGTTCATTCACGATCTTCACGATGTGTTGTCTAAGCGTCTGTTTCGACCACGAGGTCCTTCTTGACGTCAGGATATCGTGGCAGCGACAGTGGTTCTCGTGGGTTGAAGGTAACATAGGGGGGTCGAGAACGAAAGGTTTTCTGGGTGAGTTTTTGAGAGAGAGAACAGAGAAAACGTAAAGGTAAAAGAAGGAAGAGTACGCTTCCACTGCCTACTCCTGGCCTTAAGTACTCAACAGATAGGGCGGGTTTGCCCTTCGTGCAAACGCAGCAAACGCCGGTAAATAGGGACAGCTATCACCCACTCACACGCATACCAAGGCATGGTCACTCAAAACAACAATCTTCATATATACAATAAAATTAACCACCATAACACACACATAAATATCCAGATTAGCAACTTATATTCCAAGGCGTTACAACTCTCCCAACCTTTTAGGAATTTCATCCTTGAAAATACCTGATGCAAACAAAATTGGGTAGGCTTCCCGCCCCTGGTCCTCTAGCTCCCAAGTTGCATCTTCTCCAGATATACGTCCCCAGATTACCTTGACCAGGGGAATTTCTTTTCCTCTTAGATGCTTTGTCCGTCGATCCTCGATCCTCAAAGGTAGTGTTTCATACGTCAGGTTTTCCTTTACTCGAATATCGTCCAATCCGACCACATGAGAAGGATCATGAATGTACTTATGAAGTTAGGACACATGGAATACATTATGGAGATTGGAAAGGGATAGGGGTAAGGTATTTTGGTAGGCGACGGAGCCGACTCTCTTTAGAATTTGGAAAGGACCAACAAACCGGCGTGTGAGTTTCCAGGATTTCAATGCTCGGCCGACCCCAGTCCATGGGGTGACCCTCAAGAATACATGATCACCGACCTCAAACTCTAGGTCCTTCCTCCTCCTGTCATGGTAGCTCTTTTGCCTACTCTGGGCCGTCCTCATCCTATCCTGGATCAACTTGACCTTCTCGGTCGTTTGTTGTACCACCTCGGGCCCTAGCATAAGGCTCTCTCCAAGTTCTAACCAACATAAGGGTGTCCTACACCTCCTACCATATAGGGCCTCATAGGGAGCCATGCCAATGGTAGAGTGAAAGCTATTGTTGTAGGTGAACTCTATCAGTGGTAAGAAACTATACCAGCTACCCCCTTGTTCTAGAACACACACCCTCAAAAGAACCTCTAGGGACTAAATGGCCCATTCAGTCTGCTTGTCAGTTTAAGGGTGATAGGCCGAACTCAGCCGAAGCCGGGTCCCTAAGGCCTTGTTCAAACTCTCCCAAAATCTAGAAGTGAACCTCGGATCTCGGTCAAATACTATGCTAAAGGGTGCACCGTGCAACTGGATAATCTCGTTAATATACAGAGAGGTTAACTTCTTTAAGGAAAACCGGATGTTGATAGGGATAAAGTGAGCAGACTTAGTTAATCTGTCAACAATAACCCAGATAGAATCTAACCTATCCCGGGTTCTAGGCAAACCCATAACAAAATCCATGGAGATACTATCCCACTTCCACTGGGGTATCTCCAAGGGTTATAACTTACCCGATGGTCTCTGGTGTTCTACCTTAGCTTTCTGACAGACCAAGCACGTGTACACAAACTCGCTAATATCCCTCCTCATGTTCGGCCACCAAAACATATTCTTAAGATCTTGGTACGTCTTGGTGGTGCCAGGGTGGATACTTAGGTTACTTCTATGCCCCTCCTCTAGGATCACCTTCCTAAGCCCGGGTATGTTGGGGACACAGACCCTTCCTTGAAGTCTCAAAACCCCATCAGGTCCCACCTAGAAACTACTAGCATTCCCTGATGCTATGGCTTTGAGTTGGGTCTTCAGAAAAGGGTTGGACCCCTACCCTTCCCAGATCTCCTCTAGTAGCCCGCTCGAAATCCAGAGGGCTCCTAGTCTCATACTATCAGGGGTGAGCTCACATGCTAGGCTAAGGTCTCTAAACCGCTCCAAGAGCTCTAACTCCCTAACCATCAAGGTGGACACATGAAGAGATTTCTTACTTAAAGTGTCGGCCACCACGTTGGCCTTGTTGGGGGTGATAACTAAGCTCAAAATCATAATCCTTAAGGAATTCTAGCCATGTCCTCTGACGCATGTTCAATTCTTTCTGGCTGAATAGATACTTAAGGCTTTTATGGTCACTAAACACCTCGAACTTGGATCCAAAAAGATAATGTCTCAATATCTTAAGGGAAAACACCATGACAGCTAATTCCAAATCATGGGTAAGGTAGTTCCTTTCATGGGTCTTAAGTTTCCTGGAAGCATACGCCACAACCCAGCCACCCTGCATCAACACCCCTTCTAAGCCCGTTATTGCTGCGTCGCAATACACCTCAAAGGACTTTCCCAGGTTGGGCAAAACTAACACAGGTGCGATTGTTAGCTTTTCCTTAAGAGTTCGGAAAATATGTTCACACTAGTCATCCTACACAAACACCTGACCCTACGAGTCAGCTTGGTCAAAGGTAAGGCTAACTTAGAGAAACCTTCTATTATTCTCCTGTAATACCCGGCCAAGCCCAGAAAACTTCTAATCTTGAACACGGACTTGGGGCTCTCCCACTTGAGGACGTCCTCCACCTTAGAAGGATCTACAACTATACCATCTTGGGATATCACTTGCCTTAGGAAACTTACATTCTCAAACCAGAACTCATACTTAGACAACTTAGCATACAGTTGTCTATCACTAAGGGTATGCAGCACAATCCTCAAATGCTCTTCGTGCTTCTCTCTAGTCTTAGAGTATACCAGGATATCATCTATGAAGACTACTACAAAGCTATCAAGGTATGGGTGAAAGACCTTATTCATGTAGTCCAAAGGAGCATTAGTCACCCCGAAAGGCATAACCAAGTACTCATAATGACCATATCGGGTTCTAAAAGCGGTCTTGAGAATATCCTCAGACTTAACTTGGATTTGATGGTAACCTGATCTAAGATCTATTTTACTAAACACACAAGCCCCTACCAGCTGATCCATAAGATCGTCTATCCTGGGTAAAGGATACTTATTCTTAATCGTCACCTTATTCAGCTGGCGGTAGTCCACACACAACCTCATAGTCCTGTCATTCTTCTTCACTAACAACACGGGTGCTCCCCATGGAGATACACTAAGCCATACAAACTGCTTATCCAACAGTTCTTCCAACTGCTTCTTAAGCTCGACTAGCTCTAAGGGAGACATCCTATAGGGGGCTACAGATATAGGTCTGACTCTGGGCACCAAATGTATGGAAAACTCAACCTCTCTCTCAGGTGTTAACCCGAATACATCCTCAGGAAACACTCCCGGGAACTCTCTCACAACAGGGAGGTCGGCTAGAGGGACCTCGGTCTCTACCTCCGAGTTCGATAAGATCATGTATACTTGAGCATTTTCTTTCAATGACGACATAACCTGGTTGGCCGAGATAAACATCCTTTTTTCTCTCACATCCGAGTTACCAAACATAACTGTTTTATCATAACAGTTCAACACAACCTGGTTGGAAGATAGCAAGTCCATACCCAGAATAACGTCAATCTGACTAAGAGGCAAACAAACCAGATCAACCCTGAATTTTCTATTAGAAATTTCCACAAGGCAGTCTAAACATACCTTGGAAGTCAACACAGACCCGCTAGCCGGGGTCTCAACCACAAGCTCATATTTTAAAGAAGACACAGAAAGTTTAAGTGGTTTCACACACAACCGAGATATGAAAGAATGGGTCACACTAGAATCAAAAAGGATGAGTAAAAGAATTCCATTTATGAAACATTTACCTTGGATTAGATCTCAGGAGTTCGAGGCTTCAGTACCACTAAGAGTGAAGACTCTTCCTGTGGTCCTCGGTTGTCTGGGTTGGCTCTGTTGGCCTCCGCCATTCCGTTCTCTCTTGAGGTGTGGGCAATCCCTCTGGATGTGACCCTTCTCCTTACAGTTAAAACAAGTCGGGCCTCTTTGCCCGCACTTAGCAGCGATATGCCCGGGTTTACCACACTTGAAGCATGTGTTCCGGGTTGGAAAGGTAGCAGGTCTACCACTACCACCACTAGGGAATCCCGCAGTAGCAACCCTTTGATGGTTTGGGCGTTGATCATGCGGCTTGGGAAGGATGGTGTAGGACTTCCCGCAGTTTTGATGCCCGGTCTTCTTGTCCTTTACAGGGCCTGTATTTCGGTAGTAGGCAGCCCTGTCTCTGGAATCCTCATCCCATATCCTTCACATGTTTACCAAGGTCGGGAACTAGCGGACTCCTTGGTAGTTCACGGCTTGCTTCACCTTGGGTCGCAAGCCATTCAAAAACTTCACGCACTTAGAACTTTCCCAACCCGTCCCTGGTAGTGAGGGAAGTACCTTACCAACTCCTCGAACTTAGCCGCATACTCGGCTACAACCCGGTTCCCTTATTTAAGCTCAAGGAACTCCATCTCTTTCTTATTCCTTACATCCTCCGGGAAATACTTCTCCAGGAATGCTTCCTTGAAGGTCTCCTACGTTACAAGTCAGCCCTGCGCCTCCATGCATTGGCGGGTAATGTCCCACAAATACTCGACTTCCTCCACCAGAGTATAAATGCTGATGGCGACCTTCTATTCCTCGGGGCATGCCATAACCTGGAAGATCTTCTCAACCTCCCGAATCCATGTCTGAGCGCCATTCAGGTTATACCCTCCATGGAATGAAGAAGGATTGTTGCGTTGAAAGTGGTCCAATCCCTGGTATTCCACAGCTCCAGGGGCTTCTCCCCTATTCTGATTCCCCAACGCCTGGGTTAAGGCATGGAGAGCATCAGCTATCGCGTGATCATTCCTACCAGCCATCACTTATTGTGGATGACAAGAAGTGAGAACCCGAAAGGAATACACACAAACAAACACCAAACCATACTATACAAACCCTCTACCATTTGTATCCCGGACTGCTTGCCATAATGTTCCCTTGCATTGTCCCAAATTATACAAATGGCCAGTCTAATAATTCACAACAAAGCATAGAAACTTATGGTATAGCAGACGTGAGAAGTACAAACATGCTATGACTATACTAAAAATAACATCCTACACAAGCTCAAACACGAACAAACATAATCCAACACAGCACAGCTAGTCACTCCAACAATCAGACACTCAATCAATCAACATAATCATGCACAGAGAAACATAGCAAGCTCATAACTCACTGGCCAGAAGGTTCGACCTGCTCTGATACCACTAATGTAATGACCCGACACGTCGCTACTGTATCACTATCTCCTAATCACCTCTTGAAACCTGTTTTAGCTGAAGATCTCTTTAATTTGATTATGAAAGCGGTGGAAATTTTTCTCATGAGTACATACTCATCATGATCGTAAACAAGACACATATAAACATACACACACACACACACACACACACACACACATACATATATATATATATATATATATATATCAAGCATAGTTTAGTTGTAAGTACAATTATCCATGTTTACAACGTACAAGTGTTTTACAAGGGAAACAAGAAAAAATTGAACATCAGGGGTGTAACTAGAAAAACATGGGTGTGAACATCAAAACCAGGGGTGTAATCAGCGAAACATAACCCCTGCCCGGGATTCATCACATCGACATCCCGGCAACTCGGCGACTCCAACTAAAAGTTGTCATCTTCCCGGTCACCTACTATAGTTCATTTGCTCACACGAACCAGGTTCGCGATCATCATAGGTACCAAACCACATGGCACAACAAAGCAAGGGTGAGTTCATCATATAAAATAACAATCAAAGATAACATCAGTTAAGGAAGACAATTCAAGCGTCATAATACCACCACAAGTTCAGATATATCCACGTGCAACCAACATAAACACGCATCCAAGAACATTTCACAAATCAGCTTAAAATGCCTAGCATGATGCATGCTCCTAACTCAACTCTCAGCATGCAATGTGGTACCATCTCGGAAATAGGCCAAATCCATGGTCCAAATGATAGTTGTAGTTTATGTCGGGGTCACTCTGTCGAGCACAGGACTCACCCCCCATGGTGATCAGCCAAATGAGTGTCAAAAGGATCTCCCTACAGACGTGGTCCCCCAGTACTTCTCGTACTATTACAGTCAATCATCCTATTTTCGTCATGCAAATGAAGAATGTCTCTCATGGGCACCATCAACGTATGGCCTAGCACAGGAACATCCCGTCTTGGCTAGGATCTCCATACCCTCCCATGTTACATACATACCGCCCCAAACGAGGGTCGTCCCAACATGGGCTGCAAATGTTGTATGTCTCTCATGGGCACCATCAACGTATGGCCCGGCACAGGAACATCCCGTCCTGGCTAGGATCTTCATACCCTCCTATGTTACATACATACCGCCCAACACGGGCTCATCGATGCACTGACCGTGGTCCTTGCAAGGTTCCCTGCCCGGTCCTGGCATCTCACGCGTCTATTCATAGCCTCTCACCATGGCTCTATCAAGGTACAAAACATCTCAAACCATCACAAAGGCTGCCCTCAACGTAGTGACATACGTCATTCAAAACGCTACAAAAAAATGAACCAGTGTGAAGTATTAGGTGTCCGGGTTGGCGCCTGGATATAATAACTTAAGGTACCAATCCGAACAAAGTAGGACGAGGTCGATCGAAGTTGGACAAAGGCGGTCAAGGATTTGAGGCCTTGATCTTAATTTTAAGGAGAATCGCCCAACCGAGTAAAGGACCCGGTGGCTCTCTTCCCGAGGAAGCACGAGCTCATCCGAGTTAGGGAACTTGATGACTCTTTTCCCAAGAAGGCACGAGTTCATCCGAGTTAGGGAACCCGGTAGTTCACTCTCACGAAGCAACTTGAGCCTAGCAGCTCTAAGGTATCATCCCGAGTAAGGAACCCGGTATACCGACGTCCGCCAACAAGGACTGTCACATTCTACATGCCTAAATGCATGCTACGTAAACTGCTCAACTCGGCCAACCCATCTCGGCAGCCGACACCACAACAAAGGTTTGACACATATATGTAACTTGACCAACCCTTCCCGGTATCCGACATAACAAGGGTCTGACACACACATATATACAACTCGGCCAATCCTTCCCGGTAGCCGACATCACAAGGGTCTGACACACACATATATACAACTCGACCACCCCTTCCCGGTACTCAGCACCCTCACGAACACTTCTGCAAAGTGTCTTGGGAACTTCTCAGCATCAAAATGCCAACTTCACACACATCCACGGGGAGTTCTTACAACATCAACTCCCCCTTTCCAGAATACCACACCAGAACATCATTAATATCAACACAGAAAAAAAACAACCAACGAACACCAAGCGTAACCCATTCCATTCAATAAAACAAACATAACTTTCTGGAAACAACACGCACACGAACATGCATCATCGCCATGGTTGGACTCCCTGGTCCTTAACCATATTACCTGAAACTATTATCAAATATAATGAACTCCCTTACCTAACCAGGAGTTCCTTCATGATCTTCACGATGTGTTGTCCTAAGCGTCTGTTCCGACCACGAGGTCCTTCTTGGCATCGGGATTTCGTGGCAGCGATGGTGGTTCTTGTGGGTTGAAGGTAACACAGGGGGTCGAGAATGAGAGGTTTTCTAGGTGAGTTTTTGAGAGAGAGAATAGAGAAAACGTAAAGGTAAAAGAAGGAAGAGCATGCTTCCACTGCACACTCCTGCCCTTAAGTACTCAACTCGTCCTGGTTAGGATAATGCTATACCCCCCCCATGGTATCAATGCATTTAATATCTCAAGTCATCACATAGGCTGACCTCAATGTAATCACATACTCATTCACAAATACTACAAACAAGTGAATAGGTGTAAAGTACTAGGTGTTTGGACTGGCACTTAGATATACTATCTTAAGGTAATAATCTGAATAAGGTCGGAATCAACACTATGCAATCGATTACATAAGCGTTGTAATTGATTATAACATATAGTGCTTGCAAGACTCAAGGTTGTCCAGGTAAGGGAACCCGGTAGTTCACAAAGAAAAGGTATGAGCTCTGCCGAGTAAGTAACCCAGTAGCTTTATCCTCGAGAAGGTACGAGCTCTGCCGGGTAAGTAACCCGGTAGCTCTATTCCCGAGAAGGTACGAGCTCCGTCGAGTAAGTAACCCGGTAGCTCTATTCCCGAGAAGTAACTTGAGCTTAACAACTCCAAAGTACAACCCCGGGTAAGGAACCCGGTATACTGACGTCCACCAACAAGGACTAAGTTACGTCCTACATGCATTCATCCATGCTACGTAAACCTCTCAACTCGGCCAACCCATCTCGGTAGCCAATATTACAAACAATGGTTTGACACTTATATGCAACTTGGCCAACCCTTCCCAGTAGCCGACATCACATTAAAGGTTTGACACATATATGCATCTCGGCCAACCCTTCCCGATAGCTGACATCACAACAAAGGTTTGAAACATATATCCAACTCGGCCAACCCTTCCTGGTAGTTGACATCACAACAAAGGTTTGACACATATATGCCACTTGCCCAGCCCAACTTACCCAATCCGGTAGTTGTCTTCTTCATAAACACATCACATAAAAACTTCATCAATTTATTTCACGCAAAACATCAGAACACATATATGTACTGCATCTCAACCATGATATCTAAAACCATTATTAACACAATACAACTCCCCTTACCTGGACAAGAATTCCTTTCTTTCAAACTAACATGAGTTTTGTTTGAACACAAGTTCTCACAGCAACCAGGAATGAAAGGGATTAAGCTCCATTCATGAGTTCCTCTTAACGTAGAGTTAAAGGTGGTATAGAGGGTTGATGAAGAGATGTTTCTAGGTGCAAAGAGTTTAGAGAGAAAAGAAGAGAAATACGTTCAGAAGTGAGAATGAGTCATGCTTCCGCTTCATGTACTGCTATTTATAGGCGGAGATACTAAGGCAAGTTGCCAACAAGCATGAACAGACAATTATCACAACCACCATAGTTGCCAACTTGGGTGACCGGACAGCTACCATAGCCACCATCGTTATTACTATGCGTGTACGAACAACTATCTTAGCCACAAAATTTGACTTACACACAAATTCCCATGCAAAACACTTTAATGAATTGCAACAATTATATTAAACAAGTAAAATATCTATCAGCTTGTAAATTTTCAGGGTGTTACAACTCTCCCACCCTTTTTGAAATTTCATCCCCGAAATTACCTGCTACAAACAGAGCTGTATAGGCTTCCTGCATCTGACTCTCTAGCTCCCATGTTGAATCTTCTCCTGCTGGGCCTCCCCAAATTACCTTAACCAAAGGAATTTTTTTCCCTCTTAGGTGCTTTATCCGTCTATCCCCAATCCTCAAAGGTAGTGTTTCATATGTTAAGTTTTCTTTTACTTGAATATCATCCAATTCGACCACGTGAGAAGGATCATGAATGTATTTACAAAGTTGAGACACATGGAATACATTATGGAGATTGGAAAGAGACGGGGGTAAGTGTAACGACCCCGTATGCATTCGGTTCATTAACATTATATTATATTCTTAAGCGCATCCATACTTCACATAAAAAGTAAACACAGAAGCATAAAATAAGTAAGACGTCATCTTACGTCATGGAACATAACTAAAAACATTATGTATGGAATTTTTGTATACATCCCTGCACCCGGGTTTTGTTCTATAAGATACATCATACGAAAAACCTATACCAGGTAACAAAATATACAACAAAGTTGAGCCAATAGGCTCTCACAAGACAGCCTTCCAATTTTTGCTCCCTCGAACCCGGCCTCGGCCTCTTGTCCGGGATCCTCGATTAGTGGCCAACCTGGTCTCGGCCTACTTGGCCTCTCAATCGAGATTCATCGAACAAACCCTACTCGGGTCTCTTACCAGGACGAAGTTATATACTTTATAACATAGGCCTTATCCACACAAGTACAGAGAACATACTAAAGCTTTGGAATATTATTTTCGGGCAATACAATAAGAAAGGAAAGTTATTCATCTTTTGTCTTTGAAGAGAAAGACAAATTGGGTTCAAATGAATTGGCTTATCCCAAAAAAGCCCTATTCTTTGGAAGATCTATCTTGTGTTGGTACCGCAATACTGCCTACTTTTGATAATCCTTATTGTGATCCCTAACTCTGGACTAAGATAGTCTCTAAAGTGTAAACAATTTGCGTCTAATAAGATTTGAACCTATACTTAAGGTTTAGAAGACCTATGTCCTATCCATTAGACAATATGAGAGGTTGAATACCACTTGTGAATAATCCAAGGAACGTGATAGAGCAGGGACTAAAGTCGGCCTTAGTGATCTGACGGTGCCGAGTTGAAAATGTTATGAGGTGTTGGGAAATGGTTGAAGAGCTTATGGACAATAAATTAGGATTCTGACAGCTTTTGCCACTTATGATCAGTGTTCACAAGAGCAAGACAATTCAATGTCTTACAATGTTCAAGCAGCGTTCTTGTCGGAAGATATTTCAAGAAATGGTAGATATATTCACTCTATCAATAATTGAGTCGGATCTGGTGTATCATAAGGGATTTGCTTTTTCTATTTATTCCTCCAAATTGGGTCAAAAACATTTCTTGAATAAGTTACTCAACTCCAGGGATGAATCAAAAAATTACTCTTTATTGGTTCTACCTTTTTTCATTACTAATGGAATATCCTTCACTATTCTACTAAAAATGGAACAAAATGGACCTGAATACATAGGTCCTTTTGGAGTTCTTCAAGCTCTAGCAGACGGAACAAAATTATAAAAAAAGGCTTGGTTGTAGGAACCAACGGTGACAAAGGTAATCGAGCTGATGCGACTAGTTAAGCATCCATGGCTGAATGGTTAAAGTGCCCAACTTATAATTGGCGGATTCGTAATAGATCACACTGGAAAGGTATGGAATATGACAAATAAACAATAGCATAACAGCCAAAAATAGTACTTATATACTATTTTGATTCTTATATTGGGAATTACAATAACTGTACTAGCAATTGTTATCTCTAGAGCACAGGTTTATGAAAACAATATGAACACACACAAGTAACCAAGAGGAGGGGTGAATTGGTTAAAACAAGGTCTTTAAAAATTTATTTGAAACAAGCAGCGGATTTAGAATCGAATCACAAGGACACCCATTTAGAAAAAGAAACCTTTCAATCAATCAAGACTCATCTTTCATAGAAAGCAATAGCAGAAAAAGTTTATATGTTGATCTTGAAAAGATTAACCAAAAGATTAAAAATTAATGGCAGCAAGATGAGAATAGTAGAACACCAAGAACTATATTGGTTCACTCCTTAACAAGAGAAGCTACATCCAGTTTCTTCTAACCAAACCTTTGCTAGAGTTCCACTATAACAAAACTTGTTCTTTACACGCTTACAAAAGATCACCCTTTATCAACCCTAGATAAAGAACTGAAATCTAAAAAAAAAAACCTTAAGACTTCTAATGATCAAGACATAGAGAACGCTTCTCTACTCTTCCCTCTAGAGAACCCTATGCTGGAAAAGCTTTAAAGAACCCTTTTGAAATAACAACTTTCAAGTTGAAATGAAAAAAAATGAATTACAACTAGAGTTTAGAGGACAGATACAACCTTATGATCCAAAGAATGCAAATGCAAATGTTTACCAATCTGGAATCAGGTTGAAAGAAAGCAAGTTTCAGACCAGCTCTCCAAGAAACTCCTATGAAATCTTGTCTAAAAAGAATTCTACCAATGATGCATGAAGATCTTGAATTATAGGACAAGAGCTTTGTTACTCAGTGAACTTTCTCTCTAATCAGTAGTCTTTTGAAAACAATGAATATCTCAAATTGTAGTGATGTGTTTTAACAAAAGACCCAATAGCTTTATATAGAAAACTGTTGTAACTGAATGTAATCGATTAAATCATCCATGTAATTGATTATTTTCACTTATGTAATCAATTAATTAATCATTTAATTGATTAAAGTGTTCTTGAGTTTTCTAGAAAAGATGCATGAACAAAGTAATCGATGAATTCGTCATTTAATTGATTACTACAGGGATTCTTATTTTCAAAAACGTGCTTAGTAATTGATTACGGATAAATGGTAATCGATTAACACAGTCAAGACTTTTTCTGTATTTACACAGTGTATTCGATTACTTAAGTTTTGTAATCGATTATGTTGTTCTTCATGGCTCAGGTAATAGATTACCAAATTGGGATAATCGATTAAGGCAGTGCAAAATGATTTTTCAAACCTTAAACCATGAGCACTTGGCTTTTATGCAACATGAAAACTTGAAGATCATAAAACCATGAATGCAAGCCAATGAATGATGTTTATGCAATGCAATGGATCATAGTAAGAAACTCTTAAACAACTAACAATTACATATGTCTTCAATTGAATGTCATGTAAAAAGCTAAAAACTTGTCTAACTCAAAAAGCCTCATCATCTTGATCCTTTTCAAGTTCCCCCAGTGTCTAACAGTTTAGATTTGGCCTCAATGGAAAAAATAGAGCGCCTAACAACGTATCTTCAAGACCACGAACTATGAGATCACCCTTTTCATTCTAGGGTGACGACGGGATCAAACAATTCAAGCCTTAAGGAGAAACTGATCCAATTCAGAGTTGTTGATGTTTATACTGATCAATCATAGAATAAAAATTCTGATTCAGTCTAATTAAGCTTCCTTCCTATGAATCTGGAAGTTCTTCTTAGATACAAGGAAATGATTCAGTTCCATAGGGTTAGGCTATTCACCCATTAAAGCAGTATGTGAGCTGGGTTCAGAATTGTTCACGCTTCTCGACCTAGGATTCAATACCTAAAAGGTATCTACATGTCTAGTATTTATTCATACTTTCAAAATGAAGGACTCTCTTTATCCTAAGTTACTCAACCAGAGTCTTACCCACAAATACTCTTATTCGAGAGATGGAATTCAGAATCTGTTTCGAGACTTCATCATTGAGATCTACTAACTATGAATTTGGTTTAGGGACAAGACAAATTGAATCCATTTATCAATGATTCAATAAAATATTTGAATTGGCGAGTACATTTATGTATCAATAAAATGAATTTGGTGTATAGTATGACCGATGTAACGCCCTGGAATTTTAAGTTGCTAAGTTGGACGTTTATGTGTGTATTATATTGATTAATTATATGTTTCATTGTATTAATTATTGTTTGAATGACCATGCCTTGGTAAGCATGCTGATGGTTGATAGTTGTCATTGTTGACTTGCGGTTGCTGTGTTTGCATGAAAGACAAACCTACTATGTCAGCTAGGTACTTAAGCACAGGTGCTTGTAGTGGAAGCGTGTTTTTCTCCTCTTCTTTTCCTTTGCGTTTTCTCTCCTTTTCTTGTCCCTAAGCTAACCCATACCCAAAAACCTTTCTCCCTCGACCCTTCTGTGTCATCTTCTATTCACTATCGCTGCCACGACATCCCGACACCAAGAACGACCTCGTGGCTGGAACAGAAGCTCAGGACAACACGTCGTGAAGCTCGTGAATGAACTCCTGGTTATGTAAGGGGAGTTCATTATGTTTGATAATAGTTTCACGTAACATGGTTGAGGACCAGGGAGTCCAACTGTGGCGATGATGCATGTTTGCGTGTGTGTTATTTTCCAAAACATTGTGCCTTTGAATGAATGGAACGGGTTACGCTTTATGTTCGTTGATTGGTGTTTTGTGTTAATGTTTAATGATGTTCTGGTGTGGTGTTTGATGGTATTCTGGAAGGGGAGAGTTGATGTTGTAAGAACTCCCCATGCATGTGTGTGAGGTTGGCATTTTGATGGTGAAAAGTCCCCAAGACACTTTGTAGAAGTGTTCGTGAAGGTGCTGAGTACCGGGAAGGGGTGGTCGAGTTATATACATGTGTCAAACCTTTATTTGTGATGTCGGCTACCGGGGAGGGTTGGCCGAGTTGCATATATGTGCCAAACCCCTATATTTTGATGTCGGCTACCGGGATGGGTAGGCCGAGTTAAGCGGGTTACGTAGTGTAACGCCCCGATTCACTAATCAGGATCATTACCAAGCATGACCACACACAACCAGATAATCAATCAGAGTTTAAGCAGTTTGGAAGCATAACTAAAGAGTGACATCATCAAGGGTCACTATCATAACACTGTACACTATAATATGGTGAATATACATCAAGTTCCTCTGTACAATACAAAACTATACAAATATCCCATCAGGGTACATCAAAACAAACCAAAGGCTAAGTACAAAACATCTGAGCCACAAGCTCATGTCATCTAAGCCTAAGGTTTATCAGCAGCAACTATCCCTGCATAGGCTTCTTGCCTTG
This sequence comes from Glycine latifolia, assembly GCA_013407115.1. Taxonomy (NCBI): domain Eukaryota; kingdom Viridiplantae; phylum Streptophyta; class Magnoliopsida; order Fabales; family Fabaceae; genus Glycine; species Glycine latifolia. The sequence goes on from CM023960.1 coordinate 20,119,140, forward strand.
GGATCTATCTGCTCCTCCTCCTGATGAATCACCTGAAATATAAGTCCCACAAACGGGGTGAGATATAAAATCTCAGTAAACTCAGGGCCCTTGAAGGTATTTCCTTCCCCTGGTTCACTGACAACAGATACACAGATAAAACATCACAATTATCACAGTTATCATCAACTCATTTCATTCAATCAACACATAGGCAGTCAATATACAACCATCTGTCAATATCTATGTGATTCCGATAGTCATCCCCATCTATCACATATCCTCATCATCTACTGCCTATCATCATCATCCTGCATATACTTTCATCTAGATATATATGCCGATCCCCACTCACAGAGGATCCAATATATACTAGGATATCTCATGGCAGGAAATCACTATCTAACGGAAGCACCCCGAAAATATATAGGTACAACCACGTCTGGAGGACTCCTATATACCGGGCCGGCTTCCCTATCATAGGCACCCCGAAAATATATAGGTACAACCACGTCTGGAGGACACCTATATACCGGGCCGGCCTCTAACTTGCAGGAAACATCTCATATCAGGCCTATAACCATCACCTGTCATCTATCCTATTACCATAGGATTCCACAATCAATCATGCTTATCTCCCACTAAATAAATCATAATCATCCATCTCTGGATCCAAATCACAAGACAAGCATCACAATTCAAAACACAGTCATTACCCTCTCATAGGGCACAATCATCATTCATCAGCCAATCAAACCAATAACCAATCAACAGCATATGTATAACAACATAACAGAACCATCACCTCAGATTGGTGAATGGCTGAACACAACAAAAGGGAATACATTCAAGAATCAAGAGCTTACCTGCTCTAGACAGATCACCGGCTCTCCCGGCCTCGTGGTCAACACCACCAGAGCTATGAAGCTCACGTCCTACACAAGAACCAATACATAACACATCAAATACAGTTATAGGACGTTTAAATGAAAGGAACCATCATCCTCTCTATAAACATATACTAATCGTTGTACAAGAGATTTCAGACCCTTCAACAGGATCCTTCTCGGCCTCATCAAGGCTACAGAGTCTCTACAAGAACTCTGATCAGGCTATCACAAAGCATATCGCTGCTCATAATAGCCTAAACCCAACATCTCATCATCATCAGTTTCAACCGATCAATCTCATCTATACAGCCTCCTGAGCAACTTTGTCAACTGCTCTAGGGTTCATACTAGTCACATTACTAGTCTTTTATCTCTGTTCATATATACTCAGAGCCAAAATCAAACTTCATCAGTAATTATTTCTGAAGGCTCTAACATCATCACAACAACTCTCTGAACATAATCTTCTACAGAATCCGAGCCTAACAACGGCTCTAACACCTCCTAAAACACCCCTTAAGATAACCCCAAAACCTCAAAATCCAATACACAGAACCAACGGTTAAAACTCGAGTTTCTTACCTCTGTGTTGTTCAGAAACACCAGGGAATCACTTTCCCTAAGGTAGCTTGCTCAATCAAGGCTTTCTTCGCCTTCAAACTCCGAGCTCTCAAGGTTCTCTCAGAGAAATCAAATCTCCTCGTTTCTCAGCTATTCTCACAAATCAATCGGGGGTTTACTCTTATCTCGGGGCTCTGATCACTTTCTCAGTTGGGCTAGAGGTGTTTAGATGAACGATGAAGAAGTTACAAAGCTCTGTAACTCATCAATGGCTGCTCCTTTCTCTCTTCCTCTTCCATTTTCGTCCAAATGAGCTATTTATATAGGCCTGCCCGAGGTCTGGCGCGACCCGCGCCACCTCCCGCGCTATCCGCGCCATGCCTCTGGCGCCACCCGCGCCAACCCTGGCGCGGTCCGCGTGAAAAACCAGTGGAAATTGGTTTTCCAGGGCACCTGTGGCGCGATCCGCGCGGCCCTTGGCGCTACCCGCGCCACAGCTAAAAACCTTGGCGCTGTCCGCGCCAAACCTGGCGCGATCCGCGCCACAGCGAAAACCAGGTTTTCTGCTGTGAATCCCCGCGCTGTCGCGCGGGGGTATGGTACTAACCACGCCATAACTTAGGGTTATCACACGTAGTATGCATGTGTGCATGCAAGACGTGACAATCCTTGTTGGCGAACATTGGCATACTAGGTTCCTTACTCGGGATGATACCTTAGAACTGTTGAGCCCAAGTTACTTTGAGTGAACTACCGAGTCCCCTAACTCAAATGAGCTCGTGCCTTCTCGGGAAAAGAGTCATTGAGTTCCCTAACTCAGATGAGCTCGTGCTTCCTCAGGAAGATAGCCACCGGGTCCTTCACTCGGTTGGGCGATTCTCTTTAAAATTGTTAAGTTCAAGCCTTTGAATCCTTGACTGCCTTTGTCCGACTTCGACTGATCTCTTCCGACCTCGTCCACTCTTGTCCAACCTTGACCCCTTTTGACCGCTTTTTACCTACCTTTGCCGACCTTGACCTATCTTATCTGCCTTCGTCTGACCTTGTTTGGATTTTTATCTCAGGTTCATATAGTTAGGTGCCGACCCGGACACCCAATGCTTCACACTTTTTCACTTGTTTGTAGTGTTCGTGAATGATGTATGTGATTACGTTGAGGTCAGCCTATGTGATGGCTTGAGATGTTTTGTACCTTGATGGAGCCATGGTGAGAGGCTATGTATAGACACTTGAGATGTCGGGACTGAGTAGTGAACCTTGCAAGGACCACGGTCAGTGCATCAATGGGCCCTCGTTTGGGGCGGTAGGTATGTACATGGGAGGTATGGAGATCCTAGCCAGGACGGGTTGTTCTTATGCCAAGCCATACATTGATGGTGTCCATGAGAGACATGCAACATTTACAGCCCGTGTTGGGGCAACCCTCGTTTGGGGCGGTATGTATGTACATGGGAGGTGTATGGAGATCCTAGCCAGGACGGGTTGTTTCTGTGTCGGGCCATGTTGGTTTCAAAGGAGTCACTTGAAGAATGGACAAAGAATCAAGCTTAGTTTTGAACTTTCAACATGCCTTGAAGCCTTGAAGATTAATTTGTGATTAAATGTAAAAGGAAGAAGCATTTCTGGTGATCCAAGTGCATTGCATTCACATCATTCATTAAGTCTTTTAATTTGAGTTATAAAATTCACAAGGCTTTGATAAATTGATTAACTTTTTGAATTGAATCAAAGGTTTTTGGAAAAATATATTTCCTACTAATTTAATCGATTACATAATAATAATAATCGATTATTTTGTTCTTAGTTCATTCTGGAAAACTTTTCAAGAACAATGTAATCGATTACGTATCGGATTAATCGATTATTTTACCTACGTTTACATATAAACTGCCTTGATAAACATTTTAATCGATTACCAAAGGTTAGTAATTGATTACATCATATGCCTCTGCTTAACTAGTTTTGTTACATTAATCGATTACCAAATATAGTAATTGATTACATAGTTCAACATGTTTTATGAAGCTTTCTGTCTTAATCGATTACCAAAACCCGTAATCGATTACATAGTGTATTTCAAGTTTATAAAGCTTCATGTCTTAATCGATTACAAGACGGAATAATCGATTATTCTGCTCGTTGCCCATACCCAGATTTCTGTAGAACACTTTAATCGATTACATGGTTGATTTAATCGATTACATAAGTGAAATAATCGATTATTAGGCGCGTTTAATCGATTACTGACAGTTACAAAAGTTTGTTATAAATAGAACCCTTGCTCAGCTTGTTTAGTAACTTGATTAATT
>CM023960.1:20122978-20157097 GCA_013407115.1 Glycine latifolia
CTGTTCGTTGTTCATACCAGATTTCTGTAGAACACTTTAATCGATTACATGGTTGATTTAATCGATTACATAAGTGAAATAATCGATTATTAGGCGCGTTTAATCGATTACTGACAGTTACAAAAGTTTGTTATAAATAGAACCCTTGCTCAGCTTGTTTAGTAACTTGATTAATTCGTATTCTAAGCTAGCATAAGCCTTTTAAATACTTTCTTGGTGATTTTCTGGGTTCTATGAGTTCTTGCTTTCAGTAATACACTTATGGGTTATTAAGTGATTCTTGAAGCAAGAAGATTCTTTTAAAAGTTTAAGGAATGATATGTTCTGAGTTTAATCTCATCATTCAACCTGTTACATTCATTCATGTGCATAATCATTTACTGGATCATCAGGTGATTTCGTTCCTTAACTTAGTGGTTGTAATTCTGTTTTGATTTTGTATTTGATTTTCTATTGTAAATGGGTTTCTTGCTTGTAATCTAGATATAGGGTTTCTCTAGGGGTTGTGGTGAGTAGTGTTCTCAGTGGGTTTGTCTCTAAGAATCTAATAGTGTTTTAGGTTTCTGAACTTTATCTAGCTTTGATAAAGAGAGACTTTGTTATTACTTGTAAGAACTGAAAATTTGCAGTAGTGGAACTTCACTCTAGTGTTGAGTGGAAGAAAATTGGATGTAGCTTCATAGTGTTTGAAGTGAACCAGTATAAATCTTTTGTGCTTTGATTTTAATTTCGTTCTTGACTATATTCTGTCCATCTTGATTATCTTGCATTGCTTATCAATTCAATTTTGAGCTATTGGATACCCTGGGCTGAGCATTTGATTGAATAAGTATTCTTGGTTTCAAAAGTGATAAAGATCCTAAGGGAAACTCTGATTTTGTTTTAAGAATTTTTAATTTACCAAGGTTTAACCAATTCACCCCCCCTCTTGGTTAAGTGTGAAGTGTTCCTATATTTTACAGGCCATACGTTGATGGTGCCCATGAGAGACATACTTCATTTACATGACGAAAATAGGATGATTGACTGTAATAGTACGAGAAGCACTGGGGGGCCACGTCTGTAGAGAGATCCTTATGACACCCATTTGGCTGATCACCATAGGGGTGAGTCCTGTGCACGATAGAGTGACCCCCGACGTCAACTACAGCTATCATTTGGACCATGGATTTGGCCTATTTTTGGGATGGTACCACATTGCATTGTTGAGGGTTGAGCCAAGAGCATGCATCATGCTAGGCATTTTAAGTTGACTTGTGGAATGTTCCTAGATGCATGTTCATGTTGGTTGCACGTTGATATATCTGGACTTTGTGGTGATTTTGTGACATTTGGATTGTCTTCCTTAATTGATGTTATCTTTTGTTTGTTATTTTATATGATGAACTCACCCTTGCTTTGTTGTGTCATATGGTTTGGTACTTGTGATGATCACGAACCCGGTTCGTGTGAGCAGACAGACAGTAGTAGGTGACCGAGAAGATGACAACTTTTGGTTGGAGCCGCCGAGTTGCCGAGATGTCGATGTGATAGATCCCGAGCAGGAGTTATGTTTTGCTAATTACACCTCTTGTTTTGATAGTCACACCCCATTGTGATGGTAGTTGCACCTCTGATGTTTAATTTCTTATTTCATTTATGAAACGCTTGATATATTTTGGACATAGTCTTTTGTACCTGTAATGAAACTATGGTTTGTGTGTGTGTGTGTGTGTGTGTGTATATATACTTGAGACGTCTTATGCGTACCTTTAATTACATGTATTTTCTATGATGATGATCACTATATGCTCGTGAAAAAAATTACCACCGTTTTCAAAATCAAATAAAGGGGTGTTGTTTTTTATTAAAATGCATTAATACCATGGTTAAGAGTTAGTGATACAGTAGCAACGTGGCGGGTCATTACAACCGACCCCTTTAATCCAGTCCATATAATGTCATTTTCGGGAGCTAAAGGAAATGCATCTCAAGTACACCAATTAGTGGGGAGTTTTCAACCCGAAAGGAATTGAAAATGAAACAAGAATTTTTGTTCACTATCTATGGAGTAAAGTGACTATCCTTAATCTCATATTCCCTATCTCCCCTTTGTTTTTTTTTTCTTAATGCAACATACAACTATCCGTTGTACTGTGCTCTCCAAGTGTGCTTGTTCCCCTTCTTCTTTACCATGGTCATTCTTTGGGTTGGAAAGTTTTTTTTCTAGCTATTTGAATATTATTTCTAAGAATGATGATGATCATTACATGTATGAGACTCAATTTAGTCCAAAAACCAGTCCTCAATTCGGATTGTAGGCTGCAACTCGACTGCATGAAGCCATAATTGCTAGTAAATTTCTTGATACAAAGTTTTGTTATAGCATCTATAATAATGGTGATTGAGTTTCACGGTTCAACTCCCCCACTTGAAAGCTTCATCTTTATGACATACATGCCTTTCTACGATAAGGGTTTTCAATTTTCTCTATGAATATTTAAATAAGTAAATGGAGACATACCCAAAATCCATTCTCCTCTTCTAGTTATAATAGACCCAGAACCCTGCATACAAGAACAAGGAGAAGCGAAAACCACTTAAATAAAGGAATCGATTGTATTTCCTTCTTTGTTCCCCATAGCAACTGGGGATAAAAAAGCACCAAATTTGATGACTTATTAAGGGAAAGACAAAGTAAGAACATGTTATTGAAGACGTTGCAACATATGTCGGGGAGGCCTTTGTTGATTATGTATAAACAAAATACGAGTCCAAAGATAGGGTAAGAAAAGGAAGGTTTGCTCGATTGAGAGAGTGAGTGGTTATCACAACTAAACATTCCCCTAGGTTCCTTTAAAGCGTTCAAACTTCCCCCCAACTCCTTGTTGACTTTAAGGGAAGCTGCAAGAAGATTGAAGTAAGGATGAAGGCTTGATGTTTTAGCTTTTTACATGCCCAATCATTTGAAGGCATTTGTAATTTGTCTAAGTGGTTCAAGTGTTTTGCCTTGTGATCTTTCATCTGCATTTTCATTTTCATGCATACATAGTTTTTGATTAAAATCTCAAAGCAATCCAATGATTTCATAAGAAGTTAAGTTCTCATGGCTAAGTAATTGAAAAATGAAAACTTATTATTTTAATTGATTACACAAGCATTTTAATCGAATAAATACATTCATACTATTTCTGCAAAGCCTTGAAGAACAATTTAATCGATTACCAGCTTCTTGTAATCGATTACATAGTAATATATGAAAACATGCATCACTGGAATAATCGATTATTCTATTATGTAATCGATTATCTTAACTTGTTTGTCATGGTGCCTTACTGGTATAATTGATTACCTTGTTTTAGTTATCGATTACACAGGCCGGGTTTGTGTTTTTCATGTTTGAGCTTTACTGGTTTAATTGATTACCAGTCTTATGTAATCGATTATTTCTTCATGCTTCAATTATACTAAGTCTGCTTTAATCGATTAAGTATCGATTTAATCGATTATCTTGTTCATGAAAACATTTCTAGGAAGCTCAAGAACATATTAATCGATTATGTTATATTTTAATCAATTACATATGGTTAAATAATCGATTACCTTGTCGTTTTAATCAATTATTGTCAGTTAAATCAGTTTTATGACAACTTTGCGTATCTTGTCTTTATAAATAGACTTAGAGCGAATTGTTCTGAGTAACTTTGAGCATTTATGTGAATCACTAAAAGATTAGAAAGCTTTTTCAAAAGCCAAAATACTGATTTGTTCTAATAGTGAAAAACCTCTCATGAGATCAAGAGAGTAAAATCTTTGAGATGAGTTTTTAAAGAAAAGAAGAGATTTCAAGAGTTTTATTCTGAGATTTGAATTGCATTCAACTTGATTGATTGGTAACATCATTCATTCATTCATTTGAAGGATCACAAGTTGTATCTCTTGAATCTTTCTTTAGAATTTTTCTGTGTATTAAAAATTATGTTGATATATCTTTGATTCTTTAAAGTGGTTTTCTAGAGTAGGGTTCTCTAGAGGTAAGAACAGACTAGGGTTCTCCTGGTCTTGATCATTTGAAGCCAATAGGGTTTAGATTTTTATTTCATTATCTAGTGTGGATAAAGATGATCATTGTAAACTACTTGTAAAGATTCTTTGATATAGTGAAAACTCTAACCTAGTGTGGGTTTGAAGTAACTGGATGTAGCCTCCAAGGTTGTGAGGTGAACCAGTATAAATTGCCTTGTCTCTTGTCTTGAATTCTGTATATTTCATTGCTTATCTTTGTGAATCAAAATATTATCATCAAAAAAACTATTTCTGTCATTACATGCATATCAAGGATTGATCTTGATTGAAGAAAGAGTTCTGGATTTTCAAAAGGTGAAAAGGTGATATGATCCAAGATTTTAATTTCGCAATTTGTTTTAGAAAATTTTAAATATCAGATTTGAACCAATTCACCCCCCCCCCCCTCTTGGTTTATTTGCAGTATTTTTATTGTGTTTTTCAATTGGTATCAAGAGCTGGTTTTTGAAAGTTATTCAAGATCACTTTCTTTTTAAAAAAAATGAATACTACTCAAATAACTTTTAGAGAGGGAGCTTCTCTCAATCGTCTGCCAATGTTTGAAGGTGAGCATTTTAGTTTTTGAAAAAATCGTATGCAGAACTTTATTCAATCCAATGATCCCGGTGCATGGAATGCTATTGAAAAAGGTCATTTGGTTTAAATGAAAACTGTTGATAATAATTTGATTCCCAAAGAATGGGATGAAATGATAGAAGCTTAGAAAAGAGTTGTGCAATATGATTTTAAAGCTAAAAACATGATTACATCTGCTTTGTCTTCTGATGAATTTTTTAGAACTGTGAGATGCAGAACTGCAAAAGAAATGTGGGAAATAATGGAGGTAACTCATGAAGGAACGGATGAAGTAAGGAGATCAAGGAAGCATGCCTTGATTCATGAATATGAGATGTTCAAGATGAGCAATACAGAAAACATATCACAGCTGCAAACAAGATTCACTCACATTGTCAATCATCTTCTTGGTCTTGGAAAGACTTTTGATGCTGAAGAATTAAACTCAAAATTCTAAAGTGTCTCACAAGACCATGGCAACCAAAAGTTACAGCAATCAAGGAATCCAAAGATTTGTCCAAGATGTCCATGGCTGCACTATTTGATAAGCTTCTTGAGTATGAACTTCAAATGTCACAACTAACCAATCCAGAAGATGCAGAAAAAAAGCACAAAAGCATAGCCTTGAAAGCTGCATCATCTAAGGTTGAAATAGAAGAAGACTCAAGTGAAGAAGATGAAGATGACAACATGAATCTAATTGTCAAAAAATTCAGCAAATTCATGAGAATGAACAAAAACAGAAAGTTCACAAAGTTCAACAAGAGAAATGACAACAATAGCAACAACAACACCTCTACCAACTTTACTTGCTTTGAATGTGGAAAACCTGGACACATCAAATCTGAATGTCCAATATTCTTGAAGAAGCAACAAGGTGAGACGAAGATAAAGAAGGATGGAAAGCCAAAGAAAGCCTACATTGCATGGGAAGATAAGGAATCAACAAGTTCTGAATCAAGGAGTGAGAATGAAGAAGAAGCAAATGTATGCTTCACTCAAGCTTGAGTGATGATGAAGAATTCTCAAGTGCTGAATCTGAGGTAAATTCAGAATATGATAACATTGTTGATGCTTTTCATGAAATGCATGATGAGGCTCAAAAGCTAGCCAAGGCAAATAATAAGCTGAAAGGAGATCTAAGATGGCACATCACCAAACTTGCAGAAATGCAAAGTGAAATTTGTAAGTTGAAAGAAGAGAAAGAAAAATTTCTTTCAAGTTACAAGGCAAATGGTTGTATATTTCCTTCTTCCTCTTCTAAGGTAGAAAAATGCAAATTGTTACAAGATGAGTTTGATGCTTTCAAAAGAAGCCAAGGAGAAAAGTATATGCTACTACTTTCAGAAAATAACTATTTGGTTGATCTTTTGAGAAGGCTTTATAGAGGAAAGTGCAACTTGGCTGAAATGTTAAGTGTGCAAAAATATGCTAGATATACTTCTGGTTTGGGATACAAACATGGTTCAAAATATAGTGGAAAAACCAAATTTGTACCACCAAAACAGAAGAATCAAAAGAGTTTTTATAAATCAAAGTTTAATCAAAATGCTTACTTTGAAAGACCATCAAGAGCTGTAACTTGTAACTATTGCATGAAGAAAGGACTTACATCTTTTAAATGCTATGCTAGGAAATATTATGTGCCTAATGGAGAATGTATATGGGTGGAAAAGAAAAAGAAAATTGCTAACCCCTATGGACCCAACCTCAATTGGGTACCTTTCCTTGTTACTTGATTTGTGTTTTGTAGGTATGTCTAAGAGCAAAATCATCACTATGGTATCTTGATAGTGGTTGCTCTAGGCACATGCCAGGAGACATATCCATGCTTACAAATGTTATACTAAAAGATGAAGGATTTTTCACCTACGGCGATAATAACAACGGAAAGATAATTGGAGAAGGAAACATAGGAGATAGCTTCAAAACTATGATCAGAGATGTTTTGTATGTTGATGGCTTGAAACATAATCTCCTAAGCATAATCTCCTAAGATGTTTTGAAGAAAACCCCTTATGAGCTATACAAAGGAAGGAAACCAAACATATCTCATTTTAGAGCATTTGACTGCAAGTGTTTTGTATTAAATAATGGTAAAGATTCTCTTGGCAAATTTGATTCTAAAGCTGATGAAGCAATTTTTCTTGGTTACTCTTTGCAAAGTAAAGCTTATAGGATCTTTAATAAAAGAATTTTGTGTGTTGAGGAATCTGTCCATGTCATATGTGATGAGTCTAATCCTTCCAAAGAGGATTTGGAATGTGATGTTGATGCAGGACAAAAGGAAGAATTTCTGCAACTTAATGATCTGAATAATAAAGAAAAATTTGAACCAAATAATGTACTAGAACAGTCAACTACTTTACAAAAGCACAAGGAGTGGAGGACAACTAAAGATCTTTCTCTTGACAACATAATAGGGGAAGTATACAAGGGAGTCTCTACTAGATCCTCTTTAAGAAATCTTTGTTGTACCATGGCTTTTGTTTCACAAATTGAACCAAAAAGTATTGATCAAGCTCTGCTGGATGAACATTAGTTAATGGCTATGCATGATGAGTTAAACCAATTTAAAAGAAATGAAGTTTGGGAGTTAGTCCTTAGACCATCAACTCATAATCCTATTGGCCCAAAATGGGTTTTTCGAAACAAGCTGGATGAAAGTGGCATCATAGTAAGGAACAAGGCTAGATTGGTTGCTAAAGGATACAACCAAGAGGAAGGCATAGACTATGATGAAACTTATGGTCCAGTAGCTAGATTAGAAGCCATTAGGTTGTTATTTGCATATGCATGTTTGATGGACTTCAAATTGTTTCAAATGGATGTCAAAAGTGCATTTTTAAATGGTTACATTGATGAAGAAATATATGTAGACCAGCCCCCTAGATTTAGTGATTTTAAACATCCTAACCATGTTTTCAAATTAAGAAAAGCTTTATATGGTTTGAAACAAGCACCAAGGTCTTGGTATGAAAGGTTAAGCAAATTTTTGCTTGAACAATCTTTCATAAGAGGACAAGTTGACAAAATTTTGTTCATCAAGAAAAGAGTGGAAATGATATCTTGTTGGTTCAAGTTTATGTGGATGACATTATATTTGGTTCAACTAATCAATCTATGTGCAAATAATTTTCAGTATCAATACAGAGTGAATTTGAGATGTCAATGATGGGGGAGCTTACATTCTTTCTAGGACTACATGTGATATGCGTTTGTCGTGTGGCTTCAAAACAATTTAACTAAGCTAATTCTGCAGCACAGGGTTAACCTAGGTCGACTCAGAGACACGATCAATATGGTTCTAGCTTCAAATCATTGGTAATAATAAGGGGGAATTTTGTCAAACAGTTGTTATGCGCAAAGTAAAACATGCAAGAACACAAACTAAAATTAAAGAACAATGCAAAAATTAACAAGATTATCAAAGAGTAAAGTAAAACAGATTAGAAAGCATCAATCTAATTCACCAACCCAAGCTATTCGAATTATCATCATTCTCATAAGTTGATTCTATCATGAACATTCATTCAATCTCAATAGAAGCAGTTCAATCGATTCTACTCCTAAATTAATTGAAACCACAAACCCTAATTGAAATATCATCCAATTAATCTGTGATTTATATTCGAAATTAGGCAATGAATCCATAACCTAATCCACTTTCAATTCTAAACGCATTCATAATCATGAAAACATAATAGCAATTGAAGAAGAAAGTGAACATTCACACAGAATTTGAAATACTAAACCAGAACTCAAATTCTCCTCTTGCTTGGATTGGATCCTTGGATTGAGTGATTATTTAGCCTTCCATGATGATCACCAAGGAAAGCCCCATGAATTAAGTGCAGAAAAATGGAAGAATAGCAAAATGAAAATGAAGAAGATGAAGAACAATGAAGAACAAATGAGAAAAAATGAAGAACAAGCTTTTGATTCTAAAAACTAAAGAAAAGAAATAATAAACTTGTTTGTGCAAAAATGTAAAAGTGCTGTCCAAGTTTCACTAAAGTCACTAATATATAGTGACTAAGTCTGAAGATAAGAATGGGCCATGAACAAAACCCATCAATTCTAATTATTTGCTATTTACAATCATAAAATCAAATTCGCAGCCCAAAATTACAAGTGCAGAGGTTCCGATTTCAAAGCTTAAAATGACCCTCCAAATGACAGAATTGGCCTTGGGCTATTTCTAGCAAACTTGTAGATCTTTTTGTTATCTTTCCAGGGACTCCTACAACGCTTCATTCGGAGTTTTGTAGAGCTCTATAGGTCCTTTACAAACGAGATACGTCAAGTGAGCTTAAAATCCGAAAATACGCAACAATTAGCAATTAAGCCCATTAACTTGCCTAAGACAAAAACTGAATTAGAATGGGAAAATAAAAGTCCAAGAGAAGTCAAATAAGCTAAGAATGATAGAAAAATATTTAACTAAAGGCACTCCATCAACATGTCAAGCAATTGAAGAATGGAACCTTCCTTAGTCAAGCCAAGTACTGTCTAGAGATGATCAAGAAGTTTGAAATGGAAAATTGCAAAGATGCTGCAACACCAATGGAAACATCTACCTATCTTGATGCAGATGACAAGGGAAAAAGTGTTCATGAGTCTAAATACAGGGGAATGATAGGATCCTTGCTATACTTAACTGCTAGCAGACCTGATATTATGTTAAGTGTTTGCTTGTGTCCTAGGTATCAAGCAAATCCCAAAGAATCTCATCTAACTGCAGTCAAGAGAATCCTCAAATATCTCAAGTCTACACCAAGAGTAGGAATTTGGTATCCAAAAGCTGTTGTGCACAAAGTCTTTGGTTGAAGCAACAACTTCAAGACTTTGGTGTTGATTTACAGGAGATACCATTGTTGTGTGATAACACTAGTGCAATCAACATATCCAAGAATCCTATTATGCACTCAAGGACCAAACACATTGAGATCAGACATCATTTTATCAGAGATCATATCCCAAAGGGTAACATCAAAATTGAGTTTGTTGAAACTAACTATCAATTAGCTGATATTTTCACTAAACCTTTGAATAGAGATAGATTCTACACACTTAGAAATATGCTAGGAATTTTAGATGAATCTAATGTGAGTTAGCATGAAGGTTACTTGCTCATCTACATGAAATTGCATAATTTACTAGCCATTAATCTCAAGATTTACAAGTTCCAAATATCCTCTGATAATTTCACTGTTATAATCGATTAAGGCACTGATTAATCGATTAAATGAACTTGAAAAGCTGCTTTGACTAAAGTATGTACTTATGTAATCGATTAGATTATTTGGATAATCGATTATTCTTCATAAGAAAATGTTTCCAGAAAATGAAGTTCACTGGAAAAATCGATTACACCATCGAATTAATCGATTACATAAGGAGAATAATATTTTTAAATTTTCATGTCATAAATAATCTGGTGCCAAGTCATGCCGGACTTATAGATAATTGGCCGGGTTCCCAAGCTTATATCTTTAAAGTCAATCCGGGCTGAATGTCCTAACTAATCCGGGCTTCAGGGTTCTTATGAACCAGCCGGGTTCCAAAAAAAAAAAAATCCGAGCTTCTAATTCGCCAGTATTGATGATGGAAGTGAAAGGGAAGTCGAGCTTCAAGGTCCTGCCGAGCTCTAAAAGCTTTTCGGTTTCCGGATTCATGTTAAATAGTCAATGTTCTCATGTTCGTATTAGTTGGCCGAGTTCCACATATCCGAGCTCCACAATGATCCGAGCTTCAATGTAATCTGAGCTCCACATAAGTCGAGCTCCATTGCAATCCGAGTTCCATACTAATATGAGCTCCACATAAGCCAAGCTCCACAATGATCCGGGCTCTACAGAAATCCAAGCTGCATCATAATCCGGACTTCACTTTAAGCCGAGCTTCACTGTAATCCAGGCTCCACAATAATCGATTGCATGAGAATAAAATCGATTATTCATGGAGTTACTACAAAATCTGCAAGATTTTCTTGGAAATTGTAACTGCCCAACTGCCACGAAATTCAAATTTGAATCTTCTATGCTTTAAATTTTGTGGGTTTATTCCAAATAACTATTACACATTTCAAATTTCAATTTTCGATCCCAAAATTCATCTATAAATACAACCTATATTGAAGCAAATATTCACACCATTCTCTTCTGCTACCTTAAGTCTTGTTGTGTTTTCATCTTCTGAGTCTTATAACTCTGTCCAGATAGCCTTTTCTCCCATTTTTTCATTATGTCTGCTCCAAAGAGAACCAAAACCTCCAAGAGAAAAACTGTTGAAACCTCTAACTCTGCAGAAAATAGATTAGTTGCTATTGTTTGTCAATCATTGCTTTGTTTACTATTTGTTTCAGTACTCTAAATGTCAGTTTGATTAATGTACTGCTTGCATTTGGATTAATACAAGTATTCCTTTTCTCTCCTTTTATTCTCCTTGTTCATGCATTCATCATTTTTTGTCTTTGACAAGCCAAATAGAGGGAGAAATAATTGTAATTTGTAATAATTGTAGGGGGAGAAATAATTGAAAAAACTCTGTATGTAACTTGTATTGCATAAATTGAAATAACTCTGTATGTAACATGTATTGCATGAATGCTTTAAAACTACCCAAGTCAGGGGGAGCATTTTTTAATGACTTATGCTTATGCTTGTTCTTGTAAAAAGCTGACTTAGATTTCAAGAATCACTCATCCCTCTAAAGCAATTAAAAGATTAGACAAATGGACAATTGATTTGGCATGCTCAAAGCCAAAAAGGGGGAGATTGTTGATTCGGAGGGGGAGATTGTTGATTAAGGGGAGCAGTAAGAAGATGAAGCTAAAGAAGAAGCTTGTCCCTTAGAAGAAAGTTTTGAGCTTTTCACATGCCAAGAAAATTATAGTTTGATTAAGTGTATGAGAGGCTTAGCTTGTGATCCTTGCATTGCATGAATATGATCATTAACATGCATACATGTTTTCATTAAAGTATTAACGCTATTCATGTTTTTAAAAGAAACTAATTAGTCATGGTTAAAGTTTTTGGAAAATAAAATCTTACTGCTTTAATCGATTACTCAAGAATTTTAATCAATTAAATATATTCATACTATTTCTGAATAAGCCTTGAAGAACAGTTTAATCGATTACCAACTTTTTTTAAACGATTACATAGTTATATGTGAAAAACATACATCACTGGAATAATCGATTACCATTTTCAGTAATCGATTACAAAGGTCGGGTTCGTGTTACACAAAGGCCAGGTTCATGTTACACAAAGGTCTGGCTCGTGTTGCACAGGCCGAGTTCGTGTTTTGAGCTTTACTGGTTTAATCGATTACCAGTCTTATGTAATCGATTATTTCTTCATATGTCAAAAATGCTAAGACTGCTTTAATCAATTAAGTATCGGTTTAATCGATTATCTTGTTCATGAAAACATTTCCAGGAAGCTCAAGAACATATTAATCGATTATGTGATAATTTAATCGATTACATATGAGTAAATAATCGATTACGTTGTCCTTTTAATCGATTATTGTCAGTTAAATCAGTTATATATAAAGCTTGGTGAGTCTATTTTCTATAAATAGAGATTGAATGAATCATTTAAAAAATGAGACATTTACTCAAAAGATACTAAGCTTTCTAAGTGTTCAAGATTCTGATTTGATTCTGAGTTTGAAACACATCTTGTGAGATCAAGATTTCTGAGTTTTTTGAAAAGATGTATTAAAGAAAAGAAGCTTTATCAAGAGTTTGATTTTGAGCATTGAATTTCGTACAACCTGATTGATTGGTAATCTCAATTCATTTCATTCATTCATACATGAAGGATCACAGGTTATGTTTATCTTGAAACTCTTCTTTTTAGATGTTCTAATATTTTTTGTTGTATTGTAATATATCAAAGTAATTCTTTCAAGCTTTCTAGGGTAGGGTTCTCTAAGGTTGAAGATCTGAGTAGGGTTCTCAAGATCTTTGTGATTTGTTTTCTAATAGTGTTTTAGAATTCAAATTCTTTATCTAGGGTTGATAAAGATAATCACTTGTAAATTGCTTGTAAAGGATATTTTTGATATAGTGAAAACTCTAACCTGATTGGTTAGAAGACACTGGATGTAGCCTCCATGTTAGTGAGGTGAACCAGTATAAATTGCTGAGTCTTTTATTCTGATTCTGTGTTTCTTTCATTGCTTGTATTTGGGTAATCAAAATATTATTAGCAAAAGAAAATACTTCTGTCATTGCATGCATAGCAAGGAGGATCTTGATTGAAAGAAAAGTTCTGGTTTTACAAAAGGTGAAAGAGTGATACGATCCAGATTTCAAATTTTGCAAGTTGTTTTAGAAAATTTTTTAAATATCGTTTTGAACCAATTCACCCCCCCTCTTGGTTTATTTGCAGTATATTCATTGTGTTTTACAGATAGCACCTTTTCAAATCTGGGATCGTGTGGTGATATCGGATGAGCTCGGATGTGTTACTGAGTTGTGATCCCGGATGAGCAATTGGGTAATGATCTCGGTTGAGCTCGGATGAGCTTGGAGGAGCTCGTATTTAGTTGACTTGTAAGAGCTACGGGTAGAGAAATCGAAAGAGCTCGGAACCCCTTTTGATAAAGTTACCGGGTTAGGAACTCGGACGAGGTTGGGAGGAACCTTGGACTTGTGAAGTACCAAGGTAGGAACTCGGATTAGGTCACATGAGGTCGAAATAGGTTGGATTAGGTTGGATAAGGTCGGAGGAGGAGGGAGCATTAGACTTAGCCTTGTTACACGTGTTGGCCCTACATGTTCACTTTACACAAGTGACACGTGTTGACTCCCTGCTGGTTTTTTTGACGCGGGAAGGCTCTCATGTTATTTTAGGACGCGTGTTAACTTATAGGCTATATAAGATATGCACAAGTGAGATATTTTAGTAGTAACCTAATTTCCACCGTTTTTGCTAAACCATCTTCTCTCTCTTATTCCATATTTTCGTCCATTGTTAGAGTGAGAAAAACTTCTTAGATAACCTTTTCTTGACCTAAACACCTTCACATCCAACGTGAGGATTGAAGGGAATCACCTTATAAACTAGTTTACACCCTTTTGTTAGTTGTGAAAACCATCAGGCGAGGAGATCATTTCATCAAAGAAAGTGCAAAGTTTCAACCTTTAAGAGTTATAAGGCACTTTAAGGTCATTCAAGCTTTTAGGAGTTGTCCACAAGCCTTCCTTGACGTTTTTAAGGTAAGACACATGAGTTTTACCGTTTCTTTTGAGTTTGGTTTTAAGAGGAAAAATGACCCATATGAGTTAGGTTTGATTTTGGGTGATGGTTCTTTGAAAAAGTATGCTTAAGAGGTTGTTGTGAGGAAGGTTAAACCTTGAAAGTTAACTTTTCTGGGTTTCGGGTATTTTATATGCCCGGATAGATCATTGGAGGGGGGTTACAAGTCATCGTTGGAGGTATATGTATGAAATCTGGAAAAGAACTGGGTTCTTTTCATGAGACGATTGAGAACCGTTCTTGATATCTTTTGTGCCTAGTGTAGGGCTTGATAAAGAAGATATCTATGGTCGTGAACACGAGGCTGAGGTAGTCGGTGCTGTGATCAGAGGAGGTAAGCTCTCTGTTCTTGGGAGTTTGTTCCCTTGATTGTGTTCCACCATACTCCCGGGGATTGATGGTTGTTGGATATCATGGTGCATGTATTTACATTGTGTGCTATTGCTTTTTGATTGAAAACATACATGTAATGGAGATGTGCACTAGTTGTCTAATTTGTATAACTGGATATACATTTGTGTATGAGGAGTGCACTGGTCGGCTAATTTGTATATCTGGATATACATTTGTGCATGTCGGTGCTGGAATGGCATATTGGTGGATTTATCACGTGGATTCTGTGGTCTGGGACCTCAGGCCCGGATCCGTAATGTGTACGCGGAGTGCACTGGAAGATATACAAGAGTGCACAATATGTGTACTGGCTGTCTAACTTGTATATCTGATATACAATTGTGTATGATATCTGCACTGGTTGGCTAAATTGCATATTTGTGATGGAATGACACGTTGGTGCGATTATGTACATGTATTATTTTATTAAAAGGCTGGGTTAGCTATGTTAATTGTAATGCCAATATAAATGCTAAGTACTGTGGAAGTGAACCAGGGGGAGGTGTAACTCCAAGAACCCTGAGTTTATTAAGATTGTATCTCACCCCGATTGGGGATTATATTTTATTGTAGGTGATAGCCAAAGAGCAGAGGATGAAGTCCGGGGTAAGATACTCGAGTAGGGGTTGTTCGTTGGATCTAAATTGAGAGGCAGTGTTGGCCGAGGTCAGGTTGGCCACTAATTGAGGATCCCAGACAAGAGGTCGAGGCCGGGTTCAAGGGAGCGAAAATCGAAAGGCGATTTTGAGCAAGCCTGTTAGCTAAGTTTTGTTGTACATTTTGTAACCTTATATGGGGTGTACTATGATGTATCTTATGGAACAGAACCCGAGTACCGGGATGTATATCAAAATTTCATACATAATGTTTTAGTTGTATTGTATGACGTAAGATGACATCTTGTATTATTTTATGCTTCCATGTTTACTTAATTACGTTAAGTATTGTTATGCTTAAGACCATATTATAATGTTAATGAACCGGATGCATACAGGATCGTTACATTTTATGGTATCAAAGCAGTTCATCCTAGGGAAGCCTTATGTATGGTAGTTTGTTGTGAGATCATCCTTTCTATGTTGTAGGGTTCAGTATGAGTATTGCATGTGTGTTTAATAAGTGTGGGCCTGATCAACTCACTCTTGGTATGACATGTGCAGTATCATGGTGAGAACCAAAAACGACACTAGGAGAGAGGATGATGAGGTACAACCGGACCCTGTAGTGATCGCCTTGGTAGCTATGCAGCAAGAGATGAATGCAAGCCGCCAGGCGAACGAGGCCTTGTTGAAGGCTAATGAGGACTTGATGGCAGAGTTGAGAACTCTGCGACGAAAGGATCAAGTACCCTCTTCACCACCTACCTTTGAAGGCGAAGGCAATCGTTACCAGGGTGGGGGCAGTCATCGTGATGATAGACCCAGCCACCAACGAGGAGATGGGTTATCCCAGTTTGGTGTAGAAGAGGAGGCAACAGTAAGAGGGAAAATGCTTATTGCTTTTTGAAAGCATGACCCTCCAGCTTTCCATGGGGGATACAACCCCATTGTTGCCGCCAAGTGGTTGTAGACTTTAGAGAAGATTTTCTCCGTGATGGAGTGTTCGGACCATCAATGACTTCTCTATGCAACCTATCCTGGCTTATTTTGCTAATGATTTACAACCTACCTCTTTGGTTGTGCATGAAGAGAAAATATATTATGTTGTCTATGATGATTTCGGGTCCAAGACAGCCAGGAAATGACATCGATGTTTATCTAAGTCTCTTACTAATGATTTATAATTTTTATAAAATTTACTTTATTCTTAGTATGGATACATGAATCTATTGATCTTATAATATACATGTATAATTTTTTTAACCAAAGCTTTGAAGAACTTGCATGGTAATCCCTCACAGAGTAAATTCGACAAATTTGTACCTCATTGGATTGAACTAAAGGTAAGCAATTTAATCAATGTTTTAATTTGAATGATGAAATATTGTAATATTGTAATTATGGGATATGAATAATGTTCATATTGAATTTAGAGTCATATTCAAAGTGGAGGCTCTGAGTATGGATATCACATGATGCATTGGATGTGGACCATATTCATGGGAGTTTCAAGAATGATCAGACCAAGGTATGAAAGTTAATTTACTTTAATAAGTTTCATTTATTAGACTTTTAAATATTTGCATGTCATTAGCTTGTGTTAAATAATACTAGCTTACTTTGACATGTTTTATTAGACTTTTGATTACTTAGTGTGATTAACTTGTGTTTATTGTTGTAGTGGTTTAATGATGGAACATAATTGGAATCCAAGATGATTACAAGAATTCACAATGAATGGGAAAGATACTTTTTAAAACTTAGAAATCAAGCATTGAACAATGTTTCATAATCTCTAGGATAGATAAACTTATATTTAGCATAGCTTTTATGTTTGACTTATGTTGTAAACCTAATAATTATATGTGAAATTTCCTTGTTTGATTTAGCTACTTTAATATTGTGCATCATTTATTAGTATTTATCGTTATTACTTAATTTATTGTTTTTATTGTATAATCATTTGAATATAAATATATCTGCAGAAATTGTCTTGGTCTGGTTTCATGTTGCTTGAAATTATAGATTGGGTTTGGTGTAAAACAAAATGAACTTAAAAAAAAGATTATAAACTACATCAATTCCTAAAAATGAATGTAGGAAATGTGTTTTTCACATTGGTTTTTACAAAAACCTATGTGGATAACATGACGTATAAGCATCTTGAGCATGTTGTCTACAATGGTTTAGTGTAAAACATATGTAAATATCTAGATCATACAATGGTTTGAAAATCGTCGTTGAACACAATGGACTGTCTATGATGCTCTATTCAGTAGCGGTTGAAAAACATTGTTAAAAGACTTGTAGAACCATTATTGAAAGTCTTTTTGTTGCTAGTACAAAAAGAAAATTAAATATACTACGAAAATAATACTATCTTTGATCCTTTACATAAGTAAATATGGGTATATTTCCTCAATTCTAATTATAGAAACATGAATTTATTTGCAAATGTATTAATTATAAATTTTCTTTTATACCAATAATTAATTATTAATTTTATTAACAAGACACTCAATCATTTCATACATATTAGTGACCAACATATTCTTTGATTTACAAATAATGTTATTAAAAATCACTAGTGCATAATTTTAATTATTAATATATTTTAGAACAAATATGGAAGAAAGTTTTAGAGACATAAGAGGAAGGTATGCAACGTTCACTACTACAAAATAGGGATATAATATCATATAATTAACATCGATTTTTTCAAAAATTGATGTTAACAAAAACCCAGTGACATATTTGTAATTAAGATGACTAAATTAACATCAGTTTTTTAAAAAATTGATGTTACCGTTACTTTGTTAACAACCATTTTAAAAAAAATTGATGTTAACATCAGTTTTTTACACAACCGATGTTAACATTACTTTGTTAACATCAAACGTTACTTCATTAACATCAATTTTTAAAAACTGATGTTAACATGAGTATGTTAACATTGGTTTTTAGAAAAATTAATGTTAACATACCCTTGTTAACATCAGTTTCTTAAAAAACCGATGTTAACGTTACTTTGTTAACATTAATTTTATATTTTATAAAACTAATGTTAATGAAGTAACGTTAACATCAGTTTTTTAAAATACCAAAATATAAAATTAATGTTAATGAAGTAACGTTAACATCAGTTTTTTAAAATACCAATGTTAACATACTCGTGTTAACATATTTTTTAATTATTTAAAATATTTTAAAAATTATAATGAATAAAAGAGAATGTGTTATAAAGAATGTATCAAAAAATGTATTTTTAACATTTTTCATTTTTTTTAACGTCTTTAAATTTGTGATTTAATCACTCAAGAATAATCTACATCCCCCTTCGGATATATATGATAATCAAAGAAAGAAAGAACTTTCCTCACTTATCTAATTTATCAATACTATATATATAGTAATCAAACACATAAATGATACTAAGGGTCTCATTAATTTGGTTGAATAGATACGTGAAAATTGTTGTCTTTTATTCTTTTAAACTGATGCAAATATTTTGTGCGCGTCACTATCAAACTTAATATTAAGTACTTTATTTATGTTCATTTTTGTATGTGCAGAGGAAAAAACGTGAGTTGCCTTCATTTTTGTATTAAAATAAAAAAAAAGTGAGTTGCCTTCAATCCCTTCATTCCCCCAAATTTGAAGTCCGTTCTCGCTTTTCTCTTTGTCTCGCTCTCGCTTCCGCCACCATCTCTGCCGCAAATGCCACCATCTCCGCCGTGACATGCACAGGTCCGTTCTCTCTCACTATATTATGATGCGTTTTCTTTAAATGCTAGAGAAGACAAGTGCTTATAAGGTTCCACTTGAGAAAAATGAAAAATGTCATGGAGTGTAGTGTAGTGTTAAATCTTCATCAGCACTTTGCTTGTGATGATTCTCCTTATAAACGACGTTTTAGCACTTTGCTTCATCAACACAGGATGGTATAAACGGTTCATTTATGATGTGAAATGTGAACCTTGTGAATATTCTATTTGAAAACAATAAACATTTATGATGGGAAATGATAAATTTTATAGTGCTAGAACGATAGGTTCATTTAACCAGGCTGAAATTTGCACTGTTCACTCATATGAAGCAAGAGTTTTATGGCATATAACACCGGTGGTCGTGGTGGTGCTTGTATCATAATCATAATCTTGTTCTCCTCCATTTCCTTCTGAATTGGATCCTTGCTTGCAGGAACTGCATCGTACTGGTTCCGATAGTGTGTCATTCTATCCTATCTTGATTTGGGTTGGGGCCTTGGGGCATCCTTTTTGCCCCTCATTTATATAGATTTCCTGATTTTTTTTTATTTAAAAAAAAACTAACCTGAGATATTGAGAACCTCATTTACTAACACTGATAAAATATTCTAATTATTTTCTCATTGATTTCGTGCTCTCGAAATGGGAGAGGTTGGAATAAGAAGGAGCTGAGAGGAGTGAAACTTAGACGGAGAATTAAAAGGACATGGAAGGAGGTTGAGTGATGGATACATTAGCGTAGAAAAATAGTGCAAATGAAAATGGTTTAGAATTTTATTTTTAGAAGAAATGAGATTAGTATATGCAGAATATAATTATAGGAATGCAAATGAAAAAAGAGTGATGGATACATTAGTGTAGGTTAGAATATAATTTATTAGTTTACAATTACAGAAGAACAGGATAGACTCAATAAGCTCAATAAGCTCTAGACTCAATAAGCTCTAGCCGACATAGCTAGGCCCATAGTTTACAGTAAATTATAGGGTCGTCAAAAGTTCTTCTTTTAGGCCTGGACATATAGCTTGAGCCACCTTGCTATGGTAGTCCATAGGCCTCAACGTGTTTCCGCCCCTGACTGCACTTATGACAGCATAAGGAGAGATTAATTCATAGGGGCTAGCAGGGACCTTCCTTTAGACCAATTTCTTTACCCCTTGTGTCTTATTACATCAATCTTTTTTATTGATGTAAAGTAATCATCCTCAATCCTTGATCCTTATTACATCAATTCTGTCGTCCTTATATTACGTTTCTAATTTTTTTATTGTGCATTTGATTATTACTGCTTAAGTTAAAATCACGTGATTTGATGATATATACATAGGTTTAATCTTAATTAGGAAATTGCAAAGTAACTATGAGAATGATGCTTCAACAATTAACACGAGATATGCCAGAGCTGTACGTGTGTCTTTTTGACATATTAATGAAATAATCTTAGAATTGTTTTTTTGTGGCCAGCTAGCACAGCAGCATAATAATAATGATATAAATATATAACACTCTGCAGGTTGCTGTGAGAATTAAGAACCAACAAAGCAGGTAAATTCCAAACGCAACGTAATATATGTATATCCTATTTGAAATGTTCTTTGGCTGTTGTGAAAAATATCCACATATATTCGTGGACACCTTTTTGTTTCTTTGATGTAATATGTATATCCTATTTGAACATGGAAAGCTATTATTATTCTTCTTCTTCTCCTCTAACATTCGGTTAATTAGGATACATAATTTAATTGTGTATTATAATATTTATTAAAATAAAAAAATTACTATATTTATTTAAAGTAGCAACAAAATGTATTGATAGTAATAAAAAAAATTATTTTTATTTTACTAATATACAGTCATTAAGAAGATTAATTTATTTATTATAAGAACAACTCTTCAAAACTCATAAAGCTATTAATATTATTGTGTTTATTCTATTGTTTTTATAGTAATATATGTTAGTGTCTTTCTCCTGACTAATTAATAGAGCGATACATGTAGTACTTTTTAAATATAAATAAAATATTATAAAATGTGTTGACACCCTAAATATATCTTGCATCGTAAGGAAATGTTTTCTTTTTATGTATATAATAAAAGAAATGAAAATCGCACTTAACATGTCATGCATTTATTCTAATTCCTAGCCAATTCTACTCGGTTTACGGTAAGGAAATATTTGTCAATAGGTGGGTGAGCTCTGATATATTTTTATTTTTTTAACGAGAGAGCTCTGATGTAAAGACAATATAAAATTAATAATGTATATGTATCATATCCGTATGAAATATATATAAAATTGTTTTAAAATTAATAATGTATGTAATATTATCATACTCAATATGTTAATAAATATGTATTTACATTTATATAAATATTGATATTATTTTATAATGATGTCTTTGTTTGTAGGCACTTTTCCTTTTGTTGTTTATATTGTCATCACAACATTGATTCTTATTGTTATTGATCATCTTCACAGGTACGAATGTCTTTCATAAATCTTTGATGTTTTTTTGTTACAAATGTTATAACTTGTATTACATGACTGTTGCCTTATATATACAACTAATATTCATTATCAGTGAACCTTAGTTTTTTGTTTGAGATTCAATATAATGATTCTTTCGGACAGTTTGGATTAATCATTGTATTGAATCTTGAATTGTCTGTTTGGATAGTTTGGGAAGAGTTATTTTCTTATAGTAGATTCATATGTAAAGATTAAGTTAATTTTCTTAAATTTGATGAAATTTCGATACAATGCATTTCAGTTTGTTCTTTGGATGCATACTTGATTGTG
This sequence comes from Glycine latifolia, assembly GCA_013407115.1. Taxonomy (NCBI): domain Eukaryota; kingdom Viridiplantae; phylum Streptophyta; class Magnoliopsida; order Fabales; family Fabaceae; genus Glycine; species Glycine latifolia. The sequence continues at coordinate 20,144,433 of CM023960.1, forward strand.
GTGGAATTGATGTCACTGCTTTCATGTCATGTACTTGGAGATCAATGCGAAATGCTATCAAAATTTCGTCAAATTTAAGAAAAAAGACTTAACCTTTATGTATGAATCTACTATAAAAAAAATGTCTTCTTAAATGGGATAAGGCGACACCTTTAATGAAAAAAGTGAGGTTTTCATACATGGAATAACTTTGTATGACAGAGTTATTAATTAGATGGATCGAAGTTGGATGAATGCAAGTCGCATGACGACTGAGTATGAGGAAGGCGTTGAATAGTTTTTGAAATTTGCCTCCGAAAAAAGTCGACCGGATAAGGATGAGAGATATTTCTGTCCTTATATAAATTGTTTGAATGGTAGACAGCAAGTACTAGACGACATACGAGAACATCTTCTGTGTGATGGAATTAAGAAGAATTATACAACATGGATGACATGGTGAATTGACAAACATGCAGAGGGGGTCCCAAACTGAACCGCTTGATATAGACATGAGAGATCGATTAGAGGTTATGATTCGTGACCTCGGACAAGAGTCTTTTCAGTAAGCACATGCTCCTATGTATGATACATAGGAAAGTGATTCAAAGAAGTTGTTGTATCTAGGGTGCAAGAAGTCTTTGACGTTGTCAGCGATGTTAAGTTTGGTTAATGTTAAGGCCAAATATGGATGGAGTGACAAAAGCTTCAGTATACTACTTCAGGTAGTTCAAGATATGCTTCCAGATGAAAACATATTGCCAAAAAGTTACTATCAGGCAAAGAAGATACTGTGTCTGATGGGTATGAAGTATCAAAAAATTCATGCATGCCCTAATGATTGCATATTGTACATAAATGAATTTGAAGAAATGCATAAATGTCTCAGGTGTGGGGTATCACGGTACAAAGTGAAGGACGATGACGATTGTAACAGTGATGAAAGCAAAAAGAAAGGTCCCCCAGCAAAGGTTTTGTGGTATCTTTTGATCATTCCAAGGTTTAAGCGTCTGTTTGCTAATAGAGATTACGCAAAAGACCTTACATGGCATGCAAATGGGAGAAATTGTGATGGAATGCTCCGAAATTTGGCAAAGAGCCAAATCTTAGGCTTGCACTTGCCAGTGATGGAATGAATCCCTATGGTAGTTTAAGTACCCAGCACAATTCGTGGCTTATTTTGCTAGTCATTTACAACTTGTCTCCTTGGTTGTGCATGAAGTGAAAATACATGATATTGTCTATGATGATATCGAGCCCAAGACAACCAGGAAATGATATTGATGTTTATCTCAATCCCTTGATTGAATACTTGACAAATTTGTGGGACAAGGGGGTTGCCGTGTTTGATGGGTATCGAAATAAGACATTCAAGTTGTGTGCAATGCTATTATGTACCATTAATGATTTTCCAGCGTACGGGAATTTGAGTGGATACAGTGTTAAGGGTCATCATGCATGCCCTATTTGTGAACAAGATACGAGCTATGTACAACTTAAACATGGAAGAAAAATAGCTTACACTCGCCATTGACGTTTTTTGAAACCTTATCACCCTTATCGGCGATTGAAAAAAGCATTTAATGGAAGTCAAGAGCATGAAAGTGCTCTGATACTGTTAACTGGTGACCAAGTTCTTGAGTGGGTTAAGGACATCACTATTACATTTGGTAAGACCCAAAAGAAGCTGAAAATTAAAACTTGCATGTGGAGAAAAATGTGTGTGAAAGTGTCATCGGCACGCTTCTTAATATTCAAGGGAAGATAAAGGATGGTTTGAATACTCGTCAAGATCTTGCTGAGATGAGTATATGTGAGCAATTACATCCAAGGTCTGATGGTAAGAAAATATACTTGTCTCCAGCATGTCACACTTTGTCAAGAAAGGAAAAGATAAATTTCTGTCAGTGTTTGCCCCATGTCAAAGTGCCACAGGGATACTCTTCAAATATTAAGAGCCTTGTGCAAGTGAAAGATCTGAAACTAGTTGGCTTAAAGTCTCATGATTATCAAGTCTTGATGCAACAACTGTTAGTCGTGGCGATTCGAGACATTTTGTCTAACAAAGTGAGGCATGCTATAACTCGTCTATGCTTTTTCTTCAATGCCATTTGTAGCAAAGTCGTAGACCTTGTAAAGTTAAATGAAGTGGAAGAAGAGACTGCAATTATATTGTGTCAGTTGGAGATGTATGTTCCTCCTTCACTTTTCGACATCATGGTTCACTTAATTGCTCATTTGGTCAGGGAAATTAAATTGTGTAGTCCCATTTATTTACGGTGGATGTACCCGGTCGAGCGATACATGAAGATCTTAAAAGGGTATACAAAGAATCTACACCGTCTTGAAGCATCTGTAGTTGAAAGGTACATTGCAGAAGAAGCTATTGAATTTTAATCATTAATTATAAAAACAATAAATTTGAAAACTCATGTAGTATTTATGTTGATTGCAGGATACCCTGGAAGAGCAATCAACACAGGGTAGCTTTGTTGCTAGTGGATTTCAGGATATATTGATGACCAGAGCATTTAGGTCGTGTCCGAGCTGTTGGACCCGGTGTGACGATCAAACAATACTTTGGACCAACTTCAACAAGCTCTCGCACGTCTAAGTCCATGAACCCAGAAGACTTGGATCAACTGAAATAGAATATTAGGGAAGAGCTGGAGCATTCAATCATTGAAAAAGTGACTCAACAACTCATGTTGTCCTTCAATCACATGCAATCCCAGATGCAGTCTCAGATGCAATCTCAGGGATTCATACTACCTCCTGAGGTTGAGGTTGGTCTTTCTGGTGCCCGTGTTAGCAGTAAGGAAAACTATGTCGATCCCTCGGGGCAGGACCCTAACATGGGTGCATCAGACAGACGTGGGTTGTATGTTGATGACAATCCTCCTTGTCTGGTTGCCCTTGGAAGAGTTTATGAGGGATCGACAACCGTGCACAACGTCCCTTTGACCAATGATCAAGTGAAGGTGGTTGTTGAGAAAGTTCGAGATGCTGATGCTTGCGTCCCTATACCCACTGAAGAGGTTCAGTTAGTGGGACAGGCCCTTAACACCTTCCTTGCTTGGCCAACACATCTTGTACTTGCTATTTCGAAAAATGTATTTATTTTTTGTTGTATTTATTATCATTCAAAATGGATTAATTTGTTACATATAAAGTGTTGATTGTCATTGACTTATGTTTATTAACTTTGTAGGATAAACAAGGACCTGAGGGACTAGCGAAACCTGTATATAAGCTGGAAGTTGATGATGATCACGATCCATTATACCAGATCGCATTTACCATCCCCCAATTAATGCTCAGACCCATGCAGGTGTTGTGGGATACTACTGTGTTTGGGATGTATAATTATGACGTCCCCTTGTACATAAAGTATGAAGATATTTTTGAAATAATACACGGTGGTTAATGTCTCAACATCTCTGTTTTACAAATGTGGATTTTGTAAGTCACTTTACATTACAGTCCATTACATTGCTGATTCTTTCATATTAATGCATAATTTTACTTTATTTTAAAAACAATAGGTATATGAATGACTTAAGTCTGCAATCGGATAATGTCTCTGTGTATGGATTCCTTGAGCCACAATCCATACAAAGATATGGCCAATCGCAATTTGAATCTGAAGACTATATTAAGAAATGGATGCAGACTTCACAGAAACATGTATACCTAGCAGCGTATTTGAATGGGTAAGTAAAATTGTACAGATCAAATTAAATAATTAATGCAGTATAATAACTTAATGTTTTCCAATGTAGCGCACATTGGCAACTGGTTGTTATATGTCCTAAGGACAATGTTGTTGTGTGGTTCTGTTCCTTGCACAATAAACCAGATAACTACTTCAAAGGAATTATTAACAAGTAAGTTGTAATTTCTAAGACACTTTATTATTCGAAAGACATGAATATGTTAATTGTACAATATGCATGTATGTTTTTCTTAACCAGTGCTTTGAAGGGATTCAATGATACTCAAGGAACTAAATCCAAAGCTACTCCTAAATAAATTGGAGTTAAAGTAAGTCATTTAAACAATGGTTGATGTCTTCAAAATTACTTTTATTATTTACACTAATTTCCATTTAACTTTGAATATGTTATTCAATTTAGTGTAATAAGCAAAAAGGAAGCATTGAGTGTGGATATTATGTCATGTATTGGATGTCAATGATAGTACAAGGAGACTTCAGGGATAACTAGGACACAGTAATTGTTTACTTCAAAACTAATTTTATTTGCTATACTTATTTTTATTTATACTTATTAAGTTATGTTTTTTTATATTATGTAGTATTTTACTGATCCAAGACAATTGGAATCGGAGAGATGGAAGGCAATTCGGATTCAGTGGGCAAGATTTTATCTTAGAGTTAGAAATGAAACACAAGGTGATTAAGGAATTTTAAAACAATTGTATAAATAGTTTAATTACAATCGCTTATAGTGTATTGACATTATTTTTTACTTTGACCATTACAATTTATAATAACTTTTTATCGTATTGTGAAACTATTTGCCTGTATTGGTCTATTTTTTAAAGGTTTGAGTAATATTTAAAACATAGACAATATATTAAAAAAAACTACAACAATGAACATCAGTTTTCAGTAAAAACTAATGTTGATTCAAAAAAAACACAAAAATAACATCGTTTTTTAGTAAAAATTGATGTTGATTCACAAAAAAACATCACTTTTTGCTAAAAAAATGATGTTGATTCACAAAAAATGACATCTGTTTTTGCTAAAAATCGATATTATTACATATTCTTATTAGGTGACATCAGTTTTTCTTAAAAACTAATGTTGTATATTTTTGTTACCATCGGTTTTTTAAATCTGATGTTAATATTGATACTTTTAACATAATTGGTTTTAACATCGGGTAAAAATTGATGTTAAAAATCTATTTTCTAATAATGATTAACACATTGACAATTAGGATGCAAGTTGTTTTATTTGTTTTTTTTTTTTTTGCTATATGTTTACTCTTGGCGTATTGTTTTTATTCTTTTACATGGCTTAGTAAAATATGACTTTTATATATAGGTGTTTTCATATGTTGTGCATATAACGAGTTTCGCATAGAAAAAATTGTAGAGTAATAGATTATCTTCTTTCACTCTCTTTGAATACTAATTAAGCCAATTTGTGTTTTAAGGTATAATAAGTCTATCATGTTGTCAATATGGCTTTTCTAGATGTTAGGCATGGCAACAGGGCGGGACGGGTATTGCATTCCCCGTCCTCGCCCTCAACCTGCTCCCCGACCCCGCCCCCAATCCCCATCGGATTTTAAAACTCATTCTCATTCTCGCCCTCGTTGGTGGTCGGGTTTTCCCTGCTCCGTCCCCGTTATTTGATTAAAATTAAAAAAATTAAAAAATAATATAATTTTTTTTATTGAAAAAATTAAACGAAAATGCTAATTACGTAACAAAAAGAAATCCACATTTAAAATATGATATCATAATTTAAAAATTACAAAATAAAATTAATCAATTCAATTAAAAAAATTACAAAATAATATTTATTTTTTTTCTTTTTTTAATATTATTTATTATGGGGCGGGGGCAAGTATCTCTAATCTCATATCTACCCCCGCCCCCACTTTTGGCTTTCAGGGAAAATCCAAACTCGATAAACTCGATTTTTTCCCGTTAAAATAGGGACAGATTCAAGCGGGTACCACGAGTTCGGATCCCGCTATCATGCCTACTAGATGTACTCAAAGACCCAAATCAAGAGAATGCTGAAGAGAAAAAAAAAAAGTTAAATTTGTAATAGCATCTACTAAGAGACAACAATATTTCAAAATACTATATAAATGAGACGTTAGAAGAACCACTTTGACATTAATTAAAAAGCACCTTGCAATCAATTTCCAAAAAAAAAAGAATTGAAATGAAATTGCCTAGCAATATGAAGACTCCATCTACAAGCAAGACCCTCACTACTCTAGTTTTCGGATCATAAAGAGTAGGGACATATTTTGTTGCTGCAGCTAGGACTTTCCCAGCATCATCTCTAAAAACAATACCAAACCCCGAGCCACTATCCCCTTTGATTGACACATCAAAGGTTCCTTTAATTCTTCCAGTTTGGGGAGGAGACCTCTCTGCACAACAGGTTCATTTCTGTTTGGGGTTTCATGAGGACAACATTGTAATATTTTTTTAAGTTTTAAAAAACCGCGCGACTGGTATTAAATATATACTAAAATATATTAAATAACAAATTTATTCAAGGTAAAAAGAAATATTTCTCGGTTACGAATATCATGTTTCGATTGGCTGAAAAGTTGGATTTATTTTAAAATATTAAATTCATTATTTACTTCAAATTAGTGTTTGTATCTTATTTATTTAAAATCAATATATATTATTAAATTTAGAAAAATTATTCGAGGTAAGAAATTGAATATTTGTTTGTCAATTAACATGCAGTCTCGAAAGGATTCGTTGAAAATTTAAATAATTATTTCAATAAATTAAATTTATTATTTACTTCTAATTAGTGCTTGTAGTTGTACGTTAATTATTTACATCCAATATATACCATTAAAATTTATTCACCCATATGAAAAAAAACAAATTTTCAAGAAAAATATATACTATAGATTCATAGAAGGCTTAAATTGCGATTTGAGCAAAATAAAGGGACCACAATTGCATTTAAATCTTCATATAATTTATTCAACGAAATAAATTTAATTTTTTATATAATTCATGAATTTTAATTTAATGTATTCTATTTTAATATATTTGATTTTACATTTTTTTATTTCTTTAATTTATTCTTATTATTATACTTTATCTAGTTAATAAAAGAATGAAGAAAAATATATACTATAGATTCATAAAAATTATTCAAGGAAATAATGTTTTTATATAATTCATGAGTTTTAATTTTAATGTATTGTATTTTAATATATTTAATTTTATATTATGATATTATTTATTTAGTTTATTCTTATTATACTTTACCTATTTAAAAAATAATGTCTCTGATTATACTTTATTAATAAATTAATAATTTTTTTAAAACGGTAATATTTTTAACTTATATTTTCAGGGTTGCCTATTTTTCTAAATATAAATACAATGCAGGAAAAAATTTATTAATGTATAAAAAAAAATTATATGATTATTAACACTCCTCAGTTACTTTTTAGATCCACCAGTTATTATGAAAATATATTTACTTTGGAAACAAATAGGAATTATATAAGGAGGCTGCTATTGCACATTACCACTCTAGCATGTACGGTGTGAGCTCTTCCTCGTTCAAATTCACGTATTCGCCTTCAATGAGTGATTTAAATTATAAGACTTCACGTATTTTTAACTGTTGTATTTTGTGTACATTGTTATAATTAGTTATTAGTTATGGAATTGCTAATATTATTTTAAAAAATATGTTCACGAATGGATTAATTTTTTTACTGAAAGTAAAATTTTACAAATATAAAGCAAAGATCTTTAATTTGTGTTTTGATATTTTAGTATTATATATATAAAGTTCGTGCTCTATATCTTGCAATAAATTAAGAAAAATACTAAACTTACGTTTGAAAAATAGAATGTTTGGGTGAAAAGGACGAAGTCTAGCCGGACCGTTCCACCCAAAGGACGAATGCATGGAACGAACTCTACACTCTCTTCCTATTCATCGTTCCACCGTTTTTGGCGACACGTCACTGTCTCAAACGGTTATGTGACTGCTCACTTAATAATAATAGAAGTGTTTTAAACAGCGAAAAATTATGACTTATTTTACATTAAAAAATATATAATAATAATAAATAGAAAAAATATGTTTGTATACCCATATATGTGTTCTTGAAGTAAAAAAAAAAATCGTGTGAAGACTCTAAGTGTATTTATATCGAGAGTAATATATACAAAGAGTAATATCTTGCTATCAACTTTTGATTAGTGAAACTCTAAAGAGTAAATCATTTATCTACTTTTCAAGTATAAATCTAGGCGAACTTTTCTAATTTGTGTCAGGTACACTTTGTCTCAAGTAGATATCTCTATTTATAATGTTAAAGAGATATGAATTTTGGTCTTTTTACAAAGAGAAAAAAAGGAAAGATTCAAAATAATTTCATATTTCTTTATCTTTATAAAAATAAAAACTATCACATATTTTTTATTTTAAGAAGTTTCCTGATATGTAGCAATAGAATCTTATTTTTATTTTATGGACAACTTTCACATTTATAAAATAATATTCTTTCTTATATTAATTACATTCTTAGTGCTAGCAAAAAATATAATAATATTTTACTAAAATATTTAATTGATTAAATTAAATTATTTAATTTAATTATCAAATAAATTATTTTTCTTTTGTTAATATTGAAACACTTGTTTGTGTGTGACCTCGTAGGTTAAATACTAAATCGGTAGTAAATTAATCATAATTAATTTACTAATCAAGATAGGCGTTTAACAACGTTCTCCTTAACGTCCGGATAGCATGAAGTATCATCTTTTACCTTCAAAAACCAATAGAAGAATAATGTAATATTTTCTTCCATCATTTACATCTCAAAGTTAACTCTAGAGTATAGCATTATTGTCAAACTCCAATAAGGTAACACATTTAATCAATGAATGACTTAAGAAACTCTCTTTCATTCAATTATTCTTGCCAATGTCTTAATTTTATCATAGAGCTCAAACTCATTACCTAGAGTTGATGGATTCCTTCTTGATTAATCATTAATTCTACAAGTAGTTAATCATATTCAATATTCATTCAACTAGTGTCCTAAGACATTAGATGTTCGAAATTAAAACATAAAAAATAACTTGTTAATTACTATGATAATCTCATGTCAAATGAAACTATTATATTTCTTCTTTAAAACTTCCTATTGACATATGAAGGTAATATTAATTGTTAGGAATTCTCAATTGAATCAGTTCAATGTTGACATCTACATGTACATCATCTATATATGCAATTTAATAAATGAGATCTATTAATCTTTATCCAATAAATATCTTTATATATATATATATATATATATATATATATATATATTGATCTATCCAGATTATCAATAGATCATTCACAATAGTCCTACGATCAATAACAATTTAGATAAAAGTTATAAATTCTCATTATCATAATCTCTATCATGATAACAAGTTTCTAATTTTAATCAAGGACTTGTCAAATTAACAATTTAATAAAATAATAAATATGATAATAAAATAAAGAACAACTTTTTACTAAAATTGATAACATTATGGATTGGATCTTGGGCACACACATTTATCCCGAACACCACCACCATCATTTCCCTCTATCACCACCCACTACTGTCGTCGCACAACCCTCCACCACTCCCTTTTTTTTTACCTTTTTTCTCCAAATCCATCACCCTTCACCGTGACCTCCTTTGAGTGGATCCTTATAATAAAATCAGAGGGTGAAATTTCCTACACTTTTGAGCCCGATAAGGTGCTCAAGTTCTCAAATGGATTTTTGTTGTCTTTCCAATACTTCATATATCTCTTTCCTTCCAAGGCTAGCTTTTTCATTTATTTAACTTTATTAGAAATTTTTTTACAGGAACCTTAATGATAGAGGAGTTTCAGAATTCATAAATTTGATAAACTTATTTGATTTGTTTCTTTTTTCCCATAACCCAATAAAACAACTTGGCTTTTAGAGTCATCTTTTTCATTTACCTTTTAAGTATATTATGCAATATCTGGTTCATAATCCTTAAATCCATATTAGGTTTTCTCCAAATTTGTTTTAGGAGAAAAGGAACCTCACGTGAGGCGGTGGTGTGGGGAGTGAGATTTGGGGGAGGAGAGTTTGGGGGTGATGGCGTGGTGGGAAATAATAGAGGGGAATGACGGTTATGGGTGGTCACGGAGTTGCCGGAAATAGTAGCGAGGGAGGAAGAGTAATGTTTTGGTGTGGGAGGTGTATGATAAGAGTGTGTACCTTTGATTAATCTAAGGATTCAAATATTTGTGAGTGGTGGACTACTTGAGATATTAGTCCACCCTAGACTTTGTGATGGACTCCAAAATTGAATCAAGTCCTGTTTGCCCTGATCTTCCTTGCAATGGAACTCAATCTTCAATTCACTTCAAAACAGAGCATGTAACCCTTCCCTAGAATGGGGCTGTTTATGTTTTTCTAAATTCAGAAATGGATTATGGAAGAAGAATAGAAATGGATTTGGATTGACACCATGGAATAGGAATTCCAATAAGTCTTGCAAGAATCACCACAATAGCTCAGAAGCCATTGATAAGAAACAAGAAGTTCTTGACTAAGAACAATGGGAGCAAACTCTCACCAACAATTCAGCAATTGTATTAATCATCCAAAGATGGAATGCCTTTTACATTCAGTTTGGGACCTTATATAGGCCACAAATTATTAAGCTAATTAACCCTAAATGACATGTAAATGTAAGCTAAAATGAAGCCCAAACACATAGCTTGTAGGACAAGTTTTACATAAGTGTCCTTTGGCTTCCAAAACTGTGCAGTAACCATCTGGTACTGATATAATCGATTACTTCGTTATGGTAATCGATTAAATCAGGAAAAAACTGAAATAATCGATTACACTAACAAAATAATCGATTACGGCAGAAAGGCTATGATTCCTGCTCTCAACTGGTTGCGTGGTAATCGATTATTTCGACGAAATAATCGATTACGGCCGAAAGGCTATGATTCCTGATTGCTTCTAAACATCTTGTAATCGATTACCAAGCCTAAATAATCGATTAAAGCAGTAACTACTTATTTACAAATGTTTTATTGAATTTCTCTTAACAAGTACTGGAATTTATTAAATTAAAGTGGACTTGAGACACCAAAATCCAGCTCTTGTCATCCTTCATAAGGTTTGTAACTTCATGCTTGCCCAAGTTGGCTTGAATATGGTCTTGAAGTGCTTGAGTCCTAACTCTTGTCATTGGTCCTATGAAGCTCACCAAAGGAAGTGCTTCAAGCTCCCCTTCTAGACCCTTGGCTTGACTTGATCGTCCATCATACCCTCCTTCTTGAGAGAAACTTGTCCTCAAGTTTATGTCTTCATTTGGACCTGCATCATACAAGGAAAAATCACATACATTGGAAGTAATATTCACACTATACTTACTTTGCCACTCAAGATTCTCTAGAAGAAATTTATCCTTCCACTTAGGCTTAATGGCTTGTTTAGCATTTTGTTCCATTTTCCTCTCCACATAGGCCTTCACTTTTTCATACAATTTCTTCCCATAAGAAGCTTTAGGTGAAACATCATGATTCATCAAAGAAAAAGTGTTAGGCAAAGGTAGTAAATCAAGAGGAAATAAAGAATTAAAGCCATAAACAATTTGAAAATGAGACAAGGAAGTAGTTTTGTGAACTACTTTATTGTAAGCAAATTCATTATGAGGTTGACATTCCTCCCAAGTCTTCACATTGCCCTTTATGTACCACTTAGCATGTCTCTTATTGATTGTACCTTGACTTTTCAAATAATCAATAGACTCATGATCACTATGGAACACATATTTATTTGGTAAAAAATAATGTTGCCAAGTTTTCAAGACTCTATCAAATGCATACAACTCTTTGTCATAAGTGGGATAGTCTAGACACGCAACTTTTAATTTCTCACTAACATAAGCAATAGGATGTTTATCATGAATCAAAACCCCTTTAATACTTACATTAGATGCACCATTTTTCAATTCAAAAGAAACATTAAAATTAGGCAATGCAATAATAGATGCATGATTCATATTATCCTTCCATGGTTGGAAAGCATCTTCACCCAAAAAAGGTTGCATAGCTTTGAGCCCTTTTTCTTCTTCCCTTCCATCATGTAAACAAAGAGAGTTAGAAACAATATAATGAAGAGGTTGTCTTGCTAATAACACTCTCTTGACATCTTTTTCCCTAAAGATCAAACTTTTTTTAATCCCACAATTTTTTTGTTATCATTTTCTTTTTCCTTTCTTTTTTTCTCCCTAATTTTTTTCTTTTGTAAATCACTCTTTTTTTCTTTTTCTACTGCAGTAATTTTTTTTAACTCCTTAATTCTCTTTTCTTTCATCTTTATTTGATCTTCACACACTTGTCTAGGAGTCAAAGGCCTCAAAATAATTTTCTTGCCTAGGTGCTCAAACTCAAAAGTGTTCTCCATGCCATTGTGTATCACTTTTCTATCATATTGCCATGGTCTACCAAGAAGGATATGACCAGCCTCCATTGGAACAATATCACAAAGAACATTATCATGATAAGCATTAATAGAAAAAGGAATGAGCACTTGAGAATTTACCACCACTTCTCCACTTTCACTAAGCCATTGTAGCTTGTATGGCTTTGGATGTTTTGTGGTTGGCAAGTGTAATTTATCTACAAGTCTTGTGCTAGCTACATTGGTACAGCTCCCACCATCAATGATGAGTGAACATACCTTGTCTTTTACCAAGCACCTTGTGTGAAAAATATTTTCTCTTTGAGTCTCCTCTTTTTCTAGGCAAAAATTGCTTAACATTCTCCTTACCATCAAGAGATCACCCTCTTCGGCCTTTACTAGTGTGAGTTCCTTTTCTTCTCACTTGAAGCACTAATTATTTCACTTGAAGACTCACTTCTTATATCTCCATCCTCAA
>CM023960.1:20160425-20177948 GCA_013407115.1 Glycine latifolia
CTTTGTCGGTGAAAAGAAGAGAAAAATTAAAGAAAGAAAATGGAAAAATGATAAATTTTATAAATGATGTGATGAAATATAGAGAGATAAAAAAAATAGTAAAAAACATATATATTATAGTGATATTAACACTTAAATTAAGCACTTAAAGTTATTCTTAAGATATATTTAAATGAAACAATCTTATGTTAAATAACAAAATCGTCCAAAGAAGTACTTGTATTGGATGCATGCTAAGGTGGTCAAATGAGGTATGTGATTTATGGTCGACAAGTAACTTTTGACCAATATATTTATTAACTCAATATTGAACAATATAAATGAATTACTTTCAATCTTGGTGGTTGTGTTCAGTGCATTACAAGTATAACTTTTGTCAATTTCATGCCTCAAGCTGTAAATACTACAATTGATTGGCATAAGATTTGGGCTTGTTTTGTTGTCAACATAGACTTGAATAATCCTATGAACATGACCTTTACTTTTTCCATGGTCTCATTAAAGTGTTTGCAATAATGACCATACTGTTCATTTCTCTCTTGGGTTAACTCTTCAAGTTTAGCATTATGATTTATGACCCAGAATATGAGATCATATATTTATGTGATTCATTTATTTAGCCATTCTTGATAGAATATGTTTTTGTATCACAACAATGAGGATAAGCACTTTTGTACAAGACACAAGTAACACTTAGTGCACACCCTCTTTCTTCTCTTTCCTAAAATCCTACTTTCTCTCTAAAACACTTGCCCAGAGATATATAACGTAAATGGGTTATAAGGGGGGAGGATGGATATCATGTTTAATGAGTCATACAATGATTACTGGGACTAGAAAATTAAGAATAATTGGTCTCATTTTATTTATAACATTTTTTCCATTTCTGGGAATTATTTTCAAAGATGTTGTATTTCAACATAATTTACTCGGTATCAAGTATGTTTTTTCTGTTTCCTATTGCTTGTTGTGGTATGAAGCACCAAATAATATCATGCCTAATGAGAGTTGTTAGTCAGACCTGGAAATGACTGATTGTCGGTCTCACTTAAGTTATGCCATTTTTCCATATCTAGAATTGTTTTTGTTATGTCGAGATCATCTACTCAAAATCATGTCGGCATTTCTATATGTTCTTGCAATTTAAATATGTCTTGCAGCAAGAACAACATAACCTATTTACACATGATCAGGAAACTATCTTGAATTTACATTATTAGAAAGTCTTTTTAGTCATTTAGAATGCAAGTAATGTATTCTTGTCCATCTCAATGATAAGTTTATCCCTTTAGGACTAGGTGTCAAAAAATTATATAATTTTCTTGTATATTCCTCTACAAGTGCAAAAGCAATGTTCACAGATCTGGATCATTTTTCTGTGCCAGCAATACAGGTTTGCAAATCCTCAAATTGTTTATTTTCAAAGGGCAAACAATAAATTTAGTTTTACTAAGTCTCGTATAATTATTTAAATTTCCTTTCTTAAACCTTTGTATAATTGCTTAAATAGATTGTCTTCACTTGTGTGGTATTTCCCTATTTCCTCCTAGCTTATATTATGGATTTGCATTTTTGTGTGTTGTCCATGATTTCAATTTTTAATGTGGAAAAAAATTATGTGCAAACTGGGTTGAGAGGGAGTAGTATGGTGAAAAACAAACACTTTCTACGATGATTTTTTCAAACAACCGTCTAAGAAACATCAATTTTTTAACATTTTAAAAAAATCTAAGATGGTTTGATGAAGAACTAATGTAGAAAGGATGAATCTAAGATGGTTCAAAAATCATTGTGAAAAGTATTGATTTTCCACGGTGGTGGCTTCAAAGATGTTTTTCGAACCGTCGTTGAATAATTTGCTAAAGAATCGACGTGGAAAACATTTTTTCTAGTAGTGTATTACGAAGACATATTTATTTTTGGAAACAAATAGGAATTATATAAGGTTGACTCGACGATCGAAGGAAAAATTATATAAGGAGGCTACTATTGCACATTGCAACTGTAGCATGTACAATATGAGTTCTTCCCCATTCAAATTCATGTATTCGGATGCAAAGAGTGATTAAAATTATAAGACTTCACATATATTTTAATGTTGTTGTATTTTGTGTACATTGTAATAATTAGTTATTAGTTATAGAATTGCTAATATTATTTAAAAAATATGTTCACAAATGGATTGTTTTTTATTATTATTGAAACTAAACTCTTACAAATATAAAGCAAACTGATCTTTGTGTTATGATATTTTAGTATTAAATATATAAAGTTTGTGTTTTATATTTTGCAATAAATTATGAAAATACACAATTTACATTTCAAAAGAAGAATGTATGGGTGAAAGGGACGAAGTCTAGGGTGGACCGTTCCACCCAAAGGACGAATGCATAGGGTGAATTCTACACTCTCTTCCTATCCATCATTCCACTATTTATGGAGACAAATAACCGCCTCGAACGACTCTGCAACCGCCCACCCCAATCATTTCCCTATATCACTACCAACCATTGTCGTCAGACAACTCTCCGCCACTCCCCTTTTTCCCTTTTTTTTTCCAAAACCAACATCCCTGATCGTGACCTCCTTTTGGTGGTTCCTTATAATGAAATCAGAGGGTGACATTTCCTACACTGTCAACCCTAATAAGGTGGTCAAGTTCTAGAAGAGATTTTTTGTTGTATTTCCAATGCTTTGTATATCTCTTTCCTTCCATGGCTAGCTTTTTCATTTGTTTGACTTTATTAGAAATTTTTATTTTTGAAGAAACGTTAATGATAAAGGAGTTTCAGAGTTCATAAATTTGATAAAATTATTTGATTTGATTCATTTTTCGCATCACCCAATAAAATAACTTTGCTTTTAGAGTCATTTTGTTCATTTAGCTTTTAAGTATATGATGCAATGTCTGGTTAATAATCCTTTAAGTCTAGATTTGGTTTTCTACAACCCTTTTTATAGGAGAAAAGGAACCCTCATGTGACATGGTGGTGTGGGGTGTGATATTTGAGGGAGGAGAGTTGAGGGGTGATGGCGAGCAGTGAGAGGCCATGGGGAGTTGTCAGAAATAGAGTGAGGGAGGAAGAGTAAAGTTCTGTTGTGGGAGGTGTACAATATATAAGAGTGTGTACCTTTGATTAATCCAAGGATTCAAATATTGTGCATGGTGGACCACTTGAGATATTGGTCCACCCTAGACTTCATCAGTGAAAAGACGAGAAAATTTAAAGAAAGAAAAAAGAACAAGAAATGATAAATGATGTGATGAAATATAGAGATAAAAAATAGTAAAAACAAATATATAATAGTGTTACTAACACTTAAATTATACGCTTAAAGTTATTCTTAAGATGTATTTAAATGAAACAATTTTATGTTAAAGAACAAAATCGTCCAAAGAAGCACATGTATTAGATGCATGCTAAGGTGGTCAAATAAGGTATGTGATTTATGGTTGAAAAGTAACTTTTGACCAATATATTTACTAACTAAATATTTAACAATATAGATGAATTACTTGCAATCATCTTTTGGGAAATTTTAGCAATTAAAATTTATTTTGTATATTATCCATATTCCATTAATCCATTGAATGCTTTATTATATGTTGTTGAAGCTAGTTTTTGGAGGTGGCCTTTTTTTTCTTCCTTATTTCTCTTTTTCCCTTATCTTTCTCCTACTCCCTCCTTATTAGCCTTCCATGGAAAAATTTCCCTATATACCCACCTTCTTTATCAACTTTGTCATGAACATTGTGTCTCAGCTACCTTCCTTTGACTTTGTTAGGTACATTAACTCTTATTGCTAGAGCCAAGGCATCAAGTGAAGTAGAAACATCATCAAGTGAAGAAGGAGCAACAAAGGTCGGGAAGAGACACATGGGGTTTGGTGTTGGGGATTGGTCCTTGGAAGGGTTTTAGGATGGTAGTTTAAGAGTTAAAGCTTGAGTTGCATTTGATATATGTTGTGTTGAAACAACAAGATCTATAAAACAAAAGAAAAAGGTGAAAGTTGGGTTGACCCATTTCCCCTCAGCTTACAGCTTTTTCAAATAAAGAACAATAATGAATAAAAGGAAATGAAATAACATTGAAGATAAAATAAACCCTAAAGCCTCTTCATATACCTAGCATCACTGGAAGCAATTGCATATGAAGGAGCAGTGTTGCCATAACTGGGGATGAAAGAGAAGATAACAAAGGAGAAAGTGAAGATGAGAGAATAGAAAAAAAGGAGAGAACAAGTATAAGAAAGAAGGAAGGAGAGAGACCAAGGATAAGAGAGAAAAGAACAAGGATCAAAACGAGAGAGATAGAGAAGACAACTATCATAGAAGATGATGACGACAAAAGCAGGGCCAATGACGATGCATTTTCAGTATTCTAAAAAACAATTATGGTGACGTATGCAAATATTAATGCAATTAGTAGTGACTGGTTACAAACAATCAAAAGTAATGCTCCCTTAAACCACATCTTCAATCGGTCCTCGAAGAATCCATCCATTTATTATTATGAATTAACTGGACCTCCTATTAAAGAACCACATTTATTATTCAATAAATTAAAATGTCTTTAACGCATTGTTTTACTTTGCCAAACTTAAATGCATTGTTTAGTTGAACACATATTTGGGAAGGGGCGGTGAACCTTAAAAGTAATTAAGATCTGTAATAAGGATTAGTTTCACAATTGACCTAAAGAACTAAAACTTATGGAAGTGTCTTAGGATCTCAAGGAAGAAGCAAATGTCCTAATTATTGTGCTTACAAATGGTTAAAAATAATGGTTGGTCCACCAAAAACCACATCTTTAACTGGTCCTCGAAGAATCTGTCAATTTATTATTCAAATAAATTAATTACATCTTGTATTAAAAATTCACTTTTATTATTCAAATAAATTAATGCGTCTTTAACGCATTATTTGACTTTACCCTAAAAGAGTAAGATTACAATAACACCCCACAGGGTTTCTTGAAATTACACATAATACTCATTTTTTACACCTACACTAAACCCCCTTTTGTATGAAGAGCATTGCATTGACACTCCTTACAAATTAGATTATCTCATATTAAATATTTACAAAACTTGACACTATGTACCCCTAGTAGGGGCGGATGTTGTAATAGTAAAAAAAAGTAAGAGAATTAGGTGTAATTTTTAAAAAACATCAAGAGGAGGTTTTGCTCTAATTTACTCAAACTAAAATGCATTTGTTTAGTTGAATATATATTTAGGAAGTGACGATAAAATTTAAGTGCAATTAATCAGGAAAGAACCGAAGATATAATTACGATGGTTGTAAAAAAACATTGTTTAGTCAAAATAATTTGCTTGTTTCAATAGAGTTGTACTACGTAAACATAAAAATAAAAAATAAAAATAAAAATATTTGAAAGTGAATATAAGGTAAAATAAGTCATTTCAAACATATGAGAAAATTAATTCTTAATATTCTAGCATATTCATTATTTGTTGAGCATATAAATATAATATCAATCATGGATTTTCTCATTAACATATAAAATTGTTTTTCTTAATTTGTATGAAAATACTTCAAGTGTCAATTATTTTGAAAATGGAGGAAGCATGTTACAAGAAATGTGTTATAAAATGTGTCGATATCAATCATAATGACATGCATATATTTCATTTGTATTATAATTACAAAACTACTTAAAAAATATTGATTAATAAATTCCTTGACAGAGATTTAAATTTATAATCTTGTAAGCTATGATTTTTATCAATTAGATTAGTTTTGTTTGTTCTTATCAATAAATATTATGAGCATAATGATCCCAGATTAATGTTTTCCACCGATAAGAAAATTATGTCTCCTCTAACAAATATTAATGCTTCTATAAAAATACAAAAAAACTAATAAATAAAAAAATTACCCAGGTAACTGGATTTAGTCGGTGGAAGACAAGGATAAAGAATTAAGAGTGGCGAGAGAGGGTCGGGGGATCAGGGAGAAAATAGAGAAGGAGAAAAAAAGTGTGTGAAACTGAAACTACTATTTGATATAGAGAGAGAGAGTTCATTCAACACTTCTTGTTTGTTTCCTCTTCAGCGCTTCCTTATATGCTCAACCATCCTCCACCCTCAGCTATCATAACTTTGAACCAAGAATTCTTCTCATATTTCCAAAATGGAGTTTGAGGAGCATGAGGAAACTGAGTTGGGGATGCTCGCAGCAGCAGCGAGTCAAGGCCAAGAGGAGCCAGTGGCAGCAGCGGTGCCAGTGGTGATTCCGGTGACCCTACCACCAACCACCATGGCTCAAAACAACAGCAAGGGGAAGTATCATGAGTGCCTCAAGAACCACACTGCCAAAATCGGCGGCCACACGCTTGATGGATGCATCAAGTTCCTACCGTTGGGCGAGGAGGGAACCCTGGACGGGCTAAAATGCGCCGTGTGCAACTGCCACCGAAACTTCCACCGTAAGGATACCCCCGACGGCACCTACGTGGTGCCCTACGACCACCACCCGCCGCCGCCACCGTACGCAGCGTACTACAGGGCGCGGGCGGGGTACCCCCATGTACAGGGTCAGCAACGCACCAATTTGGCACTCCCCTCCAGGTCAAGGGGTGGTGGTGGGGCCCAGTCCTCGAGGGAGGACATGGAGGCAGTGTCGGACCCAACAAGTGGTGCCACTCCTCATGGCAGGTCCAGCAAGAAGCGCTTCAGGACTAGGTTTACCGAAGAGCAAAAGGAGAAGATGCTGGCCTTCGCGGAAAAGCTTGGGTGGAGAATCCAGAAGCATGACGAGAGTGTCGTGCATGAGTTTTGTGCCCAAACTAGCGTCCAACCTCATGTGCTTAAGGTGTGGATGCACAACAACAAGAAAACCCTGGGTAAGAAGCCTTAGACAGAAAAAATCCAGCCCCGTTCCCTCTCTCTCTCTCTATATATATATATATATATATAAGTTTCTATGTTTTAAGTTACCATAATAACAGCCACCATTCCCCGCTGGAAGCTCAACGTGTTGCTGAATTTCTAACAAAGCCTTCTAGAAATAAATATATTGCTTCCAAAGTGCAAATTAGAATTCTTTATTTGGTTATTAACAGATAATATATGAACCTCCATTTGTTATCGCAATATATTCAAGACCAATATATATTATTCTGAATGCTATTTGCATGTGATTTTATTTTAAATTAATTATTTTTTATAATCTGCCAAAATTAATATTATGCTATTTGTAATAATTGAATTTAAAAATTAATATATATGTTTGGGAGATATAAAATACGTTGGATGGTTCAGAAAAAAGCAAAAAAAAAAATTCAAATTTGATTTTATCTACTAACAAAAATTAACATTTAGTGAAAAATAAATAATATATCTTTAAAGTCGATTTAAATTATTTGATTTTTCTCTAATTAACATACCTTTAATTCATTTTATATAATTTTTTCAATTTTAGTAATTAATACGCTGGATTGCCATTTTTTACATTATACAGTATTAGTCTTGATTTGAAATTTTTTCTCTTCCATTAATATATTAATACATGTTAATTCATTTTATTTGATATGATTATAGCAATTAGCTATAAAAAATTATGTTACACCATAAAATAATAGACAATTTTATTTTTGAAGCAGAAATATGCCTCTAATTGTTTCATTGTCATGCTCTCTTTGCAATCCAAAATCAACACAACTTTTCAAGGTTGAGATAAATTTGTGCTTTAAGAATATAAGTACTTATGCACTAATCGTAATTTGTATTTTTGTTTCCAATCGACACACTTTTATAACATGGTTTATTTTCATGTCATTTAACATTTTCCTCCAACGAACATTTATCATTAGAGAGTAACCTTCTGTTGCAACTGTAGATGCCAAAAGATTAAAAAAAATTGTTAGAATCTTTTCAAATGTATAATTTGCAAAACAAAAATAAAGGAGAAATAATTACGCCAAATATGCATCTCAAACCAATAATTATTTTTTTTCAATAAGAAAAATAATCACACGAATTAAATCCGAAAGATAAATTGACAAAATACCTTTTTTTTATGTCACGCTTTAATGAGAAGAGAAAGACATAGGAAGGATCTAACATAATTGATTGTTCATATCATGGAAGAAAAAAAGTACTAAGATAGTAGAAAAAATGAAAAAAAGTATAAAAATATATTTAAATATTTATTAACATATATTTATTAAAATTAAACTAAACAATTAATAATATGTTGAAAATTCAAAATAATATAAAATAATTACTCATACAAATTATAAAATATAAATTTAATATATACTAAGACACCACACCGTGTACTAAATTATATAGTAATAATAATAAAAGACTCTCATTCGATTACTACATCCAGATTAAATATGGAAGTCAGTAAAGAAAATATTTGTGATTGATTTTTTTTAACCAAATAATAAATATATGATCATAATAGAAATGTAAGAAAACATGCTAAAAAAAGAAAATTATAACAATTCCTGAAATCAATAATAAGTGAAAATAATTTTTAAAATACATTCTCGGGAATACAAGATGATTCGGTGGAAAAAAACCGTTCCCAAGAGTAATTGATTAAAAATGTTCTGTTATATTATATTAATTGAAAACACAAATGATTATTAATTAAAATACATTTATCAGTTTTATTTTTATTTTATTTTGACTTTAAATTTCCATTAATGTTTTAATCTGAAATTTTTGTGACCTATTTGGATGCATATAGCATTACCCGTGTATTAAAATTTTGGCTTGGTGTACATTACTTCATATGATAAATAGATGATTACTTAAGCTATTTAATTCTATGACATTATTAGTAAATTAGATTATGGACCCGTGTGATGCATGGAACAAAATTTTGTGAGAATAAAATTTTATAAGATGATACATCTAAAACCTAAAGTTTGTATTGTTCAATCTTTTCTCTTATTAGAAAGTAACAATATGACACTAATTTATCTTTAGAGTTGCAATATTAACTACAAGAAACAACATTATTATCGAAGCAATATTTCCCACTGAAAAATATTCTGTCGGAAATGTTAGTATTATTGACGAATTTTTCTGACGGAATATATTACGTTGGATTTTTTTTTATTTCCAATAGATTTTACCCACAAAAGACTTGTCATTGGAAAATTTTGAGTTCACAACGGATTTTACCGACGAAATAGAATCTGTCTAAAATGTTTAAATATTTATATTAAGACAGAGATTGACAGCTTGGTAATGAAAATAAATTTAAATTACATTTATCTTTTTTAAAAAAAGTTTAATATGCAAAAATTTCTTAAATATATATTTAGATTAATTTTAAATATAACATTTTTATTCCACTAACTTTTTATTAAAAGAAAATATTCCATTTAAAAATTTAAGTAAAATATACATGAATCATACTTTCTCAACCAAATGAGTCTCGCTTAATTAATTGAGCTTGGTTTTAGAGTACGGTAAACATCTGATAGAGGACTATCTAAAGAGCATGAAGTTCTAGAAACACTCCATGAATTGAAGATTTCAATGACAATGTCCAAAACCAAGCTTCTACAAAAAGAGATGACTAAGAGAATCATGGCTGGACTATTTAACAAGGACACTATTTAACAAGGACAAGGATGGAGGAAGACACAAGGAGCTTTGAAGCACCTTGAAGATTGTAGGAGAGCTCACTTAGCACGAATATTGCACTTAGCGTAATTCCTTTCGTAACTTTTGTAATTTTCCTAGTTTCGTAATTTTTGTATTGTCGTAATTTAATTTCTTATATGTGTAATGAGTCTCAATGTGGACTTAAATAGGCTCAAACTATGGTTTTTAGGTTTTATTATAGGCTTAACTCTATAAGTACTTAGACATTGCTAGTTTTGAATAACTTTTGATTGAATAAAATTAAGCATTTGCTTGAATTGAGAGCTTAGCCTCTTCTTAGTTCTTGGCTGAACCCAAATTGATTCTTATCAAGGAAGCTTTCATTTGTGACGAATCCTTCTCAACTTATCGTCCCAATACGGATCGTGACGTTATTCATTATCATCTTCTTTATCTTCCCCACCTTTTATCTGTAAGTTCTATTATCTATCATTGGTATCTTGAAATTGGCATCTGGAAACGATCCAATCAAAGCATTCATGCCTTGGTAGTCATCTTGTGGTAATCAGAGCTAGAATCCAGAGAGCAATTCAAAAAGATTTCTATCAATTTTTATGTGCAATTTTCATTCTCTTTATTTAATTTTTTCCCAAAAAAAATAAAAAAAATGGGAAAAAAATTCAGATTTGAATATCTTATCTTTTCGTTGAATTATCCTATCTTATCCTATCCTTTCGTTGAATAATCCTATCTTATCCTATCCTTTTGTTGAATTATCCCATCTTTTTGTCTTTAAAAGATATTCAAAAGTTTCTAGTCCAAAAAAACAAAAGAGCAAATATTCAAAAATATTTTGGGGGTCAAAATGAAAATATAAAAAAATATGAGGATCCAAATAAAAAAACGAAAAAAAAGTTACAGTCAAAATTTTACAGCTCTCTCTTTTGGTGTATTTTTATTATTGCTTTCTAGTATTTTCTTTTTGCATAATTGTAGTGGTTTATACTTAGCCATATTTTTATTTTTATTTTCCTATTTATCTTGTTTGACATTCCTTTTGAGTTATACTTTTTTTTTTTACTTTTATTGTTTGTCTTCTAAATTTCCAAGGTTTTATCTTAGAGTTTTCTTTCTTTGACCTCTTTAGTTGAGTTTGGATTTGTTTCATCTTTCACTTTGGTTACTCCTTGAATTGAAATCTTTGGTTGATTTCAAGGGTTGAAGAAGAGTTAGTGAGTCAAAAAAGACAAGAGTGAACCTTATAGAAAAAGTCTTACAAGTGTGAAACACAAGTGTTGAAGAGTGTAAACACTTAGTGAGTGGTATGGTCCAATATTTTATTTGTTTTACTAACATTTTCTTGTATCAATGGTGTATAAAAGTGATAGTGATCCATCTTCCCCTAGAACCGCTAAGCTAATGGATTCATTGGCTAAGCAAATGGATAAGTTGCAAAGAAACGTTGAAAGGAGGATGGGAGACATATTTGATGAGATACAAAGAAGCACTCAAGAGTTGAGTGGGAGAATGGAAGACATGGAGTGAAGGAGACATCATAGGTCACCTCATACTTCTCAAGGGAGTGATGATGACTATGAAGATGGTTGAAGACATAGGCATTGGAGGAATATGGATGGCATGGACAATGTGAAGGTCAAACTGCCCAAGTTCCTAGGTACTTATGACGCAGAGGCTTACCTTGATTGGGAGATGAAAGTCGACCAAGTTTTCGATTGTCACAATTTTAGTAAACAAAAGAAAATGAAGTTGACTAGCTTAGAATTTGAGGTATATGCCATGGCGTGGTGGAATCAAGTGCAAATGGAGAGAGAAAGACTGAGAAGACATAGACCAGACACATGGGAGGTAATGAAGAGAATCATGAGGGAGAAATTTGTCCCACTCAATATGTACGGGAAATGCATAACAAGTTACAAAGGCTCTATCAAGGAAGTAAAAATGTTGATTATTACAAGGAGATGGAGATTTCTATGATGCGAGAAAACATTGAAGAGATTAATGAGGCTACAATGGCTAGATTTTTGAATGGTTTGAATAGGAACATTCAAGATGTTGTAGAGCTTCAAAGCTACAACACCCTGGATGAACTTATACATAGGGTTGTGAAAGTGAAGCAACAATTGAAGAGAAAACAAGCCTACAAGAAGTCTTCATATGGTTATTCATCTTGGAAGGATAAGGAAACTTCCAAGAAGAAGGGTTCTTCTTCAAAACATATTGAAAGGAAATCTTCAAGAGGTAATCCTACTTCTCCTACTCAACTCCCTTCCAATAAATCTAGTTAAATTAAATGTTTTAAGTGTTTGGGTAAGGCTCACATTGCATCCCAATGTCCAAACAAAAGTGAAAACAATATGAACATACACAATAACCAAGAAGGGGTGGGGGGGTGAATTGGTTTAAACTAGGCCTTTTAAAAATCTTTTTGAATCAGAGTAATAGGATCTTTATCACAATTAAACCAAGAATACTTCAATCAATCAAACCACTCAGCTTCAAGAATACAATTGCTAAAAGCTTTACTTGTTGAGTAATAAAGATTTCACCAAATGAATCACAGACTAATGATGATGAGAAGAGATTAAAGAAAGTAATGAACACAAGAACTTATATTGGTTCACCTCTCAACAAGAGAAGCTACATCCAGTTTCTTCTAATCAAAACTTGATTACAGTTCCACTATCCACAAAACTTAGTTCTTACAAGCTTACAACAATCACCCTTAATCAACCTTAGTTAAGAACATAAATCTAAAACCCTTTTAGACTCCTAGTGACTAAGACAAAGAGAAACCTTTCTCTTCTCTTCTCTCTAGAGAACTCTACTCTAGAAAAGCTTTAAGAAACTTTTGTAATAGTTACAAAACAACCAGAAAATCTAAAAATGAATTTACACTCAAAGTTAAGGAGAGAGACAACCTGATGATCCAATGAATATGGTTTACCAATCAGCTGTGAGATGAAACAAATTTTAGAGCTCTTTCTCCAAAAACTTCTTTGATATCTTGACCAAGAAGAAATCTTTCATTGCAACATGAAGATTTAGAATTTGTATTCCTTATTTGTGGAGGTTTGGTAGTGATCAAGTGATCCGTAGGTGTGTTCCAGATCATGAGATTCAGTCTATTCTTCAGTTTTGTCATGGCACACCTACTGGCGATCATTTTGGTCTTCAACAGACCGCTAGGAGGGTATTGAATTGTGGGTTCTATTGGCCCACTTTGTTTAGAGATGCTCATCACTTTACCAGCACTTATGAGCAGTGTCAGAGAGCAGGAGGAACCATTACATGTAGACATGAGATGCCTCAATAGCCCATTATTTTTTGTGAGATTTTTGATGTGTAGGGTATTGATTTTATGGGTCCATTTCCTTTTTCTCATGGTTTTTTTTATATATTTTGCTTGCTGTTGATTATGTTTCTAGATGGGTTGAAGCTAAGGCCACTAGAACTAATGATTCTAAAGTTGTTGTGGATTTTGTGAGATCCAACATTTTTTGTAGGTTTAGTGTGCCTAGAACCATTATCAGTGACCAAGGGAGCCATTTCTGTAACAGGTCATTGGCATCATTGATTCAGAAGTATGGGATTGTGCATAGAGTTGCTACAGCTTATCATCCCCAAACTAATGGGCAAACAGAGGTTTTTAACAGAGAGACCAAGCAAGTGTTACAGAAGGTAGTGCAACCCAACAGGAAGGATTGGAGCAAGCTACTTGAAGATACTTGAAGAGATTTCATGACTCTAGGATTCTTAGGAAGGAGTTCCATATTGGCCAAAAAGTGTTATTGCTTAACTCTCACCTCAAGCTTATTTCCGGTAAACTTCGATCTAGATGGGATGGACTTTTTGTTATTACTAATGTTTTTTCCCATGGGGAAGTTGAGATTAAAAATGAAGTTACCGGCAAGGTCTTCAAAGTGAATGGTCACCAACTCAAGCTATTTCATGAGAGCCCCCTAGTGGAGGAGGAGCTTGTGGCGGACCTCTCTTTGGTCTTGCCAATTCTATGTGATGATGTACCTTGAATGACATTTGGGGAGTTTCCTTTTCCCTTCTTTTATTTGTTGCCTCTTTGTTTGCATCTCATTGCATGCTTACATTGAGGACAATGTGCATTTCAAGTGTGGGGTGAAGGATTACAAAATATGTTTTTGTTTGCTGTTTACTATTTCTGTTTGTTTTCTGTTTCTGTTTCTGTTTTTACATTTTGTCTGTTTTAATTTTCGAGTCTGTTTTCTATTTTATCTGTCTATTTTCTATTTTCTGTCTCTGTTTGTTTCTGTTTTCTGTTTCTGTCTGTTTTTGTTACTGTTTCTATTATTGTTTTGCTGTATTTGTTTTGTTTTGTTCTGACTGGTTGTTATTCTATTTTTACATTCAGAAAATAAAAATTAGAATTTAGGTACTTTTTCATGTTTTTCATAGGATTTCTAACTTGTATAAATTGTGAGAAATGTACTAATTTTTGTTGGATTGAAGGTTTCATGCTTGATGTCAATCATTGTTGTAATTGCTGAAGTGATAAGTAGGCTTGAGAAATAGAATTTAAGATGAATCATGTGTGATAGAATTATGCCTCGTGAGTTTGTGGGCCTTTGTGGATGAATCATATTATTTCATTCATTCATGTTCTTTCATGTGTGATTTCAACCTTGTGCTAGATTACTCTATGTTTTGTCTTGACTCTTTTGACATTCCTTGTTGCACATGCTTTGATTAAGATGATTTAGACCTTCTTTCTTTGATCCACTAGCCAAATAAACTATCCTTGCATTGATATCCATTGCTACCCTTTTTGAGCCTTTAACCTTTTCTTTCCTGTGTAGCTCATTGCAAACTGAAAAATGGAAAACCATGTTATCCTAACGTTAGGGAGAAAAGGGGTCTTGGAATTGTTTTGGGAGTGGGTTTCAAACAAGTGTGGGGTATTTTTATTTTTTTTTATTCGAAAAGAAAAGAAAGAGTTTAAAAGCAAAAGTTCAAAGAAAAAAAATGCATAAACAAGGAAAAAGAAAAGCAAAGAAAAAGAAAAAGAAAAAGAAAATGCAATAAAAGTTGTTGTGATTCATTTTCATCCTTATAAGTTCTTTGTTTCTACCCCTTTTTTTACTTGTTGACTTACTCTCCATTGCCCCTCTTTTCTCTTAGTTTTAGCCTAAATATCCTTTTTTTATCCACCCTTTACCTAAGCCACACATTACAAGCCTATAAAGTCCTTTTGATCTTTTGATGCATGTGTATTTCAAGTTGAATGAATTAGAGTCTTATCGAAATTTGGATGTGCTAGTTACATGTGGTGTTTGAGTGTAAACATAAAACCATACACATTAGAAGATGTTGAGTGTTGCTCTTTGAGAGATTTCTATCACCTTGGTTCATTCTTAATTTTAACTTGACTACTTTTTCACTTTGCACTTTGTGATCATGTGTTCATGGATTGTTTGAAACCTTAATATCATTCTTCCATTTTTCATCTTTCTCACTTTTGTGCATTATTAGGTCCATTGAAAAATGTGTGTACCTTGTTCTTACCTTTCTTTTAGTTTGTGGTTTACTTTAGTTTGAATTTTTCTCTTAGTCTTTCTTTTAGTTTTGCTTAGGAGTGCAAAAGTTTAAGTGTGAGGTATTTTGATTGAGTATTTTTAGTTTAATATTTTTCTATTCTTCTTAGTTTATTTGAATTCTCTTGGACTTTTATTTTCCCATTCTAATTCAGTTTTTGCCGTAGGCAAATAAGTGGGCTTAATTGATAATTGTTGCTTATTTTTGGAGTTTTTGCTTACTTGACCTATCTTCCTTGCATAGGACCTAAAGAGGTCTACAGAACTCCAAATGGTGCATATGAATAATCCCTAGAAAGATAAGGAAAATATATACAATTTTGTCAGAGATAAGCCGAGGCCAATTCTATCATTTTGAGGGTCATTTTAGGCTTGGAAGTCAGAACCACTGCACTTGAATTTTGAGCTGTGAAATTGGTGTAATTAGTAATTAGTTAGATTAGTTGGACTTAATTATGGCCCATCCTTTCCTACTGACTCAGTCACTATATTTTAGTGATTTTAGTTATTTGGATGGACAAACTTCATTTTAGGAAAAACATATTTTGTAGTAACTTTTAGAAGTTTTTAGAATTAAAACCCTTTCTCTTGTTTTCTCTCAACTAGTCTTCATTGTTTTTCATTTTCATTTCTTTTCTTTCATTTTCTTGCACTAATTTCATGGGGCTTTCATTGATGATGATCATGGAAGGTTAGACAATCAATCAATCCAAGGATCCAGCCCAAGCAAGGAGAATTTGAGTTCTGGTTTGGTATTTCAAACTCTATGTGAAAGTTCACTTTCTTCTTCAATCCTCTATTCAATTTTCATGATTATGAATGTGTTTAGAATTGAAAGTGAATTAGGTGATGAATTTATTTCCTAATTTCAAAATTTAATCACAGATTATTTGGATGATATTTCAATTAGGTTTGTGGTTTCAATTAATTTAGGGGTTAATTCGATTGATCTGCTTCTAATGAAATTGAATGAACTTTCTTAACAAAATCATTATCTGAGAACTATGATAATTTGTATTGCTTGGTTTGGTGAATTGGATTGATGCTTTTTAATCTATTTTAGAATACCTATTATCAATTCTGTTAGTTTCTATTTTGCTACGTTTTTCTATAATTTTCATTTATCGCATGCAAACTATTCGATAAAAATCCTCCTATTATTTACTAGTGAATTGAAGTTGGAACCATATTGATTGTGTCTCTAAGTCGACCTAGGTTAATCCTATGCTACAGAATTAGCGTAGTTTAATTGTTTTGAAGCAATACGACATCAATTATCAACAAGGAAAAGGAAGAACCAATTATAGAAATGAAACAATCAACACCTATTCAAGAGCCAAAGGATTAGAGAACAACAAGAGATATTTCACTTGACAACATAATTGGTGAAGTCACAAAGGGAGTATCCACTAGTTCTTCACTAAAAAATCTTTGTTGTAACATGGCTTTTGTATCACAAATTGAACCAAAAAGCATTGACCAAGCCTTGCTTGATGAACATTGGTTAATTGCCATGCATGATGAACTGAATAAGTTCAAGAGAAATGAAGTTTGAGAACTTGTTCCTAGACCCTTTTCTCATAAACCTATTGGCACCAAGTGGGTTTTTCGAAACAAGCTTGATGAAAGTGACATCATAGTTAGGAACAAGGCTAGATTGGTTGCTAAAGGTTACAACCAAGAGGAAGGCATAAACTATGACGAAACCTATGCTCCAGTAGCTAGGTTAGAGGCCATTAGGTTATTACTTACATATGCATGTTTAATGGATTTTAAACTATTTCAAATGGATGTTAAAAGTGTATTTCTAGATGGATACATTTAGGAGGAAGTATATTTTGATCAGTCTCCTGGCTTTATTGATTACAAACATCCAAACCATGTTTATAAATTGAGAAAAGCTCTTAAAACAAGCTCCAAGGTCTTGGTATGAGAGATTGAGTAATTTCTTGCTTACTCAATATTTCATAAGAGGACAAGTGGACAAAACATTGTTCACCATGAAGAATGACAATGACATCTTGTTGGTTCAAGTATATGTTAATGATATAATATTTGGTTCTACTAATCATTCTATGTGCAAAGAATTTTCTATCTCTCTGCAGAATGAGTTTGAACTGTCTAAGATGGGAGAATTGACATTATTTCTTGGACTTCATGTGAAGCAAATGAAAAATGGAACATTTCTCAGCCAATCAAAATACTGCCTTGAAGTGATCAAGAAATTTGACATGGACAAAAGCAAAGATGCTGCTACTCCAATGGCTACCTCAACCTATCTTGATTCAGATGAAAAGTGTAACGTCCCCTCAACAGAAAGGGTCATTACCAAGCATAACCACAC
>CM023960.1:20187948-20203702 GCA_013407115.1 Glycine latifolia
CCCCCATCATTGACATCTCAAACTCATTCTGCATTGAGACAGAAAATTCTCTGCACATAGCTTGATTAGATGAACCAAATATAATATCATCTACATAGATTTGAACCAACAAAATATCATTGCCTCTTTTCTTGATGAACAAGGTTTTGTCAACTTGTCCTCTTGTGAAAGATTGGTCAAACAGAAATTTGCTCAATCTCTGATACCAAGACCTTGGAGCTTGTTTCAAACCATATAATGCTTTTCTTAATTTGAAGACATGGTTAGGATGTTTGTAATCAATAAAACCAGGAGGTTGGTCTACATATATTTCTTCCTCAATGTAGCCATTTAAAAATACACTTTTAACATCCATTTGAAACAATTTAAAGTTCATCAAACATGCATATGCAAGCAACAACCTAATGGCTTCTAATCTAGCAACTGGAGCATAGGTTTCATCATAGTCTATGCCTTCCTCTTGGTTGTATCCTTTAGCAACCAATCTAGCCTTGTTCCTTACTATGATGCCACTTTCATCTAGCTTGTTTCTAAATACCCATTTTGTGCCAATAGGTTTATGAGTAGAGGGTCTACGAACTAATTCCCAAACTTCATTTCTTTTAAATTGATTTAATTCATCATGCATGGCCATCATCCAATGTTCATCAAGCAAAGCTTGGTCAATGCTTTTTGGTTCAATCTGTGAAACAAAAGCCATAGTACAACAAAGATTTCTTAAAGAGGATATAGTAGAAACTCCCTTGGATACTTCCCCAATTATATTGTTAAGAGAAAGATCTTTAGTTGTTCTCCAATCCTTGTGCTTTTGTAAAGTAGTTGACTGTTCCAATTCATCATTTGGTTCAGCTTTTTCTTTTTCATTTAGATAATTAAGTTGCATAAATTCTTCCATTGGTCCTGCATCAATATCACACTTCAATTCCTCCTTGGAGGGGTTAGATTCATCACATATGACATGGACCGATTCCTCAACATACAATGTTATTTTATTAAAGATCCTATAAGCTTTACTTTGCAAAGAGTAACCAAGAAAAATTGCTTCATCAGCTTTAGAATCAAATTTTCCAAGAGAATCTTTACCATTGTTTAACACAAAACACTTGCAGCCAAATGCTCTAAAATGAGATATGTTTGGTTTTCTTCCTTTGTGCAGTTCATAAGGAGTTTTCTTCAAAATAGACCTTATGAGAATTCTATTCAAAGTATAGCAAACCGTACTTACCGCATTATCCCAAAAGTGTCTAGGCAAGTTTGTTTCATTTAGAAGTGTTCTTGCACCTTCCTCAAGGGATCTGTTTTTCCTTTCCACAACACCATTTTGTTGGGGTGTTCTTGGAGCTGAAAATTGTGATTAATTCCAAATTCTTCACAAAAATTTTCAAAATATTCATTTTGGAATTCTCCATCATGATCGTTTCTAATTGAAACAATATTGCATGCTTTTTCATTTTGAATTATCTAGGCTAACTTTCTAAATGCTGTGAATGCATCACTTTTGGATTTTATGAATAAAGTCCATGTGTATCTTGAGTAATCATCTACAATAACAAGCCCATAGAAATTACCCCCCAAGCTCATGTTTCTAGAAGGGCCAAATAAATCCATATGAAGCAATTTAAGGGATCTAGAAGTAGAAACAACATTTTTGCTTTGAAAAGAATTCTTTGATTGTTTCCCTTTTTGACAAGCTTCACATATTTTATCCTTCTCAAACTTAAGCTTAGGCAAGCCTATGACCAATTCCTTTCTTACAAGCTTGTTCATATGATGCATGTTTGTATGACTAGCTCTCCTATGCAATAACCATGTTTCATTAGTTTTACTTACAAGGAAGCTAGTGTTATGAATGAATGCATGCTCAATGGATAGAACATAAATGCTACCCTTTCTCTTACCAACATGGATAACCATACCACTTTTACCATCACAAATAAGACAACAATTGTCATTGAAGGAGACATTGAGTCTTTTATCGCATAGTTAGCTTATGCTTAGGAGGTTGTGCTTCAATCCTTCCACATAAAGCACATTCTTTATCTTTGTTTTGAACCTATGTCCTATATTACCTTCTCTAATGATCTTTCCTCTATTATTATTACCATAGGTGACATATCCTCCATCTTTGAGAGTCAAGTTTGTGAGCATGGACATGTCACCTGTCATGTGCCTAAAGCAGCCATTATCAAGATACCATAATGCTGATTTTGCTCTTAGACACACATTTTCAAAAGACCCAACAACTATTTATAACAAACTGTTGTAACCGAATGTAATTGATTAAATCGTCACTGTAATCGATTAAAACCATCAATGTAATCGATTAAGAACAAATTCAATCGGTTAAATGTTCTTCATTTTTCTGGAAAAGATATATGAGCAAATTAATCGATTAAATTGACATGTAATCGATTAAGACAGAAAGTCTTGTTTTCTAAAATGGGCAAAGTAATCGATTACCACAAATATGTAATCGATTATCACAAGAAGACATTTCTGTGACTTTGTGAAGTGTAATCGATTACGATTCTACTGTAATTGATTAAAGTGTTCTTCAAAGCTTATGTAATAGATTACCATGAGTTGGTAATCGATTAAAGCAGTACAAATTTGTTTTTCCAAAACAAACTTTGAATACTTTGGCTTTTTCAATGCAATCATGAATGCTTTAAAATATTTTTCACAAAACATAAGTCATTTGTAAAACCATTAATGCAAGCCAATGAATGATGTTTATGCAATGTAAAGGATCATAGGATGAAACTCTTATCCATCTAAGAATTACATATGCCTTCAATTGAATGGCATGTAAAAGTTAAAACTTTATCCATGACTTTAGATCCTCAGCAACTTGATTCTTTTCAAGCTTACCCTGTTTCTAACAAAAAGGACCATGATTGTGTTGAAAAATAGAGAGGTGGATAGTGGTCATCTGAAAGCTCTCACAGTCCCTCTAGTGAAGGGGAAGATGATGGTTATCTTCAACTGGAAGAGGGAGATCTTTTGATGGTAAGAAGACTCATGGGAAACTTGTGCAAAGATCAAGATGATACACAAAGAAAAAACATTTTTCATTCTAGATACTTGGTGAATGGAAATGCTATTCTCTTATCATTGATGGAGGAAGTTGTACCAATGTTGCAAGCACTAGATTAGTGGAGATGCTTGGTTTAAAAACCACCCCTCATCCTAAGGCTTATAAATTGCAATGGTTAAGTGACAATGGTGAGTTGGTTGTGGATAAGCAAGTGTTGCTTACATTCCCCATTGGAAAATATGTTGATGAAGTGCTTTGTGATATGGTTCCCATGAAAGCTAGCCATGTTTTGCTTGGTAGACCGTGGCAATATGATTGAGATGTTATCCACAATGGGGTCACCAATCAATAGTCCTTCCTACATATAGGTAAAAAGGTAGTTCTCTCACCTTTGTCTCCAAGTGAGGTGTGTGAGGATCAAATAAAAATGAGATTGAAAAGAGAAAAATAAAAGAAAATCAAAGAAGAAAATAGTCTTTTGAGAGAGAAAAGTCGGAAAAAAAGGCAAAAAGAGTGAAAAGAAATAACAAACGAAAATAGAAAGAAAGAGTGAAAAAAAATTAGTGATAAAAGAGAGTTTGTTCATTAAACCTAAGGAGGTAAAAATAGTTATGCTAGCTAGACAACAAATGTATTTACTCATTCCAAATAAATTTGCTATAAAGTTAATTAATATATATTAATTACATTACATCTAATAGTTAATACAATACTATTAATCCAATTAAACCCTTGATGAATTCCACATATTAGGATGATCGTATCAAGACTTAGCCAGACTTTAGGATTAGTTAAAAAAAATAAAAATTCGATGAATCAAAAGATTAAAAAAAATATATTTATCAAATTTCAAACTCACCTTATCCTGACTAAGCCTCCAGTCATTAGAGGGATGCAATGCAATTATCCGAAACATTAAATAGGAATTAAGGAAACCGTGCAAGTGTGGAACATGCATTGCATTCTAGCAAAGCAAGTTGACCGTGCCAGCTCAAGAAAATTTTACCAGACAATAAATGAGTATTCAGAAACCAAAAACCAATAACAATACATTTCAGAAAATCAAAGAACCTAAGTCTAATACTTTTTTTTTTCTCAATTTGTACAATTTAGACTGAATTCATTTTCCACGCTTCAAGTCAAAACGTCTATTTTGTCAACTCTAACAACTAGTAAATAAAACAAGAAAAACACAAACAAATTATTTTGTCATTTAAGTTGTTGGAAAATGAAAATGAGTGTTGTGTTGAATGAACAAATTATTGAATAGTTTGATATGATCTTAATAATCATCACCAAATTTTCAGATAAATCAAACATTTTCTCTCTCACTATTATATACATTTGGTATAAATATGTCTTGAAACAGCGATTAGCATCGAACAAAGTATGTCTTTGTTGTCCTTTTCGGGGGTCATCCACATGAAATTTTTTTTGGTAAGGCATCCACATCAATTTGGTATAAGTTTCATTTAATAATTTAGGCAAAATGATTATTTAAGAGTAATTTAGCCCTTGAGTTGCCTCAAGGTTTTGATACACTTTTAAAGGAGTTTGAGGATGTCTTTCCACAAGACATACCCCATGGCTTGCCTCCTTTAAGAAGAATTGAGTAATCCAGAAGAAAAGCATATAAGGTTACAAGTTTCATTTAGAAAGAAATTTCTCACGGCTTAAGTTTTTGGAAAAACATTTGTGCACTACTTTAATCGATTACCAGCTTGTGTGATCTATTAAAAAGCCTTGAAGAACACTTTAATCAATTACAAGCAAATCGTAATCGATTACACAACACAAAATACATAATCATGTTGGACTGCCTTAATCGATTACCACTTAATCATAATCGATTACACATGCTTATTTCAAAATTGACACTAACTACCTTAATCAATTACAGGTCGTTTTAATCGATTACATTGTTCTTAACATTTTTCCATCTCAAGAACACTTTAATTGATTATTTGGAATATTAATCGATTACATTTGTTAAAATAATCGATTACCATAACGTATTAATCGATTACATGCAGTTAAATCTATTTTCTATATAAAGCTATTGGGTCTGTGCTTTTGTAACAATTGAAGTAATCTAAGTTTATGCATTTCCCAATAATCCCAAAGCTTTCTAGGTTCAAGAAAAATATTTTGAGTGTCTTACATCTTGTTTTAAAACACAAGAACACATCCATCATTGATAATGTTGCTTTAAGCAAGATTCAACAAGAAGTTTCAAGAGAGTTGGTTTTCATCATTTGCTTTCATTCAACCTGAATTTGATTGGTAAAATTCATTCACTCATATTCTGAGGATCATAAGGTTGTATCTTTCTTGAACTCTTACACTAAATTGATTTGTATCTTTTAATTTTTGTTCTAGAGTAGTGTTCTCTAGAGGGAAAGATCAGAATAGTGTTCTCTGGTTCTTTGTGATTAGAATTCTAATAGGGTATTAGATTTCAATGTCTTTATCTAGGTTTGGTAAAGGTAATCACTTGTAATAGCTTGTAAAGAATAGATTTTGATTTAGTAGAACTCTAATCAGTTTTGGTTAGAAGACACTGGATGTAGCTTCTCATTTAAGGGGTGAACCAATATAAATTTGGTGTTATTCTTAATTCTAAATCTTGTTATCTGAATCTAGCTTGTCTTGTGGTAAATCTCTTTCAAGATCAACAGAAATAGGTTCTGAAATTGCTTAAGGTGAAGGGTGAGTCTTGATTGATTGAAAATTGAAGTTTTTACAAAGTTAAATCTGTGATACGATCTAAATTCAGCTGTTGGTTTTTCAAAGAATTTTTAAAGTTTAAGTTTTAACCAATTCACCCCCTTCTTGGTTAATTGTGTGTGTTCATCCTTGTTTTCAAATCCAAGGATAGATTCTTTTCAAGAAGGAGGGGATGATAGAGGACTATCCAAAGAGCATGAAGTTCTAGAAGTAGTCCATGAATTGAAGGTTCCAATGACAATGTCCAAAACCAAGCTTCTACAAAAAGAGATGACCAAGAGAATCATGGTGGACTATTTAACAAGGGCAAGGATGGAGGAAGACATGAGGAGCTTTGGAGCACCTTGAAGATTGTAGGAGAGCTCGCTTAGCGCAAATATCACGCTTAGCGTAATTCCTTTTGTAGCTTTCGTAATTTTCCTAGTTTTCGTAATTTTCGTATTGTCATGATTTAGTCATTTCTTATTTGTGTAATGGACCTCAATGTGGACTTAAATAGGCCTAAACTTTGCGTTTTTAGGTTTTATTAAAGGCTTAACTCTATAAGTACTCAAACATTGCTAGTTTTGAATAACTTTTGATTGAATAAAATTAAGCATTTACTTGAATTGAGAGCTTAGCCTCTTCTTGGTTCTTGGCTTAACCCAAATTAATTCTTATCAAGGAAGCTTTCCTTTGTGGCAAATCCTCCTCAACTTATCGTTCCAATACAGATCGTGACGTTATTCATTATCATCTTCTTTATCTTCCCCACCTTTTACCTGTAAGTTCTACTATCTATCATCGGTATCTTAAAATTGGCCTCTGGAAGCAATCCAATCAAAGAATTCATGCCTTGGTAGTCATCAATTTCCAATACCATATTTAATTCATATGGATTAAAAAAATAAAAATTCTTAATAATATCTGATGTTACAATTATATTTTATTTATAAAATTTTGAATTTGAAGTACCATAGAAGTTGAAATTTGTTTTTTTAAGAAGAAAAAATATTTTTACATTTTTTAATATTAGATAGGTCAATCTGTTTAATTCACTAATTTATGGTGGGTCAATGAATTCAATTTTATTTTAATATTAAAAATTTTGAAATTCATTTTTATTATCATAAATTAATTTTGACTTAATTGTATTTAGTACAAATTAATGGAAAATTTGAATTAGAATAATTTCTTTTATATGTATGAAAATAAATATTTTTAAAATTTGAGGATATGGTATTAATGATAGTACTGTTTTAGTTTTACATCTAACAACAACTTGAAACCCTATATTACATTCGCAACATTGATCCAATTGGCCTAAGGATTGATCACATCACCTAACATGACATTTGTTTTTGGTGAATTCATCATGGAAGTAATAAATAATGTTATTTTTCTAATGAAAATACAATTATCATCAAATGTTTTAATTAAGCTACAAAATAACTACCATAAGACAATCAATTTCATTTTTGGTAAGATAATGATGCATTTTCATTTGAAATTATTAATTTAATCCCCAGCATCTCCTAGTTTCAAGAAAACACTTATAACATTTTTTAAGAGTTTGAAATTTTCGTATAGAATTTGACAATTTTTAATCATTTTTTAAAATTTCAACAAAGAATTTATGTAACGAACTACTATTTTAATATTAACTACTCATAGTTTCAAAAATAAATTTGTAACAATTATTGAAAGTTTAAAATTTTCAGGAAAAAAATGCATATATACGTTTAAATTAAAAATTTTATAACATTTATAGTTTTTAAACTTAGTAAATTTAAATTTAATTAATCAACACCAACTACACGCACCCACTTTCAGGAAAACATTTATAACATTTTAAAAGTGTAAAAATTTTAAAATATATATTTATAATGTTTTTAATAATTAAAATCAATAAATTTAAAATTACTAATTCACCTAACTATTAGTTTCAAGAAAGAATTTTAAAAATATTGAATGACATTCTGTAACACATTTTGATTATATATATTGTGTTTTGACAATCTTGTGTAAAGCTATATATTGAGTTTATATGAAAATATACAAATGAAAGAGATTTATCCTTTCATTAAGATTATCAAATGTGGATAGCAATTTTAGTTTATGTTTAATACATAAATTGTTATTAAAAAAGTGTTTAATTGATGGTAAGTGTAACGCCCGGCCACTTGCAGGATCAATGATTGTCCCCTGAGAAACTTCCCAGGAGGTCACCGATCCCAGAATTGCTCCAAGTCAAGCACACTTAACTGTGGAGTTCTTAAGTTATGGGATACCAAAAAGTAGATGCAGCTTGTTGTTATAGGTAGTACATATTATGTCCTTTTAAGTTATCCTCAACTGTACAGTCCGATATCTGCACGGTCTCTGGATCCCTCTCGTTCAGGTGTGTATTCGATTCATTCATGTACCTCTCCCGCTGGAAGCCTGCCAGGAGCCGCTCCTTGTCCGTGCCTCATTGCACTGGCGATCACTCCCCGCCCTTGTCAGCGCCCGAGATGTTACATGCCCACCAGCTTTCGCCTGGTTCGTCCTCGAACCACACCGTACTGGTAGAGAGGCCCTGCTCTAATACCATTAATGTAACAACCCACCTTCTTGCTACTGTATCATACTCTTAATCATGTTTTTTTTAATTACAATTTATAATTGAAGATCTTTAAGTTAATTATAAAAATAGTAGTAAATTTTTCGTGTGAACATAATCAATATCAAAAATTAAAACACTAATATTTAAAGATGAAATGCCTCGTAATATATTTATATATATATATATATATATATATAATAATTTGGTGGTGATTACAAATAACCATGTCTGAAGTGTACAAAATCTTCAAAAGAAACAAGGAATTTAAATGTCGGGGTGTTACTAGCAAAACAAAGGGGTGTAGCCATTAGAGCAAGAGGTGTGATTAGCAAAACACAACCCTTACCCGGGATCTAATCCATAGACATTCCAGCCACTCGGTGGCTCCAACCAACATAGGTCATCTTCTCGGTCATCTACTGCTGCCCATCTGCTCACACGAACAAAAGTTTCCACTCATCACAGGTACTAGACCACAAGGTACAACAAATGCAAAGGTGAGTTAATCATGTAAAATGATAAATAGTAGATAACATCAGTTAAGAAAAGACAATACGATCATTGCAATAATACAACAATATTCAAGTATTTCAGCACACAATCAATCATGGACAACTCGTCCAGCAACATATCACAGTACATCTTATAAGAACTGGTCATGATGCATGCCCCTGACTTTTCTCTCAGCATGCAAGGTGGTACCATCTCCAGAAATAGGCCAAATCCATGGTTCAAATGATAGCTACAGTTGACGTCGGGGTCACTCTGTTGTGCACAGGACTCATCCCCCCATGGTGATCAGCCAATAATGGGTGTCATAAGGATATCCCCACAGACGTGGCCCCCCATTACTTCTCGTACTATTATAGTCAATCATCATATTTCCATCATACAAATGAAATATGTTACATAGGCACCATCAATGTATGACCCGGCCCGGGATCAACTCGTCCTGGCTAGGATAATGTCATACATCCCCTATGTACATACGTATGTCTCATGAGCACCATCAATGTATGGCCTGACCCGAGATCAACTTGTCCTGGCTAGGATAATGCCATACACCCCCCATGTACATATATGCTGATCCATTCTCAGGCCTACTGATGCACTGATCGTGGTTCTCATAAGGTTAACAACTCAGTCCCGGCATCTCACATCTATACATAGAATATCACCACGTCATCATCAATGTATGACCCTGCCCGGGATCAACTCGTCCTGGTTAGGATAATGCCATACACCCCCATGGTATCAATGCATTTAATATCTCAAGCCATCACATAGGCTGACCTTAATGTAATCACATACGTCATTCACAAATACTACAAACAAGTGAATAGGTGTAAAGTATTAGGTGTCCGGATTGGCACTTAGATATACTGTCTTAAGGTAAGAATCCAAATAAGGTCGGAATTAGCACTATGCAATCGATTACGTAAGTGCTGTAATTGATTATAACAGATAGCGGTTGCAAGACTCAAGGTTGTCCGGGTAAGGGAACCCGGTAGTTCACAAAGAAAAGGTACCAGCTCTGCCGAGTAAGTAACCCAATAGCTCTATTCCTGGAAGCTGACATCACAACAAAGGTTTGACACATATATGAAACTCGGCCAATCCTTCCCAGTAGTTGACATCACAACAAAGGTTTGACACATATATGTAACTCGACCAACCCTTCTCGG
The DNA here is from genome assembly GCA_013407115.1 of Glycine latifolia. NCBI lineage: Eukaryota > Viridiplantae > Streptophyta > Magnoliopsida > Fabales > Fabaceae > Glycine > Glycine latifolia. The sequence continues at coordinate 20,197,982 of CM023960.1, forward strand.
TAGTCGACATCACAACAAAGGTTTGACACATATATGCCACTTGCCCAGCCCGACTTACCCATTCTGGTAGTCGTCTTCTTGACAAACACATCATATAAAAACTTCATCAATTTATTTCACATAAAACATCAGAACACATATATGTACTGCATCTCAACCATGATATCTAAACCCATTATTAACACAACACAACTCCCTTTACCTGGACAAGAATTCCTTTCTTTCAAACTAACATGAGTTTGTTTGAACACAAGTTCTCACAGCAACCAGGAATGAAAGGGATTAAGCTCTGTTCACGAGTTTATCTTAACGTAGAGGTTTTTTCGCTTCAACTACGGTGGTTCTTGAAAGTTAAAGGTGGTATAGAGGGTTGATGAAGAAAGATTTCTGCGTGCAAAGAGTTTAGAGAGAGAAAATAAGAGAAATACATTCAGAAGTGAGAATGAATCATGCTTCCGCTTCATGTACTACTATTTATAGGCGGAGATACTAAGACAAGTTGCCAACAAGCGTGAACAGATAGCTATCATAGCCACCATAGTTGCCAACTTGCGTGACCGGACAACTACCATAGCCACCATTGTTATTACTATGCGTGTACGAACAGCCATCTTAGCCACAAAATTTGACTTATATCCCTTACACCCAAATTCCAATGCAAAACACTTTAACGAATTGCAAGAATTATATTAAACAATTAAGCAACGTAAAATATCTATCAGCTTGTAAATTTTCAGGGTGTTACAGGATCATAAATGGCATTTCTAGTAACGTTCACTACAACCAATAACAAGTCAAATTTCCCTAACACCTCACCTATGCTCAACTTAGCCGCCACATTCAAAGAACCATCATACAGGTATGAACCAAAGACAAAATGCATCAGCTCAAAAGTGTATTTTGATTAATAAATAATCAATACTAATATTTATTACTTAAAATTTAAACTTTTTCCCCTCGATTTCACTACATCTTTGAGAATGTGAATTTGAGTTTCATACTCCCAAAATGAAGCACATCTTTTATATTGAAAGTATAGTCCATCCAGTCATTTATCCTTTTTATTAGTACCTTTCACTCAGCAATAATAGATATATACATGATGGTAAGTGAAAGCATTAGTAGTACCTTAGGCTATTATCATATTTCAAGCATTCAGCTCTTAGAAGTTTACTTTGTCCATTGAGGGGTTGCTAGCACACCTGAAAGAAGCCAAAGCAATATTTCCAACGTGTCTTGTCTTTTTAACTTGCCTAATATTGATAGGAGCATACAAAAATGCACAACTGCTCAATAATTAGAAAGAAAAAGGACTGCATTCTGACCTTATAAACACCAAGCCTACTATTAGAACCATCCCTTTTATAGCCTAAGTCATGTCAGAAGATCTCGCGGAAAGGGTTGCAGTTGTAGATGCAAAATCGTGGTCATTGGCAACAACGAAGCAAACAGAGTCTTGGTTAAAGGAGAGGTGGAGGAGGGAAGGAGTGTGGGAATCGATGGCTCATCAGAATCGAGGGCTTGGGGTGGGAATCGAATAGAATAGAATGATTGATTTGGTTAGGCTTCTTCCACGAACTTACCACTTTCTCTCTCTGTGCTCACATTACCAACATCGGTTTTTAATAAAATTGATGTTAAGCCAAAAATAACAGACATTTTATTTACAAAAATGGCACCATGTTTTTGTTAACATCGATTTTTATTAGAACTGATGTTAACTTTCCGACGTTAAATCCATATTTTCTAGTAGTGATTATCCAAAGAAAAATTTGGCTAACTTTAATGTTAGCCAAATAAGTAGAAAGTCAATTCGGTTACGTTCAACATTAATTGAAGGAAGAATTCGGCAAACCTTAGTGTTAGTTGAATGTGGATGTGGTCAATTTTGACTAACCTTAGTGTTAGTTAAATGTGGATGACATCAATTCGGCTACATACAATGTTAGCCTAATGGAAATTTTTGGCTAACTTTAAGCATAAAAAAATTAGTTGAATTAAGTCATATTTAATTTAATAAACATAAGAGAATTTTTCCATGATTTTTTTTATATTCAAACAACTTGTAACTGTTAAAACTGGTCAATGATAGTGCTTCCTTAAAAATAGGAACCTATTTCCATATTCAAATTTTGAAATAACATATCAGTTTAGCTTGTGGAAAAGAAAAGAACGTGTCTAGATTTCAGGAGCAGTTACCAGAAGATAAATTTGCCTCAGAATTAGTTAGCCAAACTGGTAGCCGAATTCAACTGGCATAATTAGTTGAAACAATGTGAAGCTAGCCAAATGACTACCAAACCTAGCTATATGACTCCCTAACCACATTCTAGGAAGTTATCAAATAGAAAAATGTGGGTTAGTAACGGATTTGGGTTTGTAGGCTATATGACTCCCAAACCTATTTTACCCAATATTTTATCTTTCTACTTTTGTGTCTCTTTACGTTACAACTTTCCTTTACTGCTTCCATTTACAATCTTTCATTTACAGCCCTTCATTTATAACTCTAGCCTTATTTTTATGCGAATCTTCTCCTTCTTCATTTCCTTTCTTCTTATTTATTCACCTACATTAGCACTTTTTGGAGAAACTTAGGAACTCATAATCAAGGAGAAAATTTCCCCTCTTGGCATAAATCATTTGATCATTATTTGGGATTGCGTTGAATCAAGGTTGGTTGAAACATAGTACAACTAACTTTAAATTTTTACACGACAAAAAGTTGCCATGCCTGATGGGACCAGATAGGTGAGCATTTGCATTCTAGAAAATAATAGAATACCATGGAGTTCGTGCATAAGAAAAGTGGTTCCAACAAATAAATTGAGACAGTTTCCTTACGAATGCCTACAATGATGGTGACTACAACTACTTCCCAGCTAACACAGTCCACGCCTATGTCTGTTGCAATACCTTCTATTGTAGCGGAATTTCCTATGGATGAAAAACCAATGACGTCCTAGTTCATAAGACACAAATTGATATGAGAATACATAATGTTATATATCAGTTATCCATACAGTTAGAAGATATTGTGAAACCCATGGTTGATAACGAGGTTCAATAGGCCAAGGAGATAGAAAAGAAACAGGTTGGACTAGTTGAACTAGTTAAGTCAAATTCAATTCAGGCAGGACTAGTTCAACTACTTCAGCCAGATTAGGATAAGCTAGTTCAATCAAATTTGATTAAGTTGTTCAAACATTTAAGGGATACCCCTTATTTCTTCACCCCGCACATATTGGATTATTTGGAAATTGGAAAGAAATGGCATCTATTTTGTCAAATCTTGGTATAAATGTACAAAGGGAAGAGTTCTGATGTTCAAGCTTCGACGACTACAGTGGCTGGAAACTTATGGACACAAATTTGGAAGGTATAATCTGCTCCAAAATACAAGCACTTTATATGGAGAGTCTATCAGGACATCCTTCTTGTTCAAAAAAAATCTAAGAATGGGAATGAAGGTTGACTTGTTGTGTCTGTTCTGTGGGGAAGAGAAGGAATCTAGAGAACATGCCCTTCTATAATGTGACAAATTTAAATGGCTATGGTTTGCCTAGTCTATTGGCTATTGTGCAACCAGTGACCACATATAGTCGTTTGCATATTAGATATCGAAAGCGTTTGACTTACACGATGATGAAGCCATGGAACAAATTTTTGAATTCTCTTGGACAATTTGGGAGAGAAGAAATTCATGGTTGTTCTCAAACAAAAAGATGTCATTGGAGCAATTTTTTGCACCCTCAAGTTACTTGAGCTTTGAAAGGAGAACACACACTACCAAAAAAATAGTTTTTTACAATGTACTTTCAACGACGATCCTCAAAAAATACTCTTAATATATAAGGCGATAAATTTTTTGTAAATATGAGATTTTTTAACGAAGACGATTTTACAAAACCGTCTTGGAAACTACCATTCCACGGTGGTTTCCCAAAAATTGTCTTAGAAGGCTGACATTCTAAGATAGTTTTGTAAAAACTGTCTTAGAAGTGAGTGTGTTTTTAATTTTTATCTCTTCCTCTACTCTCTCACACTTAACGTTTCTCACTCTCCAACTCCCCATCTACCTCGTTGCTTCGGTTCTTCCTTCTCTCACCCACCATCCTAGGGTTGAACTCAACTCGGGAAACTCAAAATCGTGGAATGAACGATGGAGGTTGCGATTACAAGAGGTAAGGGAATTTTGAATTTTCATAGTCTACTCCTTTGATTATATTTTTTGACTTTTTTTGTTCTTTTTATTCCCTTGTACATTCTGTGTGTGATTTTAATTTTTATTGTTTTTCATTTGATCTCCACCTTTGCGATTATGCCGGTTGTGCTGTCGGAGACATCGCTGGCGGAGGAGGTCGGCACCGTCAAGAAAAGGCTGGAGAGGATGAGGGTGGACAAGGAGAGAATGAAGAAAGGTGGACAAGGAGAGAATGAAGAAAATACTTAACGAGAAACACACACTACTAGACGGGTGGATGAAGGAGATGGAACAGTGAGGGGAGATTCAGAAGGACTTCGAGATAGAGGTTGAGATTTCTCCTAAATCACCTTCACCTTCTATTTCGATCTTTGGCCAAGTATGATTTTCCTCTTAACTAAACTTTACTGTAACGTCTCACTTTGAATCCATGTGATTTTTTTACTTTTGGGTTCACTTTCAATTGGGGTTATTAGTGGTTTGATTTGGTTGAAGGAATTGGTTTTTAATCCTTTTAGGTTAGTTTATTGTCAAATCTAAATTGGGTCTATAAATTTGGTTTTGTTTCTTTGATTGATAAATATGGGGAAGATCCAATATTCCTCTACTGTTTGCTCTACAACATTGTTTTCACATTTTTTTTCCTCTAATTGAAATTAATATAACTTCATGCTTTAATATAGGAAAATGTTTTTTCTTATTAATTAATTAATTAATCATATATGATCCTTAATCTTGATGTATGATCTCAAGGCAAGTTAAAATAACATGTTAAGATTTCTTAGCTACTTATTTTTTAATTGTTTTTATCTTCCTTCCTTTTTAATGTTTTGATGTGCTTATGAAAGCTTTCTCTAAAATTATTCTAAGAATCTAACTAAAGGTTTCTTTCTTTGTTAAGTTGGTTCTTCTAAGGGATATTGATTCAAATTCAAACTCTACTCAGAGGCTTTTGGACTTCTATAACTATCTTTCATGGGTTATAGATGTTATGTAGAAAATGTGCATTTTTTCCTATGATGATTGTTCCTACTTCCTACACTTCTAATTATCTCTTATGTATTACTATATTCCTAGAATGCTATCAGTAACTTAAGTGTTGAAAAAGTTGGTAAATGCTTAACCTACCTCACATGTAAATGCTATCAGCACCTACATGTTCAGATTTCAACTTACTAAATCATACATTCCAAATTTCTACCTATTTTTTCCTGTGGCTAAGAGAGTTGTGATTAATTAAATCTACAAACTACCAAAAATATAGCCTTATATGTGTTAATCATATCATATTTTTTTAGTTTATGCAAGTTCATCTATTTCTTGTATGTATGTGTAAGCATTTATGTATGGAGTGTTTCTTCTAGCTTTTCCACTTGTTAGGCTAGTAGATGATTGCTGTTGTGAACATTATTTTATGACATTGTCATGTTATGTTGTAAGGCTTCAGGTGTCCACGTGGCACTTTTATATTAAAGTATGTTAATTACATAGTAATTATGGTAATAACAACCCTGCCA
>CM023960.1:20215778-20373388 GCA_013407115.1 Glycine latifolia
AAACACAAATAACTATTTATAGTTACTTCACATAATCCCCACTAAAATTGATCAATTTTCATGAAAATTTATGAAATCCTTTACTTGATCAAATGGAAAACAATCAAACTCTAGACCATAGACCATAATACAGAGGAATGGATCAAAGTAACTTAAAATTAGATAATAAAAAAACAAGAATAACAAAGCAAAGCAAAACAAAACCCAGATTGTATCTTAGTTTATGGATCCATCTTTGGCCATAAATCAAAAAAATGATTAGCTTTGAGGGAAAAAGGTACTAAGAAAAATTAAATATAAAAAAGAGAAAGCAAGCAACTTTAATTTCTTGAGAAAGTTGCAATAAAATCACGAATAGTTTGTTTAAGTGAGAACATAATAAATAATAAATAAATAATTATTTGCTTAAAAATCAACTCAGAGACAATAATTTTAAGTGGAAAAAATAATAGTGATTATGTTGATATTTTATTACTATTTAATTAAATATATATAAATCATGTAAAATAAATATTAACTTTGATTGGAAAAAAATTATTCAGCAAAAATTACACTCGTGGACTCAATTTAATTTTTGACTTGTTTTTATAAAAAAAATTCACGTGTGTTATATTTTATATTAAAATTATAAATCAAGTCTAAATTTCTCTTCATGTTTTCATAAAAGATATTTTTCAAATTTATTATATTTTTTTCACTTTCAATGATCATAAAATAAAATATTTAATAAATTATTTCAATCAAGAAAGAGATAATCATAAAAAAATACATTCAAATTTTAATTATTATAATAAAAATATATAATTTAACCATAATAATTTAGATATTAATTTTTCACCACCGTGATTTAAATAAAAAATTTCTACTTACTTTTACAAATAAATAAAAAATTCATCTTTGTGTGATATATTTTATATATAATTATTGTTTCAATATATTGTCATATACATATCAATGTATAAAACAAAATATAAAAAAATTGTTCAGCTAGATAAAAATCATGAATAGTCTATTTAATTGAGAAGATAATACACAAAAGACGAAATATGATTTGTTTAAAAGTAAATATTAGACACTAATAGCAATTATATTTATATTTGATTTTTTATGTAATTAGATTTATATTAATTATGTAAAATAAATTTTAACTTTGATTAGACAAAAGTCTTTAATAAAAAAGTTTATCACTCTGTATAAAATTTTACTTAATTAGTGTTCTGGAAAAAAAAACATGGCTATCCCTATGTGTTATGTGTTATGATTGGTATATTTTATATGGTAAATTAAGTCTATATTATCATATCAATACTTTCATTTAAAACATTAATCACCATTTGTTATTTTTTTATATTTGTTCTATGTTTGGACAATAAAACAATGAATAAAATTTTAACTTTGATTGAACATTTTTTTTTAGTAAAATCCTTTGGACAGTCAGGTATCGCAAGTGTAATTAGTCTCTGACTCAATTGATTGGGGGTGTAACACTCTGACAAAAATTACAATTAAGACTGATAGAGAAAACTGCGTTGTGTCATCTGAGTATGTATGTATTTAATTCAGCGATTATATGTTTTAATTATTGATTTTTGTGCATTATATATATTTATATGTATGTCATTAGTTTAGTGAAGGTTGACAGAAAAATAGAAATTGTTTGAGGTAGTTTACCATATGCGCAAGAATTGTATTGCGCACTGAGTCGCAGTGTAATTTGTCTGTGTGAGTAGACTCTGTGTGATGTTTACTCATAGTATACATATTTCTAGGGAGGTTAGCATAATAATCGAGGAAGTTAACACATTAATTCAGACATTTAAGATGAGATTTATCAGTTTTGACCAAAACAATTTTTACCATTTTTACCTATGCCTACTTTCTCCATTTCTGGCTAAAAAATCAAAAACAAAACTACCTACTTATGACAAGCATTGGCACGTCTAACATGGCCCTCAAATGGTCATTCAAGCTTGTCAATTGCACACATCAATAGCCCTTCATCATTTTCCATCGTTTCTCACCATTTTATCACCAAAAACCAAAACTTGGACCTTCATTCTTCTCCATATGCACAAGACACTCAAGGAGGGAGAGGCCACCATTTTCATCTTCTTCCCATCTTAGACTTTTGAGACTTCTTCTCTCAGAGCCTTGGTAAGAAGCTCTTAAACCTCTTTTTTCTTCTTATTTCTTGCCCATTTTCGTGCAAAATTCTAACTTTAAATGAAGCTTCCATGAAATGTTAAGGAGATAAAAGCTCAAATCTTGAAGTCTCAAGCTTCAAGGAATGAAAAAAAAATTTTAAAGAGTCTTTTCACTTCTTAAACCCTAACCTTGTTTTTATTGGAAGCTAGGCTTCATTCCATGTTGTGATGTTTAAAATTTTATATATGCTTCCATGAATGGAACTTGATTATATGTTGTTTTTCTGGATGTTTTAAGATTAAAAATGAGATATGTGGGTATTAAAAACATAGGTTTAGCCTTAAATTTCACTTAAATCTGAGTTTTCTAACAGAAGTTACGAATAAAACAAGTTTTAGGACATTTTACTAGATAAAATCTATCGTGAAAATAAATTGGCAGTAGGATTTGTATGGACTTTTTTTTTTATAAAAGTTTTGACCTTAAAAATGAGTTTGTTAGGTTAGAAAATTTGATTCCTAAAGCACCTAGAACACTAGAAATAAGTTAGGAGTAAAACTTTGTAAAATTAAGTGACAGTGATTTTACATAGTAGACAACTTAGCATAGGGATCAGTGCCTTTGGATAAATTATCTAAGAATTATTTATTTTTTGGAACTATTGATTTACTTGCTATTATATTGTGGCGATAAACTGCAAGACCAGATGAATGATGCATGCTCTGGAAATTGTGATGATTTATATATATATATATATATATATATATATATATATATATATATACACACGCATTGTGGTTTGGGTCCGAGGGCGTTCAACCTTCGGTAAATTGTTTGTTCATGTTTGTTAGATGACTATAATTATAGTCATGATGTGGTCCAATTTTTTTATTATGATAAGTGATTTTATTGCTTAAGAGGCCACGATTGGTTCACTGAGAATAATAGGTAGGCCCGAGCCTTGTCTTTCTTTCTTGTTTGTTTGTTTGTATGCGTTGGTTGATTCACGTGGCATGAGGACCATGCATGCAATGGAATGACAATAGTCAAGAGGATTCGATAGAGAGTAAGGATTCAATGGTTCTATTTCTTCTGTGAGAATGTGTGATTACATTGAGAAAGTGGATATGGATAGAGATACACTGGGGTATAATGGACGGAGAGGTTTGAAGAAGCTTGGGGAATTAGTGAGTGGTAATTACTCGACATTTGGCACACTCATTTGGCATAGGTAACTCACATGCCTCACTTTACTACTACTAACAGGCTCCGAGACTATGTTTTTTGAGTTGAGAGCTTGGGAATCAGTGTACATTGTATTCGTATGTGATGATCTCTCCCGACTGTCATCCGAATGATTCTTGTAAGATCATCAAGACCTAGGAGAATTAGTGGCAAAGGTTGGACTTTGATAGATGATAGGTGTGTTAGTAATGTGCTTAAGATCTCGAGAGTGTTGTTTTCTTAGAGAGACCACACATAATGTTTAATAGGGTGTATTTATTCTTTGTTTGATTGTTTGTTTGTGGCATTTGAGGAGCGGAGGACTCACCCATACAATCAACAACTTTTAGATACTGATGATGCCAAGTACACCGAGGCGTCTGCAGGTTTGGTGTAGCTCACAGAGAGAGCGGGTATGGCCCTGCACCATAACGCGGACTACATGTTACACCTGTCATACTCAAGTCCACGTAGTGCCAACTGATAGACCAGATGCAGTGCCCTTTACCATAGATTGTTTACTAACCTGCTATATACCATAGGGATTCACGTCTCACGCAGAGCTATGATATTATGAAGATACTTGTTTGTATCTTGGACTTGAAGTGCAACATCCTTCTTCGGAATTCCTATTGACTCCATAGGAGTATGATGAGTGGGACAACGTTCATCGATACAATGTGCAACAATACAATGTGCAACAAGTACATCCAATAGAGGTTACAAAGGACCAAGATGACCATTCAGACATGTCGTCTGAAGAGATTAAAGAGTACCGAAAACTATTGAGGCACTTGGAGCCAACGTCTAAGAGGAGAGTGACAAACCCTCCAAGGACGCGTCTTAGTTTAGTACTCCTAGTGTAATAAGTGGTCTACTCTAGTCCTAGTTTTCTTTACTATTTTTGATGTATTTTGAGAGATTTTTCTCCATGAACATGTATTTTGTTGTAATAGGGATGTAAAATATATTTTGTTTATTATCATACTATTATGGGTTATATATGTGTATTTCTCTTTGACACTACATATTTTATTTTTTTTATGTATGGAACTAAATTACTCTATATCTATATTTATTTTAATTTTATAGAACTATTTAGCGTTTCCCAACTAATGCTTTTTGTTTTTTTAATATATATAGGAATATGTTTTATTAAATTAAATCAAAGTGTCTTCCAATAATATTTTCGATCTAAAATTTGAGGTGTTATTGTGGACACCCTCTCTAACTCAAAACAAAAAAAAACTTAGGTAAAAAAATTTATCTTTTTGAATTTAGTGCATTTTTTTAATTATTTTAAAAAAACTATTCATCCATGAGAAGTATTAATGCCCATTTGTTATATTATATTTAAGGAATTGTTATCTTGGGACCAAATTTATTATGACTTAAAGCTTAAAATTAAAACTAATTTAAAGACCTAAAAAATAAAATAAAAGTTATTTTTAAATTTTTACTTAAAAATATCTTTTAAGTAAAATATACTTGTTTGAAATTTTAAATTTGTTCCATGGGCGAAATTCAACATGAGATATATAAAATAGTATAAGATGTAGAAGCAAACTTAGAGTTAATAAATATGAAAATCAAACAAAATAGGAAAGTTACATGTTCCTTGGCAGGAAATTGACAAATGTAGTAGCATTTTGGGGTACCAACACACTCCAAAAATCACTAGCTATTTGGGGTTTCCTATTCTCATAGGTGGGGTAAAAATTATGATTTCTCTTACATATTATATCATGTTCACTCTAGATTCACAAGTTGGAAAGCTAAGCTTCTTAGTAGAGTCGATAGAGTTACTCTGGCACACTCATTTTGCATGGGTAACTCACATGCCTCACTTTACTACTACTAACAGGCTCCGAGACTATACTTTTTGAGTTGAGAGCTTGGGGATTGGTGTACATTGTATTCGTATGTGATGATCTCTCCCGACTGTCATCCGAATGATTTTTGTAAGATCATCAAGACCTAGGAGAATTAGTGACAAAGGTTGGGCCCTAATAGATGATAGATGTGTTAGTAATGTGCTTAGGATCTTGAGAGTGTTGTTTTCTTAGAGAAACCACACATAATGTTTAATAGGGTGTATTTATTCTTTGTTTGATTGTTTATTTGTGGCATTTGAGGAGAGGAGGACTCACCCCTATAATCAACAACTTTCAAGTACTGATGATGCCAAGTACATCGAGGCGTCTACAGGTTTGGTGTAGCTCGCAGAGAGAACGGGTACAACCGTGCACCATAATGCCAACTACATGTTACACCTGTCATACTCGAGTCCACGTAGTGTCAATTGATAGACCAGATGTAGTGCCCTTCACCATAGATTGTTTACTAACCTGCTATATACCATGGGGATTCATGTCTCACGCAGAGCTCTGATATTATGAAGATACTTGTTTGTATCTTGGACTTGAAGTGCAACATCATTCTTCGGAATTCCTATTGACTCCATAGGAGGATGATGAGTGGGACAACGTTCATTGATACAATGTGCAACAAGTACATCCAATAGAGGTTACAGAGGACCAAGGTGACCATTTGGACATGCCGTCTGAAGAGATTAAGGAGTATCGAAAAACTTTTGAGGCAGTTGGAGACAACGTCTAAGAGAAGAGTGACAAACCTTCCAAGGACGCATCTTAGTTAGTTTAGTACTCCTAGTGTGATAAGTGGTCTACTCTAGTCCTAGTTTTCTTTATGTTTTTGATGTATTTAAGAGATATTTTTTTTCCATGAACATGTATTTTGTTGTAATAGGGATGTAAAATATATTTAGTTTATTATCACACTATAATGGGTTGTATTCTGTATTCTCTTTGACACTACATGTTTTATTTTATTTATGTATGGAACTAAATTACTCTATGTCTGCATTTATTTTAATTTGATAAAACTATTTAGCTTTTTCCAACTAATGTGTTTTATTTTTTAATATATATATAGAGAGAGAGAGGAAGACATTTTTATTAAATTAAATCAAAGTTTTAGGTGTTACTAGGGACACCCTCTCTAACTCAAGACAAAAAAAAAACTTTAGTAAAAAGAAAATTTCTTTGCGAATTTAGTGCATTTTTTAAAATTATTTTTATAAAAAAAAAACTATTCATCCATGGGAAGTATTAATACCCATTTGTTATATTATATTTAAGGAATTGTTATCTTGGGACCAAATTTATTATGACTTAAAACTTACAATTAAAACTAATTTAAAGACCTCAAAAATAAAATAAAAGTTGTTTTGAAATTTTTACTTAAAAATATCTTTTAAGTAAAATATACTTGTTTGAAATTTTAAATTTGTTCTATGGGCGAAATTCAACATAAGATATATAAAATAGTATAAGATGTAGAAGCAAAATTAGAGTTAATAAATATGAAAATCAAACAAAATAGGAAAGTTACGTGAGTAATAAGAATGTTCCTTGGCAGAAAATTGACAAATTCAGTAGCATTTTGGGGTACCAACACACTCCAAAAATCACTAGCTATCTTGGGTTTCTTGTTCTCATAGGTGGGGTAAAAATGATGATTTCTCTTACATATTAGATCGTGTTCACTTTAGATTCACAAATTGAAAAGCTAAGCTTCTTAATAGAGGCGGTAGAGTTACTACTTCGATTCTTAATTCCATACCTATCTATTCCATGCAAAATTTATGGCTTTCGAAGGTAGTTTGTGATGCTATTGACTCAGCTACGAGATCTTTCATTTGGGGGAAATGATCAAATCATTGGGTAAGTTGAGATACTGTAACCAAACCCATTTGCTCCTATACTTGTTGCAGGTGCGAGATCATGAAGAATCAATCTTCCCCCATTTGTTGTGAGATTGTCAGTTTTCAAGAACGATTTGGAACCTTGTCAAATTGGACATTTGGAGCAACCCCACTTTTGATGGCAGTTCAACTTGGCTGTGGTTCTACGCCAAGGGAATGAATGGGGACATCTTCCTCATTTCTTGCTGATTATCTGGATAGCAAGGAACAAACTAATTTTTCAAAATCAGACTTGGAACTCTTATATGATTATAACCGAGATTTATGGCATTCGTTCATTGGTGCATAAAGTGTTTTGCAAGCCAAAGTTTCTTCCCAAACCTAGAGAATTTAGGTGGCATTATCCACCTCAAGTATTTGTGAAACTTAATATCGAGCTTTGGTGGAGTTATCAGAAATTCAAATGCTCAATGGATAGCGGGCATTGCAGGACTATGTGGTGTTGCTACTAATATGAATGCGGAGCTCAAAGCAATCTTTCATGGGCTAAAAATTGGTTGGTCAAAGGGTCTGAGGAACATAATATGTGAATCTGATTCTACTATGGCCTTGAAGATGATTGCCAATGGTGTTCTTGTAACACACCCGTTGGCAGTCGTGATCAACTACATTCGAACTTTTATGGACAAGGAGTGGAGCCTCTCTTTCCAGCATACTTTAAGGGATGGCAACTTTGTGACTTATAGCTTAGGTAAGCAAGGAGTTGATTTACAACTATCTATTTTGATTCTAGACGTGTGTCCTTCATGTCTGCATAACCTTTGTTTTGCACACTCTATAGGAGTTTCCTCACACAGATTGCATTGGTATATATGTTTGTTTCTGCTTGTCTTTTCTTTCTTTTGATCTATCAAAAAACAAATACCAAACCTATACAATAGCAAAAGAATATATATATATATATATATATATATATATATATATATATATATATTCTTCTAATTATTTTCATTGCTAAATATTTTTTAGTTTTTCAAACAAAATTTTTATAGTTATTCTTTTATTTTTTAAAAACTTCAATATATCGTTTTGCTTTTTTAACCAATAAATGAGAGTAATGAAGATAATTAATTTTACTTTTAATTTTAATTTTAACCAATATATGAAAGAACAGTTAACAATATAAATATATTTTGGTTAAAAAATAATAATTATATTTTTAAAACTATTATTATAATTTTTATTTCTAATTTACTATATATATTTGTGTGTGTGTTTGATTTTATGGGGTAATGTCAAGTGATAACCCCGTATTCATTCCATCCAAAATTATTAAATATTTGATGTCATAAGAAATTTTAATGATTAATCGAAATGGATTTGGTTATGATTGCTTTAACACGATTTCAAAATTTGAAAAGTGACTCAAGTGATGTGTTGAGAGTGGAAATCTGTCTCTAAGACTTGGGTGTGGCTCTAAAGTTGTTACAGAAGTACTTGATTTTGGGTGATTCTTAACATCATATTAAAGAAGCAAAGCAAAAGTTAAATTTAGTAGAAAAATAGTAAAATGAGCAAGGAAACAAAAAGATAATTGCAAATATATATAATTGCATATATTGGTTGTTTTTTTTATTGAAGGTCCAAAAAATGTTTAGAAAACTACTATTTATACTTGAAAAATATAAACTAACTGATCCTAGATCGTGTTTATGCAATTTCGTACATGACCTCTTCACAATCTAGTTAGGCAGCAACTAAGCGCTTCCCATGTTCCAATTTTTAGGAACCACTTCCTAGATCATGGGATTTTCACATTTCAACTGATTTTAGCTAATATCTCGCGATTTTAGCCACAATTTGAAATCTGACGTACTTATTTCATGACCTTTATCTAAATTTTCAAATATTGGCCAAATTAGCTTTCATAATGGTCAAATCTTGTCATCTTTTCTGAAATCATAACAAACTCTTTTTGGCTAAGTCTTTGTCCTGATTCATCTAGTTAATGCTAGTTAGCTTCTTGGAAAGCATACCAAGTTATGCAAATAGTACAAAATAGAAGTTCAAGTATCGTATCCTAATGACCGATTGACAAGTGAACCAAATTGCAAGTAGTAACAAACGATAATACCGAGTGCCGTATCCACATAGACTTTGCTTATGCTAAGTAGTTTATATAAACCAAGTTCTAAGCAATTGAATAAAATGAGGTAATTGACTTTTAAAGTATAACATAGAAATTTAAAATATAAGATTAAGCAAAAACATAAAAACAGTCTAACGTTCAAAGGGACATAAACACAAACACTTTGAGTACAAGATAAGATAAATGCAATTTTTTTTACTTTTACCGTTAAGCATTCAATTTTTATTTTTTTATTTTTAAATATAAAATTATTATCTATTTAATCATAACCGGAAATGTAAAATACAAAGTACAAATTTTGCATGTCATGTTTATTTATTTCAATTTATATATGATGTTTTAAATAAAATATAACGTTTTAAAATTAAAATATAATATTTTTAATTATAATTATAATAACTATAATATAAAAAGTATTTCTACAATTAAACTTTTACCCTTAAAAAGAACAAAAAAATTAAAATAACTATTTTAGCCTTAAATTTGAGAGAAAAAAAAATTTTAGCATGAAAAACTATAAAAATAATCTTTTATCCTTAAAAAAAGCGGAAAATTGAAGTTACATATATAGTTTTGCTTCTACTCCTGTATATATAAAGATGAAAATTAGTGTGAAAAAATTTATATTGTCAATTAATTAAAACTGATATAAATATGACTTTTAAAATAATTATTATAAAATATAATACTATTTTCATACATATCAATTTATTGTAATTAATTTTTTATCAATATACATAATATAAAAATGAATTAAACCAACTATTTCAAATTTATGGGTTTATATAATATTGACTGGTGATATGTAAACCTGAAACATTACTCAAAAGAAAAAGTCGTCGTTAACAATTATATGAATATGAATATGATTCCTATTGTTCTATGTTGTTTCCAAAGGCTTTGACCACATTTTTCAATAACAAGTGGAGGGTTTTGGTTACTTTTATATTTCCAAATGGTCATAAATTAACGAGTTTTGAAGTTGTTCGAACAATGAGGTGTGCATAAAAGGGAATACATTTGCTCATGGTAAACAACGATTTGGTGGATTTGAGCGATGAACTTATTTACACGAAACTTCAAAATCTAGTTGACGCAAATAATCAAATAATAAGAGAGAAAACAAAACCAACAAAACTAAGTTTAGTTTTTTTTTTTTTAGTAATATTTCATGTTTGAGTCTTGGTAATTGTGGATGAAAAAGAATGTTATCACCAAAGAAAAAAAGATTATGCACACAGTTAATTAATTTTTAAAGTAATTTAAACAATAATATATAATTGAATCTATTTTACATTTATCAGTATATAAACGTTAATATCTTAACTAAATATGAGCTATTAGATTTTAAGAGAGATCAGTATTTGAGAAGCAACATATCTTATAACCTATTTTTAACGTAGTTTTCTACTTTAACGGTGGTACTACATGTGAGGTCTAAAGGCAACTTCAAAACACAAACATTGTGTTTGGTAATAATACATTTGTTGCTCTAGGATGTGGATCCAACAAATTATAGTTTTGCGTCTTTTATTGTTTTTAACAAATTTTACTATAGGTGGATTTGAAACGCATGCCCAAACAGGCTATAATACTTCTAACTTATAACATGATATAAAATAAATTGATATGATAATTAACTTAACCCTCACAATTTATAAAATGTCAAACCAACAACCCCGTTACATTAACAAAGCATTAGCCCATGGATTAGAGCGCACAGAAACAATAATTATTAGTTGGTACGAATATTTCCTGTGGAAATAGTTAGACAAATTAAAACACTTACATGCATGAGGAGTAAATTAAGCAAGCAAGCAAGGATTATCCAGTAGTCAAATCCTATATATAGTGGTTAGTGGGGTGTGTGACAGAAACCAAATTTTGAAAGCATAAAACCGAAAAGATGGCAAATGGATTGCAATGATACACTGCACCACCTCTCCTGTGCTTCATTATATGAAATATGAATAATAAGAAAACAGCAGCATCCATTAAAGGGGTACTTTACGCTGGTTGGTTCTTCCCCCATTTTTATATTCCTAATTATTTCCCATGTCACTATGTTGTGAAGTCTAGTAGGAATGAAAGATAATATCACCACACTTTGTCCACATTCTCATTCTCCTCCCTCTCTCTCACTCACTCCCATCTTTTCCAATGGCCTCCAACGAACACCAAAACGGCGACGCCGTTCATCCCCAACCTTCCAAAAAGATCAAACTCTGCAATTCCATTAACTTGACTAATTCCTCGTTTATCACCGATGCCGAGATCGAATCGGAATTCTCCCACCACGACCCCACGGTGGCGCGCCTCAACAATGGCGCGTTCGGGTGCTGCCCGGCTTCCGTGATCGCCGCGCAGCGCGAGTGGCAGATGAAGAACCTCCGGCAACCGGACCACTTCTACTTCAACGACCTCAAGAAGGGACTCCTTCACTCCCGCACCATCATCAAGAACCTCGTCAACGCCGAACACGTGGACGAGATCTCCCTCGTCGACAACGTCTCCACCGCCACCGCCATCGTCCTCCAGCAAGCCGCCTGGGCCTTCCACGAAGCAAAATTCCAGAAAGGCGACGTCGTCCTCGTGCTCCACTACGCCTACGGTGCCGTCAAGAAAGCCATCGAGGCTTACGTGACGCGCGCCGGAGGCACCGTTATCGAAGTCCCCCTCCCCTTCCCCGTCACCTCCAACGACGACGCAGTCAACGAATTCCGAAAAGCCATTGAGAGGGGCAAATCCCGAGGCAACAGAATTCGGTTAGCGGTTATCGACCACGTGACTTCCATGCCCAGCGTGGTAATCCCCGTGAAGGAGTTAGTTAAAATCTGCAGGGAGGAGGGTGTGGAGCAGGTATTTTTTTTATTTTTATGATCCATAAATGTTAGTTGTTAATGATTACTAGAAAATCAAACTCATATCTCTTTTTACTCGTTTTATCATCGTCGTCGAGTCAATCTTATAACTTTTATGGAGCAGGTATTCGTGGACGCGGCACACTCGATTGGGTGCACGCGCGTGGACATGCAGGAGATTGGGGCGGACTTCTACACCAGCAACTTGCACAAGTGGTTCTTCTGCCCTCCCTCCGTGGCGTTCCTCTACGCACGTGCCTCCGGCAAGGCACGTGACCTGCACCATCCCGTGGTGTCGCATGAGTACGGGAACGGGTTGGCCGTGGAGAGCTCGTGGACCGGGAACAGGGACTACAGCGCGCAGCTGGTGGTTCCGGCGGTTATGGAGTTCGTGAACAGGTTCGAGGGTGGGATTGAAGGGATCAGAAAGAGGAACCATGATGTGGTTGTTGAGATGGGGGAGATGCTGGTGGAGGCTTGGGGGACCCACCTTGGGAGTCCTTCGCATATGAGTGCTAGCATGGTGATGGTGGGTTTGCCTCCTTCTCTGGGTATTGGGAGTGACTCTGATGCTCAAAAGCTTAGGACGCATTTGAGGGATGAGTTTGAGGTTGAAGTACCAATTTATTTTCGTGGTGGGGAAGATGGGTCTGTTACTGCGTATGCACGAATTTCTCGTCAGGTTTACAACAAGGTTGAGGACTATTATAAGTTCAGGAATGCGGTTAATCAACTTGTGCAAGATGGGTTTACTTGTGCTCTTCTTTCGGCTTGAAATTGGGGTAGCCTATGCTGTGCTCTTAGTTTTAATTAACTCCTCAATAACATATACATCGATTTTATATATGGAATAATATTTGCAAATGTTGAGTTTGCACTTTGCTGATTGCGCTATTTTGCCCGGTCTGTTGAAAATTTCATTGTCTATACAAGTATTTGAGTAGACATTTGTTGTTTTAACATTTTTACTACTTGTTTCTGCAATATTGCACCATCAGTACTGTAGGGGTCTGGTGGGTGCTTCTTTGATATTTTAGAACATTGCTGCTGAAGCACAAATAAACACTGATATTCATAGGTTTACACTATTTTGGGTGTATAATTGGAAATTTGCAAGGTTTAAGGACCAATTACATTCTCCCTCAGTTCTCCCTCAGTAGAAGTTGTGTGTATTTATTATTTTGAATTATTTCCTTGTTTTGACACACTTAGCCTTTTCATCATATACTCTGTTTTGACCTAATTTTTTCAGTCAATCCTTTTAATATAGTAGTATAGTAGATAGTAGATAGTAGATTAAATATGAAACATATATTTTTCTGTCTGGCCTATAGATTTTATCTTCTATGCTCTGTGTTTTTTCGGGTTTAGAATAAGTTACATGCTATTAATGGAAACAACAACACTCCACACACGGTTCATTGTTTATAAGGTTCTCACAGTTGGCTTTACAAAAAGGGAAGGAGAGAAGGAATATAACCCATTGCCAGAAATCAAACTCACATTTTACACACTATAGGTTGATAAATCCTACTTAAGCAATACAGAGACTTTTTTTCCTGGTTACTGGTGGCAGCATGTAGCTTTTGACCTTGTGTTTTATACCCCACAGCCTGAAACACATTGACTACCAAAAAATAGTGAGCCAGAACCATTGAAGTAAAACATTTTTATGACAATGCATTACTGAAAAAAGTTTCTTACCAAACAGCACATATCACTACTGCTAATCATATGAAAGAGCAGGAACTCTACTTTGCGTTTTGAAAAATTTAAAAATAAAATAAAATTAAAGGGCTAAGCCCACGCTCTTGGGTGAGGAATATTGTGAGAATTTATCAGTGAATTTTGAAATTGTAAATCAAGTTATGTAGAGAAATGTGGTCGTATGCTTTAATTATATATTTTTAACTTACAATTATTGTATTTTTTTTACATGGTGTGTTTTTTACTATTCATCTTCTATTATATTATAAAATATGTTTAACCAAATTTAAAATAAAATAAAAATAACATAATTTGGTAAAAATAGGTCCAATTTCCTCTCCATTCACGAAGACATGAAAAACAATTGATTCCACACAGATTCTTATTCAGGAAACTCATTTTTCTGCAAACCTCGTTTTGAGCAGAATACCATACAAATATCTCCTGTCAACCTTGTCAAAATCTTTGCTTATGTCAATCTTCAAAGCAAATTCTTCCTCCTCACCTCTCACCTTCTACTTCATATGGCGGATGATTTCAATAGCAACTAGCACATTATCAATAATAGAGTGACCTTCAACAAAAACAGATAGCTTCTTTGAAATACATTTGGGAAGAACAGATTTCAATCTATTAGCCAATACTTTGGAAACAATCTTGTACAACACATTACATAATGAGATGAGCCTCAAATCTTTCATAGATGAGGGGTTATCAATTTTTGAAGTAAGGACAATGTTTGTAAAAGCCTTGATTCAACCAAGCCACACCATCCATTATGACCAATATCATCACCAAGCAGATCCCAAAATCTCTTGCAAAAAACAGGATTGTAACCATCTCGGACAGGAAATTTATTAGAGTTCATTTGGAAAACAGCTTGCTTAAATTTCCATTTTAAAATTTAAACTCACTTATTTTTAAATAAATATATTGATCTATATTTTTTTAAAGATAAAGAAAGTGACTATTTAATCAATTTCAAATACACAACTGAACTATCAAAAAAAAAATTATAACAACGGTTTATTGTGTTATTCGTGTGATTTGGCGGGCTAAAAAATAAGCTACAAAAAAAAAAAAAGAGAAAGAGAAGGATGAAAAATCAGAACTGGTATTATAAATAGACATGGCCTCGTATATTCAAGCCCAGTGTCGTCCAGCCCTAAATGCTTGACACGGTAGCAGCAGGACAAGATATTACTTTCAATAAATTGAAACAAATACATATTTTGATTTGTCTTTGTCTTCTGTTTCTATTCACTGGCAAAGGAAAAGCAAATGTGACCGTACTCTCTCCGCCGATGCAAAAACGAACCTGAGAACCGTGCTTCCCGTGCAATACAATTCATCTTAGTTTGGGGGATTAGCAACCCTAATTCACCTTTTCTGATAATCAACCAGGTATCTTTACATTATTCTTTGTTTGCGTTTCCTCTGATTTTAGGGTTACACTCTGATTGATGATCATACCTCTTCTGAATATAAATGGAAACACAGCCAAGTTCTCTAACAGGTTATTGGGTCCCTAAATTTCAATTCTTTTTGGGGGGTCATGGAACATTATCATGAATGCCCCCAATACGTTATCTATTTGAATTTGCCACTGAATGTCCTAAATAAAATGATTGAAAATTGTGCTATTCTTTCTTTCTTGCAACAGTAAAAAGTCAAAACTTATTAGTTTGGCTTAGTGTTAATGGTGTTTCTGAATGTTTTTTATATTTTACTTACCTACTTTTGTTGTTGTTGTTGTTGTAATTATTCCAGGAGCATTCTTTCCATCTGGCATTTTGATGATAAGGGTTCTATCGTGCTGTGTTAGTCATGGCTGCCATGAAGATAATTGCAATATGTCAGTCGGGAGGCAAGTTTGTGACAGGGAAAGATGGTTGTTTGTCATATAAAGGTGGTGATGCTCATGCTATAGACATTGGTGATCTAATGAAGTTTGATGAGTTCAAGGAAGAAGTGGCAGAAATGTTTAATATTAGAGCTGATAGCATGTCTATCAAGTATTTCCTTCCAGGGAATAAGAAGATTCTCATTACTATTTCTAATGACAAGGATCTACAACGAATGATCAAATTTCATGGGAGTTCTTCTATTGTTGATATCTATATCCTTATTGAAGAGGTAGCTGCCCCTGAGGTGTCAAACATGCCTGCCAGTAGGTAGTTATCTTTGTTTCTGGGCTATAATAATATCTCATTTTTATTTTGTGGAACTTTCTAGAGTTTAATTTTGGAATTCCTGGGCTTTTAGGTCAAGCAGAACAACTTTGTCTGAAACAGTAGCAGTAGCACCAGAGCCACTCAATGCTTTTCACACTGCTGTTGGTGATGGTGTGCTTGATGTCGTTCATGATACCAATCAAATTGATACAAATATGGATATGGACACTCCTCTAGAAGTTCCCCCTATTCCTCTTCGATCCTCAAATGATGAGAAGTACGCCAAAGGGGCACAGCAGTGGCAGAATACTATAACCGGAGTGGGTCAAAGGTTCAGCAGTGTACATGAATTTCGAGAATCCTTGCGTAAATATGCCATTGCTCATCAATTTGCCTTTAAATATAAGAAAAATGATAGTCATCGTGTAACTGTTAAATGCAAAGCAGAAGGTTGTCCTTGGAGAATTCATGCATCAAGGTTGTCAACTACTCAATTGATATGTATCAAGAAAATGAATTCAACTCATACCTGTGAAGGGGCTTTTGCAACAACTGGGCATCAAGCAACTAGGAGTTGGGTGGCCAGTATTATAAAGGAGAAGTTGAAAGATTTTCCGGATTACAAGCCCAAGGACATTGTCAATGACATCAAACAGGAATATGGAATTCGACTTAACTATTTTCAGGCATGGCGTGGGAAAGAGATTGCTAAGGAGCAGCTTCAGGGTTCTTATAAAGAGGCATATACTCAGTTACCTTTCTTCTGTAAAAAATTAATGGAGGCTAATCCTGGAAGTCTTGCGATGTGCACTACAAAGGAAGACTCAAGCTTTGATCGTCTCTTTGTATCACTTCATGCTTTGTTGCATGGCTTCCAACAAGGCTGTCGACCACTGATTTTCCTTGATAGCATTCCACTGAAATCAAAATACCAAGGAACTTTGTTAGCAGCGACGTCTGTGGATGCTGATGATGGTGTATTTCCTGTTGCCTTTGCCATTGTTGATGATGCTGAATCTGACGATAGCTGGCATTGGTTCTTACTTCAACTAAAGTCGGTGCTGTCTACATCTTGTCCCATAACATTTGT
This sequence comes from Glycine latifolia, assembly GCA_013407115.1. Classification (NCBI taxonomy): domain Eukaryota; kingdom Viridiplantae; phylum Streptophyta; class Magnoliopsida; order Fabales; family Fabaceae; genus Glycine; species Glycine latifolia. Next base: position 20,232,856 of record CM023960.1, read on the forward strand.
GGCAGACAGAGAGAAGGGGCTGAAAACTTCTATTGCTGAAATATTTGAAGGTTCCTTTCATGCGTACTGCCTACGATACTTAACTGAGCAACTTTTTAGAGACTTGAAAGGGCAGTTTTCTCACGAGGTAATGCGACTCATGATCGAAGATTTATATGCTGCTGCTTATGCAACCAAACCAGACGGCTTTCAAAACTCAATGGAGAGCATTAAAAAGATTTCTGAAGAAGCATACAATTGGATTATTCAAAGTGAGCCCCAGAACTGGGCAAATTCATTTTTTCTTGGTACTAGGTATAATCACATGACATCAAACTTTGGGGAGCTGTTCTATAATTGGGCAGCTGATGCAGATGAATTGCCGATAACACAGATGGTTGATGTAATTAGGGGTAAGATTATGGAGTTAATTATTGCCAGAAAGACAGTATCCGATCAATGGGAAACTAGGTTGAGTCCAACCATGGAGGAGAAGCTTAAGAAGGAAAGCCAAATAATTAATTCACTTTCAGTTCTACAATCAACCTGTAGCACCTATGAGGTTTGTGGCGACACAACTGAGGTGGTTGATATTGATAGGTGGGAATGTAGTTGCAAGGCCTGGCAGCTGACTGGTGTGCCATGTTGCCATGCCATTGCTGTCATTAGTGACATTGGCCAGAGTTTTTATGATTATTGCTCCAGATACTGTACGGCTGAGAGCTACAGGCTGACTTACTCAGAGATTGTACATCCAATTTTAGACATGGAAGTGTCTGCTTCAAAAGATTCTCAGCTTGTGGTAACAGTAACACCTCCTCCCACCAAAAGACCACCTGGTCGGCCAGCTACAAAGCGATTTGGATCTCAGGAAGTAGTCAAGCGCCATCTCCGTTGCAGTCGATGCAAGGGACTAGGGCACAACAAGTCTACTTGCAGGGAGCAATTATAGTGCTGGGGAGACACCGTTGGTAAGTGCTTCCTTGAATAAAACAAATTATTTTGCTCTGCAGAATCCTGAATTTTTGCTGTTGAGTCTTAAAAGTGCAATGTTGGGTTGACAATTGACTAATTTATTTACTTTTTCGATTTTATCAGAAGAGAGTTTCAGCAAGGATCTGTACAATGCATCTAACTGCTCGTCTGAAGGGACTGGAAAAAAATTAAAACTAGAATTAATGTAGTTTAGTTGTACAATAAGCATAGTGGTTTCATGGTATTTAGTATTCTTTTGCACATGGTTTGCTAGTTTAAATTCATGCTGCAATCTTGACAAGTTCGATTCCCTCTTGTTTGAAGTATCTCCTTAGTCCGGATAAATGCGATGGATGTGTGTGGCAGACAAATAAAATTAGCGAGGACCTCTCTTGGTTCTAGCTCGTTTCAGGCGGATAAATGGTCTGCTTTACTAGTTAGTACCAATAAATTCTGCTTCCACAATTGCACTAGATTGTAAATACATCTTCAATAAAGAGTAGATATTGGGATTGGGGGTTTCTCTACTTGGTTGTTTTAAGGTTGAGAATTATTGAATGTAATTTTAATCAATTTGTATTGAAGCATATCCACGGTGTGGGAAATTTATTCTTGGTATTGGATTTTAATTAATTACAGAATTAATTTTAGCCACATTGTATTGAATTAATTGTTGAATGTAATAATACCTAAAAATTCATAGAAGCACATAGATATTTTAATCTTTAGTATCACCTTCTCTTGTAAATGGTTAGAATGACTACATGACCATACGCTACATACCATAACCATCAATTGCAAAGCTAAAGTAGAATTTGTTAACAATCATTTTTATTATTAAATTATTTTTTGTTGTAAATATTAAAATAATTTATAAAATAAAATTAATTTATACTACTAAATTACTAATTTACTTAATGATAACTATAAAAATTAATTAAAAATTAATATTATTTAATAAATTATAAGTTAAAACTATTTGTCATTATTAGTAAAAAATAATATTTTTTTTAAATAAAGTACATTTTAATTTTTTTTAATTAAGTTTTTGCATAACTTTTTAAATTTATAAAATAAATAATAATTCTTAGTAAAAAATATAGAAAATATTAAATTATATATTAATTCGTTTAATATTTAAAATAAAAAAATGTTTATTATTTTAAAGTTGTAAATAATTTACGGAAAAAATACAAAATAATTATTATAAATTTAAAGTTGTGTTAAAAAAATTAAAATCATAAAATATTTTATAATTTTAACGAAAAAGAAAAAAAATACTCCATTACAACATGTTGAAAAAAAATTAAAATTATAAAATTTTTACAACTTTAATAATAAAAAAAATCATAATTTACATTTTTAATTCAGAAGTTACAGGATTTATTCTTTCCTGATTATTAATTTAAATTTTATCCGATTTATGGTAAAAGACCCGTCATCAAAGGACATCCGGAATCCGTTGCACGGTTGTTCTTTCTGATCCAAAACCCTCACTCACTCACATGATGAACCCTCCACCGGCGAAACCAGTTCCTCTGGGAGGAGACACGACCCTGAAGGGCGAATGCGGCAACTGCAGCTGGAAGGAGCGTCGGCTCCTCCACCGGCTCTGGATTCGCGGCATGAACCGCCTGGTGTGCACCTCCTGCGTCCTCCGCCTCCACCCCTCCTTCTTCTGCCCCTCCTGCTTCGACTTCTTCGAGCACCCTCTCTCCAACACCTCCTCCGCCTTCGCCCACCGCTTCGTCTCCTGCACCAAGTGCTCCTCCCTCACCCACCTCTCCTGCCTCCCTTCTCCTCCCCCCTCTCCCTTCCTCTGCCCCCCCTGCTCCCAACATAACTTCTCCTTCTTCCCCGATTCCACCGCTCCCTTAGATAAACGCCGCGCCCTCATCTTCCTCTGCGCCTGCAAGGTCGCCGCGGCCTCCGTCGCTAAATCCCTCGCCCTCGCCCGGACCAGAGTCGAACGCACCGTCCGCGAGGCCGCCCTCGCGAGAAAGAGGGCCCGGGACGCTCTCGACCATTGCTCCATCGTGGACAAGATCAAGCGCCTCGGTCTCGAAGGCACCTTCGAGGCTTCTAACTCTAAGTATTTGGGAATGGGAACGATGAATCATAACCATAATAATGTTACTGTTGTGAGTAACAAAAAAGAGGACCTGAATGGCTTCGTGGGACCTCAGGGCAAGGCTAAGGCTGATGTCCACAACTTTGATGCCAAATTGCCTAATCGAGTAGCGTAGTTCATGATGCCTCTTCTAACATTTTGCTTTGGAAAAACCATTCTAATTTGTCAAGGTTATTTATTTTGTTTTCTTTCTTCCGTCAATGGTGTGCTGGTTTTGTGGCTTACTTTATGAACAACTCATTGTTTTGAATGCAGGTAGAGGAAGAGAGTGACTGTGTTCTGGACTTGTTATTGCGGTGGGATTTTGAGTAAGAACACATTTCACTAGTTTCTTTTCTTTTTTTTCCTCAAATCATACGGCTGATTCGTTTCATTATCCATTCTATTATTCCCTTGTAAAGCCTCCGTACTATTGTGATTATGCAAAATCTTTCCCCCATTAGTGAGTATCATATGTTAGTCCATTTTCTTTTTAGTTTCTATATTAGGTGACTGATGGTGACAAACTCCTCACATTGACTTTGGTTATCTTGGATTCATTAGCTATCAATTTTGGAAGTGGTTGGATTTGGGAATTCTTTTTCATTGGGGAGATTTTAGTTTAGACTTGGGCCATAGCAAATTTCACGTTTGAGAACTGGTTAGTAGTTTGCTAGAGTTGCTGTTTGTAGCAGAAGAAATTTAAATATATTTTGTATTCAATTTAATGTTAGGTTTATGTTTCTGCTTACCCAGCTATTGTGTTTGCTGGGAGTAGGACATGACTTAACATACTGTTGAAGATCAACAGTTCTCTCCATTGGCTCTTGATGTTCCGTTTTAATTCTCATGGTAAAAATTATCGTGTGACCTTGTCGGCCCTTTTCATTTTGTTTATAAGCTAAAATTTTATTGAATTAATACTGCTAGTGGATGAAGCATTAGGGATGCTCAGTCAAGCACCAAAATGGAAGTACAGAACATGGTAAGTTCTGCATATTATGAAAACTAAAAGCAAAACACTAAAACATCCACCAAATGCCTTGAGCAAAGTGGCCTTACATCTAGAGAAATACTATTTGAAATGGCCAAAACAAAAGATCATATTTCCTTGGCTTATATAGTCCCCTTCCACAAAGTTTCTAAGTCCAAATCTAATGTTATACTTCCCACAGATCATGGCCTCCAGCTGGAGAATACAAAATCAGCACACGGAAAACATGATTTGAGATTTGAGTGGAAAAATCCTGACACGTGCCCTTGTTAGTCTTTCAGGGCAATCTGAAGTTTATGTTCTTTTGAGGCAGCTTAATATGTATGTATGCACTGCATTGACTTGGGGATGTCATGCTGTTATTTGTGTTGCTTTCTTGTCAGACTGACTCTTGAATATTTTGTGGAGTGGTAATGGTCACATTGTGCTCATATTCTGCTGCTAGCATCACAGTAGAACAGCCCCTTTTTCTCTATTTTTCTTGTGCAGGTCGCATTTTACTTGGGGTGGACAGGGAGGTTGTTTAAATCTGCTTAGGTCCCTAGATAAATTATTATCACGAGATTCACGAGTATTACGTTCCACAGACAATTTAAGATGCTATTTTGTCTGTCATTTTGGACTGAGTAGACCTATTATGTGGTGAATGGTAATGAGTGATACATGAATCCTTCTATGTCTATTGAGTATTGATGGTTGATATCATTGATAAAGAGCGTTCAGAACTTAAGGCGTGGGGAGGTGGAAGCTACTTTAAAAAAAATACATGGTTTATCTTATTTCAGAAGTTGTAACATTAGAGGAACTCTTCAATTGCGCATATTAGTAATTCTCATATAGTCTTGACTAGGTCCCGGCATTATGGAAATCAAATCAGAATACGGTCTTAAATCTATGTGTTTACGTAGGATAAACAATCTATCGAAAATGGAATTGCAAATTCTTTAAACATGCTATATTCCAAGAGGAAACAGTAACTGGTTAAGAAATAATTAAGGGAACATTTGTTCAACGGTATAATATTGTATTATTAAGAATCATGTTTTTGGGAATATTCTACCAAAAAAAATATTTTTTGGAATATTATAATTAGAAATGTTTTTTTAGTCTTCTAATGTGTTTGATTATATTCTAATATTTCTAGGAATATTTTTAATATTAAAAATAAGTATAAAAAAAAGTTGCATGTGTTAAAATATAACTTTTCATATTTTCATAGAAATATCATTTTTTCATCTCTGCTCGTGGGAATAAAAATATATACTAAAAGTGAAAATTACAACTTTTCCAATAATTAACGATATTTGAAAATACTTTTTTAAAACTTGTAATAAATATAGATATGTTGCATTCCCATTATTACAATCCCAAGAATAAACTTTTAATTTGTGAGATAAGCGCACTCTAAGATTACACATGCAATAAATAAGCGTCATCATGACAATCTTTTTGTACGCTATCTCTGGAAATTTATTTAGAAAAAAAGTGTTTGAAAAGATTAATATATTTTCTTGAAATATATGTATTTGACTATTTGTTGAGTTTGACACTCCTCCTGATCACTTTGTTGCTGTTATTGGCCACATTAGGGAATTAGATACGAAATTCATTGGTAAAAATACAAGGATGAAGATGTTCGTGAAAATGTTTGATTATTAAAATACATCAAGGAGTCGACGTATTAAGAGCATGGAAATTTCTCAAGGTTCCTTCTTTTCAATATGTAACAACTTACACGACCCTTAACACTAGAGTTGGCCTAGTGCTTGGAGATTTGAATAGTTTTCATGAAATCTTAGATTCATACCTCATTGTTGCTGTCGTATACAAAAAATTAAATAAAATAATATGACCCTGCCCAGAAAATAGAAATGGCTCGTCATGAAATCATTTTATATTAAGTACAGATAGTCTTTCTTCAAGTACAGATATTCCCTTGAATTTGATTAACACCACCTCATTCAGTTGTCAGCTTGATTAAATCAGCAATCAGCAGTTAGTAACTTTCCAGCAATCTGAACATCCCCTTCAGCTAAATATAGCATGGGGCAGCAGAACACTCAATAAGTAAAAAGACAACGAACCATAGTGGCTCTGACCACGAAAAATAATTCTCTTTTAAACAGCAGTTGATAGGTAGCATTGTCAAATTAACATAGATGTAGAGTAATAAAAAGTCATCTGCAACATATAAATTAGACAGGTTAGTTTCTGCAAATCAATGGAACAAGATTAGAAGATCATGCTTTTAATGTGAGTGTGGATGTGCACGCATGCAATCATTAACTGTCATTGAAAAGAATCTAAAATCCTCAAGTTGCTGCACTGGTCAGCACTGGTTGGTAATTTGCCAAAAACTTGTACATCTGAGATCATTTGATTGCACCAAGAAGAATAAAATAGCTTCACAGACAAAGCATGTCATGTATACATTGTAAAAAGGAGTAAATCTATCCTTTTAAGTGAAGTCATATCCCAATCACAAGTCATTTCACATCTTACCAAGTAGAGCATGGCAAATAAATCTGACAAAGCTAACATCTGCCCATCTGCATCTCTTGAAAGAATTGTCAGTCAGACAATTGTTTTTATTGCTGCAAGACTAGGTGCTGAGAAAACAATCCTTGATAGCAGCACTCGTAATGGAGCTGGCACAATAAGCAATTAAGATTCTTTTTATAGAATGCTGAAGTTTCATGTATCTCCAAGGCCTTCTGCAAGTATATTGCTTACAGAATCCAGTGAGGCAGAATTATCAAACAACATTGCTTGACTCCTTTCTCTAACATCAGATCCAATCAATAAATTATGAGTGGTTGCATCAGGAAGCCAACCTTTTTCTAACATGGAATCCAGTAATCGATGGGCCTCATGTTCCTTACCCTCTTTCAACAAGGCAGTTATCAGTAAGCCAAACATTGCTGGATTCAAAATGTCACCATCAGAAATTCTATCAATTGCACTAGGAATCATAGATAACTGAGAATGATTGGCTATGAATGACAGTTGATCAAATAGTCTGTCCGAATCAGGTATTAGACCTTCATGGACCATCATATTGAAAAATAAAACACATTCCTTTACTTTATTTTGTTTACTCATGCTTTGAAAAAGTATACAATATGCTTCCAAATCAAGATTGCTTCCTACCATCAACATTTGTGAGAGGAATGCTAACAGATCTTCTGCCCTTCTTGATTTTGACAACTCACGCATGATAGTTGTGTGCGTGGCAATACAGCATGAAATACCACAAAAATAAGCTAATTGCCATAGTCTTATGGCTTGGTTGACCTGTCCTGAGTCACATACACATTTTATCAACTTGTAGAAGGACAAGGAATGAAGAGAGCATCTCTTCATTGACATATAGCGAAACACTTCAATGGCATCTTGACAATGATTGATGTCACTGAGGCCACCAACTAGTTCAGAATAAGAGGCAAAATCTAAAACCCAGCATCTGGCACAAATTTGATGAAATAGTTCCATTGCTTCTTCATACTTGCCCAATCTACACTTCCCAACTACAAGAGCAGAATATGTTGCATGGTCAAAAATAACAAATGATTTTATCATTCTGCCAAGAAGTATATATGCCTTCTTGGTCTCTTCATTCTCACAAAGCCATCTAATGAGAATATTCCAAGATTGGCAATCAGCTATGTTTCTCTCAGACATTGTCTCAAGCAGAACATTTGCTGCCAGAACCTCACCAGCATTGCAGCAACCTTCAAGCAATGTATTAAAAGGAGCAGTTTCATGAACTTGTGTATCTTCTAAAAACTTTATTGCCTCATTAATTTTCCCTAATTCACAAAAGCAATTCATCATATCTACAAGAACATTATATTTCGGTGGCAAACCAATTTCTATCATCTCATTTATGAGGCTTACAGCAGAATCCAACTGCAAGTTGTTGCAAAAGCACCGCACTAGAACCTCATAAATGAAAGAATCGGGTACAAAATCAGAATCTTTCATCATTTTAAACAACTTCACAGCCTCCTCTACTTTATTTTCTCTGCAAAAGAGAGGTATAATACAAGTATAAAAACCCAAATCAGGTTGACATTTGAGTTTGAGCATTTGCTCTAAAACAGTAGCAGCTTCATCCACTCGACCACCATCAATGAGACCTTTTACAAGAATCTCAAAGGTCTTGCTATTTGGATCGCACCCTTTATTGTTCATTCTTCTAAATTGATGTAAAGCTAACTCATTCCGATTGGTGGCGAACAAAACCTCCAACAAATAATTCAAAGTGTCAACTGTAGGTAACACACATGCCTTCACCATCTCTTTATAAACAAACAAGGCACTTTGAAAATCTCTACTCTCTTCTCCCACAAGAGCACCCAATAAAACATTAAAAACTTCAATTGGGGGCCTATACCCACCCAAATTCATATTCACTAAGACTGCAATAGCTTCTTTAATCCTACGATGCCCCACAAATGTATGAACCAATGCCACAAGAGCTTCTTCAGCACCCGGGCACCTATCCTTAACCATGTATTCACAAAAATCCCTCATTTCCAAAACTTTCCCAGCCATACCCAGTTTCAAAATTATCCTAAAATAAGTGTTGGAAGTGTGATGAAAACTCTTCTGCCTTGAAGCCCATTTGAATATCCTCACTGCTGAGTTCAAATCGCTTGTACGGTCCAGAACCCGGATTAAGTTATCTGGGGCAAGCTTATTTTTCAAAAAGTTGAGGTTTTGGTCGAATTCAGATGAATCCTTGGGCTTAAGAATTCCAGGGGTTTCTGAAATATCTGCAATACAGCTTGAAGAGAGATAAACCCATCTGAGGAATCGAGTAGGGTGTGCCGAAGATGGAAGCTTTATTGCCATGGAACAAAGTCAAAGGATATTATTGAAGAGAGACAAAAAGAAGGGAGAATTGAAATCTGACCTGAGTAGTGAGTACTGAGACGGATGTTGTCGCCGATCATGTATGGAGTAAGTTTCAGAAGAGTGACTTAAATTACTTACGGGGAGACACCAAGAGCTCGGCAAAACAAACCTTTTTATCCGTAAATAAGAGTCCTTACCACTTTGGTAGTTTTTACTTTAAAAAGATTTTTAGTTTTCTGAAATTAAAAGATTTTATAAAAAAACTAAGCTAAAAAAAATACTGATGTGATATTATAATATTATTTTTTAAATTATTAATATTAATATGAATATTTGAGCATTTAATTTAACAAAAAATTAATTAAAAGATAATTTATATAAATTCACAGTCCTATCAATATCATAAAAAAATAATTTTCTACATTTTACTATTGTTTAAAAGTTTATTCTCATATTTTCTACATTGTCATATAAATTTGTAGTTCTATCAATATTATAAATTAACTAAAAGATAACCTGTTGCATCAATATTGTTAGTTATTTTAAAAATTAAAACACCAAATATAAATATATTTACAATATTATTAATTTTTTACAATGTACTATTGTTTAAAAGCTTAGTTTCATTTTTTTATATAAGTAAAGCAATTTATTGAAAAATAGGAACTAGGAAGTTCACAAGAAATGACCTAACCTAATCAAAAGCACAAGAAATGACCTAACCAAATCAAAAGAGTATGACATATAAGAAAATATATATCAAAAGTTTAGCCTCATCATCCTCTGTCTTGTTTTTCATATCACACACACAACATATACTATCTTCATGGGAAAAAAATTTAAATATGGTAGTTTAAAAAAAAATTACAGTAATATTGTTGTTTGAAAAGTATTTGTGGATCTATGGTGGTCAATTACGCATGGGATGTACGTGATCAATCATGCAATGGCTCCAGGTGAATGAGCTTGAGTCACGCACCCACACGACGTGATTAAACACGTCCCTGCAGCACGTGAATGGGGACCAAACACGTCCCCCCAAGACGTGATTCAACCCCTTATTTAAGCCCCCCTTTCAGCCAAAATCATTCATTTGTGCATTCTCTCTATCTCTCTAGCTTTAGTTTCTCTCTAGGTTCGGGTGTGGGTTTGAGGCTTTTTTGCAGCGAAGTTCTGTCACTCAAGTAAGTCTTGCTCAAATATATGTTTTTAAATTGATATGAAATATATTATATTGTTGTGTTAGAGATATTATTGATATAGAAAATTGTTAGTGACCTAGGTTTATTGGAAATAGTTAGTTGTTTAGTTGTGATAAAGTTATTGTCTTATAATAGTATTAGTTAGTGAATTAGCTTATTATTAAGTACCTGTGTAAATATGTTTAATCCTTGGTTACATTGGTTGCACCAAAATGTAAAAAGCTAATAAGAGGTTTTGTTCAGTTGATTGAATAGGATACGCGAGTTATTGTAAATTCCTTGATATTGTCTTTGATTACCACGAATAAAAAATGTAAAAAGTTGTGAGCATAACATTAAACAATAAACATTACAGAAAACATATATTAATAAAAAAGATATGGTAGACTACTTATACACAAAGTTACTGTCATTAAAAGAAAATATAAAGCAACAAGACCAGAGACCAATTCCAGACTCAATGATCCAAATTCCAATTTTTGCTTCGAGAATAACATTCCAAAAGCCTACTCCAAATAAATAATAAACATTAAAATCACAGCTTTATTAGCACCATCATCGCAAGAAATGTAGTAGAATGCTACCTTTGGTTTCACGATCATTGATCATTTCCAAAAACTCCATTGTTCATAGTGAAAATCCCCCAGAAACTTGCCTTGTGCATATGTCAATATAGTAAATCATGAGCTTCAAGGATAAACTTAAAGAGTATAGTTTCCTCCTATCCTTGAGCAATTTACATGTAGTTTGTCTGGTAGTTACTGCAACATTTTAAAGATATAACCCAATAAACAATAGGCTACACAATAGTTTCTAGATTGCATTCCACATAGCCCCTAAACAATATGATTTAGTAGACCATTTCTCAGGTGATACACAAACAACACAGCAGATTAACCTAACTTGCGTGAAGCTCAAGATACTTCCAACAATGCATAGTCAACCAATATATTGGATGCTACTTGGGAGGCTTAAGTCAAAAGATCCAAGGAGTTTAGTTCAATAATTCAATCTCCAAGCAAAATATGAGTAACAAAATAAGCCGAAGCCAAAGTTTTCTGAGGGCATATTGATTCCAAGATAGATCCATTATGATGTATAACAGACCATAGTGGCTGAGAATTTGTAACCTCAGCAACCAGAAGAGAGTTTAGGGTTATGTATGTTTCAAGTTTCATATATTGTCCAAAAGCTAATTTCATTTCTCCCTTGGGTAAAACTGAAGAACCTTACCAATAACCATATTAGTAAGATCTAGCATTCAAGGAATTGATCATACTACAGTTCATTATTACTACCTACCTTTCAATCGCATTAGAAAAATATATTTATTTAAATAATTCATAATTTCCTGGTCCAAGTGGTTGTTAATATATTCAGTAACTGTTTCATTTTCACTGCATGCCTTTTATAGTTATAAGCATGTTATGACCACTGAATTAAAATTGACCTCTGTAAGAGTGATGTTAAGTGGTTGCCAGCCAGATTGTTGATGTACAATCCATTTTTAATGGTAATCAACATGTTCAAAATTTGTAGGACATCACCCAAAGCATGATTTTTCAAGCACATATTCTTAATCAAAATACTTGCTTCATACCTAGAGAAAAGGAAAATATAGACATATAAGATGAAACATAAATTTTTCAGCAAGTGAAAACTAACTAAATTAGAAGATCCTTACTTGCACTAATCACCTATTATGGCTAATCTTCTAGAATGAGTTGTTAGGGACTTTTTAATTTCATTCCATGTCTCTTTTGAGTGCTTCTTAGGATTGCCACCTACATGGCTTACACACTTCCAAACCTTATCATTCTTACCAACAAACAACTGCAAAGCACCTACATTCTGTTTCACCACCATCTGTTGCTCAATAACATTCTCCAAAGCCTTCTTGATATCTGTGTTGCAGTGCTTGGGATCTCCACATCAAATGCAATTTGTTGTATTTGCCTCAATTGGCATAATTTTTCAGTTTTTAGTGTGTTCAAGGCAAGTAAAACAACCCCTATAAGACCTTGGACGTATTCAGAAGGTTTAGGGCATCTTGGAGATCCCTATATACCATTGCCAGGAAGGTTATTATTACCCATAGTTGTCAATGATGTAGGTTGGTATTCTGGATCATGTGGATGAACCGTTATAAAATTGTTGTGTGTTATGTACCATATGTCCATTTTGCAAAATTCCCCATATTTAGACTCCAAAATTTGTACCCACATATTATCCGTTTGATGAAAAATTCTCCACCTTCATCTTGCTAGTAGAGAGTCATTAAAAAAGATATATCTTTCACTACAAGTCCCCCACATTCTTTAGAACAACATGTCTTTCTCCAACTCACCCAAGCAACCTTTTTTATTTCCTTCCTCATTTCCCCAAAGAAAATCTTTCTGTTTCTTGACAATCTTTCTCACAATCCCACTTGGCATCTTATAAAAAGATAAGAAGAAAAGTGGAAGGGACGACAATATTTAGTTTATCAAACATACCCTCCCTATAAGTGATAGAACTTTGTGCTTCCACTTTGCTAGTCTCTTATCAATCTTCATCAAGATTGGTGCCCAAGTTTCCTCCCGCCTTGATTTAGCTCCAATTGGAACCCCCAAATAAACAAACAGCAGAGCCATCTTGCAATTTAAAATGCCAGCAATATCCTCACAAGTGTTTCTCGCAAGACCCACTACTCCAAAGAAACTTTTACAAAAGTTTACTTTAAGCCCCGAAACCAATTCATAACATCTCAATATACTTTGGATAGTTAGAACATTATTATATGTAGCCTCTCCAAAGAAAACAATATCATCAACATATTGTAAAAGATTTATCTCAATACCATCCCTACCAACAGGGAATCCTTGAAACAAATCTTTTGCAACAACCTATTTCATCATGTCACACAAGCCCTCTACTAAAATGGTGAAAAGAAATGGTGTCAACGGATCTCCTTGTCTCAAACCTTTATGTGGAGCAAATTCATCTATAGGACTTCCATTGACAAAGACTAACATGTGTGTTTTAGTCAAACATTGTTTGATCCACCCTATCCATTTCACACCCATCCCTAATCTTCGTAACATGTAAAACAGGAAATCTCATGATATCGAATCATATGCTTTCTCATAGTTAACTTTGAACACGAAGCACTTCTTCTTTCTTCTTCTAGCCTTATCCACTGCCTCATTTGCCACCATCACACTATGGAGTAAGTTTCTCCCCTCTAGGAAGACATTTTACCTTTTATTGATCACCTTTGTCAAGGCACCTATGATTCTCCTAGTTAGAAGTTTAGCAAGAATCTTATACATGCAACCCACTAGAGATATTGGTCTATAATCCCCAAGATTTTGTGGATCATCAATCTTGGGAATCAAAGCAATAAAAGAAGAGTTGCAACCCTTAGGAAGAACACCAATCGCATGGAATTCCTGTATAAATCTAATGATGTCCCCTTTCAAAGTGTTCCAGAAAAGCTTTGATGAATTTGAATTTGAAACCATCTGGCCCAGGACTTTTGGAGCTTTCATAATCCCACACAATTTCTTTAATTTCCTCCTCCTCAAATCTAGCCTCTAACTTTTCCTTATCTTCAAGTGATATTTGAGAGAAATTTACCCCATCTAGATAAGGTCTATTTCTTTCCTTCTCCCCAAATCTTTCTAAAAAGAAATTTCTTATCTCCAACTTGACTTTGCTAGGGTCCTCCACCCATATTACATCAATAGTTAGTCCCCTAATTGCATTCTTCCTCCTTCACCAATTGATTATTGAATGGAAATATTTAGTGTTACAATCACCTTTCAATAACCATTTGGATCTAGCTTTTTGCCTGAGAAGAGATTTGCTCTTTTTAATCACCTTCCAAATGGATTCTTGCAACTCAATTCTCCTAGATATTTCCTCCTCTGTTAGACTCTAGCTATCCTAATTTTCATATAATTCATTGAAATATTTTATAATCTCATGGTGCATTTTGTGTATGTTGCCAAATTGCAATGCATTCCACTCTTTCAAGTATCCTTTCATACCCTTTAGTTTCTATTTTAGAACATATGCCCCTCATCCATGATAATTCATCTGTTGCCAACATTTTTCCACATAAAGACCATAGGTCCTATCTAGAAACCAACAGTTTAGGGCCTTTTAGGGCCCCAGTCCATCTTTGATTCCCTCAGCAGTATTGGGCAATGGTCAAAGATACTTGTTTCCAAAATAAACTGAGTGCTTTAAGGCCACCCATCAAACAACCTACCGGATACAAGAAATCTATAAAGTTTTCTCTTCACTCTACCATTTGGCCCAAACCAAATAAAGCTTCTCCCCACTATAGGTACATTCACCAACTCCATCACTAAGATAAACTGATTGAATAATCTTATTTTGCCATCATCGCTCCCATCCCTCATTTCACCAAAAATTTATGCATCTCTTCTTATGGAATTGAAATCATCTAAAATGCACCACAAATAATTATTTCTTATACTCTTCCTTTCCTTCAACTTATCCCATAATCTTTTTTTTTCTGTGAAAGATCACATGTTGAATATACGTTAACCAATGTGATATCCCAACCACCCTTCTTCCATACCCCTTCCACTTCAATGAAACCTTCTCCTATGTAGTGACTTTTTACCTCCAAGCATTCTTTAGTCCATATTCACAAAGGTCCCCAAGCAAAGTTGATTGTCGAATTTACCAGCCACATGAGATCACTTTCCCCCCAAAGTGCCTGACACAACACTTTATCAACAACTATTTTCTTTTATTCTTATATGCATACGAACTCCATCTCCTTTTTGATAATTATCTCCCTTATAATCCTCCACTAAGCCTTCTCTCCAAGTCCTCTCACATTATAGGATAGTAGCTTCATAATTTAACTACTTGATTTCCCCCCTGGTGCTTTTTCTTAACATCATTAATCTCTACTTTGTCTATTTCTTCCAATGCCACTATTCTTGTTACCATCTCTCTACCCCTACCTCCCAATCCGCATATTTGTTTTTCTATTTCACATAAATTTTGCCTCCTCCTCCTCCTTTTTTTTTTGCCCTGAAGGTATTGTTGCAGTTTTTGTATAGTGGCATCATTAAGATTTTGGCACCAATCAAAGCTTCTTGATCTTAACAGTTTTCTAGGTTCCTCCTTAGCATTTATGTATTGGCCCATAATAGAGGTTTCAGGCACATCCTCTTTTACAGATTAGTAGCTCCTATTCAACACTTGAAACTTGTTTTTAAAAGACCCTATTTATACACCTTCCTCTTACTAAGATAGCATAATGATCTTTGTCTTTTCCTTTGCCCTCCTTGCTAAATATTCATTCCTGTTAATTCCCACAGGTGCCTTTGGAATAGGTAGATCACGAGCAGGATCCAAATATAGTAGCCCTTATGTTAAGAGTTTTGATGAGCACGTGCAGATTTGTCACCTATGTAATCCACTTGCACCCCTATTTGGCCTTGTGATACCATTATTGGGCTATGCTCACAATGAGAGGGCAGTTGTGTTATATCTACACCTAGACCAAGCCCATGTACTTTTTTAGATGACCCAATTTCCTTAGGCCCATTTTGATGTAGTACCATTGCCAATCCTACCCCTAAGCTACCACCTAGGTCATTCCCATTACCAAAGCAAGATGAGCATTGCTTTTGATAGGTGTGACCCACCTCAAAGACTAGACAACCCCTCGTTGTACTTACTCCTTGGGCCCATCCTTACCACTTTCATGTATTAGCTTTTGATCAATAACTTCATACCTGTTTGCATTTTCCACTGGACCATTGATCGAGCTGTCCCCTACAACCCCTTGTAAGAACTAACTACCACCACCTCCTTGGTTGTTTTCATTTCCCCTTTTCCACTTCATCCTTGATTTCACATTCACAATATTCCGACTTTACTTCCATCCCTATGTGACTATCATTGGTATTATCACCATTTGTTGATGCTTCATTTTTCTACATCTAGCATTTGTATTCATACGTCTGAGATACAACTTCCTGACTCACCCTCATCTGGTAAATGAATCCATTGATCATGATTCTCTTAGAGAAGTCAACATTTCTATTTAGGCTTGTCTTGATCAACATTCTCGCATAATCAAGTCATTGCATATCCTTCATTTCCCTGTCTATCTTCACCACCGATCCCACTTTTACCATAGCTTTAGAGAAAATACTCTAGCTCCCAGGCATTTAATGGGATACTTGAGCACTCGGCCCATGCAAACCTATTGTTTGTTGAGATTTGAGGACTCCATATACGAATGGAATGAAAAATGGATAATCAGCTTTCACCACCCTTGCTAATCGTAGTATGTGCATCCTCTCTTCCCATCCTAGATATGAGTACTAGGTCATCACCCAAATAAGTCAGTTTTACTCCTCCCTCTTTGCCCATAAACATCATATCTTGGATCTTATCACACATGGTTAGGTCTCTCAGGTTTCCCACAAGGTAGTTATGTAACCATTCCTTCCCCTTCTCCTTTACATTAATAGTTTGTCCCTTCCAAATTTCTATCTTTGAGGATGAAGTTGCTTATGTTTTCGCTTTCCAAACTTGTCTTCCTTTATGTTTCTTTGTATCTTGGTTTGTCATCACTTGCTTCTATTATATGTTGTTTGCTTCATAGTTCGGAATGTGTCAATGAGGACCATCAAGTTGGTATACATCTCCATCAGATCATTTCATCTCTTTCTCTTCATCTTTTATGTACATGGGTATGTTGACCCACATCTTCATGGACCCTATGCAGGTGGTATCACGTTGTTTTTTTGGGAGCCAAACATTTTGCACATCCTTGAATCTTACAAACCCATATCTATGCCCCCATTTATCTCTTCGTTTGGCCACAAAAACATCCTACACTTTCCCCCACTTTTGAAAAATCGACGTTAGGTCCATATGTTGTACATCGTTCGGAAATCAAGAAAAGAGAAGGTAGAGATGTGTCCATTTTTGTTTCCTTCATATCTCCTGTTGTGGTTTCCTTGGCACTCCCCCCTTCATTCTTACTATCTATGTTAGAAAAGAGTGATACTTGCTTTCAAGATAGTATCTAGTGTGTGAGGTGTTAATTCCCACTTTAATATCAACAATATGTTGTTAGTCAAATTTAATTACTCATTTGAATGTTGAATAATTTTTATCTCAATTTATGAGAATTCAATTTGCACAAATTGAGTTTATTTCCTATCATAATGCGTAAACAAATGTTGGATTTTTGGCTTGAGTTGCACTCACCCACTTCCAGTGACCTATATGTGTCGAGGGCTTTAACAATAGTTTTTTTTTTTTATCATTAGCAATATTTTGAACATACATTAATTTTTACTTATACATAAATTAGAGCAAATTACAATAACACTCATTAATCTTTTATTAAATTACACATAATTTCATTTTAAATTTTTTTTCTACAGTAAGCTTTATTTAAGTTTGAAAACATTACATTAACACCTCTTATGCTTAAAAATATTACATTAACACCCCCTCAAATCTTATACTAACATCCCATGCAAAAAATGTCAAAATAGTAGTTAAAAAACTGGGAGATACCCATGTAATTATATGAAATTTTAGGGAATGTTAATGTATTTTATTCAAAAAGTTATTTTTATTTTTCTTATTTTCATTTATGAAAAGATTTAAATATACTTTGAATGCAAGGATTATGGATTGGATTAGATGAATGAAACAAGACTAATTCGTACTCACAAATCATAATCATAGGCTAAACTTAGGGGAGTTTATGACTTGGTTTGGTTCAATTTTTCATCGAAAAGTCATCCGTATCAAACTTAAAAAACATATGCAATTCGATTTGGTTTGATTTTCATTTAAGATAAAATTCGAACCAAACCAAACCATTATTTTGTAGTTTGGTTCAGTTTGATTTTTGCGATTTTTACTAAAATATCATTTCATTAAAATTTATATATATTTTCATATTTTAAATAAAATTACATTACAAAAAGTTGTTGATAACAATTTACAAAACTTATTAATTTGCTAAACCTTCTACGGTAAAAATCTACAAAAATTCATTAATTTTAAATCAAACATATATTAAAAAAGTAGTATACATTATATAAGTTTCATATATATAATATTACAAAATATTGTGAAACTTAAGTGATACAAATATAAAATATATATAACACTGAAATAATATAACTCATAGTTTAAATCGGTTCCAAAAATACAAACAACATATCAAACCAAATCATCAATTTAAAAAAAAAATCATTCAAACAAATAAAAAATCAATTTATTTTAATTTTAAATTTTTTTAATAATTTTAAATTTTTATTTTAAATCGATTGAAATTTCAATACACTTATGTATGATGTTCAAATTCAAATCTTAAAATCCAGTTTGATACTACATTCGTTCAGCGTTCATTTGCGAAACTTTGGTCAAACTACCACATCTGGGAAAAAATTCAGGCAAACTGCCAGGCGGGGGAAAATAATTGTTGATATGCCACGGGAAATATTTCGCTGTCAGAACAAGCGAATACCACAGCTGATGTGGTGTGTCCCTATTGGGTGCAAGAGATGGTGCTGACATGGTCAAAAAACGCTGGCACAGGCTGCGAATTCCTCTAATTCGCTGACAAGGCCTGCGGACTGCATTTGTCAGACCTGTATTCGCTGGCGCAGTTTGCGAATTACGTGGCACGGCTAAGCATGTGACAGATGGCGCTTTTGCAGTAAATCGTTTGTGGGGCCAGCGGATTATGTATTACGGGACCACTATAAAATGTTTGTCACTCTCCGCATCCAGCACACGACCGCCCACTCTGAATATTCACTCCCTCACTCAGCTTGCTCATCACTCAGGTTAGTTTTTTTTTTTCTGTTTATAGTTTTTATAATTTGTTAGTTTATATTTTAATTTATTAATATATTTATTATTTATGTAGTTTTGATTGTTAAATAATAGTTATATTAAAAATTTAAAACGTTAAGTTGCAGGATATTTAATATATTTAAATAAAGTTCTGGTTGTTAGACTATTTTTTGTTAGAAGATATATGAAATATTAGACTATTTTTTGTTATGTTAAAATACATAATTTAATATATTTAAATAAAGTTTATTTTTAGTAACCTTAAGCAAATTAAGTATATATTATACTTGATAAATATAATTTTAAAGAGATAAATTTATTAAAATTTATTTTATGTTATAGTTAAATATCATTAGCTTTGCAGTGCGTCATATTAATGGTTAGTAATTTTATTATTTTAGTGTTTATATATTTTGTAATTAAGTAATTTATATTTTAAATTGTAAATATATTTATTATTTATTTAGTTTTAGTTTGTTAAATATTATTTATGTTGGAGATGGAAAACATTAGGTTAGAGAATATTTAATGTTAGTTTATTATTATTAAGTTAGAGGAAATATGATGGAGTTATACAAATATTAGAGTGACTTCTTCTTATGCTAAAGTAATTAATTAATTAAATTAATTTAACTAAATTTAATATATAGTAACTTTAATCAAATTAAGTATATATTATAGTTGATAAATATAATTTGAAAGATACCAATTTATTAAAATTAATTAAATGTTATAGATGAGAAATATAATTAGTTTTGCAATCCATCATGATGATGGTTAGTTATTTTTTTATTTTTGTGTTTATATTAAGTTAGAGGATATATGATGGACTTATAGAAATATTAGAGTTATTATTTCTTATGTTGAAGTACATAATTAAATTTATTTAAATAAATTGAATATATAGTAATATTAATCAAATAAATTATATATTATAGTTGATTAATATACGAAATTAGGTATAGTCAATTAAAAATGACAATGTTATTATATTAGGATATTAATTTGCTTGTTAATTAAGGTATAGAATTGTTTAGACAGACTACGCATTTATTGTTTAGGATTGTTTTTTAATTTTACATAGAAAAATTTATATACAGTAATGGATCACGATGAACATGTTCCACCGACACCATCGGATGCGTTAAGCGTCATTGACCCAGGTCCATCGATACGGAGTCTCCTTACACTACAGGAGAAACATATATCCACGTATGTGTGGAATTCCCAGGCTGATCCAACCATGCGGGATCGTGTACTTAATGTTCGACATGCCGCGACACACAACCATATAGCTATACCTGAGGAGATCCACCCGTGGCTTACAGAAGCTGGTTTTTATCACGTTGCACGTCTGCGCAATCACGAGGTTCATAGATTCAGTGTTGTATTAACTTCATATTAGATGTATTGATAGTATTGTAATATATACGTTACTGTTATGTAATTTATGTTTTCAGATCGACCATCACCTTATCTCAGCGCTTGTCGAGCGATGGCGTCCAGAGACACGTACGTTTCATATGACGATGGGTGAGGTGACAATCACTCTGGAGGATGTACATCATCTGTTGGGCCTGCCGACCGATGGTCATGTTGTTTGTGGTCGTCACGGACGACATAACTTTCGGGCTATCATTGGTGACCTGTTAGGGGTGGAGCCGACTGCTGATCGTGATTTGCACGGCGGCTTGTTAAATCTTCATTTTTTGCGTGAGCAGTTTGATGTTTATGAGGTCCACTCAGCCACTGAAATAGGACGCCGGAGATATACTCGTGCATTGATATTGTGCATATTAGGCGGTATGTTGTTTGTTGACACTGCTTCGAGCTTCGTGCCAGCGCGTTACTTGTTATATCTAGATGATTTCCAGCGCACAGGGACATTCAGTTGGGGCTCTGCAGTTCTTGCATCATTATATAGGGAGCTGTGTAAGGCCACACGTGCATCACGTCGAGAGATGGGTGGATGTGCTTTGTTGTTGCAGTTATGGGCTTGGACGCGATTCCCGACCATCTCTCCTAACCTTCCTACAGTGGAAGACCAGCAGGTCATACAACACAAGATATATGCGCAAAGGTATTTTTTTTTCATTATTAGTATTCCTCGTCTTGGTTGTATTTGGAGTACATGCTGATTATAAATGTTTTTATTGTTGTTGTAGATTTAATGTATACGATACGCGACAAAGTGTATATACCAACATTCGCAGATATCGGCATCATATTGATGTCATGCGCAGGAGAGACATACGTTGGAGGCCTTATGAGATTGTAGACGTAGTCCATCCACCGGATGTTCACATGGCTAGGAGATGGTTGGCTGTTTGTCCTCTTATCTGTTATGAGATTGTCGTATACCAGCAGTCGGATAGAGTTATGCGTCAGTTTGGCTTTGACCAGCCAATTCCAGAGGATCCTATTAATTGTAGTGAGCTGCTGACAATCAGTATTACGGGTAAGACAGACGTGGATTGGACTCAGCGCCATGTTTTCTTTATTCATCAATGGGAAGATAGAGACGCCCTTGTGTTGCAGAACGTGCAACCTATGCGGAGAGATGGGTACCTGTCTGTCAACAGTCAATACATGCAATGGTACTACTCAGTTACCCGACGTTGGATGACCCACAGAGCGGCTTTGAAGGCACATGTGGTATGCATGTTAGTTATATTCGTGTAATTTGCAAGTTAATTGACATGTTATATTCGCTAATACAATCTTCATGTGCAGACGGATCGAGCGGAGACTGTTGTGCACATGCTTTCACCTGAGGCACGTGGGGCATTTGACATGACTGAGATGTACGACGAGGCGGTTCGAATGCTGGCCGCATGCGACGATATAGATAGATTTATACATCCTGGAGATGCTGCAGCGCCACCAGTGCGATGTCAGACCGAGGCCCCGCCACCCGTGGTTCGCCGTAACCGACGTGCGCGTCACGAGGGGTTACCCCTTCACCACTCGACTCCATCAGTTGCAGACACACCAGTGGTTGTACCACGTATTCCTCCACGTCCTCCTGGCATGTTCTACGCACCTGGGTACCCTTCGGGCCTCTCGCAACAATATTGGTGGCCCCCACAGTATGTTCCTGGATCACAATACCCCCCTTGGGTCACAGGATCGTCGATGCCGCATTCCGAGGTCCCACATGCATCATACCCCATGCATGCAGCTGGCCCCAGTACAGCTGGGCCAAGTTCAGTAGGGGCGAGTTCATCTGGTTTGCGTTACACACCCAGATCAGACACATTTGAAGACTGTTATAGGCCCACTGCTCCAACACCAACATCAGAACAGGATCTGGTTTTTGGGACTCCTATGGCACATCCGTCTCAGTTACCATATTCTCCGAGTTTCGGACAGTATTCAGCAGATGAAATTACTGCGGCAATGGATGAGGGACATGAACACGACGTGGACGATGGTTTTCATGACGTTCAGCACATCATTAGGCGGAATCCGGTTAGGGGAGCGCGGTTTCGATGCAATCTGTCACCATATGAACATAACATGAGCCGTTGTGGAGGATTCCATGAGGACCACGAACAACATGACTAAATTATTTTTTTTCCCATATTAGTGACAGTACGATGCTCTTTAATTGTATGCTAATTTTGTGTTATATGCATGACTATGGTGCACTATATAAACTTTTCAGAATTTGATGTATTATGCAAGACAATTGGACTCTACTAATATTCCATAATTATTGTTTATTAAATATTTAAAACGATTAACATAAGTAAAACCACCAAGTACATTATTCGTTCTGGTTGCGTGAAGGGCAATTACGCCTATTATGGCCGACAACCTTACAGTACCCACATGTTGTTCGAGTCGTCGAGCCTTCCCTGGAATCCATTTCATTGCGTATGCGTGTACTCTTTGACCTTCCTTTTGTACGTCTCAGCGACACATCTGGTATAACAATGGGCGGTACAGCTGATGGTATGAACTCCTCATTCCCAATAGGAAACCACTGCGGTGCATACACTTGACATTGATATGCAACACTATATATAGGATCTACATATTGTCTAGGATCATGGTGTGTGGATTGACATGCTGCAATAACATGGCTACACGGGAACCTATATGCAGTGAACTCACCACATTGACAATTCCGTTCAGCTAACGAGACCGACCATTTTTTACCGCCCGTATGAGTTCGTATATTGTACGTCTCTTGAACCTCGAATCTCGTCTTAAGTGCGTCAAAACAAGTGACATAGTGTGTTGCCGATTTATCAACCATCCTCATATATTTTTGCCATGCTAATTTTGATAAATGATTACCTCTCGCCATCTTCTCATGGACTTCTTGACCATGTGCAACAAAGTATGATACTAATCGAGCATATGTGAACCGGACAAGGGACGTAATTGGGAGGCTCCTGGCTCCTTTAAGTACCTTGTTAAAGCATTCTGAAAGGTTCGTTGTCATGTGACCAAACCTTCTTCCCTGTTCATTATACGCTATACTCCACTTCTCCTTTGGGATTCTATCAATCCATGCTGCTATTTGAGGGCTTGCTTCTTTAAATGTTTCTAATCCGGCATCGAAATCTAAGCGCGAGGTTGTATAAGCTGCATATACAAACACGATGTAAAAAACAACACATACGATGAATATGGTAACGACATGTAAAACATTGTGTTGTAATGGATACACATACCTAATTTCTTCAATTGTTTCTTCAACATGACATTGTTGAATCTGTGATTAAAATTACTCGCCAAATGCCGAATGCAATACACATGGTACGCCCTTGGTGGATGCCATCCTATTTCGACATTGTTTACCGCGGCAATTATGCCGGCATGTCGATCTGAAATAAGACAAATTTCGTCTTTTTGGGTCACGTGTATCCGAAGGAGTGCCAAAAACCATGACCAATTGTCGATATTCTCCGCGGAAACAATCGCAAATGCAATAGGAAGGACATAATTGTTTCCGTCAACTGATGTTGCAATGAGCAGTGTTCCCCTATATTTCCCATACAAATGGGTTCCGTCGATGCTTATAACTGGTTTACAATAATTGAAAGCATCGCAACACTGTTTGAATGTCCAGAACACCCTATTGAACACCTTAGTACTTCCATCTAGTTGACCATCAATAAAATGGTCGTTCAAATCCAGCTTGTATGCAGACCCAGGAGAAAAATGTAACATGTAACCCAACCATCTTGGCAAAAACGCATAAGACCCATCCCAATCTCCGAAAATATGAACAATGGCCTTTTGCTTTGCCTTCCATGCCTTCGTGTATGATATATGAAATCCCAACGCTGTTGCTATCCTTTCTTGAATTAACCCAATTTTAACACTGGGATCCTCCCTAATCATTTCTGCATTTCGTCAAACAATAATAGATTAATAGATTAATAAATTTTAATCAATAATCGGCCTTCAATTTAATATTTTTTAAATACCTAAGATCAACGAACATATGACATTTGAGTCAAGTTGCTTGTGATCTTGAGAAAGATTCTGACCGACGCATGTATGTTGGTTGTTCCATATGCCTACAACCCATTCAGTGCCACCTTTTTTTTCATATGCCCTCATCCTCCATGGGCAACCGTCCAAATGATTTTCACAAACCATAATAAGCCTTTTCGTATCACTTTTTTTGACAACCGTTGTGCGATGCTCGGCCATACAATATTGTTTTATTGCCAATTGTACATCCCACTTGCTGTCAAACACCTGGTCCTTATATAGCTCTTGACCCATCTGCCAGTTAGGTATTCGCATTCCTTGCATATCCTCACACTCCTGATCTGCGTATGCCCAATTAATATTCGTGTAATGACTTATGTCAGACCAAAATGGAACGTTGCCCCTTCCTATATGATGCGACATTAAGCACATTGTTAATTAAAGCTGCAAAAAAATTTAGCACTACTAACTGAAAAAACAATATTCATCCATACCTACAACGGGAGGCTGCTCTTGCATTCCCACATTGCCCGGAGAAGGAATTGGAAAAGCACGATCGAAATCACCATCTACGTCGGTATCTGACGAGTCACTGTCTGGAACAACACCTTCATCCACCTCTTCCTCAGAAGTATCCATTGGCCAAGATGGGTCGTAGGCCGGCACCATTTCATTCTCCACTGCTTGACTTGGTGGTGTTGGTGTAGGCGATATATCCCTATGTACATAATCCATTTCCTGAGTTTGTTGGGTTGGTAGTGGTGGTGATGGGGATACATTTCTGTCTTCGGGATTCACCTGTGGCTCTCTGTTAATGTCAATGGAACCAGTGGGTTGGACACATTGTTGACTGCTTGATTGGCCACCACAGTTTAATTCTGCATACAATTCAATAAATCTAGGATTTTCTCCATCGGATGTGCATGCGTCTGTAACTAATGCTACATCGTCATCATCTACAATATCCACAGCAACCCACTGCACCGGGTTGCCCGATGCACATCTAGCAGTCAATCGAGAGACACATTGTCCGCGTTGTAGTCTCAACTTCTTGTAAATCATTTTCATTAGATCACGGTGGCTGCATCCTGGGGGCATGCGAAACATTTTACTTTCTCCTTCAAAAATTTGACCATTAGGTCCAAAATATCTACTTCCATTATAATACACAATGGTAATTAGACCATTTTTACTATTGCTCATTTTGCCGTAAAAAACTAAAAAAAAAACAGAACAGTGTCTTTGGGACTGAAAATTAAAAAACAAAAATAATACAAGATGGCTACTGATATAAAACAAAGGAGTGTAAATAGGATTATATTCCCTGTGCAATATAGGAAAACATATCACCTATTTCATTGTGGCAAAGTATTTGGGCTTCAAAAATGACAAAGCAAAATAACACAATATAAGTGGAGTGATGTAAAAAACGGTCATAAATAAGACACAATTTTCTCTAGTGTATCATAAGTAATGTTTTCCGAACACAAAGTGTGTGAGGCTGAGGGAGTATATATAGGGCCAAATAAGACTAAATTCGCTCAGAGGGGTAGCAAAATATGTGACATAATTCGCACCTTCCTCCATCAAAATAAAAAAAACATGCAACTCACGTTTGTTTAGTCCACGTAAGCCGCTGGTGGACCCAGCGAACTTCACTTAATTCGCCATTTGTCCAAGCGGATTTGGTACGTGACAGATTTGCTCTAAATGGCTACCATATATTGCAAATTATGTCCACCAATGATGCTGCGCCAACTCAGCCAAATAACTTCGCTAACAGTGCTTGCGAAATATGTGGCATTTTGGCAAATTCAATTTGCTGCCTGGCACTTTGGCTAAATTTTTGGTGAACTGTGGCACTTTGAAAGTTCTCTCTTCATTTGCGTACAAATGTATCCACGTGCTTCAAAACGATACGCCCAGGCCAAAATTTGTATTTGCCGCGCTCATCCTTTCGGTCAACACAATCAATTATCAATCCCAGCTGTAGCTTTGGAATTTGTCATCACACCAAACCCCAGGCTCGGAAACTCCCAACCTAATTGCGATGCACTTACTAGTTCGAACACAAAAATACATAAAAAAGAAAATATAGGTCTCCATATGTATTGTTTTACGACGTTATATGTTACTAATATTTATAACAATATTTAATACAACAATTAATAATATTTGTTCCATATAAATATACCAAATATTCCTCTCCAATAAGGTATTTGGTTGACAAAATTTATTGATAAACAATATCAATAAAATATTATTTTAAGGAAAATATTAATCATAAATACACAAGTTTACAAAATAAAATGATTTTTTTATTAAATACTTAAAAGTATAGTCTCTTATTTTAAATAACTCATATTTTATTAAAATAAGAAAATAGCTCTTATTTTTGTTAGTAGTTAATATGTTAAATTTAAAATTGAATTAATCAGAAATAATTAAGATGAACTATTGATATTTTACTTATTTTTGTTTGAAATTTGAATTAATCAGAATTTCTTTCTATTGATAAGTTAAAGGATTAAGATGAAAAATATATATTTGTTTTTATAAAATTCATCAAATAACATGACTTTTGCCTTTTTAATTAATGATTTTAGTTTTTGCTTAATAAAATATTATTCACTACCAATAAAAAACATAAAAACATGTTGGCCACCTTTCCCAAATTCATTTTGTTTATTTGAAGTAAACGAACCTCCGAATCCGAACCTAATCCGGTTCATGCGTAAGACACAGACATGTCGCGTAAACTCAGCCAATTATTACTCGCAGATGAGACAAGAAACGATTAAAAAAAAATCATTAAAATATAAAAGCAGTGAAGTTGCGACATGACTCTTCGATTCCCATTACTCATTTCCATCATTTCACCTTCTCAATCTGTTTCTCTGCTTTACTATTTGGTTCCAAATCAGAACCAGATAGAGCTTCTGCACAACCAGACCAGAGATTCAACGCCGAAACTGGTATCTTTACTAGCTCTGTAACTCTGTTTTTGTCTTCATCGAATTAGTTTGCTAAATCTCTCTTTATGGTGAAAGTTGCTGTTTAATTGATGAATTTGGGGTTTTGTTCGAATTATTGTGAAAGCTTGTTAGCAGTAGCAGCAGACACAACAATAAATTTCGATCACGCATCTCCCATGACCATATTTATTATTATTGAAATTATTTTTTATTCGACAGTGACAGATAGACCCTCATGGCGGGTCACTGCTTCTTCTTCTTCTTCTTCTTCTTCTCTCTCTCTCTCCTCTCAATTATGGAGGGATTGGATTGGATGCGTTGCCTGGTGCAACCGGTGCCAGAAAAAAATAACAACAAATTTGTCGAAATTTCATTGGAATCAAATTTTCGAGCCTTACTTTGAATTTGAATCTAGTATCCTTTTCGTGAAAAGAAGATCCAGTAGTACTTTCTAAGCTACTACTTTATTGTTTATTCGCCTAATTCATTTACTTATTTTTCTTGCTTGGGTATAATTCTAATTAAATTAACTGCTCAACTGCCGTGTTCACGCGGAGGAATGAAGTTTTAATTAATTGCTTTCATTTCTTGACCATGAAGTGCTTATCCCTGGTCCATAGGATCTGATTTGGTGCATAAGAGAGTAGTACACGTTTCATTGCTTGAATAGGGTTGAAAAATCTGGAGTTTCCATGTCTGAGAAACCATCTTCATCGTTGACATCTATAGCTGCTCGAGAAGTTGATCCCGTTTTACAGGATTTGAATGAAAAGAAGCAGAGCTTTAGGCGCAACGTGGTGTCGTTAGCGGCGGAGTTGAAGGAGCTACGTAGTCGCCTAGCTTCGCAGGAGCAATCGTATGCCAAGGAAACTCTAACAAGACAGGTACGAGATTTCTTGTTTTTGTTTTTTGGGTTGTTTTCTGTCTTTTTGTTCCAATACAACCTTTTGTTTTTTTTTGTTCTTTCTCTTTTTGGCCAGGCTAGAAAAATTACAACTTTGATGTCAATCATTTCTACTTTTTAGTGGGGTCAGGGAAAAGTCATTGAGTTTTTTGGTTTAGCAAATTTTTTTATGGATTTTCTTTCACAGGAAGCAGAGACAAATGCCAAGAACATGGAATTGCAAATTGGAAGATTGCATAAGAATTTGGAAGAAAAAAATGAGCAGCTTCAGGCTTCAACCTCCTCTGCTGAGAAGGTTTCACTCTTTCACTTGGGTTTACCTTTCTTATTACTATTTTCTATTATTTCATAGGACATCTCTTGATCTATTTTAGTGGCGTGGTTAGGATTATTAACTTTTGTTTATTTTCTTTAAATCACTATTACACAATTGGCTAACTGTGTCCTTTGCTTGCCTTTTTGGCTGAATTGGTGTTGATTTTGCTAGCTTTTCTATTTTTCTCATTAAACAAATATTACACATCGATGCTCATCTTTTGGGATATTTTTTTTTACTAGTTGTCTTCTTTCGTTTTAGCGGATCCCATTGAACTTTGAAGTAACGGGTGACTGGGTGTGTGTGCTCTGATCAATGTTGTTAAAACTTAGTGTCAACACAGAAACGGTGGGGGTGAGCAAAAATGTAAAAACGTGAAATGTAAACGAAATGTAAGAGTTTACTACATACACAAAAATAAATAAATATTCAACATATATATAACTAAAACACACAAATACACAAGTTATCACAAATTTAAGTTCAAACACTAAGGAAATAAAATAAGTTCAAACTTAGTTATCATAAAATAAGTAAAGTGTATTAATAATAAAAAAAATTGTAAATAGAAACTATTTAAATTAAAACTTAAAAGTCGATTTCGAAAATGTAATATGGAACTGCAGAAAGAAAAAAGGTGGATACAGAAAGCAAATTAGGCCCAAATAAGCAAAACCTAGCATACATTCTTCTTTTCTACTAGTGCAGCGCCGTTCCTCTCCTTCTCTTCTTTTCTCCTTTTCTTCTTTTTTCCTTCTCTTTGCAGTGCTGCACCGTTTCTTTTCTCCTTCTCTTTGCATGCTGCGCCATTTTCCTTTCTGGTTTCCATTACCGTGAGCTGTTTTCATCCAAATAAGTGACCTCCAACGGTTTTCGATGACGGGAATGGTGGCCAAACCTCCATGACAGGGCTCTTCCAATGCAGAGGTGATCACTGATTTCCAAGTCAAATATCATCTTCTTCATCCTCTTCCCCGCTATTTAATTTTTATTGTTTTTTTTTTAAAAAAAAAACTGAGTCAACTCGGTAAACTCGCCGAGTCAACCGAGTTTACCGAGTTGACTCGTCGTTTCAATTTTGACATGATTATGAAGTGCTGAAACGTATAATCGTCCGTTTTAACCGTTTGAAACGACGTTTTAACAACACTGGCTCTGATCTATTACTATTATAATCCCTTTCTAACATGGATTGTTCTCAAATGTTTTCCATGCCACATTTTTCTGTAGTAACTGTTAGTTTGTTAACTAAAAAATTTATAATTTTACTAAAATTAACTCTGACGTAGGGATTAGTCCATCATGTAGGAAAATCGTGATATAAATAATTTATATCAGTTGTCTTTTACCGTCAATCGGTTGATTTTAAGTAAGTAAAAGCATAAATAACTTAACTATTGCATTCAAGTGACTCTAATAGTGCTAGAGCAGCCTAGTATTGTGTTGGTAATTGGACATCTATCTATAAACTAAATAAAGTCAAAGAATAGTGTTTCTATACAATGAGAACTCATTCGTACCTGCACCAAACTTCCCGTAGAGTCTGCCAGCGTCGCAATTTCTAATTTCCTTCACAATAGAAATGGTGCATCTTAATTGGGTAACAAGAGACGTCCACATTTAATTAATGTGGAATTGTGCCTCAAGTGGGATTGCTTCTTATATAGATATTTATGGGGAACTAGAAAAATGGGCAATGAGAAGCTTTTTTGGCGTACAGGCTGCAGATCTGCTTTTCATTAGTAAATCTATGATTATACTAAGAACATTTTCTATGGCGGTAACAAACAGACTTTTATTTAATGGGTGGATAATTTTTTCCTCCCTTTGGTGATATATTAGAAAGAGAAATGAATGCACCTAGCTACATATTGTAACTACAATACTCTGCATAAATAAAGCTAGGATACTAGAATATGGAATGAAAATTATGCAAATAAAGCCAAGAGGCCACAATGCATATTTGTGTCGAGACTTGAGCGAGCATTAGGCATAATTACTTCTCTAACTAGAAATGGCAACAATTTTATGGTCAACATTTGGCATAAATGCTTGTGTATCGTGAATTCCTGTGTTAGATAAGCATTTCATCTTATTGAAACACATGTAATAGTACAAATTATTATTGAAGTAAAAATTTTGGATATACAATTGCACATTTAACTTTTAGATAGATTGTACTCTTGGAAGAAAAGAGTATACAACCATCCAGGTGAAGATTTCTTAGATTTGAATAGTTTTCAAAACGGTGCCATTACTCATAAGTAAAGGAAAAATTGACAAATCATTCGTAGGTAAACTGAAGCACTACATATGGATAATGCCCGGGCCTCGGGTATTACCTAATGAATTACAGAACATTGTACACGAAAATAAAAAAGAAGAAATACAGACCATTAAAGTGCTAAGTATTAAGTGACTTCAGCATTGTAAGCTCAATTTTTTTTATCGGTATCGTACCCCCTTAGATTTTAATAGTTAGTTATATATCTTGAAGTATGTATCGTGCTTCTAATTGGTTAAATTAGTTTATTAGCAATCTAATTTATTTTTTAGGTTTGATTTGGTTCTCTAATTTTTTTTTTATTCTATTTGATCCTCTAATTTTAAAATCGATTCAATTTGATCTAGCCGTCTAAATTGAGTCAATTGTGTTAAGAAATCACACTTTGTGGCTGCTTAAAACCATTTAGTGATGATTTTAAATCGCCACAAAACACACGATCAAATTGAACTGATTTTAAAAATTATAGGATCAAATTGAACCCAAAAAGAATTAAAAGATGAAATTGAACCAATTTTAAAAATTAGAGAATCAGATTGAACTCAAAAAAAAAAAAGACTAAATTGAATGTTAAAAATAAATTATAGGATAAAAAACTAATTCAACCTTCTAATTATTTTGCTAGCTTCTATTACGTTGCTTTGTAAAATATACTCTAAAATTCATTAGATTCTGAGTGATTGTTTATCTCTCGCAAGTAGTAGCCTGAGTATGGTTTACTCACAACATATATTGTAATCTTGATACAGTATCTTAAGGAGTTAGATGATCTTAGAACTCAACTTGTAGCAACCAGAGCAACTGCTGATGCAAGTGCTGCATCAGCTCAATCAGCGCAGCTCCAATGTTTAGAACTTGTAAAAGAATTAGATGAGAAAAATGGTTCACTAATAGAGCATGAGGACCGTGTCCTAAGGCTAGGGGAGCAACTACACAATTTACAGAAGGATCTTCAGGCAAGGGAATCTTCACAAAAGCAATTGAAAGATGAAGTTTTGAGAATTGAGCATGATATTATGGAGGCTCTTGCAAAAGCTGGAGAGAACAAGAATTGTGAACTGCAGAAAATATTGGATGAGGTTTCTCCTAAAAATTTTGAGAAGATGAATAAGCTTCTGGGTGTTAAGGATGAAGAAATAGCAAAACTTAAGGATGAAATTAAGATCATGTCTGCTCACTGGAAGCTCAAGACTAAGGAATTAGAGTCACAGGTAAAGTTGTCTTGGTTTGCCTGTGTAATACTCATTCATTTATTTAGTGTTTTCATGTCTTTTCTTGAGGTGATTGGCTCATGTATTTGTTTTAAATCACAGTTGGAGAAACAGCGGCGTGCTGATCAAGAGCTGAAAAAGAAAGTGTTGAAGTTAGAATTCTGTCTGCAGGAAGCTCGTTCTCAGACACGAAAACTGCAGAGGGTAAACTTAGCTATTGCACTAAGAGTGTTTTGGTTCAACTTGTTGAAGAAATAATTGCTTTTTTTTTTTATTATTTCCTGAGAAAACTTTTTATTTTTAGGAAAATGAGATTATTTTCCTACAAAAGAAATTCCTAGACTTGCACTTCTGGTTCGAAAGTTCTTGTTCTATACAATGAATTGACCTCTTTTAGCTCTTCTTTTTGAATTTTGAATTGAATTATTTGATCAATTGCTTTGATTGTTTTATTTTAGGCTACAACTTGCATTGAACTATGAAAATGTGAAACATGATAGCAAAGGAGATTTGATTTTTTTTATCTGCTACTGGACCATTATTCACGACTTTTCACGGATGCCTAGATTTTTTGTCCGAATGCCATCCTGTGATTTACTTTCATGATGTAACCCACCTTACTTAGGCAACTTAGTTTTTAGTTTATATCGTTACTTTTACTAATGTCCTGATAAAATCACACGTTTCATTGTATGGGTTTGTGAACAGATGGGTGAACGACGGGACAAAGCTATCAAAGAACTGAGAGATCAATTAGCTGCAAAGCAACAAAGAGAAGTTGGATCTGCAGATAAGCAAAATCAGAATTTCTGGGACACTTCTGGATTCAAAATCGTGGTCTCTATGTCCATGTTGATCTTGGTGGTATTTTCAAGGCGATGAAACCATTCCTTTATCCAAAACAATTCCTGTATATAGAGGTATACCTATATACCTTCAAATTCTAGGAGTCTAGACAAGTTGTGGAAGCCATTTTGCGCTGTATAAATGCAGTTCTATTTGTAGATAAACTAGATTTAGCTTGTGCAATATGTACTCGTAGCATCAGAATCAGAAGGCATTTTTGCGGTGATCTAGAAAATTACATTGCAGTAGTTGCGTTTATACATTTTGTGTGCTTGGTTGTGTGGGAGAGAAAAGAATAGAAAAAAATATATAAAAAAAATAATGGAATTAAAGTAGAGAAAAAAAGACATAAGATCCATATTATTTTTTGAAAATTTCTTCATGAATAATATTTCCTTCTCCACATCCAAACACACTTATGACACATCATTACTCTTTGTTGAGCCAGTTGAGGTTAGTTTTCATGCATTTCTCCGCAAGAAAAGTGATATGATAGCTCTTTAACGTGACCATACAGTTATCATGCTGATACTGGGTAGAATCGTTGTGGACCTCGTTCACACCCATTTTTCTATTGAAAATCATTGAAAAAAAGCCACTTAATAATGTTGGCTTAGGTATTGCCTTGCTGGCAAATGTCTTATGTCTACTCTGGTTTGGATATTGTAAAAGCGGCTTACATGCGTCACTTTAAAAGTCAATGCGTTTGGAGGATTTGCCTGATTGCCGTTATAGCTTTCTCATTATTTTCTTTGTCGACTGATTGAGCTCTAACGTTAGAATTGGCATCCAATGTATTTCATGGAGTGTTACGAAAATTAGTCTCATCATCGATCCGGAGAAGTATTGGGTAGGAGCTATAACCTGATTACTTATTGATGAAGTTGACTTGGTATGTATATTAAGAAATTAAAATATATATAATATATCTAACAAAATTTGATAAATTTATAATATTTTTATACTTCAAAATTAAATGCATTTTCATGATCAAATTATAAATAATTTATTACTATAAATTATTTTGTGAGTATTTTAATTAAATAATTAAGAAATTCCTTTATTACTCATTAAATACATAAATATTACATCATATTATGATCAATATGATAATAATTAATTATTATATATTGTTATCAAGATAAAAAATAATATTATAGGAACATATTATATGTCATTCAATAATTAGCTATTAATAATTTAATATGTTATAGGAAATACATTAGATGTCATTCTAACGTTTCATCAAATCTGATTCGGGTCAAAAAAACTTCTCAACCAGATTAAATTGGGCCAATTCGGTCCAGGTCACTGGGTTTCATCAAACCCGGTCAAGCCGCTTGCGTTGTCCATCTTGCACCTTAATCAGACACCGAATACCAATCCAACTAGTCGGATCGGGTCGGTTTAATAAGTATGACATGCTCTTTCATGTCTTTGACTTATGATAAATGCTAGGAGCATATTCTTTAACACATTTTCAAATAGAGTTTGTTTAACAATTAAAATTTATTAAAAATTACATAATTAGGAGAGAATTACTTAAATATGATGAGACTCACAAAAGTTTATCATTTTCAATAAATTTTAATTACTAAGCGAGATTGTTTAGAATAGTGTATTTCTAACATTTTTCTTGATCTTGATGTATATAACCATTAGCTTCCAACTTGTTGAGAATGGAATAATTGCATTTGAATGTGAAAGTTACAAACATTAGTTTTTGAAAATTACATTCAAAGTATGGAACCAAATAAGTTATTAGGTAATCTAATTTGGTTGGCTTAATTTTTTAATTTTATTTATTTATTATCATGTTATTGATATGAAATATCTATTGATTTTAGTTGATTAATCTCAATTTTGTTTTGTTACTGCTATTACTAATAGTAGTATTGGATGTTGAGTTTAGTGAAAGAAATAAACCAAGCTTTGAATTCTTATTGGAATAAATGTTCATATTAACATCTCATTGAGCTCCAAATAATTGTTTTAAAAGAAAAATATCTATGGAAGAAAAAAAGTAAAACCAATTTTGGAGTATACGAGTAAACAAAATATAAAAAATAAGAGATAGAAATAATTATTTAAAATATCACATATAGTATGTGCTTTTTTTTCTCTTTTTTTATTGGTTATAATATGTTTGTGATTTCCAATAAATAGTCTAATTTTATGTTTGTTCCTTAATAATTTTTTTTTTGCGTTTTCTCCTTAATAATTTTATTTTGTTTTTGATTCTTAATATTTGAAAAAAAATGTTTTAAGTCTTTACTTTCCGTTAACTAATGACATGATAAACTAACAAAATGTCACATCATTGATTTAATAATGACTTATTAGGTTAACGAGTATCATATCATTATTTAATTCATGATAGAAACTTAAAACAAATTTTTTCAAATAGATCAAATATAATTTTTTTTATTAAGGAACAAATACAAATTGGAAGATTCATTAGAAATAATAATAATAAAAATTTCTTTTTCATTTTATGTTGGAATAATGAAACTATTTCACGTAGTTCCTCTCCTCATTTGTCAAAAAGAGTCACAAGCCTTTTTTACTATTAAGGCATTACTTAATTAGAGATAAAATAACAATCAAACATCGAAAATCTTGATTGGTTTTGCAGGGATAATCCACACCCAGTCAAAATATCAGCAACATGATTAACTTTTTAGTGTACACACACAAAATGCATCATAATTAGATAACCATCTATCTAAACCTTGGTAGTGTCTCATAAATCACACTCTTCATAAAATTTGAAATGGGAGTATGGGACTATTTTGATGAATAACAATCCCCCCATTTACGAAGATCAATTTCCAGAAGAACTCTGACCAATTTACATGAACTACAAATTCCATACAATGAAAAGAACTAATACTAGTTTTAAAAAATTATGTACATGACCGATATTAATCATAGTCTGTTGTACAACCTACATACCATAAGCAGAAATTATTTCCCTCACCTTCACCTCAACTGAATTTTAGCACATCCATGATCATTTTGGCTGCTCATAATCACTTAAGTACCTTACTTATGTTCCGTTCTTGCTCTAATAATTTTCTGCACCTACAGACCTACGCAATACATCTAATGTAATGCTACATAACATTACAACTCCAACGTATAGCTAGGGTACTATTGAGCATCTCATTCTATGTTCTTCATGGAAATCTTGGTTTCTGAACTCTATGGGTGCATACTGAGTCTCGTAGTGACAGATGATACCATCAGAACAGTGAGGCCAACAAAAGGTCTCAAACTCACAGAACGCGAGGCCGAAGTGGTATTTACAACAGGAGGGCTATCAGAAGCAAAACCTGGCATTGTACCTGACGCTGGATTGCTTGAATTTAACACTGAAGGTGGGGCACCATACCTTCAAAAAGGCAAGAGTTATATAGGACCATGATTAGTATGCTTATTTATGCATTAGAATTATTGAATCCATGAAAAACTTGCGGTCTCTCACTTACCCAAAAGGGCCTGTTCCTGAAGATGAAGATGTTGGTGGTGCTGTTGGAATTGATGGTGCCGGTGTTAATGGACTTGGTGGTGGTAGTGTTGTTGGACTTGATTGTGTAGGTGGTGTTGGGGGTGATGACGACTTTGGCGTTGTTGTTGATGATGATGATGGGAAGATGCACGAACCCGTGCCTATTCACAATTCAGAACAACCAGTTAAGAATGACCACTAACTTAGATAAAAAAAAACTTAATTTAAAACTTAGAATAAGTACTTATTATGTAAGCATTTATATATATCTTGTTTCTACAATTCAAGTGAAAAATTGGTTAAACTATTTTCATATAAATTGTAAGAAGTTATCCTAGAGAGCAACTATCCTAGCATAAGTGTTTATGTCATAAGATATGTCAAAATAAGTTGTAATCAAGCTCTTTCAAATAGATCCTAGAATAATTGTAAGAAAAGGGGGTTGTTAGAGCTATTAAGATCTTACTTGGATTTGTGTTAACTAAGGTGGCAGTCCCTCCAAAGTCACAGCTTGTTGGAGCTGGATTCTTTTGGTAGTAGCTGTTGAAGGCAACAGAAGCATGGTTCTGCAAACTAACTGGACTGTAACAATTTCCACCCTGCTGAATTTGAGAACAATCTGCACCACCCATTCCACAAGCATAGTCCAGAGCTGATTGAAGAGAAGCTTCAGGGGCTCCTTGCTTTGCAACACACCAACTCTGCCCCTGAATGGCAGGAGCATTAGTGTTTGCAGGAGGTGGTTGCGGTTGCGGGTTTACGACGGGAACATTTCCTGATGGAGGTGGATAAGATGTCACAGGGATGGTTACTGGCGGTGGCGTTGCTACAGGAGTTGTTGTAGCTGGATTGCTCACAGGTACTGGTGAATTGGCTGGATTTGTGGGAGGTGTAGGCACGGGTGTGGTGGAAGGAACTGTCACAGGCATTGCAGCAGGATTGGAAGGGGAAATTGTGACAGGATTAGTAGCAGGAACTGTTATGATGGTTGGTGTATCTGGTGGTGTGATGATTGGTGTGGATGACGCTGGATTTGTGGGGAAAACTGTGTTTGTTGGGTTGGTTGTGTCATCTAGACTTCTCCTTTTGAGCTTTTTGCTAGCAAAATCTTCTGTTCTGTGCACCTCTATGAATAATGCAGCTATTCTTTTTCTAATATGAGTTTTGGATTCTAGATATTTGGATACTCTCTCACTAAATTGAGCTAATTCCATTGAAGGGAAGATAAACGTGCTTTTTATTGTCATAACAATGGGAACATCCTTGCAAGGAAGAATGGAAGCAGCAAGAGTGGCTCGTTTGATGATAGCATGAACAAAGTGATCCCCGATGCTTAATTCTCCATCAATGTTGTCTTCTACCATAACAAAGGATTTCATTTCCTTTATAACTGAAAGAATCCTACGAATATTGTTTTCATGTGATGCATTCAACTTTTCTAAGAATGAAAGTGGAAATGCTACTGAGACTTTTACCTCCCTCCCTAAGTGAAGCTCTCTGAGAACTGAACTAAGTGATATCAAAGCATGTAAGAACAAAGGCATCTCATTTTGTGCTAAGCCCTCACTGCCACAGCTAGCAATGATGCTCTTGATGTTTGAATTTTGGAGAATGTTAAGTAGATGAGCTTTTAGTTCAGAAGGTTTTGAAGTAATGAAATTTTCAACTTGACTTTTGTTCAAGTAGACATCAGTTGGCACTTTGGAGTTGCTGAGAGTGCTCAAAATCCTGTGATCTGTGACGAAAATTCGAATCTGAGACGGGGGAACGTTGCTTTGCTGGAGGAATGATATGGTTCTAGCAGATGTTGAAGTGTGTCCTCTCTCACGGTAGGAAAAACCCTCCAGAGATCCTGCAGAGAGTGAAACAAGAGAAACACAACACCATGAGCAAGTCCAAAATTTGTTTTTCACTTGAATTTTTAAGCTGCCATTCACTGATTTTTCTACAACAATAAAGTAGGGTAGTCCCAAAACTAAAGACAAAAAACTCAACATAATTGAATGAATTCAATCACTGCTAAACTCAGCAAGTGTTGGTAGTTTCAGAAACCAATAAGCAAACAAAGAAGAACCTGTTAGTTTTGGGAATTATGCCAAGAATATTCACCAGAATAAATATGATTAATTACTGTTCTAGGATATTATATATCAGTGTCGGCTACTACTCACCAGAACAGGAGATAGTGAGAGAGGAGAGGAGGAACAAGAGGCACAGAGAAGCTTCCTTTGCCATTATCAGAGAGTGTAAATGCAAAGTAGAAGAATGACACAGTTGGAGTTTCAGTGTGATTCATGCAGCAGCATGTGCTTTAAAGACATGTGAATGGCATAGAACATGAATAAAAGCCCACAGAGGAGGGGGAGTGTTGAAGATAAAGATGATGAGTGAGAAGGGGAGAAAAAAGGTGTCAAAAAAGAAGGACGACCAATTTGTTATGATAAAAAGAAAATAAGATATCATATTAGATTGGACGATGTTACTTTGTCACGAAGGATTGAGTTGGAATTGTTTTGGTCTGATAACTAACAGTATGGGAAAGATATCATATCAGCATGCTTTTTATTGCTTCTCTATCTTTCTTTACCAAAATCCTTCCATAGTTACATGAATTTGCATGACCAATACTGGGACATCACGTTCTTTAGTTTAGACTATGCACATGTGATTGATTTTGTGTTGGTATGGTATTCCTCGGCTAAGGGCTTGTGCTTTTGGATTCCATCACTGGCCATTGAACACAAACCACGTGTGCGGGGCAGTGATAATTATATTCTGCTTTGGAAAACTACGCAAGATTTAAAACCGAGGATGAAAATGAAAGAGTATTCAACTTTGTAACGAAACAAAATTAACATTTTTTTTTGAGGAATTAATTTTGTACAACTTTTTATAAATTAAGAAAGTGATATTTTGAGAGTAACAAGAAAAAAAGGGACAAAAGGGGTAGCAAAAGAAAATGATTTTGCTTTAATTCGGATGAGATCAGCGGTAATGGGGATTACTCTGAGCTTTTGTGTGCCTATTAAAGTTGGTGGATGATATTTTTACCAAAATTAGTCTTTGTCGGATAGCAAAAACCATTTCGGATAGATTAATAGTACAAGATGAAATTGTGAAGAATTTATTCAGCTGAGTAGGACCAAAAAAGTTTATTTTGGTTATTGGCTTTGGATATTTCTTTTTCACATAAAGTTTATGCTCCGTACTAGCCATATGCAACCCTTGTTGAATTTTTACAATATATAGACAACATGGGTGGGACAACCCATGTGGCATAGTCTTAATCTTAATCTGCCTTCTCTCCTTTTAAGTTTCATACTTAATCAAAAGCATTGTCTGACTAGGTCTCCAGCCAAAAGCAGAGCAGATTAGAGAGAGAAATAGAGTGGTTGCACAGTCACCGTTGATAAGG
This sequence comes from Glycine latifolia, assembly GCA_013407115.1. Lineage (NCBI taxonomy): Eukaryota > Viridiplantae > Streptophyta > Magnoliopsida > Fabales > Fabaceae > Glycine > Glycine latifolia. Next base: position 20,272,757 of record CM023960.1, read on the forward strand.
TTGATGCATTGTATGCGCAAAAAGCGTCCCTTCTAAATCTCTAAACCTAAGAAAAATGGAAGAATACAAATGTTTGATGACCTTTGAGCATTATTTGGGAATCTATATTCAATATTTATTTTAATATGTTACTAGTATGAAATATTTATTTGTTTTGTTGATAATTAATTTTTATTATAAATTTGGTTATTTTTGGTGATGTTTCTTTTCTCAATTAAGTTTTTTCTATTTACAAAATTTAATCGATGTCTTATTAAAAGAATCAAGTTAAGTTTCACTCTGAATAATATTATGTTATTGGTAAGTATTTTCAATTTAATCCTTAATTGCTACATTTGAATAAATTAAATTGGTTTTGATGATTGTTGGATATTTTTGTTGTTTGCCATGTAAAGAATTAAGAAAGTTTATGTGGGCGTGGGAGAGCTTTTTTGTCCTTCATGAATTAAGACGGTTGAGAAGTGAGAAGCTGCCTCCAGGGTGAAAGTAATGTAAAGAAACAAAGAGTGGTGCTTTCTGTTTCTGTAGATAATGCAATAAAAAGTATTGTCTGCTATTTACATGATTCCGGAATCAAGAGAGATCGGGATGAATCGTAAGTATCCAAACGTCACCACACTGAAATTAACATATCATGCACCTAATGAGATTTTTCCTTTGCTATAGAATGAGTACTGGGAGAGAGAGGAGGTTATCTAATTTTAATGCCACAAACATTCAAAAGGATTTCCAAATTCCAATGGTACTTATAATGGCCTACACTTATCAGAATAATTAATATTTTCTCTTTCTCGTAATAATCAACATATATAAGAAGAAACAATATTTTAAAATAATTTTTATTTTAACTTTTCAATAATGTAAAATTAAATATTTCTTCATTTATATTTTTTATAATATTAATGATATGAACAACAAAAACTAAAATGAATTAATAATGATAGGGCTAATTTTATAAAATTATTATTTTCTTTTATTTATTTATTAATTTTTTTATATGTATAAAATAACCTTATATGACAATTATAATAGGCTGATGAGAGTAACTTTGTTGTAAGTATTGTTCAATGTCATGAATGCTCTAAGGAGATAAAAATGAGAAAGGTGACTTTGCGTTGTAAACGCTTTAACATTATCTAAGAGCATGAATAGAATAAGACAATTCTTTTAAAGGTGAATAAAAACTAATATTTTTTTTTATAGTAAATTCTTACAATCCATTTCTTTTTCTTTGTCTTTCTTTATCACATCAGATATTTTATCTAATACTTTTTCCTCTCTTCTTATCAATGTCCTAATTGTAGAAGAAATTATAAGAAGAAAAAAGACATCAACAACAATAAAATTTCTCTTAAAAAAATGTAATACAAGTAACCTTTATAGCTCATGGATGGAGGAGGAATAAAAGAGGTAATGTTTGTGGGTTTTTTAGGAAAACAAATTGCAACCCTACCCATGATTTTTTTGTGTGTCAAATTCCTATACACGAATATTATGTTCCAACCAGCAAGTCGTTGATTCAAATGATATTAGGTTTGGTTCCCTTAAGTAAAGTTTCAATTCAAACCTCATAAATGGAAAAACATGGTTAGGAAGGAAGTCTAAAATAAAAGTGAGCAATTAGGTTTCGAGACAAAGGTTAGTCATTGTAACGCCCCATATGCATCCAATTCATTAACATTCCTTTATGGTCATTCATGCAGCAACTAACAAAGATAATTAATTCGGAAGCGATAAACAAAAATGACGTCATCACACGTCACTATCAACACCCACTGAACATTATATATGGTGAATTCTCAATATGTACAATTTCTATACAAAACTGTGCATAATCCCCTTAGGGTACAAAACATCAGGCATAATCAAAATATTGAGCTAACAAGCTCTCAAAATCTGTGCCTAAGGTTCACACAGAACCTATCCCTACACGGGCCTCTTGCCCTGGGATACACCATCCGCTCCCTGAGCATCACTTGCAAAACATATAATCCCCAACAGGGGTGAGATAACAATCTCAGTAAACTCAGGATCCTTGGAGGTCTTTCCTCCTCCCGGTTCACTTTCATGGCATATGATATTAAAATTTGTATCACATCATCTAGCCATCACGGCTTTCAAAACATATCACATGTATATCACAACACAGATACAACATATTCAGATAGATATATCGTATGGCCCGAGGAAGATCATCCGCGACGGGTACATTCTCCCAATACATATAGATATATCGTTTTGCCTGAGAAAGATCATCCGCGATGGGTACATTCTCTCAGGACTTACTCGGACATATATGGCACTTCCGAGAGAAGATCATCAGCGACGAGTACATTCCTCTCAGGTTTTATTACATATACATATATTGACCACTTAGAGTTGTTCCACGTAACTCTGACTCTGAGGGAAGTCCATATTTAGTCCATTCTACTGGCCAGAGAATCTCATCAATCACACAACACTATCACAGTGTACATCATATACATGTTTTCAATAAAAAGCAGTGACACACAATTTCAATATACATACATCATGACATACAATAATCATCACTCCCTCGGAGTATGGTGGAACGCAGACAATGAGAAACACTCCCAAGAACAAAGAGCTTACCTGCTCTGAGTGCTACACTGGCTCTCCCGACCTCGTGATCACACTCACCAGTAACCTCTGTATCACACCCTACATAAAGGCATACTAGAATCAATAACGATTCTCAACCGCTAAAAAGAGAAGAAAAGTTATCATTTTCTATAACAACCCCTTTGTTACTCTATTTCAAGCTTTTAAGGGCTAGTCACCTAACAGGTGATTACAAATCCTTAACAGGACCTATCTCGGCCTAACTAAGGCACTAGAGTCTCTCTAAGACTCTGCATAAGCCAATTCCATGCTCTAACCAGACCATATTTCAATGATTATCAAGTTCATCAAAATGGTTACTTCAACACTTTTTCACCGTTTATATGGTCTCCCGAACATATTTTCTAAAAGCACCTAGGCTCATACATATCATAATACCCTCCATCTAACCAACATTCTTCCTACTCATACATATCTCAGAGTCAAAACCAAACTTCATCAAAAGTCATGTTTTAAAGTTCAATCTTCATCAGAACAACCTCCTGAGCATACTTTTCTAAAGAACCCAAACCTAATTTCAGCTCTAACGCAAAAGGGTTACTATTCACCTCAAGAACAAATTCACAAATCAATCGGTAAAACTTGAGTTTCTTACCTCTAAACTGTTGAGGAAAGCTAGAAGATCACTTCTCCAAGCTTTAGCGTCCTTGAAACGCCTCCTTTCTCCTCCAAATCTCAACTTTGAGAAGTTTCCTAGAGAACTGGATCTCTTCGATTGATGGTTTTTTCTGAGAACTAAGCTTAGAATCTAGCTCATAGAGGAGTTCTAATCAACTTTCTAGTTGGGTGGAAAGTGTTTTAGCCAATAGTTGGGTAGTTATGAAGCTTCTCACACTCGTCAATGGGAGGAAGAAGGGTTATTATAGTCATTAGAAAAAATTGGTAAATAATCTGCATCAATATCACAATGACAAAAATATTATATTCCATTAATTCTCATGAATGACTATCTAGACAAAGACACCAATACAAGGAGTGAAACTTTTTGCACCTTCATGTTTTTCCTCTTGTACCTCATTGCATTACAAAAATCTCAATCCATAATGTAATTTTACATTATAGATAGACTTTTCCGTAATGTAATGAGGTGCATGAAACAAAATATGGATGTACGGAAAGCAACAATCTAATAAAAGGTAATGCTAAAGCAATTGGTATATAAATGGGCCAAAGATCTCAACCTGAATGTGTGGGTCTTAAATTGTTAGCCCATATAATAATTAATGGACGGCGCTTTTTATTTTAGGAGATATGTCGAGCAAATTATCCACTAGAATAAAATATGTGTTGTATAATCAAAGAGATATTTATATCAATGAATTATGAATATTCATATAAATAAATAAAATATCACACTTTAACTCAAAATTTTAAAAGTTAGATTTATGAATTTTGTATTTAGTTATATAATATTTAATATTTTCATTCTTATATGATATGAGACTTCATTTTATATTTGTATTCTAAAAATGTAAATATAATTTTTTGATAATGGTTGATACTTTTAACATCCGAATATGCTAAGTTTTTCCAAGATGATATAAAGAGGATGAGGGAGTATATTTTATCATTTTTTATTATTAGTTAAAATTTATTAAAAAAAATTAAATATAATTTTTATCTCTTTAAAATTTATGAATTCAGTTTTAGTCTCTTTAAATAATCTTTATCTAGTTTTACTTCTTCTAATTTTAAAATGAATCACTTTTGATCCTCAAGCTAAAATTTAAAAGTCCTTATAAAACACTATCTAACTTTGAGGAATTAATCCATTTGTAAAAAAACATTTTAGGAATTAAGAGAAAATACTTTTTGATTTTGAGATACTAAAACAATTATTATTATTTTTTATCAATTTCTTAAATAGCTAATATTCTTTATTCAATAAATTTTTATCTCAAAAAATATTTTAAATAAAATAATCATACATATTGTAACTATCATACTTTTTCCACTATTAGGACCAACAAGTGTTGATGATTTGGGCATCTAATGATTACAGTTTCTGTTATGAAGTATGGAATGCGCGTGGCGGGTTTATCCCGGCACATGACAATCGACGGCGATGCATCATTAAATAGTTATTGACGTAATTATGACCCATTGACCCCCTACCATATTTAGGACATTTGTATAATGCTGCTTTAACCCCCAAAACATTTACTTAATATAAAGCAAATAAATTTGGTTTTGTTTTTTTATAGAATGTTTTTGCAATTTTTTCGTTTATGATTTTGGAATGAATTTGCTTAGTCTGGTCTAATTTTGCTATTAAACGGCCAAAATAGGGTGATATCATATCAATCCAACCCATGTAGTTTTCTAAAGTGGAAATATTTAGACCATTCAAGTCGCATCGTTTTGACGTAGAGGACTCGAGATTTGATTATTCACACGATAAAGTGTAGTATTAATACAGGTCAATTTACATAAAAATTAAATATAAATAATTGAGCAGTTGGCATTAGTTATTGACGACATACCAGGGAAAGCGATGCGCAACTAACGTTCGAAAGCAAAAGGCATTTAGGATCTCCTTAATTCATATGATATAATATACATGATTTTTGCTCGTGATTAATTGATTTCATAATTTGCATGAGATTGGCCATTGTATTAAAGTCTGTTAGGGTTTCTTCTTCAATATAATTTTTAAAGTACTATCTAGGTTAATAACATGCTTCTTTATATATTATATAGGTTATTGGCCATTATATTTTTTCATAATTTTGTTTATATTAAATAGTTGAAGTTTAAATATACTAAGAGGATGTGATTTTTAAACGTGCATATAAGGAAGGTTTCATTAAAAGAAAAAATGAAAATTTTAGTTCAATTTCAATGTTTTCTATAAAATTGGAAATATCTTTGATTTAACCTAAAAAAGATAACTTAGAATTTTTTATTAGTTGATAGATTTTTGTTAGTGTTTAACAATGATAATAAAATTTGAATTTTGTGTTTTAAAAACCGATCCGACCCGGTGACTGAATCGGTCAGGGTACTGGGTCACTAAGTTAGTGGTCGAATCAGTGGATCACTGATTGACCCGCATGATCCAGTCAGTAGTCAAATCGGTAGGTTACTAATTGACCCGCATGACAAAGTTAAAATAATTTAAAAAAAATCATAAATTAATATTGTCTTCATAACATAGATAATTAGATACCAAAATGTTAATAAAAATATCATTGTCTAAGTTCAAATAAACAAGTAACAAATATCACAAACATAAGCTAAATAAAATAAGTTTAAGTTCAACATATGTTTCTAAACAAATTCAACATTTCAACTGTTTTCTACGGCCAATGGACATAAACTAAGTCATTGTCATTTTGAGGAACTTCTTCCTCAATAAAAAACTCTGAAGAATCTCTAATTGTAACTTCATGATCAACATTGCTTTCATTTAAATTCATGTTTTTCATGAGATTGTCTTGTGCTACATCTACATCATCATTCAAATTTAAAGGACCTATGTCAAAAAAATTAGATAGAAAGTACTAATTACTAATTAGCATTTGTGATGACAAGTATGAAACAAATTTGAAATAAAAATATGATTAAAATATACCAATATCATTTGAAAGTGGTTGAATGGTCATATTTGCAAGGTCTTTGTGTAATGCATCTACCTCCTCTACGGTTAAGAATGGTGGTGAATCCTCCATTACCCAATCAATAGGGTCATCAAGTGTTTCCAAATTGATAGCTTTGTAGTCTCTTTTTCCTAAGCACATGTACAAAAATGTTACCATATGTAATATGGAAAGATAAACAATGAAAAAGAATAAAAATATAATAATACCTATTTTGCAACCTCAAGTTGTAACGAACATAGACTAAATCATTAAGTTTCTGATACTCTAACCTATTTCTTTTCTTTGCATGAATGTGCTCAAATACACTCCAATTCCGCTCACAGCCTGAAGCACTACATTTTTGGCTTAAAATACGAATAGCCATCTTTTGCAAATGTGGTACCCCACATCCATAAGATGCCCACCATTGATCTAAAATATTACATGTCATAAAATAAATTAATAACAAATAAAGTGACAACTTAACTAACAGATAAATATTCAAAAGGACTACAATTTACAAGTTATGAAAGTTACATGGCATGACTGTATTTCGTTCATCTAAAGCAGCTTGTCTTCCAAAATCCAGCTCAGCATTACTGTAAATTCTCTTATCACTAGTTAACTTAGTTCGCAACTGGCTATCTCCATGAGCATATCTTTCAATGACATCCAACAGACCAGTTGTTGTAGTCATGTGTTGTTCAAAATTTTTTTCCTCATTAAACCAATAAGCAGGATTTGACCAATAACCCGTGGTATGAAGATTTTTGTGAAGTTGTGAATCCCAACGATGATCCAAGATTTTCAAGTAAGGCTCCACTTTTGTTTTATTTCTTCAAAACCTCTTTACCATCTCTTATCTAGCTTTATACATGGCTCGGTAAAGAAAACCCATAGCTGGTTTATCTTCACTATCAACCATACGCAACACACGTACAAGTGGTTTAGTCAATTTCACTACATCAATACATTTACTCCAAAACCCAGAGTCTAAGACTTGTTCCATAAATTGTGTTGCCTTGGCTTCTTGGGCATAAGCTGAGCTTGTCCATTCTTTAGAAGTTACCATGACTCTTAATGCATCTTTTTGAGCCAAAATACTCTACAAAGCAATGAAATTAATGACAAAGCGAGTAGGAGCAGGATGGAGCATTTCCCTTCCACCTGTATGCTTTCTCATAAAAAACAAAGCAATGATTATATATATAGTAATTTTGGAGGCATGTGACACAGCCTCACAAACTTCCTCCAACTTTCTCATGTCTTGCAACATCAAATTAATGCAATGTGCTGCACAAGGAGACCAAAATAGTTTAGGCAACTCTTTTCCAATAACCTACTAGTAGCAACATAATGGTACATTGTCAGTTACTATGTGAACTACATTTTCAGGACCAATACGTTACACAACATCCTTGAAAAGCTTAAACAATAAATCAGCAGATTTAGAAGCATAAGAGACATCAACAAATTTTAGAAAAACAGTTCCTTTAGGACAATAAACCAAAAAATTGATAAGAGTTCTCCTTTTCCTATCAGTCCACCCATCTGGCATAAGAGTACAACCAATTTTTTCCAAATAGAACGATAATCATCCACAAGTTTATGCACATCATCAACCCAACTATTTAACAAATCACCACAAAGACAATGCATACTTGGAGCCTTGTATCCTGGACTCATGCTACAGAGAGCATCAATCATCGGCTGAAAATATGCTGAATTAGCTGCATTAAATGGAATAGATGCATCAATGAACCATTTAGCAATAACAAGGTCACACCTTCATATCACTTGTTTACTTTGTGTAACATCTCGTATGCATCCGGTTGTTAACATTCAAATTTGATCATTAAACACAGCAAATAAATTAACGACAGTTAATTTGGAAGCAACAAAAGAATGACGTCACCTCACGTCAATGTAATATACAATAATATTTGTACATTATGCATAGCAATACACATGAAATAAACACCCCTCAGGGCCGAGGTACAAAATACACACATACATATATCTATAAACACAACCGACACGCCCCAATATAGCTAAGTTCCACGCGGAACCCATCCCGGCTCGGCCTTTGGTCCGGAATCCCTCGGACTGCCTTGCTACTCGGGCCTTTTGCCCTGGGATCCGTCTTCACCCTTGTGCTCTTCACCTGCAACACATATAATCCCCATCCGGGGTATTGAGATAATAATCTCAATAAACTCCGGGTTCTGAAAGGCCTCTCATTCCCTGGGTTCACTTCCATGATACAAGTATTAAAACAGGCATTACACACACTGGCCATCCCGGCTTTCATAAATATAACACATGTATACAATCACACGAATCATACGAGAGAAGATCATCCAACTTAATGGACACATGCTCTCGTACATCCCTTGCCTGAGGAATACCATCCAACTTAATGGGCACATTCCCCTAGGACTTCTGGTAGACATCCCGGAGGAAGACCATCCAACTTAATGGGCACATTCCCTCCGGGTTCTACGTGGACGTATATGACTCTTCCAAGAGAGGTTCATCCAACTTAATGGGCATTCTCTCTCAGGGTTTTCATATATACTAATTGACCACTTAGAGTTGTTCCACATCACTTTGGCTCTAAGGGAAGTCCATATTTTGTCCATTCTACTAACCAGAGAATTCTCACACAATCACAACAGATTATCAGAGTGTAAATCATATACATGTTATCAAACAAAGCAGCAACACACAGTTTCAATACATGCATCAGGACATACAATAATCATCACTCCCTCGGAGTATGGTGAAACGCCGTCAGGGGGACGACTTCCAAGAAAAGAGAGCTTACCTGTCTGAAGCTCTGCACTTGTTCTTTCGTTCTCATAGTTCTGAACACCGCTATCGTCAGCGTCACACCCTACATACATGCATGCAAGAGATTAAAAGTGGTTCTCCTCCGTTGCATGTAAGGAAACTCTTCTTTTCCAGGTTACAAGAATTAGTCACCCAATAGGTGACATGCAAACCCCCAAAAGGTCCAAAATCCCTAATAGTTAGATTTCGAGGTTCTTACCTGCGTTTCTTACTTCTAAGGTGTTTAACAACACGGGCGAATAGCTTTTCCCAAGCTTAAATGTCTTAAAATCGCCTTTTCTTCCCTAATTTGAAAGCTTTCCTTCATTCGTTAATGGAGGAAGAGAAAATGTCTTTGGTGAAAGGTCAGAGAGAAAATGGATTAGGTAGGGAAATGACCCAAACTCATGTTACTTATATATATACCCACTGAGTCAGCGCACGTCGCATACGTCACTGAATTCAACACGTGTCACTTAAATAGCCTAGTAACCAATGTGGATCACATGCATAAGGTGAGTAGGTGAGAGCACCAACTACTGGGTTTGTGAGTTAAAAACATATCTTAGTTTTTATGTATGAATGTCGGGATCTCCATATTCTTACTATGCTGCTGGGTTGGTTTAATTAATAAAACATGCGCTGCCTTGACAGCCTTGTCCGGGTTCCCTCTTTGCGCAACTCGGCATTAGTAACCTGGATACCCTCGTGTACGTGCACGGTATCAAGTAAGCCCAAAGCGTCTTTAATTGATTGCATAACATTGGAATCCGTCCAAGGCACTTTATAAACCCCGAGGTCCATCCTTGTCCGGCCTCGTCCAGGTTCCTGTCTTGGCACCCAACAATCCGTGTTTCCGCCCTCTTTCGGCCTTATCTGACCTAACCCGGGCTTCAACCTTGGCGCTTCCCAAGTCCAAGGTTTCGCCCTCGTCCGGGATCATCCGAGATTACTTATCCGATAACACGAAGGAATAGAATACACGAGCTCGTCCGAAGTCGCTACTCGGTAGCTCGAAGGAGAGAAACATACAAGCCCATCAGGGATCGCTACCCGGTCACTCTTTCCTTCCTTGTCCGAGTTCTTTTCTTTACAGCGCTTATTCCCATAACACATAAGCGATATCCCGGTAACACTTCGAACCCGGTCTTCTTGTAATTGCTAACATACTTTCACCAGCCAAGTGACTCTTTAATCTATTAATTCCACCTCCCCTAACAATCTTATCACAGTAAATACACATCAAAGCATTCTTGTCACCATCTTGAATGAGCTTACAGTGTGCCCAAGCTATGTCAGTATTTCCTCTAATTTTAGGCCTTGAATTTTGAGTAGATGCTTCTTGGGATGTTGGTGTTTCACCACCTGATGTCATCTATGATCCATACAATTATACACTTAGTAAATTTAGTCTTTCCATCTATTATGCTATCTTAATTTTATTTCAATCAATCAACTCATCATTTTTGTGGTAAAAGCAACTATATGAATTATGAAGTGAAAACTGAAAACAAACCCACAGGGCAATCAATATTTGTCACATACATGCTTAAAAAAGTTAAGAACAGACCAAAGCATGAGTAGAGACCAAATAGACCAAACAATCAATATTTATTTCCTTGAGCCTCTCCACCTGAAACGATAATAATGCATTTATTGCTCAAACTGCAAAGCATGAGAAATTGAGAACAAATCAAACAATAAATGATTCCAAATAGAAGTCCTTGGCTGATGGAACTACATAAACAAACTAAGTTGGCATCAGTGTGGAAATTGGAAACCCTCAACAAATTCTCAGTAATAATTATAAACAAATTGCTCAAACATTCCTTGGCTGAGTGAACTACACAGACCAACTATGTCCTTGGCTGAATGAACTACACATATCAACAAATTGCTCAATCTGGAAACTAAGTAGTAACTGTAAGCACTACTATGATATTAAAATACTAATGTATATATTATAATTAATGCAATCTTGTAGGAGGACTGATACTAACAACAAAGGCAAACATAATGAAAAAATGGTTTGGTTTTTCTAAGTGATTTATCTGTCATAATGTTAAACAAGCAAAGATTGAATACTTTAGAGTTTAGAGGCTAGCTTGATTGAAGTTTTAAATAAGTTTACAATGTAAGGGATTGAATAAGAATTGTTTTTGTGAAAGATTGAATTCGGGTACTGCTAAGTTGCACATTGTTTCTGTTGGGAAATCGAGGGGGATAAATATCAGGGAGATTTACACATGAGTAACCATATAAGTGAATTAAACACCACACCTTAACCCAAAACCTTAAGGCTCAGGTTTATAGGTCCTCTCCTCACTTATATGGTGTTCGACTTTTCTATTTCTATCCGATGTGAGACTTTTTCCGCCAAGAAGACTTTTGATACAACGGATCTCAATGTTCATGGATCCACAAATCAAACCATCGACTCTGATACCAATTGTTGGGAAATCGAGGGGGGTAAATATCGGGGAGATTTACACATGAGTAACCATATAAGTGAATTAGACACCACACCTTAACACAAAATCTTAAGGCTTAGGTTTATAGGTCTTCTCTTCACTTATATAGTGTTCAACTTTTCTATTTCTATCCGATGTGAGACTTTAACTCACACTTATACTCCAACAATTTCTAGTTATACCCCCCACAAAAAAATGTACGGTTTCACTTGTCAATCAATTTTTTTTGGTTATTCATTTCACTTAAAAGAATAATCCTATATATCTTTTTATAAAATATTTTTTTATTGAAAATAATATATAAAATAATATATATAAAATTATTTATAACTTTATTTAGCCTATTTATATTGGTGATTTGATTAATTATTTTCATCGTGTAGTCTTTATTCGTTCATTCATATCGAACATGAGACATAAAAGTGTCATCCTCATTCAGTCAAATCATTGATTTCTCGATAGCATAATGAACACATAAATACAAATGGATGAAATATCTCATATTGATTTATTTCCGTGTGATCACACACATAAAGCGTTCGAATTCATTTAGACCGCATAATACTTGTTTTTATTTTTATTTTTATGCAGGCATAATACATGGTTTGCACCAATACATCAAAGACAAGGACCATTGATTGTTATTTAACTAACATGAATTAATTTATTTGCAAAATATTTTGAAATAATCATTTAATTTAAAAGCAATGCTTGAATATGCAATTTGCTAAATATTCGAAGGACAAAATTGATCACTTTTTATTATCTTACTCGATTCAAGTATGTTGTTTTCAGTATAAAAAAAAATACATGTGATATAAATATAAAAAAAAGTGTCATTTTAATTAAAAGCAGTACCCTCCCCTCGTCCTGAATAGAATTTATGGGGATCTAATAACATCAAATCAATAAGCTTCACGAAATCGATTGAATAAACCCTAGAGGATAGGCCTCACAATCTTTATAATGGCCATTTCATCACCATAACAAGGAAAGAATGGATGTGCACTCACGTCCAAAAATGTGGGTCCAGAGAACATTATATATGGAACTGATATGAGATGTTGGAGATGAGATCGACCAATAATTCCAAATTGCCAGCAATCACTTCTTTTTCTCCTGCTCATGTATCTCATTTACGAGAACACCATATAAATTATACTTTTCCTTCATTTTCTATTTATTTCCTTTTGTTGAAAATGATTGTAGCTCTTGGTTTGTCAAATATTGCATTGTTAGGGAAGTGTTATTATCATACAGTGTTTTTTATACTCTTTTTCACGTAATTTTCGCAAATGCAACTAATTATTAAAAGTTGGGCATTGAATTAAAAAGAATGGCATAATCATGAGAATGACTTGTGAAAGAGACGAGCTTTGGGGGAAATGATAAGTTGTGGCCTGTGTGTGAGCGGCCAACTAATTTACGCAAAGAAGTATTGAATTCTTTACGGTCCTTTTGTAACTAATATGGATCGATATTGATATTGATTATCCTTAACAAATGTAGTATTCATTTCATATTTTATGGAACTGAAACAATGTCTCAACAAATTTCAGAAGGATTTGGCGAGGGTGGATTAGGTACATGAAATTGTCACCTTTTCTTCTTATTTCTCCGTCTCAACAATTTGGATATTGAAATATATATTATGGAGTTTAATATTTATTTATTAAGAGTGTAAGATAATTTTATATTATCATGATAAATTATTTTAAAAATTAACAAATTTATCATACATAATAAATTATAATTAAATGACTATATAAAACTCTTTACATGACGAGTACATGATCTTTTTTCTCTAAAAATAACATTATATCTGTCTTTTTTTTTATCTTTTTTATATTTGTATTTAAAAAATATATTTCAAAATAAAATATTAATTATTTATTTTTATTGTCTGAAAACATTTTCCTTTCCATAACAATCAACAGGCTAGACCTAATAATATATTGAACTGTAATTTTTTTAAATAGTCAAATAAATAAGAATTGTTCTTACAATACAAATAAGAATTATTTTAACAGCACATGGGATTCTAACTAGTAAATTATCGTGGGTTACGCATCTGAAAATCTTTGGTTTCGGAGTGTTAACGCAATTATTACTCCATGATCATCAGTAGTTCTGCTCTTCCAACCAATATTAATTAGCATTAAATTAACGTATTAATTACTGATAAAAACAACGTATTAATTAGTACTTAATTAAAAGGGAGAAAAGAAATACGAAGAATTACTAATGGAAGAAATTGAAAGAAGAGAAAAGATTAAGTTTGATGACTTTAGTTAATATAGTAATAAGTTAAAAATAACTTATGGTTACTAAAATTCTTTTCAACTTAATATAATTTGTCAAAGTAAATTGTTCTGAACTTATTTCAATAAATTTAGTCAAATTTATGATTTAATTCATTATGTAAAAAAGTTTTGTTAAATAAATGAATATTCAATTAGGTTATATAACAAAGTGCACTTAATTAAGTTCATATTTAGACAGGCATGGCAATGTATGAATATTGGTGGGTAAAACTTGTGGCACGACCAATGTTTTGAATGGGGTAATCAAGATTCAGTCCCTTCCATAACTTTTCTACCACTTGGGAAAAAAATAATTACGGTCTTCATATAAACGCGTACAATTATTACATATACTTTTTTTTAGGAAACAATTATTACAAACTTCACAACTATGAATAAACCATATCACTAATTTTTTTAATGAGTTTATACTATACTGTTAGTCACTAATAATCATAAATCATGTTTTAAAAATTAACAAATTTATTATATAGTGAATTATGATTGAATGAGTGTATAATTTTTTTTTACACCATCAATGTATAATCATTTTTTTTCTATTTTAATTATTTATTTTAAGTTTCTAAAGAGATAGATGTTAAAATTAAATTATTTTTTATCCTATATAAGTCTAACATTTTTTTCTTAAACTTAATATTGGTATTGGTTTTTCTATATATCAATAGATTTAAACCTTTAAATATATAATATTGAGATTGAGATGTTATAATAAAAATGTGATTAATAATAATAATAATAATTAAATAACTTTAACACATTTTGATCTAACTTATTTAATATTTTAAATGAATAATGTCATTTACAATATAAAATTTGATTAAAATAATATAAAAGTATGTAATTTTTATTTAGATAATGTAATAATAACCATTATCATACAAGGTAGGCCTAATAACGAAGAATTTTGATAATTTACAGTTTATATGGGTCTTAATTCAAATTTTGTTGTTTTCATCCCATGTTAAAATAAGGCAAATGTTAATGAATTTGTTATGGATACTGCCCTCAATAAACTTTTATTATTATTGAAGTTGTATTGGAAATGATAAAAAAAAGTGTATTGTTATATTTTATCATAAAACTTTCCATTTTAATTTCTTAGAAACTGGTTAACACTTTTTAATAGTCCCTTGTATCTTTGTCATAAGAAAAAAATACTTTATTTTCATTTATTAAAAAAATTAATTAATTGGCTAAATTATATCATTTTTAAATAAAATTTTTGCTAATCACAAAAAAGTGTAAAAAGAACTAAAAGAGCGTAAAAAATAAAATAAAAAAAAAATCACGAGTAAAATAATTTTATATATTCTAATAATTTTTTTTTTAGTTTTTTAATCAATGTTCTAATGATACGAGTTAATATTTTCCTTCAATTAAAAAATAAATACTTTTCTAAAATTATTACTCAATGAAACTTATATCATTATGTAAAATATAAATAATTGAAATTTCTTTATATTTAAAATAAAAAATAAAAAAATAGTTTTTTATATTCGAGACCTATAGTATTACATCAATAATCTTATTACTGTATTCATATTTCACAGTAAATGGTCATTATTATATGCCAGTTTATTTTAAATTAAAAATGTCCATAAATGTCATTTAAAAATATATAATATAAATGATGCAACATTTATTTAGACAATAAAAATGTTTAAACAGTTGTCTAAGAGTAATGAGTAGGAGAGTATCTGTTACGCAGCACAGCAGAGTTGAAAGGGGAGGAAGGTAAATAAACAGCTAAGCTAACTAGGAAGTCAAATGAAAGAATGAAGGGCGAAATCACTTTCTGATATTTGTTAGTAATGTTCATAACCGATTCGGAAATAATATCCATTCCAAGAGGACTGACTTTACAGATACATCACAATCACAATTGCATTGCAATTTGCATGCTTCTCTTCTCTTCTCTTTTACTGCACTGGAAATTTCGAATTGGATGTATGTGTATGCGTATTCCTATTGCCTTGTAAAACATCTTATTCTATTCCCTTCCACCCACACTCTTAACTCCACCCTTTCTTCTTATCATCCCCACCCAACTTAGATTTATGCTCACATTTCCCAAACCCACTAAGGATTTTCAACTTTCATCTATTTTTGACAACTGGGTTCTTAGTCTTCCATGTTCTTTCGGTTGCCTTCAGTCAAAGATCTGGCCTTTTTTGAGATGTGGGGATCTGGGATTTGTGCTGTGTTGTTGTTGTGAATCTCGCTTTACATAGATAGGTAATACTATGAAGTGTGTGCCTTTCTTTTAGGGTTCCTTTCATGTTCTTCTCTTTTTACTTCGTTTTCTATGTGTTGTGAATGCTTGTGTGCTGAAATGCTCATACTTTATGGTGTGTTGAATATTCTATTTTCCTTTTGCTTCATATTCTACTTGTAACAGACTGTCTTCTGATGCTTGTTCATATTCCATAGTGTCGATTACACAATGAATAGTTGGACAATTTGAATGTTAATGTGATTTTTCTTTTTTGGGTTGTAGTGCAGCTTATCTCTTTTTCTATTACATATATATATGGTTGGCAACAAGGGTTCTGAGAGATGGGTGCTGATCTTAAAGCTGAATTGTCTGGGAAAACTTTTGTTTTTGGTCTTAAGGTTTGGCAAATAATTGGAATTGCGGTTGGATTGTTTATTGTTGTCATCCTCTGTGTGCTACCATTTTGCCTTACTTTAAGGAAGAAAACTAGAAGAGCCAGGAACAGGATTCCTGCTAGTCATATTCCTCCTGTCTCAAAGGAAATCACGGAAGTGCGGGTTGAGCAAGTGCCCGCAAATGGATTTGTTCCTCGTGAAGGAATACTTCTTACCATTCATGATAAGTCCAGTGACAAAGAATCAGACAAGGTTATGCTTCATTTAGGTGTTGGGAAGAAGAAGCATGGGGACAGTGGTAGTCATCACTCGGATTCATTTCATTACTTGGATGGAGGTGGGTCACAATCAGGGGAAGAAATTAGCTCTGGCATGGTTGGAATGTACATGCCCTCTTCTTCACACCCTATAACAGCTCCTTCACCGCTCTCTGGCCTTCCAGAATTCTCTCACTTGGGTTGGGGTCACTGGTTTACACTGAGGGATCTTGAACTTGCTACGAATCGTTTTTCAAAAGAAAATGTAATTGGTGAGGGTGGGTATGGAGTTGTTTACCGGGGACTGTTGATCAACGGGACTCCAGTGGCAGTTAAAAAGATACTCAATAACATGTGAGTTCCAGTACAATGTCTCAGGCTTTGAGTTTACACTAATTATTGTTTTTATTTATCTTACTTCTGCTAAACTTTGACTAGTTTTTATTTCCACCCCTCCTTTTCTGCAGTGGTCAAGCTGAGAAAGAATTTAGAGTGGAAGTTGAAGCTATTGGTCATGTTCGACATAAGAACTTGGTTCGACTTTTGGGGTTCTGCATTGAGGGGACTCACAGGTACCCCACTTGTCAACAACTTTATTAGAGGATTTGAATTATAATTGCCAGAGTCATGAAAATCATAAAAATACCTCTATGAGTTGCATATTCATGAACCTCAGAACCTCTACTATCTGGTGGTGAGGTCAGTGTCAAGTTCAACAAACAACAGTGTAAGTATGTTGTCTTAATTATATTTTCTCCCATTTGGGGTATATTTTCAGGATGCTAGTCTACGAGTATGTCAACAATGGAAACTTAGAGCAATGGCTTCATGGAGCAATGCGACATCATGGATATCTTACCTGGGAAGCACGTATCAAGATTCTCCTTGGCACAGCTAAGGGGTGAGTTGCTTTGACTATGCTCCTTCACGCTTTTATAGTCCTCATTCTTAGGGTTATCTTAGTGCTAATTTGAGGCAATATACTTGTTTCAGGCTTGCATATTTGCATGAAGCGATTGAGCCAAAGGTGGTACACCGAGATATCAAGTCCAGCAACATATTAATTGATGATGACTTTAATGCCAAGGTTTCTGATTTTGGCCTGGCCAAGCTTCTTGGTTCTGGGAAGAGTCATGTTGCAACACGAGTTATGGGAACCTTTGGGTCTGTATTTTTGTGCTCTTCCCTATGGAGCTATGTCCTTTTTCTGCCCTCAATAGAGGAGCTTTGATGAGTTTAATCCCTATATTTATTCTTTTTTCTTGCTCCATAAAATTGACAGATATGTGGCTCCTGAATATGCAAATACTGGTCTTCTAAATGAAAAAAGTGATGTTTATAGCTTTGGTGTTGTGCTATTGGAAGCAATTACTGGAAGAGATCCAGTTGACTATGGTCGTCCAGCACAGGAAGTGAGTAAACTTACTTATATGTTGGAAGAAAACTCATTTTGAAGTATGTGTTCTTGTTAACAATTCATTAAATTCACTGAATAATCATAAAGCATTAGATTTTGAGTTCAACTTATTCAACCAAAAGAACAATTTGTGTTTGTCTTGAACATTGGTTGTTATTTCAAGTTTTGCAACACAAGATTCTTTTTTTTAGGCCTATTATCTCAACATATGTTTTTAGACATGTAGCATTACTACCTTATTGAAAAATGTTAGCAACCTACTCTTTTACCCATTTTTTAACAATTCCTTTATTATTGGGCAAATTCTCATATGTACCTCACCCAATAATAGATTGCTGAATCGTATATTGCTAGCGTTTTTCCTACCTATAGCCAACTTAAGGATAAATTGTTCCAATTCCTAAATGCTTCCAGTTAGACACATTTAAAAATGGACCTGTGCCTGATCATATCCATTTTGGCTGTGCAATATATGAAATCCAGATTGGCAGTGCAATAGTTATTTGTGAATGCTCAACCTCAGTTTTTAGGAATTAAGTAGGTCCCTAGAATTTCAAAATTGTTGATGGATCTGTATTTTCTGTAATATCAAAATCCTTTTCAGTACAGTCCCTAAATCTAGTTTATTGTTAGATCACTATATGGACCCAATAGAAAATTTTTTTGAAACAATCATGACCAATTCATAGTTTTTAAACTACAAGGATCCTCAAGAAGTACAGGATCATACAAATTAGTTTAACCTTCTTTCTGCAGTTGTTTTCATTACTTGTTTATCACTTGGAACTTGCAATCTTCGACCTAACTTTTGTAATATTGATAAATCAGTTTATATTTCTTATTCATTCTTCTTTCTGTTCACATTTCTAGCATCAATACAATCACAGTTGCTGCTGTAGCATAGATTACAATTATGATGCAGAATTTAGATGACTTGTTTATTTAGGGTTTCCATTTGGGAAACAGAGATGTAAACATAGTTAGGGGTTGTAACAATATTAGCCAGGGAGTTATCGTTTGTTCGATGGGTATATCCTATCCCAGTTTATTTCTTGTTTAGTTGTTACCTTAGTTTCAGTGATTGGTTTATGCTGAGGGCAGTGGATATCCCTCTTGAGGATCTTGTGCTTGATTTTTACAACAAAAAATTTCAGATGTTCTGTGTTGTTCTCGTTATGAGTTGCTTATTCCTATGACACAGTTTCTTATGACAACTTCTGATGATTTTTGACTGACATTTACAATGAACTACAATGCCTCAGGTTAATATGGTTGATTGGCTGAAGACGATGGTTGGAAGCAGGAGATCAGAAGAAGTGGTGGACCCAAACATTGAGGTGAAGCCATCTACCAGAGCTTTGAAACGGGCGCTCTTAACTGCTTTGAGATGTGTAGATCCAGATTCCGAGAAAAGACCCAAGATGGGCCAAGTTGTGCGTATGCTTGAGTCAGAGGAGTACCCTTTAGCAAGAGAGGTTTGTTATACTTTGTCACCATTAACATGATCTTTTTTTTCAAAGCTTTGTTTTCTTTAGTTGTTTATCAAAAGCCATTTATCTTAGTTGAGCTGGTTGGACCTAGTTAAGATGTTGATCAATGATCACTGAGCTGATTTCTTTGATCCATTTTCAGAGCATCTTTTCTGAAAAAATTATTGGTCTTTGTCTGTTCTTGGTTGGCCAGCATCAACCTTTTCAGTTTCTTACTAGATCACAAATGGATACATATTCCCATTCTTAAGAGACGATTAGTTTTACTAGATGATTTTGAACTGGCATTTGATTTGTTTCATTGTCTGCATGTTCAGGATCGTAGGCACCGAAGAAATCGTGGGGTTAACTCAGAAATTGAATCACATAAGGATAATTCTGACACAGATGGCAGTGACATTCAGGGCTCTAGATCAGAAAGCGGAAGGTAACAGCAGGCATGACCAAGAGAATGAGATTCTTTTTTAGGATCAGTGGGGTGTATAAAGTGAGTGATTTTTTTTTTTTAATATTTTTATCTTGTTAGATTCTTGGATTTGCCTACCCAAGATGGGCATGGCCGAGGCTCAGCAGGGGATAATATTTTTTTTTTTTTTGTTTCTTTTCCTTTCTTTTGTTGTAGAAGGATAGGTATTTCTAGAAGGATATATATTGTTTGTGTATGAAGGTGGATGTTATTTATAAGAACCAAAATATTTGGGGTATGTACAGAATCTAATAGCTTTCCTAGATTTATTTGATAAATCTGTTGGCCTAGTCATCTAGTTAGTCACTGGGGAAAAGTTAAATAACCAGTTTATGATCGTGCCTTAAGACTTTTTATGCTTAGATCATTTCGTTTCACACTATTGTATTTCATTCGTTTTACAACAATAGTTAAAAAATTCCCGATCCTTCATTCTTTCAGTCCCTTTGAGTATTATATTATGAGTACACATCATTGAATTTCAACCATGGTGCATGGTACTGTTATATAAACAAGTTAAGTCAGTGCAACATATATGTGTGTAATTTTGCCATTGTATTCAGTTAATGGTTATCTGCCGTGGTGACGTCTAAACCAATAAAATGAAGGTCCAATTAGTCAATGAGGGACTCAAGATTCTCTAAGACTCTCAGCAGTTGAGAGGAAACACAATGGATGGCGATCATTATGGATATATTCACAAACATCAACTTCCAATAGTACATTGATGCTGCTATGCTGCTAATCCTTTGTATGTTCATATACTCGACATATAAATGTTTTATTTATTTAGAAATATAAAAAAGCAAAGGCAAAATCATCCCCTCTTAGGTATGAAAGCATCTAAGATCGAACAGAGTTTCTTAGCAATCAACTTTTTTTCATGGCACTATTTCCACCTCCCATTTGAAGTCAGGGTCATCTCTTCCAAAGTGACCATAAGCAGCAGTTTTCAAGAACCTGCCATTTGCACCCCTCTTAAGGTCCAAGTTATTGGAAATCATCCCTGGCCTGAAATCAAAATTTTCCTTAACAAGCTTGAGAATGTCCTTGTCAGGAAACTTTCCAGTGCCAAAGGTGTCAACAAACACTTATAATGGCTCAGGAACACCAATTGCATATGATATTTGCACAATGCACCTTCTGGCAAGTCCATTGGCCACAATACTCTATACAGCCTGTTTAGCAATATAAGCTGCACTCCTGTCCACCTTGGTAGGGTCCTTCCCTGAGAAAGCCCTACCACCATGAGCTCCCCAACCACCATATGTGTTGACAATGTTTTGTGCCCGTGAGACTGTCATCGCCATGAGGACCACCAATACAAAACGGCCAGATGGGTTGAGATGGAAAATTGTCTCCTCATCCAAGTACTTCTCAGGAATAACAGGCTTGATAACATGCTCTTTCAGGTCTGTTGCAATCTCATCATTGGTAACGGTTTCATCATGTTGAGTGGATATGAGAACAGTGTGGACACGCACTGGGACCATTGCACCATGATCATTAGCATACTTAAGAGTGACTTGAGTTTTCCCATCAGGTCTCAGCCAAGGACAGGCCTCATTCTTGCGCACTTCGGTGAGCCACGCACCAAGCTTGGTTGCAAGGACATGGCTGAGAGGTATAAGCTCAGGTGTTTCATCTGTGGCGTAGCCAAACATGTGACCCTGATCACCAGCTTTTATGTCTTCTGGTCGCTTGGTGAGGTGGCCATGGACTCCTTGTGCTATGTCAGGACTTTGCTGCTCAAGGTACACCAATACCTTGCACTTGTCAGCATCAAGGCCAACATCACCGGACACAAATCCTACAGAACGCACGTGTTGCGCGCACGATCTTCTCATAGTCTACATTGGCTTTTGAGGTGATCTCTCCAAATACCATGACCAAGTTGGTCTTGGTGCATTATGTCTAATAGGCAACCTGGCTTTCAGGGTCTAGCTCTAGGCAGGCATCGACCACTGCATCAGATATCTGATCACAGCTTGTCGAGGTGACCCTCGTTCACCGACTCAGAAGTGAACAGGAAGGTATTCATTCTCCTCAACTCTCATGCTACAACAGGCAAACCAAGTTGTGGATTGAAGATATGATTTAGATGGTTCATGCTGAAATAAAACAAATATAAAAACTGGGGACATCATGTTCAAACTTAATGGACATTGAACAGCTTATGATACAAATTTGGAACATAATTCGCTGAGAATCATAGAGAGGGCCGTATATTTGCCATATGCTAAAACGCAGAATAGAATCACAATCGCACATGTATAAGTAAAAGTGAAGTTCCACTAGGAGAAGAATATTGAGAGATGAGACAAATTGAATAAAGAGAAAAGAAACTGATGTCATTGACCTTAAAAGCATAAAGAGATTTTCAACAAAAAAGTAATATATAATAAAAGAGAAATGCTTGACATTCTAGCAATCAAAAAGCTCCTAACTATCATCCAATAATTAAGAGGCAAAAGATGTTGAGAACAAAAATATAATCAAGATCATTCCAGAGCACACAAAAAAACTGGAAAGTTTTAGATGATTTTTTTTACCGTATGATAAAAAATATTACAGGTCCTGTCAGTTTCAGTTGTAACTATAATTCAATATAACCGGAGACCGTCAAATGATAATAATTCACAATTAACCATGCAAAATTTTACCAGTTTGTTTAATTTCTTGCCAGAGAAACAAAATATAGATATGCATGCTACAAACATAGTTTCATGCAGCTAAATTACCAAGGTCAAGGTGGATGATTAATTCAAGTAAAACAAACTTTCATTTCCAAAATCAAAGGCTAATTCACCCAGAACAGTATGATCAAGTTCAGCTCATAACAAAGCATGAAATAAAACAACTTATTGTGGTTTCGAGATATCATTTATGCAAATAAAGTGGACAAAAAATGAGGAGAGAACATGACTAGTGAGTAATGACTGAACAAAAACCTTGATTACAAGGTTTCAGAGGGTCTCCACGACTCCACTCTGCAACTGCTTTTCGGCTTTGCTAAATGCTTTGGACTTGTGAGTCCTTTACAGAAGATTAAGGTTGGTATTTATTGACGTAGGAAAATCAACTAGAAGGAAATTAAAACATAATAAGTTAAAAACAATGACAATATTTTGAATTATTTTACAAATATTTTATGAAAAAAGTTGATCTTGGGGGAAATATCTGACTTGCCCCTTGGCTTCTTAATTAGGATTAGAAAGGTGATTTTAAAATTTAAAATTTGTTTTCATAATGTTATGTAGCCTACATATATAAACTAGAAAGAAAGAAAAAAAAAGAAGCAAATGACATCATGCATAGACCATGTTTGGAAATTGAATAAGAACAGCAGGCCATTTCCATGCATTCGATGACTGTGTCAATATCATCCTATTTAACCAAGAATTTCTTTTTTATGAAAAGATTCCTATATGCTCCTTGTAGTGGTATATAGCAAGATTCTAGTTTTTTGGTGGTTAGGTCCCTGGTGAGTATATGTATATGGGAGCAATAGTCTTCTCTACTTTGTTCATGTTCCTGGCGCATCTTGTGCCATTTTAGTAATATATTCGTTTTGCTTATAAAATAAATTCTTTATGAAAAGATTTTAGTTAAGTACATTTTAATTGTTATTTAAGGTGTAGGAGTTACGTGGGTCAAGTTAAAAATGCAAGTATGCAACCACGAATATCCCTTGAGTTGGATGTCAATAATGAGTTTCCACTGCCAGAAATAGTAAGCATGACTTCATGGAAGAATCATTAAAAAAAACCCATTGATTCATGAATAGGACGATGACAACCGTTAAACATCAAAACATGACAAGTTAACAGTTAATTCATTATTTGAACATCGAATCAGGGTAGAAAATAATGACTTAATGAGTACACGTTCAAATTTTAGTAGATACCTAAAGAGAACACTACTAGAATTTTTCACGATGATAGTTGTTTTCCACGGGAAAAAAAACTTGATTCATGAATAGTAGGACGATGACAACCGCTAAACATCAAATCATCACAAATTAATTTGAACATTGAAAGTGTCCTCTTCTTTTGTTGGTTAATACAAAGAGTGATTTAACCTTAAAAAAATTGAACATCGAATTACTACCACAAAAACACTCTTTTACAATAAGAGATAAAAAAACGGTTCTAATAAAATTGATGTCTTAAAAACTGCAATGATATTTTTATAAATAATCTCAACTTTTTAAAGATGATTATGTAAAAATCGTCTTTGAAACATTTATTTAAAAAGACAATTTCAATAAAAACTGATATTTAAGTAAGCTAGTCAACATTCATTTTATTAAAACCGCCGTTGCTATCAAAGTTACTTCTTTTCTCCCATCATCAGAAATCCACACTTTTCAATTTCTCTAACTACTGTAACTCTCTCATGGCTCTCCCACTAAACAAAACCCTCACCCAATTCGCACACCCACTTGTTGGAGTACGTCCCTCATCCTCATGCCACAGTACATTAAGTGGAATGTTCAACGACATCGTGTCAGATGACCTCGAATCTAGGGTTCCCAAAATGGTGCATCATGTTCTTTTTTCTTCTCGTGATGAAATTGTCCACGACGACCACGTTGTCCCCTCTCGCAATCAACCGATCCACCAGGTGGGACCTCATGAACCACACACCTCCCGTCACCACGACCCAGAGGCCCTTCCTCTTAATCCCTAACGACACCTTCCCCACTGAATGCACTGCTGCAACCACGCGGTGGTGGTAGGCCGGAATCTTTGACTTGCGCTCGAACTATGATATCGGGGGAGACTCGTACATGACACTTGAGGATGAAGCAGAAGGGGAAGATGAGGATGAAGGGACGAGTGTGAAGAAGAGGGTTGCTATGATGACGCCGACGAGGACGAAGAGGAGTCACTGCTCACGGAGCATGTAGTGAATCAGATTTTTGCATTGCTCAAGGTACTCTCTCAATCTGCTGGTCCTTTACCTCTAAATGTCTTCATATCGATTGCTAAAAGGTAATGGAAGTTTCAAATATGAAGGTTATGTATTGGTCATATCACTTTTCGTTACAAAGATCATTGAATACTTATCACAAAGGCAGTGGTATTTCTGCAGACTAATAGGAATGAAGGTTAAGTCACTCCTTTCTACACGCATCTATAAAAAATTACTGAATTTATCCAATGTAGCGAAATCAACACACTCTGGTGGTGAGATAATGAATTATGTGACTGTGGATGCTTATAGAATTGGAGAACTTCCATTTTGGTTTCACCAGACATGGATTACAAGCATCCAACTATGTATTGCATTAGTAATACTTTATCATGCTATTGGGCTAGCAAAAATTGTCTCATTGGTTGTGATAATTTTTAGAAAACTGTCTAAGACTACTTTCTAAAATGGTTTTTTGAAAAAATTATCTCAGAAATGTCAATTTTTTTAACATTTTTAAAACAAAAAAACACATTCTAAGATGATTTCAAAGAGAACTGATGTAGAAAGTGAGATTCTAAGATGGTTTAAAAATCATCGTGGAAAGTATTGATTTTCCACAATGAAGGATTCAAAGACACTTGAAAACCGTCATGAAAAGTCACAAAAAAACGTGTTTGAAAGAGATTTTTGTAGTAGTATAGAGAATAATGAGTACATACACAAATTATGTCAGAAGAGTTAATAGAAACGAACTAAATGAAAATATTTGGTTGAAGAGAAACAAATCCACAAGAAAGGTATATCCATAGACGAGTAACAATAGGTGAAAAATAATATAGTGAGTTTCATAATTTAAAAACTAATTCCAATCTAATCTTTTTTACCGTATCTCATTATCCAGAGACTTCTCACTATATGAAGATAAGGGGGAGAGATATTGTACGCAGTCTTACCCTTACATATGCAAAAAGCCTCTTTCTGGATTTGAACTCATAGCCAACAAGTCATCAAGACACTTTATCATTGTGTCAAGGCTTGCCCTCTAATCTAACCTTCTTTTCCAAATAAATTATATTATTTTTTATCTCTCTTCCATCCAATTTTTCATTATCAAATAAATCTTCTTTCCTTTTTTTCTCTCTTTTATCTTACTTTCTTTTCTTTTATCTTATTTTCTCTTTCCCTTCTCATTCCCCTTCCATTTGTTTTTTTTTCCTCGTATCTATCATTGAATTTATCTACCAGTGACTCCAATTAACTTAGGTTGAAAATGTTGTTGACGTTGATGTTGAAATAAAATGTTTAGTAGATACCTCCATAAAGAAGAATAAAATATCTATAATTTATAGTATAATGTGATGACAAGACTATCATGGAAAAGTAGATTTCCTTTGTGTATGATGCACAAAAAATAGTCGTCTTAAGGTTGATATCATTACAGATATTATGGTGCACCATCCACACCATATCACTACCTATCTTCTTCTCCCTCACTACTTTGCCACCAGCCACCAGAGACGATTTTAGGCAACGGTGCACTCACCGCGTTGGGGCAAGAACAACATCATCGTCGCCTATCACCAATGCCATTGTTGTCCCGCCCACCCTCCCAGTCAATCCTCTGAACCCAGCCCTGACTCCCGCCCCCACAAACCACCACAATCACACGAAGCCGAGCATGATGATGACTCAATCCAAAAATCGTGGAACCTTCACCCCCCAAAAACACGCTCCTCCCCAGGGTCACCCTCAAGATCGACACCAAACCTTCTTAGCCCACCACCACAACGCCAACAACAACAACGATAAAGAATTCATCAATGGCAATGACAACCCTGCGCCGAAGTCACTCCGGATCCGTGGACACGAAGTGCATTGAGAAAAAGGAAAAGAGGAAATTCTGGATGGCTCTCTTATGTGCAAAGATCGAAGAAGACACCTTCTTGTTTTTTTTATTTTGAATTTTTTGAGAAGTAAACTAGTGCTACTCGTGGATTATTTCAGGGATTGCTACTCCATCAACCATTCCTGATTACTTGATTGATTGCTCAAATCAATGAGAATATTTACAGTGGTTGGTGTAGTTATACATTGTGAATATGATTGCTTATTTCGTGGGATGTGTTTTTTGGTTTTGTTATGGCTAAATTGGTGGGATGTAATTAATGCTAGTTAGTGTGTGCTTGTTCAATATTTTGGAACAATTAATGCCATAATAATGCGCAACCATTGATCCATGTAACTAGGGAAGACAATTTGTTGGAACAATTACATTTTATATGGGTTGGCACCCCTGGTGCTCTTTTATAATATTATAATTTTAGCTAATAAAAAAAACTGATCCGTTTATGATTGATTCTTGCAGTGGTGAAGAGAATTTAGGAAGGTCTTGGAGATTGGAGGTACAAAGGCATGGAATTTTGTAAAGAGAGAAAGGAAATAATGGCAGAATGGTGGTTGGTGATAGCTGGGGAGAAGAAGAGAGGTGGTAGTATAGGGAGAAGAAGAGAGATGATAGTAAGGTGTGGAGGGTGCATCATAATACCATGAAATGAGATCAATCTAAAGGTTATTAATTTTTGTGCACCATACACAAGAAAATTTACCATAGCCTACGCCTAAAATGAGATGAGTTAACAAATTTTACACTATTGGATGTGAAACAACATGACCCTATAGTTCTTTTTGAACTACAAGTAATCCTGCTTCATGAAATTGTACTTCCTCTAATCCAGTCACGGGTCATGATATATAAAAGTTTTGCTATTTGTTGTAGGCTACGGTGGAGAAGTAAATTTTCTTGTGTATGGCACACACACAAAAAACAAAACCTTTAGATTGATTTTATTCAGTAATATTATGGTGCACCTTCCATATTTAACTACCATCTTTCTTCTCCCCAACTATCACCAACAATGAAATGACATTTGTTCAAAAGCTATTTATTTTTACTGTTTCCTATTGTTTGTAGCTGAATTGTTAACATTTCTTATTATGTACAAATGATGTAAATTAAAATTCTTTTAAATATTTATTATTATGTATTTTTCTTCATTTTTAATTTATTGTAATGTATTTTCTTAGTTTTAATTTATTGTGAATTCAAAATTAATGTAATGATTTTTTTATTTATTTTTGGAGAAATAAATTATGCCTCCAAAATATTTATTTTTATATATATTTATTATTTGAAAGTAAAAATACAAATGAGTTATCATTTTAAAACAAAAATATAAAATTAAAAATATGTGGAGTAATATGTGGGATGCAAATGAAGTTATTAGTAAGATTAAGATTATCACTTAGAACTTTTTTTTGGTACATCGTCATTGAGACTTTTGTCATAACGCATTCTAGGCACTTCTCACCTCTAAACATTATGTAAACAAGCATGAGTGATTATGAATTTTGCTGAGGGACTTGGGTGCGTGCTTGTATTCAAAATAAATCATTCAAAATCATGTTAAAAAATCATTTATTGTAATTTTAGGTAAATTTTACATGTCTCCTATTGAGAAATTGATTTTAAATTTAAAATTAATTTTAAATTAAAATAACTTTAAATAATTTTTGCATTAGATCAAATTTTACTGAATTTTGCTATAAACATATTTTTAAAATAAAAACCATTTAACATAAATTACTTTACTTTATTTCTTTTAATCAAAATAAATTTCTTTTAAAATAAATTTCGCAGGACACACTTTGTAGGAGGTTCCCGTTGATAATTAGCCTCATTTGAGGTAGGCATATACTTCATGAGAATTTTGGAGTGTATAAACTTTAACGTGTTGAAAGTACGTGATAGTTAACATAATTTTTTGGAGACTTGTTTCATTTTGCTTACTAGCTATGACACAAAACAAAAATAAATAAAAAAATTGTCAAGATAATGCAAATAGAATAAAGGCATTAAGTTACGAGACGAAGTGGCTAGGAGAAGGTGGGCTATGTCCATACAACCTGTATTTGTAGCACTCTCCTTCCTAGTTAAATATTAAATAAATTAGTGAGTACATGTTTTTGTAAGTACTTGAAGTTTATTACGAACAAGTTCACTTCTTTAAAGCTCAGGGTCCTATCTACACTCCATCAGCATGTACTATTTTACTACTATTTTTTGGGTCTTACGTATATTTTTTATTACTCACCCACTGGTATGTAATGTAGAAAGACGCTATAATGATGCAGAGCTGGTATTATATTTTTACTCCAACACTTCCCCTTCATCTACGAGTAAGTAGGATGGTCCGATTTTCTCCTCCTCTTACTTTATCATCTTTTTTTTTTTCTTTTTCTTAATCATACTCTCATTGAATTTTTCATCAATGCAAACACATAAATAATGAAATTTGTTCATCTTACTATAAACATATTTCTATCAATGAAATTTATATTGATTTCCATATGCTTACTCTTCTACATGTTTTTTTTATGTGCAGATATATACTCTTCTTCATTCAGTCATTGTTTTCTTTACTCGTGTACCATTATTGTGTTCAAAGATACTACTCTCTCTGAAATTAGGTAAGTGCCTTTATCTTTTAAATGTTTTTTTTTCTTCAAGAAAACCACCATCGTTGTATGGCTAAGGCCTTCTTTATCTCTTTGTTAATTACACTTTTTTTTATTTCTCTACCGGTTTTGATGGTCTCTTAAATGTGTTTTTAACAAAAACGTGTTATGCCGCTAACGTGGTGCACTTTTTATCTTTGTCTCAGGATTACACTTCATCTTTTTTTAACCAAGTTCACCTCTATATGCATAGGGAACGGATTGGGTTAAGTTTTAAGGGTTAAATTAATGCAAGTTGTTTACATGTGTATATGATGTTGTTGTTAGTTCCTTTCGCTTTGACAATCTACCCCCTCGATCTATGAAAATAACTTATGCTTTCTGCAATTTGAGTTACATTTAATTTAGTTTTTACATTTACAAATATGAATTTTATAATCTCCACAACAAAAGCTTTGTTAGTTAGCTTTTATTTTATTTTTCTTTTTACACACCATATATTTACTATTTTTAGCAATTAACAGAGAGAGGGATTCACCATAAGTAAAGTAACAATTTATTTTTGTATTTGGTTTTACCAAAAATGCACCAAGTATAAAATACTTAGCTTATTTTGCTCATTCCTATAGGGCGTGTTATAATTTTCAAAAGCTGGTGCAAATTCTAATAAGGTTAGTCCTACAACTATAAGTAAAGGAAGATAAGTGAGAATATTACTCAAGAATATGATGATATCCATATGTTTCATTGTAACAAGGAAAACAAACATAACAGTTAATTATTAAATTAACTTTGTCTTTTTTTATTTTTCAGTTAAGAAATTGGACGGACACTTTGCTAGAGAAACTGGAAATTGGTGGAACCATGGAAGATTTTGGAGCATGGGACACTCATATGGGAAGCTATTGCCAAAATCAGCTAAGTTATAAAAAAACTGATCCGTTTATGATTGATTCTTACAATGGTGAAGAGAATTTAGGAAGGTCTTGGAGATTGGAGTTACAAAGGCGTTAAATTTTGTAAAGAGATAAAGGAAATGGTGGCGGAATGGTGGTTGGTTATAGCTAGAGACAAGAAGAGAAGTGGTAGTATGGGGAGAAGAAGAGAGATGGTAGTAAGGTGTGAAAAGTGCACCATAATACTATGGAATAAGATCAATCCACTATAAGAAAAAGCAATATTACCGATGGAATATATCTGACGGAAAAATTCTATAAAAAATATTTGTATTACCAACGGATTTTTTGGACAGGATATTTTCATCGGTTTTTTTTTTATTTTCGACAGATGTTTCTAACAAAAATTATTTTGTGAGAAATTTTTAAGTTTGCAATGGATTTTACCGACAGAATTTAATCTGTCGAAAATGTTTAAATATTTATATTAATACATAAATTGACAGCTTTGTAATGAAAATAAATTGAACTTACATTTAATTTTTTTCAAAAAAGTTAAATATGCACAAATTGCTTAAATACATATTTAGATTATTTTAAATATAACAATTTTATTCCACTAACTTTTTATTATAAAATTTTGAATTTGAAGTACCATAGAAGTTGAAATTTGTTTCTTTAAGAAGAAAAATATTTTTTTATATTAGGTAGGTCAAGCTATTTAATTCAGTAATTCTTAGTGGATCAATGAATTCAATTTTATTTTACTATTAAAAACTTTCTAATTTATTTTTATTATCATAAATTAATTTTGAGTTAATTGTATTTAGTACAAATTAATGGAAAATTTGAATTCCAATAAATTGTTATATATTTATGAAAATAACTATTTTTAAAATTTGAATATATGGTATTAATAATAGTATTTTTTAGGTTTGGTTAGATATTTCTTAAGAATTGACTTAGTGAAATCCCATATTTCATATATAAGCAGCCATCAAGGCGGCAAAAAAAATCCGCTGACAGAGTCAGAGATTTCTTAACAATCGAGTCGCTCCTGAAATAAGACAAGACAGGATTTATTTTGACAATGTTTTGTCCTTATTTGTATCATATAATTAAAATTGTATCATTTAATTGATATTCAATATTTTCATAAGTGTTAACTTATCGAATATTTGCAAACTTTAATTTAAGAAATAAATTAATTTAGAATGGGAAATGTTTACATTAATGCTTTTTTTATTAAGATAAATGATATTGTGAAAATTAAATTCTGAATTTAAATTAAATAATCATAAAACATTTTACTAATATGCAATATTCTATTGATAATAATAAGCTTATGTATAAAAATAGCAAATTCTAATATTTGTTTTCTACATTTTAGAGTGAAAATTTTACGATTATGAATAGGAATTTAATTAAGTTAAACATTAAAATTTGAACAATAAATGTATTTAAATATTTCTTTAAATTTTAGAATGATACATTTATTTAGTAAAAAAAAGAATGATAAATTTAAGACAAGTGAATCATATTTATTTTAAATCAGATAATTGTACAATTAAAATTATTTATAAAAATATTTTATATAAAATTTAAAATGTTAACGTCATAAAAAAATTAATTTTTTTAAAAAATCATATGTAAAAGTGTTTTCAAATTTTTATTAATTATTAATTTTTTTCTTAGTTTTGTGTGAACTTATGGACAAAAAATGTAACATATTTTAATATTTTTATTTTTTTATGTGAAAATTTAATACACAATGTTTGAATACTTATTTGTATTCATTGTCATAATTTTAGATTATTTGATACCAAAATAAAATATTATCATTATACTAGTTTTTATTATATTTCACATATTGGAAGTTATCAATAATAGACACATCTTAATCCATCATAATTAAAAACATTAGTAAATTTAAATTTGTAGTATATAAATATAATTATAAATGACATTATATTAATGTATAATATACGATTGAAGTAAAACATATTTCGTTGTATCTTTATAGTATAATGATAAAATAAAATTTTGATATGTCTTATAGTTTTCTGTTTAAAAAAACCCTATCTTAAAGTAATTTTTTTAATTATATATACATTTGATAAAAATTAATTTAAGATTAAATATATTTTTTTAAAAATGGTAAAATTTATTATATTATGACAAAAAATCATGCACATACATATATAAATGTGTACTATATTGTAACTTTTTGCTAAGATACCACTTCTTTTTTAAATACAATTGTCAGTTGATTATGTAAAAGAGTGAAGATCAAGATTTTTTTGTAATTTCATATAATTCCTTTTAAGCTTCTTTTTAATTATCTTGTATAAATTTAATTATTAAATATTAAATTGATAAATTTAAATAATAATTTAAGAAAAATTAATAAAGATAATTGATTTATAATTAAGTTAGACAAAATGAACATAAATAATGCCTATTATAAAAACATGATAGTAAAAAAATTCATGTGTATTAAGAAAAGACAATAAAATGCTTGTGTTTTAATATTCTAGTTCTATAATAATCAAATTTTAAAAATAAAAATGAATCTTAAATCCAAATTTTTTCTTCAAATGAATAATGTTGTGTACTTTAATTGTAAATTTGGTAAATTTTTATATTTTACCGCCGAACATTTTTTTATAAACAAACTCTGACACGGAGTAAAAATTACAGTTAAATTGTATTGCAGAATATTTTTAAATTATTTTTCTTTAGAGGAAATATCTATGAATAATAAAAATAATGACTTAACTATAAAATACCACTTTTATTTTTAGATATCACTTTGACTTGATTATTTAAAAGAGTCAAAGTCAAGTTTTTTTTTTCAATTTAATATCTTTCCTTTTAAGCTCCTTTTTTAATTATCTTGTATAAACATAATAATTAAATATTATATTGATAAAGTTATAAAATAATTTTAAAAACATTATTTAATGTAATTAACTTATAATTAAGTTAGAAAAAAATTAATACAAATAATTAAATTATAAAACATCATATAAAAAAATCCATATGTCTATTAAGTAAAGAAAAAGAAAACAAAATGCTTATGTTTTAGTGTTATAGTTTTATAATAATGTGAATTCAAAAGTAAAAATTTGGGCTATTAAATCTTAAATCCGAGTTGTCACTTAAAATCAATAATCTTGTATACTATAATTGTATAGAATATTTAAAAATTTATATCTATTACCGACAAACATTTTTTACTTTTTAATTAAACTGTGAGAATGAGTAAAAATTACAATTAAATTAGTATGTAGAATATTTTTAATTTTTTTTTAGTAAATATATATATATATATATATATATATATATATATATGAATATTAAAAACAATGCCTTAACTAATGCTTAATGGAGGTCATGCGAGTACATAACGCTCACATGATGGATATTTATACGGCAGGATCTAATAATTATTTTGTTACTAATCGGTGTTCGTCTTATCACATTGTCATCTATTAGAAAATATAGTTATAAGAATGATATTTTTGTAAAAAAAAAATATATTTGGAATGCACTAAAAATAATCATTTTTTTATAACAATGAGGTATATAGTTTTTTAAAACACACACATATATTATTCCTAGTCTATCTATTAACTTAGTGAAAATTATTTTTCTCCTCAAAAAATTTAATGTTATAGAATAAATAAATTTCATTTTATAATAAACATTAAAATATTAATTCCACATCTCATTGTAAAAAAAATTTACGCAATATAAAAATCTTTAAAATATAATATTGTATTAATATTATATTAACTATGTCATTATCTATTTAAATATAATAATCATTTATGTAATTATATTTCTGAGTATTATCCTTCGGAATTGGGAACCTAACACGGTAAAACTACGTCATTTTCATTTAAATATTTTCATGTAATAATCAACATTAAAACTACGCCGTTTTCATTTCGTAGTCTAAAAAAATCACTGCAACTCAATGAAGACATAGTTGGTTGAGACCCTAACACGCTAAAAGCCAATTGGGAACCCTAAAGCTCGAAGCACAGCATTGCCTAGACCAAGTTTTGCCACAGCCTTCGTCGATGCACAGCCTTGCCTACGCCATTCTTGTGCTTCTCAATCACTGACTCAGGTGTGCTTCTCTTTCTCCCATCTTAGCTAATTGCATTTTTGATTCATTTAAAAGGGGAAAAAATGGTCATGGGCACTTTGTATTGCAGAGACGTGGAGCTCAACACCTACAAAGGGAAGGTTCTTCTCGTAAATCAACATTTTCTCTTGTAGATTCAGCTTAAATCAAGAGTACGTCCTTTACTTTCTCAGTTCCTAACTTAACTTTTGCAAACATTGTTAGATCCAGCTTAAATCAAGAGTATGTCCTTTACTTCCTCAGTTCCTAACTTAACCTCCTTTAACTCTCTAGGAATATGATTGTTCCATAATAGGAATCCATGGTCACCAAAACCTAATTCAGTTCAGCTTTATCCCTTTTTATTGACAAATCCCCCTCCCTCTTGATATTGATTACATTTCCTTATGTTGTCTTCATTAATTAATCCATTTTTATATTTATGTTTAATGGAGTTTGAAGGATTTTGCATTAATGTTGTCTTGCAGCCCAAGAGTGTCATTTTCTTGCTACAACATTCCTCATCCTTCACATAATCGTGTTAATATCAGAGTCCAGACAACATGTAAGTAACTACGCAGCATCGTGGTGGATATAATGTGATTGTGACTGTGATTTGCAAATTTGTTTCCACAATCTAGTGCCATGAATATAATTTTGTATTTAAATCACAAGAGTAGTGTATACTTAGCCACCAAAATTGTGTTTTGTTAGATAATCTTGATTGTCAAGTCTGATATTGATATTTTAAAATTAAAAATTAAATAGTTGTTATACCAAATGGGACACATAGTAACAACCACTGTATGTGATTTTGAAGAGAGAAGAAAAATCCACTTTGGGTATTCAACCCAGTTATTATAGGAATTATGACTAATTATAAGTACGAACCTAAGTTTGTTATACCAACCAAAGATATGAATATAATTAGGACCAGAACTTAAGTTTGTTAATTAAAATTGGTAAGATGATACTAGAGAAGCGTTAGTGGATAAAATCCTAAAGGATTTACACTACTAGATGAGGGCATGTGAATTGGATAAACCTTGTGCACAGAACATTGAGTCCATTAGCATTAATTTACCTGGTTGCATTGACTTCGTACATCACCCTGCACATCTGTGAGAACATTGGTAGAAGAAAGTTTAACAAATCCATATGAGAAAGCCTTGAAGAAGTAGTTCTGATCCATGGCAAACCACATGACAAACGATGATGTTCGAGGATCTCTAGAGATGCTGGAGTCAATACCAAACAAACCTCTCCCCATCATAATAATGCCAGTAATACTAGTTGTCAAATATAACTAGGGTTATGTCATTAGGCACGAATGTAAAGTTTGTCAAAGGAATCTCAATTAGGCATGCTAGTCTTAGAAAGGCTTGAAGCCCAAAATCCATCTTGTCCCCTACCCTTGGATCATACAATCTACCAACAATGTTGAAGCAGAGTCCAATCCCTAGTGTATGTGCACCTACCAATAGTTACAATCAATAACAAATAGTTAACATTTTTTAACACCTTTAAGGTTGACCTGCATTAAACCTTTCATTTCAGACCTAAGACTATGAGGTAGGTAGTTGGAGTCCAACAAAATTGAGGCATCACATCCCTGCATGAAAATAAACACAACATATATATGAACAACAACAACAAGTGAGGCTTTTGCATAAACCTTAAATGAAACAAGAACATTGTCTGTCTCTGAGGAACAAAATAAAGGACAAAAAGAGAGAAGCTAGAAACACATGACCAGCAACAACAACACAATGACCAACTACATCACCAGCAACAACAACAAAATGACTAACAACAAGATGATCAGCAAAGGGACTACATCAATGACTATTTTGATTATTGACTAGCAACATTTTGTGATTATTATTGACATATTAGAGATGGTACTTTTATTTTACATTTATTTTGCATTTTAGTTACTTTTTTTAACATTTATTTGGGACTAATGAATTTGAATATTTCATTAATTGCATGTATATGTTAGTTTCAATATTGACGTTAAATAATACAAATGAAAAAAATATATTCATAAATAATTGACGTTAAATAAAAAAATTCAATACAAAATCATAGAAAATATGTTGCTAATGTCCCAGGAGTGTATTTCTGACGGAAAAATTCGTCGGTAAGTTCTGATGGATAGAGTGGGAAATCTCTAACTTTTTTGTAGGAAATTTCCCACAGATCATTATCGACGGATATGTCTATTGGAATTTTCTACAACCATTTTACCGATGGATTTATGTCCGTCGGAATTCCGTTGGAAATTTCAATTCACCGATGGAAATTTTCTACAACTTTTTTTTGGTAGTGATCTAAAGGTTATTAATTTTTGTACATACACAAGAAAGTTTACCATAGCCTACGCCTAAAATGAAATACGAGTTAACAAACTTTACACTATTGGATTTGAAACAACATGACCCTATAGTTCTTTTTGACCTACAAGTAATCTTGCTGTGTTCCTAAATTCTCTTCACCACTACAAGAATCAATCATAAACAGGTCAATTTTTTTATTAGCTAAAATTATAATATTAAAAAGAGCACCAGGGGTGCCAACCCATACACAATGTAATTGTGCCATCAAATTATATTCCTTGGTTACATGGATCAATGGTTGTGCATTATTATGACATTAATTGTTCTAGAATATTGAACAAACACTCCTAACTAGCATTAATTACATCCCACCAATTTAGCCATCACAAAACCAAAAAACACATCCCATGAAATAAGCAATCATATTCACAATGATACTACACCAACCACTGTAAATATTCTCATTGATCTGCACAATCAATCGAAGTAATCAAGGATCTCTTATGGAGTTGCAATCCCTAAAATAATCCATGAGTAGCTCTAATTTACTCATCAAAAAATCCAAAATAAAAAAACAAGAAGATGTCTTCTTTGATCTCTTCACGTGAGAGAGCCATCCAGAATTTCCTCTCTTCTTCTTCTTTGTGCACTTCGACGCGACGTTGTTGTTGTTGTCGTGGAATTCTTTGTTGTTGTTGTTGGCATTGAGGTGGTGGGCGAAGAAGGTTTGATGATGATCTTGAGGAAAACCTTAAGGAGGAGCGCAAGTCTGCGGGAGCAAGGTTCCACCACTTTTGGAAAGAGTTGTCGTCGTGCAGTAGTAGTGGTTTAAGGGGAAAGGATAATTGGTATTTAGTGGTTCTAGATCCAAGGGAGTGAGGAGATGAGTTGGGGTCAGGTTCAGAGGCATGATCGAGAGGGAGCTAGGGCAGTTGTGGCGTTGGTGGTAGGCGACAGTGATGTTGTTCTTGCCTCATTTCAAAAGGGGGAAGGTGAAGTTGTGGGAACTTTGCCCAAAATGCCACAATTGGCAAAAAAATAACGCAATCTGCCACACGGCCAATAAAATTTGCTGCAATGCCACGGGGCATACCTCGCAGGATACAGAAGCGATTTTCGTGGCTGATGTGGCGTGTGACGATTGGCTGGAAAAGAAGGCGCTGACAGGGTTGAAGCTCGCTGCAATTGGCTGCGAATTTGGTGTAATCCGCTGACACCAGTTGCGAGTTACGTGGCAATTAGCTTCGCTTGGGTTGGCAGCGGGAATCAGCTCTCCGGACATGTGGCGCTTGGACATCGCATGTGGCACCAGCGAATTCAGCCTTGGGACCACTATAAAAGGAGTCACTTTCAGAGTGTCTCCCTTCACCCCCTCAGCTTGCTTGCTTGCTCCCTCAGCAGACTTCAAGGTTAGCTTTTTTTTTTTTTCTGTCTGTATTTTTTATAATTAGGTAATTTATATTTTAACTTGTTAATATATTTATTTTTTATATAGTTTTGGTTTATTAAATAATATTTATGTTAGAGATTTAAAATATTAGGTTAGAAGATATTTAATGTTAGTCTATAATTATTTAACTAGAAATTATATGATGAACTTATACAAATATTAGACTGAATTTTGTTATGTTAAAGTATTTAATTTAATTTATTTAAGTAAAAATAATTTATAGTAACATTAAGCAAATAAATTATATATTATAGTTGATAAATGTAATTAGTTTTGTGACGTTCATGATTAGTTATTTTGTTTAATTTATGTGTTTTTATTTTTGTAATATAGTAATTTGTATTTTAATTTGTGAATATATTTAGTATTTATGTAGTTTTAGTTTGTTAAATACTATTTATTTTGGAGATTTAAAACATTAGGTTAGAGGATATTTAATGTTGGTATATTATTATTAAGTGATGTAATATATATTGGATTATAGAAATATTAGAGTGATATTTTGTAAGGTTAAAGTGCGTAATTTAATTTATTTAAAAAAATTTAATATATAGTAACATTAATCAAATTAAATTAAAAAAAAGGGAAGTCCTGGAGCATCACATAACTTCAAAGTCGTGAAGCTCCATACGACTTCTAATAAAAAAGAAAAAAAGGAAAAAAGGAAAAAAAAGAAATATTATTTGATTAATTTGTTTGTCTAATTTATTTAATAAATATAATAATTTTAGTTAATTATGATAATAAAATTTTATAGTAGTAGTTGTAAAATTAATATAAGATATAATTTAAAAAATGTTGTTTGTTTAATTTAATATAATTTATATTTTTTTATAATTTGAATAATTTGAAAAGGCAAATAAATTTAATTTTTTGTAATAACACATGAAAGTTTAATTTGAAAAATAAAATTTAAATTTAATTATTATAATATATGAAATAATAATATTAAATTTAATAAATAAAAATATAAATTTAATATAAACAAATAATACAAATTAAATAAAAATATAAAAAACTATAAATAATATTCAATTATAAAAATCAATTAACAAAATAAAAAATAATTATAGATTTTTAAAAAATATTTAAAAATATAATATTAATAAAATTAATTAAATAAAGTATATTAAATAGATTAATATATTACATGTGGACAATCGTAAGGATATATACGACTTTAAAGTCGTATATACCATTACGACTTTAAGCAGAATTTTTTTACTTTTTCTTTTTACACCCGATTATGATTTTACAGTTCAGGATTTTGATTTTAAAGTTCACTAAGATTACTAAATGCACCTCCTTATTTTATAAGTTTCTACGTAAATATGAAAATGGCTAATTGCACCATGTATTTATTAAGAATAAAAATTTGTAATTTCCTACTCAATATATAAACAAATTTATTTACCTTTTCAAATTACTCAAATAATAAAAAAATATTAAACTAATAAAAAGGCTTTTTAAATTATATTAAATCAAATAAATAATTACTTCAAATATATGTTATATAAAAATATATTAAATTAAATAAATAATTACGTTATCGCAATGGCCCTTTATGCACGATAATTTGTCTTATTTGCAATTTAGCATAACTCGGAGTACTCTGGAGCAAGGTCACGTCCAGGGAGGGCGGGACTGGAGCACAAACACGTCCAGGGAGGACGTGATTAATCACGTCCAGGGACGGCGTGACTCGACCTGGATGACGTCTGTAGTGGGCGTGTTTGAACACGTACAGGCACGACGTGTTTGATTGCTACACATATGTAATTAGTTTCCAAATTGCTGCATTTTTTGTATTTTTTTTAAAATTGTAATTAATTAATTTTTTTGCCCCCAAATGTTAATTATGTTTGTAAAAATTCATCAACAAAATCAATATATTTAATTAGCAAAATTAAAATAAATATATGTTATTTCATGTTTTACAAGTTCAAATTATTACCAAAATATTTTCATCCAACAATCAACCTATCAAAATTAAAATTTTAGCATTACTACAAAAATTTACAAAATTAATTACATTAGGATATTAATTTGTTTGTTAAGTAACGTATATAATTTGTTAGACAGACTAGACTTTTGTTGTTCAAGATTGTTTTTTAATTTTACATGGAAAAATTTAGATAGAGTAATGGATCACGATAGGGGTGTTCACGGGTACGGGTCATCCGTGAACCTGAACTGATCTGAACTGTTTGGGTTGAGTCATTTATATATTTGGGTCAAAACCGAACCGATCCGATCAAAATCGATCATGTACGGATTGGGTCACGGGTTTAGATTTATAGATCCGTTGACCCGATCCGTTAACCCATAATAATAATATAAATTTTATTATTTATATATATATATATATATTAAATTAAATTAAAAATTAAAAAATTATTTCTCCCCATAATGATGACATAGTGATACAAAGAATGACAGTAAATATGTAGTTAAAGTTTAACAAATATTGAGAAAGTGGTGGAATTAACTACCTTTTGTTTGTTGCTATTTTCCTTGATCCTTGTTATAAATGTGAGTACATTCAATTTTGTTTTAATCGTATGTATGGTATTGAGAAGAGCATGGACATGATAAAAATATTGAAATACCTCATTCAGAAACTGATTCAACAATATGTACTAGAATATCTTATTTCTCATTCTAGTAGCAATTCAGCTAATTCTAGTACATTGGCTTCAAACACGGTCTCGCAACATAATGATGTCAAAGGTGATAAGGATGATGATTGGGATGATGAATGTAGAATGAAAATCAAGAAAAAACAGGGTGAGGTACACAAAAATGAGTTAGATAGGTATTTGGAGGATGATGTTGAAGATGACCACCCTGAGTTTGACATTTTGAATTGGTAGAAATTGAAGACATCCAAATATTATATTCTTTTTTGTATGGCTAGAGATATATTGGTCATTTCTGTATCTATTGTATCATCTAAGTCTGCATTTAGTACAGGGGGTAAAATTCTGGATTCATTTTGTAGTTCCTTGAGTCCTACTACTGTTGAAGCTCTCATTTGTGCCCAAAATTGGCTTAGATCTAAAAAGCAAAATGTTAATGACTTGCAAGTTGAAATAAATGAAGCAGAAAAGAATGAATCAGGTGTGTAATCCCTTATTTCATTTTTTCTTTGTATAAAATATCAATTAATTTTTGTCCTAACGGGGTTGTGTTTAAAAAGTTGTTTGGTTTGGCTTTAAATACTTTTAATATTGGGTCTCCAAGTGTTGAAACTATAAGTGCTGGAACTTCTTAATGTATTACTTTCAGGTATATTGTTATTTGTTTCACTTTTTTTTTTCATATTTTGTTTACCGTGTTTATAATATTAATGAATCATATTTTGTTCATTTGTTTGTTTTAACAAATCTGGTTACAACAAATTTGATTATAACAAAGCTTAGTTTGTAAGAAATAGTTGTGATTTAGACTATTATAGTAAATCTTGTTTAACAATCTTTTGTTTTAATTTATATTATAAGTCTATTTTAGAATATTATGTTGATGATATTAAATGAATCAATTTTACTACTTTCATAAATTTGATAATATTGTGTTAATTGTATTGAATATTTGAAAGAATCATGATATAAAATAGTAGTTCTAAGAAAAAAAAATTAAATGGGTAACCCGTTAAACCGAACCGAACCGAACCGATTATGAACGGGTTGGGTTGGGTTTCAATTTTTTTTTCCTGAAAACCGAACCGATCAAATTTGATTGGGTTGGGTCCTAAATTTGGCCAA
This sequence comes from Glycine latifolia, assembly GCA_013407115.1. NCBI lineage: Eukaryota > Viridiplantae > Streptophyta > Magnoliopsida > Fabales > Fabaceae > Glycine > Glycine latifolia. Next base: position 20,314,867 of record CM023960.1, read on the forward strand.
AACCGATCCGAACCGACCTGTGAACACCCCTAGATCACGATCAGCATGTTCCACCGACACCGTCGGATGCATTAAGCGTCATTGACCCAGGTCCATCGATACGGAGTCTCCTTACACTACAGCAGAAACATATATCCACGTATGTATGGAATTCTCAGGGTGATCCGACCATGCGGGATCGTGTACTTAATGTTCGGCATGCCGCAACACACAACCATGCAGCTATACCTGTGGAGATCCACCCGTGGCTTACACAAGCTGGTTTTTATCACGTTGCGCGTCTGCGCAATCATGAGGTCCACATACCTGCAATGTTGTGTTCACTTCATATTAGTTGGTTTCATTGTATTGTCACATATACGTTATTGTTATGTTAATTTTATGTTTTCAGATTGACCATCACCTTGTCTCAGCGCTTGTCAAGCGATGGCGTCCAGAGACACGTACGTTTCATATGATGATGGGTGAGGTGACAATCACCCTGGAGGATGTACATCATCTGTTGGGGCTCCCGACTGATGGTCATGTTGTTTGTGGTCGTCACGGACGACATAACTTTCGGGCTATCATTGGTGACCTGTTAGGGGTTGAGCTGACTGCTGACTGTGATTTGTAGGGCGGCTTGTTAAACCTTCATTTTCTGCGGGAGCAGTTTGATGTTTATGAGGTCCACTCAGCCACAGAAATAGGACGTTGGAGATACACTCGTGCATTGATATTGCGCATATTAGGCGGTATGTTATTTGTTGACACCGCTTCAAGCTTCGTCCTAGCTCGTTACTTGTTATATCTGGATGTTTTCGAGCGCACAAGCACATTCAGTTGGGGCTCTGCGGTTCTTGTAGCATTATATAGGGAGTTTTGTAAGGTGACAGGTCCATCATGTCGTGAGATAGGTGGATGTGCTTTGTTGTTGCAGTTGTGGGCTTGGACACGATTCCCGACCATCTCTCCTAACCTTTCTACGGTGGAAGACCAGGAGGTCATACAACGCGAGATATATGCGCACAGGTATTGGTTTATCAATATGTTAGTATTCGATGTTTTGGTTGTATTTGGAGTATATGTTGGTTATTCAACGTTTATGTTGTTGCATATTTAATGTATATGAAATGTGACAGAGCGTATATACCAACATTCACAGATATCGGCATCATATTGATGTCATGCGTAGGAGAGACATCCGTTGGAGGCCTTATGAGCTTGTAGACATAGTCCATCCACCGGATGTGCACATGGCGCGAAGATGGTTGGCTGTTTGTCCTCTTATCTGCTATGAGATTGTCGTCTACCAGTAGCCAGATAGAGTTATGCGTCAGTTTGGGTTTGACCAGCCAATTCCAGACGATCCTATTAATTGTAGTGAGCTGCTGACGATTAGCATAACGGGTAAGACAGACGTGGATTGGACTCACCGCCATGCTTTCTTTATTGGCCAATGGGCAAATAGAGACGCCCTTGTGTTGCATAACGTTCAACCTATGCGGAGAGATGGGTACCTATCCGCCAACAATGAGTACATGCAGTGGTATTACTCAATTACACGTCGTTGGATGACCCGAAGAGCCGCTTTGAATGCACATGTGGTACGCATGTTACTTGTAGTTGTGTAATTTGCAAGTTAGTTTACATTTTATATTCGCTAATAATTATTCTTGTGCAGGCGGATCGAGCAGAGACAGTTGTACACATGCTTTCACCTGAGGCGCAGGGTGCGTTTAACATGAGTCAGATATACCAGGAGGCGGTTCGAGTGCTGGTCGCATGCGATGATGTATACAGACTAACAGATCCTGGAGATGCTGCAGCACCACCCGTGCGACGTCAGATCTAGGCCCCTCCTCCAGTTGTTCGTCGCAACCGACGAGCGCGTCACGAGGGGTTACCCTTCACCACTCCATTCCGCCAGTTGCAGACACAGCAATGGTTGTACCGCCTATTCCTCCACGTCCTCCGGGCATGTTCTACGCACCTGGGTACCCTTCGAGGCTACCCCAGCAGTACTGGTGGCCGCCACAGTATGTTCCTGGATCACAGTACCCCCCCTGGATTCCCGGACCGTCAATGCTGCAAGCCGAGGTCCCATATTCATCATACCCCATGTATGAAGCTGGGCCTAGTACAGTTGGACCTACGTCAGTTGGGCCTAGCTCTTTTGGTTTGCAGTCCACACCCAGATCTGACACATTTGAAGATTATTACAGGCCCATTGCTCCAACGCCTCGGTCAGAACAGCATCATATTTTTTTGACGCCTCCGGCACATTCGTCTCAGTTAGTACATTCTCCCAGTTTCGGACAATATTCGACGGATGAAATAATCGCGACAATGGATCAGGGACATGAAGACAATGATGACGATGGTGCTTATGACGCTGACCACATCGTTAGGCGAAATCCGGTTAGGGGAGCGCGATTTCGATGCAATATGTCACCGTACGAGCATGACATGAGCCGCAGTGGAGGATACCATGCGAACGATGACTAAATTATTAATTCTTATCCATTAAACTGAGACTAGGATGGTGTTTAATTATATGTTATTTGTATGTTGTATGCATCACTATGTTGGACTATATGTAGTTATCATTATTTAATGTATTATGCAGACAATTGAGGCTAATCATATTCGATAATTATTGTTTATTAAATACTGAAAATGGTTAACATAAGTATAACCACCAAGAACATCATTGGTTCTGACTGCATGAAGGGCAATTACGCCTATTGTGACCGACAACCTTACAATGACCACATTTTGTTCGAGTCGTCGAGCCTTCCCACGAATCCATCTCATTGCGTATGCGTGTAGTCTTTGGCCTTCCTTTTTTACGTCTCAATCTCTGATCTGGTATAACAATGGGTGGTACTGGTGGTGGTATGAAGTCCTCATTCCCAATAGGAAACCACTGCGGTGAATAAACTTGACATTGATACGCTGCACTATATATAGGATCTACATATTGTCTGGGATCGTGGTTTGTAGATCGACATGCTGCAATAACATGACTACACGGAAACCTATATGCAGTGAACTCACCACATTGACAATTCCGTTTAGCTAACGAGACTGACCATTTTTTACCGCCCGTATGAGTCTGTATGTTGTACGTCTCTTAAACCTCAAATTTTGTCTTAACTGAGTCAAAACAATTGACATAGTGTGTTGCCGATTTATCAACCGCCCTCATATATTTTTTCCATGCTAATTTGGAGAAATGATTACCTCTCGCCATCTCCTCACGGGCCTCTTGACCATGTTGGACAAAGTATGCTACTAATCGAGCGTATGTGAACCGGACAAGGGACGTAATTGGAAGGCTTCTGGCTCCTTTAAGTACCTTGTTAAAGCACTCTGAAAGATTGGTTGTCATGTGACCAAACCTTCTTCCCTGTTCGTCATAAGTTATACTCCATTTCTCCTTTGGGATATTATCAATCCATGCTGTTATTTGAGGGCTTGATTCTTTGAATGTTTCTAATCCGGCATCGAAATCTAGGCGCGAGGTTGTATAGGCTGCTTATACAAACACGATGTATAAATCAACACATAAGATGAATATAGTAACGACATGTAAAAACATTGTTGAACTTGTGATTAAAATTACTCACCAAATGGTGAATGCAATAAACATGGTACGCCCTTGGCGGATGCCATCCCAGTTCGACATTGTTTACCGCGGCAATTATGCCGGCATGTCGATCTGAAATAAGACAAATTCTCTCTTTCTGCGTAACGTGTATCCGAATCAATGCCAAAAACCATGATCAGTTGTCGATATTCTCACTGGAAACAATCACAAATGCAATTGGAAGGACATAATTGTTTCCGTCAACTGATGTTGCAATGAGCAGTGTTCCCCGGTATTTCTCATACAAATGGGTTCCGTCGATGCTTATAACTGGTTTACAATAATTGAAAGCATCGCAACACTGTTTGAATGTCCAAAACACCCTATTGAACACCTTAGCACTTCCATCGACTTGCCCATCAATAAAATGGTCTTTCAAATCCAGCTTGTATGCAGACCCAGGAGAAAAATTTAACATGTAACCCAACCACCTTGGCAAAAACGCATACGACCCATCCCAATCTCCGAAAATATGAACAATGGCTTTTTGCTTTGCCTTCCATGCCTTCTTGTATGATATATGAAATCCCAACATTGTAGTTATCTTTCTTGAATTAACCCAATTTTAACACTGGGATCCTCCCTAATCATTTCTGCATTTTGTCAAACAATTTTAGATTAATAAATGTTAGCAATAATCGGACTTCAATTTAATGTATTTTAAGTACCTAAGATCAACGAACATATCAAATTTAAGTCAAGCTGCTTGTGATCTTGAGAAAGATTCTGACCGACGCATGTGTGTTGGTTGTTCCATATGCCAACAACTCATTCAGTGCCACCTTTTTTTTCATATGCCCTCATCCTCCATGGGCAACCGTCAAAATGATTTTCACAAACCATAATAAGCCTTTTTGTATCACTTTTTTTACAACCGTAGTGTGATGCTCAGCCATACAGTATTGTTTTATTGCCATTTGAACATCCCGCTTGCTCTCAAACACCTGGTCCTTATATAGCTCTTGACCTATCTGCCAGTTAGGTATTCGCACTCCTTGCATATCCTCGGACTCCTGATTTGGGTATGCCCAATTAATATTTGTGTAATGTCTTATGTCAGACCAAAATGGAATGTTCTCCTCTCCTATATGATGAGACATTAAGCACATTGTTCATTAAACCTGCAAAAATTTGAACACTACTGACTGACAATACAATGTTCATCCATACCTGCAACCGAAGGCTGCTCTTGCATTCTGACAATGCCTGGAGAAGGAATAGGAAAAGCACGATCGAAATCACCATCTACGTTGGTATCTGATGAATCACTGTTTGGAACAACACCTTCATCTACCTCGTCCTCAGAACTATCCAAAGGCCAACAAGGGTCATAGGCCGGCACCATTTCATTCTCCGCTGCTTGACTAGGTGGTCGTGGTGTGGGTGATATATCCCTATCTTCGTAATACATTTCTTGGGTTTGTTGGGTTGGTAGTGGTGGTGATGGGGACACATCTCTGTCTTCGGCATTAACCTGCGACTCTCTGTTAATGTCAATAAAGCCAGTGTGGGTTGGACACAATGTTGACTGCTTGATTGTCCACCGCAGTTTAATTTCGCATACAATTCGATAAATCTAGGGTTTTCTCCGTCGGATATGCATGCGTCTGTAACTAACGCTACATCGTCATCATCTACAATATTCACACCAACCCACTGCACCGGGTTGCCCGATGCACATCTAGCAATCAATCGAGAGACAGATTGTCCGCGTTGTAATTTCAACTTCTTGTAAATAATTTTCATTAGATCACGATGGCTACATCCTGGGGGCATGCGAAACATTTTACTTTCTCCTTCAAATATTTGACCATTAGGTCCAACATATCTACTCCCATTATAATACACAATGGTGATAAGACCATTTCTATTACTACTCATTTTGTGGTAAAAAAAGGCAAATATAACAGAACAACGTCTTTTGGACTAAAAATGAATAAACCAAAATCATTGAAGATGCTGCTGATTTAAAAAAAAAGGGTGTAGTAAATAGGAATAACTTCCCTGTGTCATGCAGTAAAACATGTCACCTAATTCACTTTCCCAAAGTGATTGGGGCTGAAAAATGACAAAGCAAAATAAGGGTGTAAATAGTAATAACTATAAATTAAAAAAAGGGTGTGATAATTGAATATGTCTGCTGATTTAAAAAAAAGGTGTAAATAGTAATAACTTCCCTGTGTCAATAGTAATTATTAATTTTTTTATTTTTTAAATAAATTGCCCCCATTAACCCAAGGTCCTAGATCCGCCACTGATCACATTTTTAAACAATTATGAATTAATTGACCGATCACATGATTTTGAACATAATTAAGCTAACAAGTATCTAAAAATGTTTAAATTTATACAAATATGTATGCATAATCAATTTAAATAAGTAAAAATATAAATAACAATAACTTAGGATAAAAATATAAATTTTAAAACTATATAAATAATTAATATTTCAGAAGAAAATATTAATATGAAAAAAGTTTAAATGTTAATCAAGTTAAGAAAAATTATATGTAAACAATCAATAATTTGAGAATGACTGAGACTTTGATCGTACTGCCACTATTTAAAAAAAATTACTTGAATGTCACTGTGCCAAAGTGTTTGATGCTGAAAAATGACTAACCAAAGAAACACAACATATACTGAGTTTTGTAAAAATCAAACATAAAAACGACGCAATTTTTTAAAACGTGTGATATCCAACGTTTTTGCTGAACAAAGGGGGGGGGGGGGTATATATAGCACTAAATTCGCTGCCTTAAGCTAGAAAATATGTCATGTAGCACGCAATATTCACTACCTTAAGTTGGAAAATATGTCACGTAGCACGCAATGTCCCCCAGCAAATTAATAGGAGCCTGCCACGTGGCGAAGCGTCAGAAATCCACCAAATTCGCTATTGGTCCAGGCGTAATTAACACAGTACCTATTTCGCTCATCTTAGTAGCGAATTTTGTCTGCCAATCCGCTTGCGCCAAGTCAGCCTTGGGAGTTCGCTAATGCTAGTCACGAAATATGTGTCATGGAATTCTGGCCAATTTTCTTCCATGCGTGGCATTATGGCTAATAATTTCTCCATGTGTGACATTTTGGCCAAAGTTTCGAAGTTGTGTAGAGGTGGTGACTTCACCGGAGCTGGTGTTAGTATGATGGTTAAGTGTGGAGGGTACATCATAATACCATGGAATGAGATCAATCTAAAGGTTGTTATTTTTTGTTAACCATACACAAGGAAATCTAGTTCCATGGTAGAACGCGCCTTCATTTTATAATATAACATACAAATTTTAATTTTTAATTATTAGGTTCCTTCAGTAAAAAAAACTCTGATCCAAGAGTGAAATAGAGTAGAGAGTAATGGATTCCAATGAAAGAATAATAGGAAAAATTAACTAATCATTATATTGTTAATTGTTAATTTTTTAAATATCAAGCATTATTGGGGCAATGCCAATGAACATGGCAACATTGTCTGGTTGTGAGTGTCACATGAAAAACTCTTTGAATGTTCTACCAGAAGGAATTGATTTCGTTGATGAGGTTCCATGTTGACTATTTCTTGTCATAAAAGATTCTTAGCCTTCTACAACCACTAGCATAATCTTATAGTCTTAAACATTTTTTAAGAGTAGAATTTTAAACAATAGTTTTAGCATTAATTTACACTTAAAAGTAACAACATACATTATGAATTTTTCTTGTATCGAAAAAACAATATGAAATTTTCAACACTGTGTTGACCACAAAATCACTTAAGTATTTTGTAAGTATAAGGTGCATCATTGTCAGGTAAAATTATACACCTCTTCATGCATAATAATAAGAGAATACATATAAATAGAAAAAAAAAATACCATAAAAAGTGTTCTTTAAGAGTATCTCTAATAATAGATCGTGTCACCATTCGTCACATGGACAAACCCATTGGTTCGCATTCGTTCGTTCGAGTGCAGCTTTTGGATCGCCGGCATGGAGAACTGTGCGCCATGATGAACTTGTTCTTAGCAGTAAAATAATTTTTTTTTATAAAAGTAATTAACAGGACAAAGAGGGAGAGTAAGGTTGTTTTGGATCTGCCACAAAAAAAACCCAAATCATTGACAGAAGAAATCATATGAAGATCACAATCAAAAGTAAAAATTAACGATTAAAAACTCCAAAATTAAAACTCAGAATCAATTAATCCCAACCAAACAATCAAACCTAGAGTGAAAACTCAATAAACGATTAAAACCCCAAAAATAAAAACTCAAAAATTAATCCAACCAAACAAGCAAATTCAGAAGCAAAGCTAAGAATCAATGCTTCCATCTTCTTCATTTGTTCATGCGATCCACTTTTCCTCTTTCTCGTTCAGTTCTCTCTCTCTCTCTCTTCACGAACCAAACAATCACACATTGTGATTTTGCAGGAGTCTCCCCCTCCGCACCATCTTCGACGCCATGGGCAGAAGCTGGATGCTTGCGATCTTGGAGGCAGGCTTGGCGTCAATGGCAAATCTACGACCCATGAATAGGTGTAAGGACAATGTATTTAAAAAATATAATAAAAATTATCATATATATATATATATATATATACACACACACATGAAGATAAAAACAAATGTTAAAACCATAAATTTCAAGCAAGAATTGTCATCGCTTAATCAAGATGTGCCTATGCAAAAAGAAAGTAAATTGAAATGACAAGTCGTGATCAATCAAGCTACTTATTGTACAATGTAAAATAGGATCAAAGTGTCGTAAAAGAAAATATGAATCGTAGATGAAAGAAACGTGCGAGAAGAAAATAGAGAGAGTGAGAAATGAAACATATGAGATAAAAACAAAACAAAAAAACTACTAACTTTATTGGAGAAAAAATAAAAATAGGCTTTTAAATCAATATGCAAAACATTTAAGAACAGTGAGAATTAGAAATAATGAGTTCAAACACATAAAAATAAGAGATATAAATAGTAAAATAAAGAGATGCATTTCATTATCTTCACACGAAAATAAATATAGGGTACAAACATGTAAATTAGGAGCCTAAAATATAAATTTTGACACAAGTATAAGTTATTTTATTAAATGAGAGAGTGTATTTGTTCACCCTTAAAATATTTGGGTTTGTTAAGGAGGTCAAACTCAATTAGTTAAATATGATGTGTGAATTATTATAAATTTCTCACATTGCGTTCTATTAAAGTTTGGAGGACATTGGTCTTGGTGATGAGGAGTGTAGGTGGCTAGGAACGTTTTCCCTCTTTTCCCTATGGCGAATTGTTGTGAGAGTGAAACAAAAAGAGAGATTTATTTTATAAGAAAATAGTATTTTAAAAAAGAAAAGAAAAGAAATGATATTTGTTCAAAAGCTATTTATTTTTTCCATTTCCTATTGTTTGTAGCTGAATTAAAATTATTTTAAATATTTATTGTTATGAATTTTTATACTTCGTTTTTAATTTATCGTAATGTATCTTCTTAGTTTTTATTTTATTGTGAATCCTCAATTAATGTAATAATTTTTTTTGGAGAAATAAATTATGCATCAAGAATATATATTTTTTGGTATATTTATTATTTGAAAGCAAAAATACAAATGAGTTATCATTTTTAAACAAAAATATAAAATTAAAAATATGTGAAGTAACACGTGGGACATGTTATTGGACTTTTTTAAAAACAAATGAAGTTCTTAATGAGATATTTGCTAAAGTAAAAAAAAAAATTTAATTTAGATCTTAAAAGTTAATGTCTCAAGTGCAACAGATAAAAAGTGACTTAAAATCCTTAAGTAAGATTGTGACTCCAGATGCGGCACGTTAAGCCAAATCTTCATGGACTTTTTTTTGGTACATTGTCACTGGGACTTTTGTCATTACGCATTTTCGTCTCTTCTCACCTCTCAACATTATGTAAACAAGCATGAGTGATTATGAATTTTGCTTAAGGACTTTGGTGCATGCTTGTATTCAAAATAAACCATTTAAAATCATGTTAAAATATTATTTATCGTAATTTTAGGTTAATTGTTACAAGTGTCTCATATTGAGAAATTGATTTTGAATTTAAAATTAATTTTAAATTAAAACAATTTAAAATAATTTCTGCATTACATCTAATTATACTAAATTTTACTATAAACATATTTTAAAAATAAAAAACATTTAGACATAAATCACTTTACTTTAAAATTCATTTTAATTAAAACTAATTTGTTTTAAAATGAATTTCGTAAGACACACTTTGTGGGAGGTACCCACTGATAATTAGTCTCATTTGAGGTAGGCATATACCTCATGAGAATTTTGGAGTATTTTAACTTTAACGTGTTGAAAGTACGTGATAGTTAACACAATTTTTTGTAGACTTGTGTCGCTTTGCTTGCTAGGTATGATACAAAACAAAAATTAAAAAATTGTTGTCAAGATAATGCAACAAGAATAATTAAAGGCATTAAGTCCGGGGCAAACAAAAAAAAAAATCCTTATAACTATAATATAAATAAATTGTAGCATCAACGATAGAAGCTAATTACTCTATTACAGTAGTGACCAGTAAGATCGTAGCAGTGACCAACCAAATAGAAATAAAGACACGTTCGAAATCATATCACACCCAGCCATCAACCCAGAACAAAACCTAATAGACGCATACATATAATTATAAAAGGCAAATTAAAGCTTAAACAAATTCTAAGGTACTTTAGCATTAAGTAATAATATAGGTCTTCTACCAAAGCCATTTCCTTATGCATGTGTTGGTACTGGTAGTGACCCACCAGCACCGGGAATAGTGGGCAAAGAAGGGGTACCGGTGCAACCACCAGGGAAAGTGCAAAACCCGGATGGGCCAAAGCCCACACCGGTGAAGCTGGAGCCTGGGCTTGGGCTTGGAAATATCCCACCAAGGCCTCCGCCGGATCCAAGGAAGGTCTGGGGCTGATCCACATTCTCTTCCTTCAGTAATCGGCCCCCTTCAGCATTTGATGCAAGCACCAACACCACCATGGCCAACATCATCCACACCTTAGCCATTCTCTCCATTTTTTTTAAAAATAATATCTTGTTTCCTGTCTCACGCACTCCTTTTCTTTTTTTGTATTTTGAGTATGGATGATTAGAATGGTGATATCTCTTTCCCTTTTATAGTGCCAATCCTTTTGGCCTTTGCTTTTAATGCTCACCATTTCTACGTAAACGTTTAACAATTAAATGTACATGTTGTTGTCTTTCAACTTAAAAAGAAAAATATTTTTTTTGACAGACAAAAAGAAAAATATTAAACTTATACTTTTCATGCAATTTGTTTTTACAACATTGTTGTTTTTATATATTTCTATCACTAACTGTTTATTTTACACTTTTCTTTTCATTTTATCTCTCTTAATAAATACAAGAATTTTTTTTTGTTAGAGACATATGATTCCTTTTTAGTTTCTTTTGACTGGAGCATCTCTTTTAATTTAAGAATATAAAGAAAATATTATTTACACCTTAATTTTATGTTAGTGTAAAACTCTTACAGTATAAAACACAATAAATTTGTTATAATAACTTGTGATTAGATAGTAGTTCATTCGTTTTATTCAATCGAAAGTTCATGACAAATTTGAAACTCATTTAACTAATAAAGTGATAATTAATTTAAGGATATTGGTTAAAGAATAATAAGTAATTTTTTTTATCCAAAATTATAATAAAGGCATGCTTCTAATATTAAAGTCTATGCTCTTAATAAAAACAAATTCATTTTCAATTCTTTATTAGCTACCCTAGCAAAACCAATTTGAAATGTTGGAACATCTACTAATCTGCACTAGGCCGTTCTCGGTTCGGGAGTCCGTAGATGTCAAAATCATGTTCCTGCCTTCTTGGTGAAGCACAACAGACATAGTAAAGTAAATTTTAAGATAATTTATTATGATAGTTGGGAATTAATGAATTTACCCAACTAACCAAAGTTGGGGTTCAAACAAGGGTCAGGGTCCTTAAAAAACTCTGGACAATGACAAAGGAGTTAATTACATTGCCAAGTTCTTGTACGGAGTCTTTTTTTTGCTGAATGGACTTGTACGGAGTCTTACCAACTTGTACATCTACACCCGAGAGTCCAAAAGGTTTCCATAACAAAGGTTGGAGAGAGCAGTAGTAGTAATTACTAGCATACCACTTATGGTAATTGACACCCTGTTAATTTGTTTAGTCCAAAAACATTGTGAATTTGTACCACTTTATGTCTGTATCACATGGATGCAAGTATTACAGTAATTTTAATGTCTTTTATGACGCATCGTCAGTATTAATTGAGATATCAATGTTGGCAATTAAGGTGAAAGTAGATTAGAAAATTGTATGTATAATTGGAGTCCGTTACTGTTATAAGTATTTTCCATTAAAAACATACCATTAATTTTAAGTTTTTAACTTCTTAACTAAGATTATCAATAACATAATTGGCATCATACATCAAAACATAATTACATGATTTATGGAAATATTTCTCCTGTTGTCGTGTTTCTTTGTACAATAGTCGAGTACTAAAGTAGAGGAAGGGAAGAGGCGTTTGGTTCATATCGAGTTTCATGTATCTGTAAATTAAAACTTAGTAAAAATTAATAAATAATGGTCCCGGCGGGGCTCGAACCCGCGACCTTCGGCTCATAAGACCAACGCTCTAACCAACTGAGCTACGGGACCACGTATCATTAATTTCTAAATCATTTAATTATTTCATTAGAATGTCTTAGTAAATTTTTGCCTTTTTCGAAAGTTTTACAAGCTTTCACTGAATCGTTCATAAAAGATATTCGTATGATTATCCCACAAACTTACGTTCTTTTACATAAGAGTAATGGTATTTATAAATTTCACTCTTATAATTTATTTTCATCCTATTTTTGTCTCTTTCTTTTCCATCATATTTATTACTTTTCTTTTCTCTCTATCTATCTCAAATCTTCACCCCAAAATAATTTCTTTTGTCAATATTGAAGACTCTCATATTCGAATAATCAAATTTGATACTTTGATTATTTAGCCTTTAGTCTACCCAGTGATATTAAACTCGAGATTCAAATAATTCCAGAAAATGAATATCTTTATGTTAATGATATAATAGTCTAGCCTCATCTAGTGAGTATATTGTCAATTCTAACTATGAGTGTATGTTGAACTTGAAGTTACAAAATAAAGGCAATGATCATTAGTAAAGGTTACGAACGATGGGAATTGCTAAAAAACTTTGTCATCTTGTTTGGTTAATTAGTTTGTCATAAAGAATTTCTTTATAAATCTTATTTGATACAATTAGCCTTTATCTAATTCTATTATTTGCACTTGATTATATGGAGAAGAGAGTGCCATTTTTATTAAGAAACTACTCCAAGTCTAACAATGAGTTTGTATTCAATTTTACTGGAATCCTATTTTTTCAGTTTGGATAACTATAGCTAGATATGTAAGTTTACTCATGGCCAACTTTGTATTTTTTATTATTTCATCCTTTGGTGTGTGGATGTTTTAGAATATTGAAGTGTTGTCTAATAAAAGTCTTGGAATAAGCAGTGTTTTGATGAACAATCTAATAAGTAAACTGACTTGGTATGCGTTTTTTTATGTTTCTCTTAAACATTATAGTACTCTATTTGTTATCACTCGGGGTCTTTTTCTTGGTGGGGTATATAAACTCAATATTGATGACAATTTTCTCAAGAAAATTTAATCCTTTGATATATAGGACAACACGTGTCCTCAACCAATGAAAATATAAATAAAATAGTAAAATACTATTATCATAATAAAATAGTAAGAAATTTTGCTTGGTGGAGTATTTCTCCCTTGATTCTTGATTAACTAATCTTATTAAAGATGTTATCGTTTGTATCGATAAGCAATCTTGTATCATTTTAGAGATTAGGAATCCAGTTATTTCTTAATTGAGAGGTGGAGTTGGATCACACTTTTATAGAAAGGTAATTATTATGCTAATTGTTTTGCTAAAGTGGGAACAAAAATTAGAACTAATGTAAAGTTGGATTTTTTTACCAAAAATGTTTAAACATAAAACTAATTACTAAGTTAATCAATAAAATATTTATTAAAACGAGTGATTTTTATCACGCAAAAATATAAGTGATATGACCCTAAGTGGCACCTTGTACTTTTTGTTTGATCGATATTAAATACATGTTTAACAATTAAATTTGTAGATACATTTTCACTCAATTTAACGTCATCAAATTGATGCCAAATACAAAAAATGTTTCAATTATTGTTTAACCTTTCATAATATAATTGTATTTCATTGTAAACTTTAATTATAATATAATCTTCATTTTTTCACTAATATTTTATAATCTTAACTAAAAATTGTAATAAAGTTTAACAAATTACATAGAAATAAAAAAGGAATATGGGTGAGTTTTTTTAATTTTAAAAAAGTGTTTTTTAACAAAATAAATAGCTTTCTATTTTATAATCTAAAACAAGTATTTTGCATCGGTCAACCTCACAAGATGAAGCATATTAGGGTGACGAAAGTATTTATCAAAATGAGTGATTTTTACCACACAGGAATGTAAGATGTGTCATTCGACGTTAAATACATGTTTAACGATTAGATTTACAGACACATTTTCACTCAATTTAATGTCATCAAGCTACCACAAAATATAGGAAAATGTTTCAATTATTATTTAACCTTTCACTATATAATTGTATTTCATTATAAAGTTTGTAATTATAATAACTCTTCATTTTTTATTTATATTTTATAATCTTAACTAAAAATTGAAATAAAGATTAAAAAATTACATAGAAATGAAAAAGGAATACAAGTGAGTTTTTTTTATTTTATAAAAAGTGTCTTTTTAACATAATAAATAGTTTTCTGTTTTATAATCTAAAACAAGTATTTTGCATTGGTCAACCTCACAAGATGAAGCATATTAGGGTGACAAAAGTATTTATCAAAATGAGTGATTTTTACCACATAAGAAAGTAAGAGGCGTCATTTGACATTAAATACACGTTTAACTATTAGATTTACATACACATTTTCACTTAATTTAACAACATCAAGCTACCACAAAATATAGGAAAATGTTTCAATTATTATTTAACCTTTCACTATATAATTGTATTTCGTTATAAAGTTTGTAATTATAATAACTCTTCATTTTTTATTTATATTTTATAATCTTAACTAAAAATTGAAATAAAAATTAACAAATTACATAGAAATGAAAAAGGAAAATAGGTGAGTTTATTTAAATTTTTTTTAAAAAAATGTTTTTTAACAAAATAAACAGTTTTATATTTTTATAATCTAAAATATGTATTTTGCTTAGGTTAACTTGACAAGATGAAGCATAGAATGTCGTTTTGACTAGAGGACAAACAAAAAACATAAGGTGTCATTCAGAATAATGTTTCCTATATTTCTATGTGGTAAAAATCACTCATTTTGATAAATACTTTGTTGATCAATTCATGATGATAATTAATTTTAGATTTTAACCAATTTTAATTAAAAAAGTCTTAGATTATACAATTATGAATTATATACAGAATTATAGATGGTTAACACATGTGAGCAGGGATGAAATTATTTTGAAAGTCGATAAATTATTCACTTCAATGTTTCAATACAAAACAATAATGAAAAATAAAAAGATTAAAATATTTTGTTTGCAAATGCAACCACTAACACCTCTTTCTCCATATCAACGTATCTAGAAATTTGGGTGAAGTCATTTTCCTTTTCCATTCGTCAGTTTCCAATTTCCATAATGAAAAAAAAAGTTGTAGTAAAAGCATTTTTGGATTTTTGGCGTAGAGTGTGAATCAAATCAAACAATGAAATGCGATATTGCGAGAGTATGGAGAAGAAGAATGGTGTGTGACAGCAATGTGCTGTCTATGTTTTCAAACATTTCATCGGTGTCGACATTTTCTTCATCTCAGCCAGTGCTTCCAAGTGAGAGTCAGGAGGAAGAAAAAGACGAAGCAAGGGTTAAGAGCAAGGGATACACACGATTCAATTTTCCCATTCTGATTCACCACATGCCTCTCTGATATAACTTCAATTTCATAATCAATCACATCAGCAACGGTAAGTCTCTCTTTCTATTCTACCACGATCTCCAATTCAAATTTCACCTTTCTCGATCCGTCTCTTAGTTAGACCAATTCTTCAATTCTTACTCATTATATTTCTTATCAATTTCCTAAATTGAGTATAATGTATTTTGTACTGTGTTAGACACTTAGTGTCTTTTTCTGCATCGGTTGTATCAAATTGCTTTCTCTGGCAGGCTTGGTGATGGTGAAAGTGGAACCAATGCTATGAATTAAAAACCTAACAAGTGGTTGGATATTGTTATTATTGTGTTGTGTAAACTATGGGGACAGAAAACCTTGGTCGTTCAACCTTCCCTTTAAGACCACCACTTTTTGCTGTTGCACAGGGTATGACACCTTTTGCACCAACTAATGCCATGGTTGGATCAGAGCTTCCTTCATTTTGACCTACTCCACCCTTGGCATCCACACCATTTTCATCATCCCGCGCCACCAGGGCAGTTTAATGACCCCTCAATCCCTCCTCCTCCTCCTTCCAATTTCCCACCTGGTGGACCTTTCCAGCGTTTTCCAGTGCAACATTTTTCCTCAAATGCTCAAGCACCTCCCCCACATGCTACACCCTTGGGACAATCGGCAATTCAACCTTCTTCAGGTCAAACACAGTCTTTTCCTCCTTCTCTTCAGCCTCAGCCTCGACCTCGGCCACAACCACAAACGCCTTTTGTTTCAATGGGGTCTCCCCCTCCTGCACTATCGGGTTCAAATGCTCCTCCTCCCATGTTTTAGCCACCTTTTCCTGGATATGCGCAGAAACAAGCTGGTGCAGAAATGCAAGCTCCACCTATGCATTCCTCTCACCCTTTCAATCAAGGAAATTAAGGACTTGTCCCCCTGCAGCATCTTCACCTTTTCAACCTCATCAAGTAGGTTATGTTCCAAAACCCCCAATGGCTGCTCCATTAGGCATCCAACCCATGCATCACCCAGGATCTGGAGGCTAACAAAGGTACTTGAGAAATTCAAAAGTACTGAACATGCATATTACCAATTGTGCCACCTTATGAGGCAAGGCGAACACACCATAGAAGGATTCCTTCTCTCAAACTTGTTAAAGGACCAGATGTGTGCTAATATTGGGTATGCTAATTGGATGCCACAGATTTCCCGATGAGTGCTGCAAGCATAACGTAGAGGTACAAATTGTAGTCTTTTATTAGGAAGTTTCGATTAAATATGTTGGTTTACATGTTGGCAATCAACAAACACCATCTTTTTTCCATGATGAATATCTTTTATCTTGTGGTAATTGTCCCTATTATATATTGTTGGTCCCAGATGAACTTAAGGGGTGAATTGAGTTTTATAAAGTAATGCAATCTTAAAAATATTCTATTCTATTTTTTAATGCAATGTTAAAGATAAATATAATGGTAAGATCAATCTTCTAATCTCTTTTTCTTACATAAAATCTAAAAAATAAATAAAAAAAAATCTTCTTAATTCCATGTCATCTTGAATGATATCAATCTTCAGTATTCTTCAAATAATCTTATCAATTATATTGATATTCATAAATCCAAAATATCAAATAATTATCATTAGTACAATAAATCTAATAATGTGACATTCATTGTTTGTTATTATCAAAACTTTATAAATCTTTTTATACATAAAGGGTTTAATAAATATCCAACATATATGAGTGTCACTATAGTGTCCAATCATAATCAACATTACATATGGACTCTGAAGCAGTTTACATCCTTTCAATGAAATTTGCATCCCCTTAAACTCTTCAAAATGAAAGCAAATTCTTGAGAAATACTGACAATCCAGGACCCTTTGATGTTTTAGATAGGGAAAACATTGTGTAGACCAGTAAGAAAGTATTTAGCGTTTGTAATGTATATATAGGAAGGTTTATCAAAGTGAGAACCTGAGAGGTGAGAAGAGATTAATCTTAAACTATTCAATCTTACATAAAGGTTTTTTTTTTTTTTGACAGGGTAAAGATTGTTTTTACTTAAGTTTAATATTGGTCATTCATTTGCGATTAAACAATCAAAGTTATCTTCACTCGTGCTGCCACTTGATATGTCCGTGTGTATATTAAGTAGCCTCTGTTTGGGATCAATACCTTTATTGATTTGAACATAATCATCTGTCTACTTTATGTAGCGATTCCCCTTTTGATCGGGTCTTTTTTGTCAGGCTTGTTACCTTTCTCGTAACTGAGGGACCGTTTCGTTTCTACATTAGAAATAAATTGAGTTTATGCTTGGGGATGCATAGCAAGCGTGGATGCTTGACTTGGCTTAATTGGTCGTTAGAAGGATGCATTATGGGAAACTGTAAGTTCGTCCTGAAATGTATCAATTAGGTGAACAAGAGATTTTAGGAACATACTTTCTATCACACAAACATAATTTCTATCACACTTTTTGTATCTTAGTTATTAGATTCAAAGTGCTTTCCTTTCCTGTCCTATAATTGTCTGCAAGCTTCTCTTGATTTTGCACGATTTAGTTAGTTTTAATCTCTAATCTTTTTAGTTTAAAGATTAAATATTTCATTAAAAATAAAATAAACATAATAATTAAAAGAAGTAGTATAATATTAAAGGATAAATTTTATTAAAGTAAATGGTGTAATATTAAATTAATTAATTAATTAAAGAAATAAATAAATAAAGAAAATTATTAAAGTATTGAGATAAAAAAAATTATTAAATTGTAATTTATAAGTTCAAACGATACTAATGTGTTTTTTGGTGAACAAAGGATTGAAAAGACAAATTACAAAGCATGGGCTAAGTCATGGTCCAAGGAAGCTAAAGTAATGTTTTGAGAAAAGCTTATAAATTAATAAGAGAAATTTAATTATTAAATGTTTTTAAAATAACTTGTACGGGAAATGACAGTACATTTACTATCACTAATTATTAATGCTTTATGAATCCAAGAGTTTGTTGATATGGGACTTTTTTTTATTGGATGTTACTTAAGAATAAAACTTTTGCATGTTGAATTTCTCAACTTCAAAATTGGATTAAGTTAGGATTGGTAGGGAAAGGTTTTTTCATTTGAGAATCACAATTATTGGAAATCATGAATTTTGGGATTCATTTTTTTTAGGAATGAATAAAATTTGTTTGATTGGTCATTAAAAATCTTTAGATAAATTTTTTAGGAATCAAATAATTACATATATTTTTATCGATTATTTTAATTATTTATCACATTATATAATGTAATAAATATGATGTTTTTATTATAGTAAAAGAAAAATTAAACTTGGGAAAATAAGATTCCCACCTCCTATGTGAAAAAGTTTTTGTAGGAAACTAATTAAAATATTATTGGAAACATCCTTTCTTAGAAATGTTATTTTTTTAAAGTGCATATCAAACATGAGAAACTAAGGGAGCGTTTGGTAGGGGATAAGTTTTTTAATGCTCATGAATCATGAATTTTGTGAATCATGTTTCTTGAGAATGAGTAAAATTTGTTTGATTAGCCACTAAAAACATTTAGATAATTTTTTTAGAAATTTAAGAGTTATGTGATATTTTTACCAGTTATTGTAATTATTTACCACATTAATAAGAATAACATGGTATTTTTATTATAATAAAAGAAAAATTAAACTCAAGAAAGTAAGATTCCCTCCTCCCCCATGGGAAAGTAAGATTCTCACCTCCCACATGGGAAATTTTTCATAGGAAACTTGTTAAAAAAACATTTTCAAAAAATATTGTTTCCCAGGAATTTTATTTTTTTAAAATGAATACCAAAATAGGAAACTAAGAGCATCTCCCATGGGGAGTACTTACATGGTTCCTTTATTTGAAGAAATCATTTCTTGAAGAAACTCTGCACTGGAGACTACCTCTGTGGCGGAACGATTCCTTGAAAAAAAAGAAGTGCATCCTATATAAGTAACTTGTTCTTAACAATAAAATACTATTATCCAGCATTAATCACCCATCTAAAAAATGAGGGAAAATAACGGAAAGAAGAACAAGGACAACGATGTTAGATCAACAAACCATCTTATGGTGGTAGTTAAGTGAGGGAGGCCAACGGGTGACAATGGTGGTTGTGCGAGGGAGGTCCGTCGATGACGATGGTGATTGCACGAGGGAGGCCCACGGGCGACGATGGTGGTTACACAAGGGAGGTCAATGGGCAACAGTGGTGGTTGCACACGAAGGTCTGCAAGCAACTGTGGTTGAGCGAGGAAGGGGCTGTGACAATGCTGTTATGGTGTGAGGGGTGATTGAGAAACAAAGAAGGGGAAGCATGAAATTGAGAAACAGGGAATGGGAAGCGTGAAATGAGAAGAGAGAAAGAAGCAGAGCAAATGAAAAGGGAAAGGGAAAAGGGAAGCGTGAAACTCATGGAGACGAAAATGGAATAAAAAATGACAAAGAAGCTTTTGGTGGGCTTCTTGTGGTTACCAATTTTTTTGAAAAAAAGAATTGGCTCAAAGGGAACATTGAAGAGCAAATGAAAAAGCAAATAAAAAAACAATGAGGACAAAAATGCAACAGCTAAGGGAACGTTGGAAAAATTATCGTTATTTTGATGACCGTTGTGAGAAAAATTACCATTATAAAATTTTCACTATAAATTTGGCTCAAAGATATTGAATTTTGCACATAATATTTCTACTCCTAATTTTTTTCTTCTTCCTATCAAGGCTCAATTTTTTTATTCTCTCTAAAATGGATCCCAATTAGTATAATTTGCAATGTTACTCTAGTTATTTGAAAAATCAAGCACCCCTTACTAACGAAAATTCTCAAAATCCACCTCAGTATGTTATGTATCGACCACCCCCTACCAATGAAAATTCTCAAATTTCATTGCAATATATTATGTATCCACCACCCCCACACATGTGGTATATGCATCATCCATCCAGTGTAGAGTCACTTACTAGTGGTAGTTCTCAAAAATCCACAATTTTGTAGTTAACCATCACCCCCACCAACCCAAACACGTGTTATAGGCCTTTTTTATCCAATATTGAGCCCCGAGCAATGAAGTTCAATCACCAATCGGTGTAGACAATATTCTACTAGATTAGGGAGCACAAAATTCTAGGGGGGGAAACTCGTACAACATTCTTAGTGATAGAAGATGTGATTCTCGTCTGTTCATGGCTCAATGTGTCAAAGGATTCAATAATAGGTGTAAAAAAAACATCAAAGCAATATTGGACAAGAATAAAAAATGCGTACAACAATGACGATGTGTGTCAAAGCGGACAATTTTGTAAAAGAAGCTCGACTCAATTGAAATCTCGATGGAACAGGATTCATCCTACAATTCAAAAGTTTAACGGGTGCTACAAACAAGAAAATAAATATATGAGAAACGAAAGTTCAGAGAAGGATGTTATGACTAATGCTAATATGATTTACTCATAGGATACTGGTAAAAAATTTGAGGTTGAGCATGTTTAATTGTTGTTGAAAGATTAACCAAAATTTGATGCAGAATTTATGTCAAATTGTTCGAAAAGAACAAAAGTTTCTACTAATGAAAAGTACTCGTCGTCTTCTAACCTAGATACACTCATTGAAGTCAAAGAATATGATACGTCATCGCCAATGTCTCACCTAGTTGGACAAAAAACAGCAAAAAGGAAGAACAAAGGAAAAAAAGCTTATAACACTCTCGATTTATCTGGCATAGAAAGTGCAATGAAAGACAAAAATGTGAACACATCAAAACTTATTCAGTTAAATGAGCCACAAGAAAGGTGTATGCAAGAACAGAAAAGACGTATGAAGTATGAAATCCTCGTAAATGATATATCCAACAAGTCAAAACAACAACACCAAGACCACGAAAAGTATTGTGACCATATTAGGAAAAAACTATTCAATTAAAAGTTTAGTTCTTATGTTCGAATGTTATGTTGATGTTGTGTTTGATATTTAATTTTAACAGTGTAGGTCATTGTTGTATCTTAAGTTCAGAATTTTATGTTGTAAAACTAGTTGTTGAAAAACTAGTCGTTGGAAAATAGATGTTATAAAACTAGTCATTATGAATGAAGCTATATAAATGTCCAATGTTTCATCATCATCACATGTTCTCATACAAATTACGCAATATTCATCTCTGATTTCAAACACTTCAGATACCATATAATGGAATCAAACATTAATTTAGATGAATTTTTTTATCAGATGATAGATGAGGAATTGGAAAACAACACTGATGAAGAAATCATTGAATTAATACTTGAGTTTTGAATCAATGTCTTTATGTAATACTTTTTTATATTTCAATGTCATTGTGTTTAATTATCTATTATTATGTAAAAATATATTTTTATTGTTACGCATTTCCTTTCAATATTATGTAATTTTCATTATTTTTAACTGATATTTAATATTTTCTTAAATTATTCACATTTATTATTTGTATTCATAAAAATTGAAAAAATGAATTAATTATTTTATTGAAATAAAAATTTAGTTTTAATAAAAATATAAATATGTGAATTTTTTGAAGTTTCTTGTATTGGAGCAAAAAATTGCAAGAGTTTCTTATGAACGATATAACAATGTGAAGACTACAAAAAATGTTGCGATGACCACAAAAAGATGATTATGAAGTTCTAAGAAACTCATATAAGCACTCCCTATTAGAGATGCTCTAAATTTATCAACCAAAATTTTCAGAAAACTCAAAACTTTCTCATCTACCAAACGTCTCCTAAGCTTCCCAACTTCAGTAAACTAAAAATTTATCTCCTACTAAAACATCCTCTAAATGACAAGAATAATTGATGTAATTAATAAAGTTATTTGTGTAATTAAAGTTAAATATAAAAAAAGAGAGAGTGAAAATAAAGTTGAATATTGGGTTGTTTGGTTTAAGAGTAGAAACAAGATGAGTTGTTTAGTTTGAATGAAAAGAGGAGAGAATTTAATAAATAAAGAAAAATTTCTCTTACAACCTTGTCAAAATAGGATGCACATTTATGCCATAATTTAATTTAACCCATTAAAATTCTTAATATAATCTATTAAATTGAAATTTAAATTGGTTATATTTTTCAAACATCTGATTATTGATCATGCTACAAGATTTATAAATTGAATTAGTAATTACGTAAGAATTATAAGATTAATTTGGTGGTTAGTAAAGAGGGCTGAAGAATTGTAGGAAAAAGAGGAAAAATATTGTGGGTTCAAATCTTGACATTCTAAAAAAAAAACTAATAATTAATATTTACTTATAAAAAATAAAAATTATGTAAATTGAATAATTCATTATGTAGTGATCGTAGTGCGTATAAATTAGTTTAGTTTGTGGCCATTTAATCAATTTTTCTAAACTCTTAATCGATTGAGTGCGCGTATTTGAATTTCTGATGCAAATCTAGATTTGGGTCAACCTCCATTTCTGAGAAACATCTAAACTCTTGCTTTTGTAAAATAAAATTTGTAGATCATTAAATTTATTTTAAAATTCATATATTATATTTTAAACGGACATCCAAACATACCTTAAATCGAAATTCTAGTAGCAATTGCGTTTGAATTCCAGTAGTAAGTACAACCTATGACTCTTTGTCTCTTTCTCTTCTCTGTCTCACGTGAAGAAAACCAAAAACTAAGGGTAGAAAAGACTTTTTATGAGTTCCCCTCAATTCAAAATTATTTCTCACATGTATCAACTGTACCAAACAAGCCGCACTCAATTCCATTTGCACCAAATCTGTTTATGTCGTCACAAACAAACGGAGCCTAAGTAATGATTTTTATTTTTTACACAGTAAATAATGGTTAGTTGTACATGAATAAAGTTATTTGTGCCGCTAGTCATCTATAATGATTTGGAATTATAGACTAATTACCTATAATGGGAATGCTATTCATTTATTTGTGCTGCTAGTCGTCTACACTTTCTTTTTCATCCTCTGGATATTGCCAAAGTACTTGCTCTAAGCTTGCTTAATCAATACTATGACAGATTGATGATGACTAATCAGACAATCCTACTATGGTAATATATGCTTTTAACACAATGTTGGGAAATCCAGAACTGACCATGTGTTAGTGATGGACTAGAAAGAACATTTGGAGCATTTCTAAAGTTTCCACTTGATTCATGCAGGTTGATAGGCAATTAGGCAAATAAGTCAGCTCATTTATTAGCTTCTTTGTCTTTTGATAAATGTTGGACAAACGACTTAAAAGAGAGGTACCTAATGGCTTTTGACTCTTTGTATGTTTTGGTTCTTTTGATGTATTCTCTTTTGAAAATAATATTGTTAGAAGCCCTATTGAATATTAAATGTGGGAGCACTTCTCTTGGATTTTCAAACCTTGTATTTGATTTCTCATTTATTTTATTCTACCGTTTTATATTTAATTAACACATAAAATAATGCATTACTGAATATTTTCTTATATATGTCATATAGTGTGTAAAATTAATTTTTGTTATTTCTAAATACTACATTTGATCCATTTGTTAAGCATTTTTTAATGTTATGATACATCAATTCAAATATATAGTTAATAGTTTTGTTAATTTTTATTAAATTTATTAAATGATTTTTCAAATGCCCTTTTCCCATCTTATTTTTCCTTTTTTCTTTTCAATTTCATCACAAATGTGTTAAAAAAGAGAGATAAAAATACAATAATAACATAATAATTAATAAATATTAAAATTTTAAAACGAAAAATAAAGATAACATTTTCTTATTAGATATGGACATTTAATAAAAGGAGGAGAGACAGAAGTCACTTACGCTGAATTCTTGCAAGAGGAATTGCATTCAGTTTTGTGGAAAGTTTAGCTAAGTCCATTAATTATGTATATGACTATAACATGATGAGGAAAATTAGTTGTTGACTGTAAACAGAATGAACTTTACTATTAAAAAAACAGTATAATTAATAGATTATTTGACTATAACCGGCCAATAAATGGTCATGATTCAGGAGTTAACTGCCACACTGCCACGATTTCATTATCTTTTTCCCTAAATGCCACAGCAACTCCACAAATTGCTAAAGTGCCACGAGGAAGAAAACGCCAGGCATCCCAGCGAGAAAGCACAGCTGACGTGGCAACACATGACTGGCCACGTAACTCGCTGGGTACTGTAGCGAGTTACGTGTGTCAGAGGGCCATTATAATTCGCCTGGAGAGGAAGCGGGTTATTTGGATGATGCCACGTGTCACTTGCATATTAAAACGCTTTGGGCCAGAGCGAATTAGGAGGATTAATTTGCTGGTTGGGCCAGCGAACTTTGGCCTATAAATACCTCCACCATTTTCACATAAACACATCTGAACGAATTCGTAAAAACTCTCCAATTTTTTAGTTTATCTTTCACTCTTCCAAAGACATTTTCGTATAAGTTCTATTTTTTTTTAGTTGAATTTTCAATTTTCAATTGCAAATGTATTATCGTAAAATTTTTGTCTATTATTTTTTAGTTAAAATTTCGATTCGAAACACATTATCATAAAAGCTGTATTTATTTTTTAGTTAAGTTGTCAATTCCGAAGACATTATCGTAAAAGGTGTTTTATTTTTTAGTTGAAATTTCAATTCGAAACACATTATCGCAAAAGTTCTGTAATTTTTTTAGTTGAATTTTCAATTCGAAACACATTTTCGTGAAAGGTATATATTTTTTTAGTTGAATTTGAAAATCGAAACACATTATTGTGAAAGCTCTGTTATTTTTTAGTTGAAATTTCAATTCGGAACACCCAGGGTCTTAAAAGTTCTATTATTTTTTAGTTGAATTTTGAATTTCGAACACATTATCGTAAAAGCTGTGTTATTTTTTAGTTTATTTTTTTCAAAATGAGTGGTAATAGAAATGGAATAATCACCATTGTATATTATAATGGGAGTAGATATGTTGGACCTAATGGTCAAGTTTTTGAGGGAGAAAGTAAAATGTTTCGTATGCCTCCAGGATGTAGCCACCGCGATCTGATGAAAATGATTTACAAGAAGTTGAGATTACAACGCGGACAATCTGTCTCTCGATTGTCTGCTAGATGTGCATCGGGCAACCCGGTGCAGTGGGTTGCTGTGGATATTATAGATGACGACGATGTTGCGTTAGTTACAGACGCATGTATATCGGATGGAGAAAACCCCAGATTTGTTGAATTGTATGCGGAATTAAATTGCGGTGGACAATCAAGCAGTCAACATTGTGTCGAACCCATTGGGTCCATTGACATGAACAGAGAGCCGCTGGATTTGAACGAAGACATATATGTTTTCCCATCAGCACCACTAGCAAGCCAAACAACCCAACAAATGGATTGTGAAGATAGGGATATATCGCCCGCACCACCACCATCAAGTCAAGCAATGGAGAATGAAATGGTGTCGGCCTACGACCCAACTTGGCCTATGGATAGTTCTGAGGACGAGGTGGACGAAGGTGTTGTTCCGGACAGTGAATCATCCGATACAGACGTAGATGGTGATTTTGATTCTGCTTTTCCAATTCCTTCTCCTGGCATTGTCGGAATGCAAGAGCCGGTTCCGGTCCCAGGTATGCATGCACATTGTTTTCTTATTTCAGATGTGTTAAAATTATTGCAGGTTTAATTCTGACGATGTGTTCAAAATCTCATTGATATAGGAGAGGGCAATGTTCCATTTTGGTCGGACACACGGCATTACACGAATATTAATTGGGCATACCCAGATCAGGAGTCTGATGACATGCAAGGAGTGCCAATACCTAACTGGCAAATGGGTCAACAGCTATATAAGGGCCAGGTCTTTCAAAGCAAGCATGCTGTTCAATTGGCAATAAAGCAATACTGTATGGTCGAGCATCGCACAACCGTAGTAAAAAAAAGTGATACGAAAAGGCTTATAATGGTTTGTGAAAATCATTATGACGGTTGTCCGTGGAGGATGAGGGCATACGAAAAAAAGGGTGGCACTGAATGGGTTGTAGGCATATGGAACAACCAACACACATGTGTCGGTCAGAATCTTTCCCAAGATCACAAGCAGCTTGACTCGAATTTGATATGTTCGATGATCTTAGGTACATAAAATACATTAAATTGAACGCCCAATTTTTCTAAAAAAGGTATTAATATATTATTGTTTGTTAAAATGCAGAAATGATAAGGGAGGACCCCAGTGTTAAAATTGGGTTAATTCAAGAACGGATAGCAACAATGCTCGGATTTCATATATCGTACAAAAAGGCATGGAAGGCAAAGCAAAAGGCCATTGTGAAGGTTTTCGGGGATTGGGATGAGTCATACGCGTTACTGCCAAGGTGGTTGAGTTACATGTTAAATTTTTCTCCAGGGTCTGCCTACAAGCTGGATTTGAACGACCATTTTATTGATGGCCAATTGAATGGAAGTGCTAAGGTGTTCAAGAGGGTGTTTTGGACATTCAAACAGTGTTGCGATGCTTTCAATTATTGCAAACCAGTTATAAGCATTGATGGAACCCATTTGTATGGGAAATACCGGGGAACTTTGTTGATTGCAACGTCAGTGGACGGCAACAATTATGTCCTTCCAATTGCATTTGCGATTGTGTCCGTCGAGAATATCGACAACTGGTCATGGTTTTTGGCACTAATTCGGATACACGTGACGCAAAAAGACGGAATTTGTCTTATTTCAGATCGGCATGCGGGCATACTCGCTGCGGTGAACAATCCCCAACTCGGATGGCAACCACCCAGGGCACACCATGTTTTTTGCATTCGCCATTTGGCGAGTAATTTTAATCACAAGTTCAACAATGTGATGTTGAAGAAACAATTGAAGAAATTAGGTATGTTTGGGTATACGACAATGTAATTACATTCTCTTAGAAAATTTATCTTATGACCTCATTTTTACCCCGTGTTTGTATATGCAGCTTATACAACCTCGCGCTTGGATTTCGATGTGGGATTACAAACATTTAAAGAATCAAGCCCTCAAATAGCTGCATGGATTGATAATATCCCAAAGGAGAAGTGGAGTATAGCTTATGATGAACTGGGAATAAGGTATGGTCACATGACAACCAATCTTTCAGAGTGTTTTAACAAGGTACTTAAAGGAGCCAGAAGTCTTCCTATTACGTCCCTTGTGCGGTTCACATACAGTCGACTAGTAGCATACTTTGTCCAACATGGTCAAGAGGCTCGTGAGGATATGGCCAGCGGTAATCATTTCTCTAAATTAGCATGGCAAAAATATATGCGGATGGTTGAAAAATCTGCAACACACTACGTCACTTGTTATGACACACTTAGGACAACATTTGAGGTTCAAGAGACGTACAACATACGCACTCATGTGGGTGGTAAAAAATGGTCGGTCTCGTTAGGTGAACGAAATTGTCAATGTGGTGAGTTTACTGCCTTCAGGTTCCCGTGTAGTCATGTTATTGCAGCATGTCGATCCAGACACCACGATCCCAGACAATATGTGGATCCTGTGTATAGTGCCGCTTATCAGTGTCAAGTGTATTCTCCGCAGTGGTTCCCTATTGGAAATGAGGACTTCATACCACCAGCTGCACCGCCCATAGTTATACCAGATGTGTCGCTCAGACGTAAAAAAGGAAGGCCAAACAGTACACGCATACGCAATGAGATGGATTCGCGGGAAGGATCGACAACTCGTACAAGATGTGGTTTTTGTAAGGTTGTTGGTCACAGTAGGCGTTACTGCCCTTCACGTACCCAAGACCAGTGATGTACCACTTGCTTATACTTGTAAAGAAAATTTATCTTAATGAATCTAAGTCCATTGTCCTTCATAGAACATCAAATAAAATAAAATGAATATAGTCCATTGTCCATCATAAAACATCAAATAAAAATACAATTAAAGTCCAGCAAAGTTCTTTAAAGAAGCATACAAAAAAAACACTACATATCGTGTCAGTGGTCAGCATGGTATCCTGCACAACGGCTAATGTTATGCTCGTACGGTGACAGATTACATCGAAATCGCGCTCCCCTAACCGGATTTCGCCTGATGTTTTGGTCAGCGTGATCATCACCTTGGTCATCGTTGTGTTCATCTCCCCCGTCCATTGCAGCCAATATCTCGTCAGTCGAATACTGTCCGAAACTGGGAGAATGTATAAAGTGACCAGAAGGTGCCGTCGGAGTCGCCATAACCGACTCGTCCTCTGATGTCGGAGCTGTGGGCCTGTAACAGTCATCATGTGTGTCCGGTCCGGGTGTGAATTGAAACCCAGCTGAACTGGGGCCTCCTTCATACATTGGATACGCTGCATATGTGGAACCAGACTGCGTCGTCGACGATCCTGCAAACCAAGGCGGGTACTGTGACCCAGGAACATGATGGGGTGGCCACCAGTACTGCTGAGATGGGCCCGAAGGGTACCCTGGTGCAAAGAACATGCCAGCGGGACGCGGAGGAAGAGGCGGCACAATCAGAGGTGTGTCGGCAACTGGTGGAGTAGCGTGGTGAAGGGGTAACCCCTCGTTACGAGAACGCCGGTTTCTACGTACCACTGTAGGAGGGGCCTCGGTCTGACGCAACACGGGTGGAGGTGCAGCGTCTCCAGGATCAGTTATCCTGTCTAAACAATCGCATGCGGCCAGCATTCGAAGCGCCTCCTGGTAGACATGCGTCCTGTCGAAGGGCCCCTCTGCCTCAGGTGAAACCATGTGAACAACAGTCTCGCATCGATCCGTCTGGACATCAACAATTATTAATGAATCGAAAATTAAAATAAAAATACTTGCAAGATACAAAATATTGTCTAACAAGCATACCACATGTGCATTTAACGCTGCTCTCCGGGTCATCCATCGACGGGTAACAGAGTAATACCACTGCATGTATTCACTGTTACCTGATAGGTACCCATCTCGGCGCATAGGTTGAAGGTTCTGCAACACAAGCGAATCTCTGTCTACCCATTGGGCAATGAATAAAGCATGTCGCTGACGCCAATCAACATCTGTCTTTCCCGTAATAGTAATGGTCAGCAGCTCACTACAATTAATCGGATCATCTGGAATTGGCTGGTCAAACCCAAACTGACGGAGAACTCGATCCGGCTGCTGGTAGACGACAGTCTCGTAACAAATAAGAGGACAAACAGCCAACCATCTCCGAGCCATCTCAACCTCCGGTGGATGGACCATGTCTACAAGGTCATACGGCCTCCAACGTATGTCTCTCCTGCGCATTACATCAATATAATGTCGATATCTGCGAATGTTTGTATATACGGTTTGTCGTGTATCGTATACATTAAACCTGCAACAACAACATTACTACATTAGCAACATATACACCCAATTATTAACGTCACCATGGAATATAAGCATAGAAAAAATACCTGTGCGCATATATCTCGTGCTCTATGACATCCTGGTCTTCCACTGTCGGAAGGTTAGGAGAAATGGTCGGGAATCGCGTCCAAGCCCACAACTGCAACAACAAAGCACATCCACCCATCTCACGACGACCTGGACGTGTCGCCTTACACAACTCCCTATATAAGGCTGCAAGAACGGCAGAGCCCCAACTGAATGTGCCTGTGCGATGGAAATCATCTAGAAATAACAAGTACCGCGCGGCCACAAAGCTCGAAGCGGTGTCAACAAACAACATACCGCCTAAAATGCGCAATATCAATGCACGAGTGTATCTCCGACGGCCTAATTCTGTGCCAGCGTGGACGGCATAATCATCAAACTGCTCTCGTAAATAGTGGAGGCCCAGAAATCCACCTTGCAAATCTCGACCGGTAGTCGGCTCAACCCCTAACAGGTCACCAATAATAGCACGGAAGTTATGTCGTCCGTGACGGCCAGAAACAACACCACCATCAGTCGGCAGCCCCAACAAATGATGTACATCCTCCAGGGTGATTGTCACCTCACCCATCGTCATATGGAACGTACGTGTCTCTGGCCGCCATCGCTCGACAAGCGCTGACACAAGGTGGTGGTCGATCTAAAACATTCAAGTTACACAACACTAAATTAAGATATTCTAATTTTAACATACAATAAAATGAAAGCAACATATTAGAAGTTAACTCAAGACTGATTATGCTTACCTCGTGATTGCGCAAACGCGCAACATGATAAAAACCAGCCTCTCGGAGCCACGGATGGATCTCCTCAGGTATACCGTTATGATCGTGTGTCGCGGCATGTCTGACATTAAGTACACGCTCCGGCATGGTCGAATCACCCTGTGAATTCCACACGTATGTGGATATATGTTTCTCCTGTAGTGTAAGGAGAGTCCCTACTGATGGACCAGGGTCAATCACGCTCAACGGAGACTCAATCGGTGGGGTCCGTTGAACATTTTCATCGTGATCCATCCTTCTAATATACAATCCTACAGAACAAATGTCTAACCAAAATAAAATATTGTATACGTTAATTTAAAAAAGTAATATATTCAAAATAACTAACAAAAATAGAAAATACTAAATTAAAAAAAAATTAAAAAACTAGTAAAAAAAAAAGTAACACTACATATCCTCTAGGCTTAACATTTTTTTAAAACTAAAACTACAAAATAGTCAATATATTCAAAATTTAACATAGAAAATACTAAATTAAAACAAATAAAAATTAAAAAACTAGTAAAAAATACTAACACTACATATCCTCTAATCTAAAGTTTTTAATCTTGGACCTAAATATTATTTAAAAACTTTAACTACATATCCTCTAGCCTAAACATTTTTTAAAAACTAAAACTACAAAATTCTCAATAAATTCTAAATTTAACATAGAAAATACTAAATTAAAACAAATAAAAATTAAAAAACTGGTAAAAAAAACTAACACTACATATCCTCTAACCTAAAGTTTTTAATCTTGGACCTAAATATTATTTAAAAACTTTAACTACATAAATAATCAATATTTTCTAAATTTAACATACAAAATACTCAATTCAAACAAATAAAAATTTAAAAACTAGTAAAAAAAGTGCAAACACTAAGTTGTTGTAGTTTGAGTATTTAACAAACTAAAATTACATCAATAACAAATATATTCACCAATTAAAATTTAAATAACTTAATTAAAAAAATACAAATAAAAATTAAAACTAACCTAGAGGGAGCAAAAACGTTGAAGAAAAGCTAGCAGAGGGAGGGGGTAATCTGAGGGAGGGGGTGAAAATGACATACCTTATATAGTGGGCCAAGACGCAACCCGCTGGACCCCCCAGCGTTTTCCCAGACATCTGACACGTGGCGCATTCTGAATGGTCCACACAATTCGCCCTGCACCCCAGCGTTTTTTGCCCGGCTCGACACGTGGCGCAATCACGACGCGCCACGTAAATCGCTGAGCCCTCCAGCGTTTTCTGTCCGCTGTGCCACGTGGCCGCACGTTTCTCGCTACCTGTCCCAACGACTTATGCCCATGTCAGCGCCTTTTGTTTTGACGAATCAGGCGATGCCACGTGTCCATCGGAATGCGCTTTTGACTCCAGCGTTTTATGTGCCGTGGCAGTGTGGGAAATTGTATTCCTACTGTGGCATTTAGGGAATAAGCCACTTAAATTGTGGCATTTTGGCAGTTGTTCCCATGATTCAGACGTGCCGCAGCAGCACCGCCCCTATTATTTAGAATTTGGACCTAGAACAACTACACAGTTCTAGCCTATTTCACTTTTATTTTCCTAAGTATTTATATAAGAGTAGGATTATGTACCCAAAAAACAAATCTTTTTACAAGTTTTCTTATTATTTTATGAAGAAAATTGTTCTGATCTAGTTGTCACATGACATTAACCGAGGTTGGAAGGATGGAAATAATAAGAATGCTAGCTTCAGCTTTGTCATGATTAAAATATGGGTGACAGTTACTTATAGAAACTCCAAGATTCAAGCCAATGACTTTTTCATGGGTGACATTCAAGCCAATGACTAATATACAAGAATAGAACATATCCTATGAAGAGGAATGAAAGTCTAAGAGTAGAAGAAGCGGCGTATTAGGTGATCAAGTAACATTAATATTACATATGCTTTGTGTTTGGAAAAATTGTCGAGTTCAAGTACTTTTTCTACGTACTAGATTCATGTTTCTTGGTAGAGGTACTTCAGTAGTTTTGAAGCTAAATCCACATTCTTAGGACAAGCTGCGATGCTTTTAGGTGAGTGATTAGGTAATAAGTTAGCTAGGGTGTGACTGTACTAGAGACATTATCCTTATGGTATGATTAGGGCTGCATGGTTTAGTTTTTTTTTTATTTTTCAAAAAATCGAATTGAATCACTTTATAAAAATAATTTGTTTTGCTTTGAACTGATTTATTTATATTTTTCTCAAATAATTTGGTTTTTTATGGTTCACTTTAGTTGTCTTTGCATAACCCGTGCATGATCCGATTTAAGAAAAATGAACAAGTCACTTATAAAAACAGTTTGGTTTGAAGTGAATTGCTTTTAAAAAAAATTGCTCACTTTAAATTTTGGTCATATATGAAACAAATATTAAATAAAATAAATAAATAAAAGTTTTAAAATATTTAATATATTCTTTACCTAATAAATGTTTTTATACGGTATTTACCTAATAAATATGAGAATTAATAGAAAATTTTAAAACTATTCAATCATAAAATAATCCATAATCCGTTCTAATAACTTCTTAAAGGCCCACGTGATAGTAAAGAAGAGTAATAAAAGTTTTGTCCTGTACTCGTGTATTATAGTTCTGTTATAATTACAAAAGAATTTTAAAAATATATAGCTGCACACGAAAAACAAATGAACAATCCTATATGGTACGCAAATTTTGACGAATTTAAATTGGATGTGTCTTTATTAGTCTGTTAAACACCATATCAATAGATCTATGCGCATGTTTGGTTTAATTTTTTTTTTTAATCTTTCAACTTTTTCAAAATGTAACTTTTTAGTTGCTTAGAACACTTTTGTGAGATCTTGAATTATTTTTTTGGTAGATTTTATAGTGCTATATAGAATTAAAGATCTCAAGATCTTTTCTATTTTTTTCTCTAATGATATTTTAAAATCTTAGAGACAAATAAAGAGAAAGAAAATTTATTCTTGAATAATATACATATTTTAAGGAATCTTCTATAAGAACACATTTTTCATGTTAGAAATCTGTTAGAGATTTCTTCAACTCCTTTGTTGAGAGATCTAGTGAAGATTAAATCTTGAGCAAAGATACTATATATTTAAGATACTATATATTTTTTATATAAATTCTAGTTTTTTTCAGTATTTTTAGTCTTTTTAAGATTTTTTTCTCATTTTTAGTTCTTCATTTATTTTTATTGTTCAAAATTAATCTCAAATATAAAATAAATGAAGAACTAAAAATAAAAAATAAGAACTAATTTTGAATAATAAAAATAATTGATAAACTAAAATTAGTAATAATATTTAGAGAATCTAAAAATATTGACAAAAAATTAACAAAGAGTTGTTTTATATCGAAATCAATTTACATTTTTTATATTGAAGGTAAAATAATATAGAGTTGCTTCCAATTTTGCATAGTGTTACTGTGATTCAGAATTTGGATACGTTATTTTCATTCCAAACCCTATTAAGAGAATGAAAAAAAAACTGAAAGTTGATGGAAAAACGCTAAACACCGTTTTCGTAGTGTTCTTGGTTTTTTATTTTTATTTTTTTCCATACCATATGACATTATCCCAAACAAATATGTTTCTGTGTGACAACTTAATTAAATATTTTAAATCCCTATTTTAACAAGAAAAATATTTTTTATTATAATTTTTTTAAGATGCACTATTTTATTATTGTTTAATGATAATATTTTTTCTCTCTAATAATATACTTTTTAATTTTGATATATATATATATATATATATAATATAATTATTTGTACAGTATAAAAAAACTTACTAGTAAAAACCCAAACAGTGATAAGAAAACCCCAAATAGTGCAAGGTAAATTTGTGTGTGTGTGATATCATTTGTTAACTTCATTTTATTAAGATCTCATATAATAACTCTTTAATAATAAAAAGAAAAACCCACAGACACAAGTATATTAAAATAATATAAAAATTTTATGGTACTTATGAATTAAAATGAACTTAATATTTACAAAAAAAACTTAATCTTGTCTTTTTTTTTTTTAATTTGACTCCCTTTGTTTATCATTCACCCAATTACTAAAGAAAATCAAACTGTTTTTTTTTATTATCAATTTTTAAAACGAATTTATATCTAACATTTGAATATGAATTTGTTGATTAAGTTAGAAGAAGTTCTTAATAAAAAAGTTATTGAATAAGTAATTACTACATAAGGTTTGTGTAGGAGTTGTGTTTATAGCTAAAAAAGAATCAAGGTTAAATTACTTTCATATAAACTCTAAGTTGTTTCCATAAACTATTATAAATTTGAATGTTTATTCTTGAATAAAAGTGCTTTTAGGAATATTTATTGAACCAAAGTGTTTTAAAAGTTATTTTTTAATGAGGATATTTTTAGAAGGTATTCTCACTTACGTTATGTTAAAAAAGCAACATATTTTATTTTAATTGTTATCAATGTAAAAATATTACAGTAATAATAGTTAAAAAGTAATTTTCACTTTTAAATGTAATTTTGGTTCTCTATGTTTTAAAATTTGTAATTTTAAAATCTTTATTTTGAAATAGAGACATTTAGTCATTCTATTTTAAAAATTTATCATTTTAATTTCTTATTTTAAAATAGAGACATTGAGTTCCTTATTTTTTTTAATTTACAATTTTGACCATACCCTCAAATTGGAAGCGTTGCTGGTAAGAGATTAACATTAAAATTAAACAAATGATTTAGTGTTACATCACTAAATTTGGACCATATCAAATTAATTTTTTGTTGTTTAACACTTTTTAAATTTGATGAAAGGAGCAAAATTATGGATTTTACAAAACTAAAGAACTAGATATCTTTATTTTAAAATAGATGAACTAAAATTATAAAATTTTAAAAATAAGAGGATTAAATGTCTCTCTTTTAAAATAAAGAAAAATTTCATATTTTTAAAAATAAGAATACAAAAATTATATTTAAACCAATAATTTTTTA
Organism: Glycine latifolia; assembly: GCA_013407115.1. Classification (NCBI taxonomy): domain Eukaryota; kingdom Viridiplantae; phylum Streptophyta; class Magnoliopsida; order Fabales; family Fabaceae; genus Glycine; species Glycine latifolia. The sequence continues at coordinate 20,350,658 of CM023960.1, forward strand.
TAATTATTTTACACAAGAAAAATACTATAAATACACTCTTTAAGGTACTTTTTAAAATATATTTTATCCTATTAGTTGAATTTTATTGAAAAATACAAAATTTTGTAAGTTCTGTATCTTATTTAATATTTTTCTTTATTGATTTTGTATTTTTTTAACAAATTTTGACTAGTAAAGAAAAATGTGTTTTATGAAGTGTTAAAGAGTGTCATGCTAATTTTTTTTAGAACGTCAGATAATTATAAATAAGAATAATTTAATAACATTTAGTAATAATGTTAAGAATATATTACTGTCATTTTTATACGCATATCTATGTGAAATTATTGAGCACACCGTTTTCTTTTAGTTGTAACATGCTAAACTCGAGAACAAAAGAAAAATGTAGTAAATTATTAAGCTGTTGTCTATTCATTTGTTAGCCGTTGTAATTTTCACGTGTCATTGTAAATATATATTTTTTGGGAAACGATAAAAAAAAAACGCCCACCAAAGAAGGCGCCAAAAAGGCACATGCCGCTGTGGCCAATTAATAGTAGTTACCATTTTAATACGGTGAGTTTTGAACTTTGAAGTTTGAACGGTCAAAAGCGAAGGGAAAAACCAGGTTACACTTGCTAGATTTTTCTTATTTATTTATTTATTATTTTCCGAAAAGACACACAATTATTATTGAAGAAAAGAAAGAAATAGAGTTAGAATGGGCTGGTTTTCTTCTTTGACTGTAACCAGCGCATTATAGCACACCACACAAAAAAGCAAAGCAGAGAACAACTGTTACTCACACACGCCATGGGTATGTATGCCATCATCATCGATCTAACTCTCTCTTTCTCTTCCTTCTAACCGCCGTTTCGGCATCTCGCTTAAACTGTAGATTTCTTTTTCTCTCTCTATTTCTTCCTTTTATTTTTATGCCTTCTCTCTCTCTCTCTCTCTCTCTCTCTCTCTCTCTCTCTTCAGTTTTGTTTCTCCAATGTGACTGGTGTTGTTTTGTGTGTTTTTCGTGTGCGTCGTTGGTTAATTTTGTTTTGTGTATTCGGATCGAGATGTTTCGCGTTCGGTTGCGGGGATCTTCGGTTTAGGTTTGTTTAGGGATTTTGTTTTCTGTTTCTGTTGCTTATGAGTTTTTCGTTGGATTTGTGGTTTTCTGTGAGATTGACGGACTTTTTATTTTTATTTTTATATTCTTTCAATTTTTTCTCTTTTGGCAAAAATGAATATTTATTTATGGACGGAATGGATTTGCGTTTTTCTGTCTCTTAAATTCATGTTTGAACGGTGGTGCGACTTTCCTATTTGGTTCTGTTTTTATGAAGCCTGTTCACTGCAATTTTGCTTCTGAAAAAAAAAAGGAAATATATATATATATATATATATATATATATATATATATATATATTAATTACGGTGGAATTGTTCATTCTGGCAGGTAAATGAGTGGTTTTTGAGCAACAGCAGTTAAAAGAGAAAAGGGATTCAGCGAAGATGACATCGGTTGGTGTGGCACCAACTTCGGGTTTGAGAGAAGCCAGTGGGCATGGAGCAGCAGGTGCGGATAGGTTGCCAGAGGAGATGAACGATATGAAAATTAGGGATGATAGAGTATGTAATTTGTAAACCCGCTCTTTTAAAATTTTCATTTTTTTCATGTTAGTTTTATTTTCTCTATGTCTGTGTGGTTGATTATAAATTTCAGGCTCAGTTACTTGCAGTTTTCTTCATTTTGTAGGAAATGGAAGCCACAGTTGTTGATGGCAACGGAACGGAGACAGGACATATCATTGTGACTACCATTGGGGGTAGAAATGGTCAGCCCAAGCAGGTATACCTTCCCTCCGTTTTTTCTACTATCAATCTTATATACACTCATTGATGCAGTTTGAAATGATTAACTCTTGCGCTGTCTCATTTACTGTGCTTACCTTGGAAGGCTGTAAACAATCAATGCTACAGCTTCATATTGTTATTTGTGTGCAAATGTTTTCTCCCACTTTTGAATATTGACATTTGAAGTCAATAACAGAAAAAGAAAATCCTCAATTTGGTTGTTATATCAGATCGCTGCTTGCTGACTAGAATCTTTTTACGACGTGCATAACTTCTTGCTGCGTGCAATGTGTTTTTGCCGTGTCTTGTGATTGGCAATTCTCCTCACCGATTGGTCACTGATTGATGAATCTTTTGATATTATTTGATAGGGTGAGAATGTTGTTATGTGGTTTTTGTCGTATTGTAACTGTGCCAAATCTTTTTACGGCGACTCACATAACTTCTTGCTGTGTGCAACTTGTTTTTGTCATGTCTTGTGATTGGCGATTATCCTCTCCGATTGGTTTCTTATTGATGAATCTTGTGATATTATTAGATAGGGTGATAATGTCGCGATGTGGTTTTTGTCATATTCATCTTAACCGTCTATTTTAGTTCTTGTGGTTTTTTTATTTTTAAAATAATTTTATATCTATGTTAATTTTCAGACTATAAGCTACATGGCAGAGCGTGTTGTAGGGCATGGATCATTTGGAGTTGTCTTCCAGGTAAAATTATGTTTCCAGTTGATTAAATGAGATGCATTTCTTTAGCCTTTTCAACACAAGTGACATAATTATTGCCTTAGTTCTGACGTTGGGTGTGATTGTAGGCTAAGTGCTTGGAAACTGGTGAAACTGTGGCTATCAAAAAGGTTCTTCAAGATAAGAGGTACAAGAACCGGGAGCTGCAAACAATGCGCCTTCTTGACCACCCAAATGTTGTCGCTTTGAAGCACTGTTTCTTTTCAACCACTGAGAAGGATGAACTATACCTTAATTTGGTACTTGAATATGTTCCTGAAACAGTTAATCGTGTGATCAAACATTACAACAAGTTAAACCAAAGGATGCCGCTGATATATGTGAAACTCTATACATACCAGGTATGACTGTTGCCCTTCCTGTCTTCAGCTTTCATAATTGTTCAGGCTGTAACAATATTTTTGATATATTGCAGATCTTTAGGGCGTTATCTTATATTCATCGTTGTATTGGAGTCTGCCATCGGGATATCAAGCCTCAAAATCTATTGGTATGGACTTTGTTTCATTTTTGCATAACATCATTGATAATTTATTCTGCTTCTCGTGTTACATAGTTATGGTTGTGTTTAGGGTGGCTAAAAGATGGAAAATAATTAATTCAAACTCTGGTGACAGGACTGTTGGGTGGAAAATACTAACTGAATGCTTTTCTGTGCAGGTCAATCCACACACTCACCAGGTTAAATTATGTGACTTTGGAAGTGCAAAGGTTTTGGTACGTTATATATGTCTGCCTTTCTACCCCTTCCTCCTTAAATCATTCCTCTTCATTCAACCTCCTGTTCTCCTGGGTTAGATCGTTGTTTTATTATTCCTTTTTGGTCTGACCTGTGACAGGTAAAAGGTGAACCAAATATATCATACATATGCTCTAGATACTATAGAGCACCTGAGCTCATATTTGGCGCAACTGAATATACTTCAGCCATTGACATCTGGTCTGTTGGATGTGTTTTAGCTGAGCTGCTGCTTGGACAGGTTGGTGGCTGTTGATGTGATCTGTCTCTCTTTTTTCTTTTTGGTTTAGCATATTTAATTAAAAATTGTCTTTTCTTTTTACAGCCTCTGTTCCCTGGTGAGAGTGGAGTTGACCAACTTGTTGAGATCATCAAGGTAATCTTTGTGATTTTTAACTTGTGATGTAATATTTTTCATATTTTCAAGTGTTTTTAAACTCTTGATCTCATATTTTGCTTTAGCCTTTTAATATTGATTTGGCCTATTTGATGACTTGATCAATTATATAGGTGGCCTTGCTTACTTGTTCAGTTTTTAACATGTAAATGATCATTTGTTTGTTGTGCTGATAGGTTCTGGGCACTCCAACAAGGGAAGAGATTAAGTGCATGAATCCTAATTATACAGAATTTAAATTCCCCCAGATTAAAGCACATCCATGGCACAAGGTTTCACAAATAAATTTAATAGCATGTCATACTTTATTGTTAAACTCATATATTAATGTATTTCAAAATCCTTATTGAACACACTATACTAACATATTTGCTGATTTTCTTCTACTAGATCTTCCATAAGCGCATGCCTCCAGAGGCTGTTGACTTGGTATCAAGACTACTACAATACTCCCCTAACTTGCGGTGCACAGCTGTGAGTATCTATCTGACTTATCAATCTTTTAGTAGCCCACCTTAGGAAAAAGATAAAAATAGTGCTTAATAATAGTGCTTCCCTCTGTCAGATGATGGTTTTGCAAGTTTGTGTTTTTCAATTTTTTGTTTTCTAATCTTAGTATTCTATGTCTGTTTCTCATCTTTCTGATAATGTGTGTAATTTGTGATTTTGCTTTATGTGGTGCAGTTAGATGCCTTGACGCATCCTTTCTTTGACGAGCTTCGTGATCCAAATACTCGCTTGCCAAATGGCCGATTCCTTCCACCACTATTTAATTTCAAATCCCATGGTATGTTGATTTTGGAATATAGGCTATTGTGTCTGTGACTCTGGTCTTTATTTGTTTTCATTAATAATTTTCTGGCTTACTTTTTGTATGTTAATTGGTGCGTGTACCAGAACTGAAAGGAGTCCCAGCTGAGATTTTGGTGAAATTGGTTCCAGAGCATGCAAGGAAGCAGTGCCCGTTTCTTGGCTTGTGAAGTGTAACAGAACTGCAAGTGTTGTTTCCATATGAGAATGCTGCGCTTTCATTTTCTATTTAATATGATATTTGTTGGTATCTTTATTGTATTCGGTTGCCCTGTAAAAGCAGATTTAGAGATACATGCTACTCATTATCTACCCAACCCCCGATGGATATGTAGAATACCCGGTTTCCTGTATCACAGCAGATTGTAACATACAATAGAGAACAAAATGTCTGCAATTATCTAAATGTTGCATCAATATTTGTATTTGTTGAGACAATGATGGGTTGTTGTTTAATTTAGTTATGCTTAGCGTGGTGGTTGGAAGTTGTAATGGCCTTGCTGTGCATGTTTATTTTTCCACTCTTTAGGTAAGCTCTGACCGAACGACTTGAGACGAAGTCTTGGTGCTTATCTGGACAAATATTAAACTCCTTAATTAAAAGTGATCGATGTTATATTAATCAAACAGTTAGGATGACCACCGTTTTTTAGTTTTAGTTTTATTTTCAATTTGAGGCTGAGGTGTCTGAGTGGACTTGTGCGAACACAAAAAACTAAACTTTGATGGGTAAGTATGTATGACTCTTGCCTACGGTACAGGGAATATATACAATTAAAAGCGTGTTCGAGTAAAGTGACAAATTGCTTTGGGTATTTTTTTTCCCCCCTTTATTTATACGTTAAGAAAATTTTCGTCAATGGAGACTAAAACCATGAGGCATTTTCAAGTTGAGAGGTATTCCTTAACTACTTTAAACCAAATATTCAAGGTTGGGAGCTTAATTCGTTAACTACTTTAAGGGGTCTAAGGTCAATTTAGTGGTTTCTGTCGTTGGATTCTTAGCATCTGAGGATGACTATTGACCCCTTCTTCACCACTATCTCTTTACATTAAACAAATTAGTAATTACAGTGACACTCGCACTCCCTCCCTGTATTATAAGTAAATTATGCAAGGCATTCATTCCTCCGTTTTTTTTTAAATTCATTCTCCGTTTAAAAGTATTTCTTTGACACTTCTCGTATAGCAGCGTTAAGTTTATATATTTCAAAATAAATAGTATCATTATAAATGTAATATTATCAATTAAATTAAGAATTTTTATTATTAATATACAATTATTAAAAATATAAGAGCAACTTTAGTGTAAGATCTTGAGTAAGGATCTTGAGTTCAAGATCTGTTCTTCACTAGATCTCCCACTAAAGGAAGTAGAGAGATCTTCAACATGGAGAATGAGTTCTTGTAGAAGAACTCTTAAGATCTGCACATTGTTCAAAAAAGAATAAATTTTTTTCATTTTTCTCCTTCCTTAAGATCTCAAAATGAGATCTACCACCAAAGAACAAAATGGAAGAGATATTGAGAGATCTTAAATCCTACTTGATACTATGGAATCTACTAAAAAGTGATCTAAGATCCCAATTTGAGATCTACTACTAAAGATAAAGAACTATTTATTTGTATTTTCATTTTCTAATATCACTGTTTAATTATGAAATTGCAATTTTAATTTTAATTGATTTTTTGCTTTCGAAAATTCATGTAGAAAACAGAGAAAAAAAGGTTATTTTCAATGTTTACTCTCTGCGAATCTTTGAAAATAAGAAATAAATTAAAAAAATTTGACAATTTTTATAATATAAAAAAAAACACAAATAAATGACTAAGATGTCCGGTGGACGACCCTAGATATATCGAGAAGTTTTCCCGAAATTTCAATTTGTGTGTCTGATCCCATTTTTAAGTAAAGATTAGTTTGTGTTAGTTTAGATTGAAAGAGAGAATGCCGGTGAAGAAGTATTTCTGCGATTACTGCGAGAAGCAATTCCAAGACACACCAGCGGATCGGAAACGACATGTTCAGGGTATTCAACACCAGCAGGCCAAAGCTCGCTGGTACGATTCCTTCAAACAGCAACAAATCCCTCCCGTTCCCAATCGATCCCTTTGCTTTCACTTCGTCAACACGGTACCCACTCAATTTTCAACTTCCCATTCAATTTTCATCACAAACATTCTCATTGACTCTCTCTCTCTCTATGTTTAGGGATTTTGCCGTTACGGCGACTCTTGCAAATATCTCCATCCCATTCCCAACAACAATGTACAGCAGCCCCCAGTCGTAACCACGCCGTCACCATCACCAGGTAATTTAATTAGGGTTAAATTAGTTTTTTAATCTCTAATTTATTTTTTAGTTTTTTATTTATTTAATCTTTGATTTTTTTTTTAAATTGATTTAATTTGATTCTTGAATATAAATGATAAGTCACACTTTGTAACATTTAAAAATATTATTAAATGATTTTAAACTTTTATAAAATATATATATATATATATATATATATATATAAAATAATCGATAAAAGTTTTTTAAATTAAATAAAAAAAATTAAAGAATCAAATTAAATTAATTTTAAAAATTAAAATATTAAATTGAATAAAAAAATTAAAAATCAAATTAAACTTAAATAATAAATTTGTGGAAAAAAATTTAATTTAACCTTTAATAAATAATTAATTTTTCACTTTATGTTTGTGTTAGTTCAGTTAATGAGGAGCAATAGTATAATAAAAATGATAAGTATGTGCAGGGAATGTGGTAGGAGTTTCATTGGGCAATCTTCCCCCCTCGCTGCAGCCTCCACCTGAGGGCGTATATCTCCACCTACCCTTTCTTGACTGGGGATAGATTTGTAATTCTATGCACCTCTGATTACTGCATCTCTGTGTCTGTTAGCCTTTTATTTCTTCCAATTTTTCTATGTATTCCCATGCCGCGCCTCCACCATCATATTTCGAATTTTCATATATCTATCAAACGCTTAAATTGTAATCAAATCCAAAACCTGTGTTACCGTTCCAATCAATTCTAATATAACTTAGGGTTAATTAAATTGATAGTTACTCAGCTTTTTTTAATTATAATGTTTAGCTATTCAATTTTTTTATACAAATTTTATTTTTTGTTAATTTTTCGTCAATAATTTTAATCTTTTTAATTGTTCAAAATTAGTTATTGTTTTGTCAATTTCTAATCTCTTATTTATTTTACATTTAAGACTTTTTTTAACCATAAAAATAAATAAGAAACTAAAAATGGATTTTTTTTAAAGAAACTAAAAATGATGACGAAAAATAATTACTGAAGGATTAAAAGTTATCAAATATATTTTATGACAAAAAATTATAATAAAAAATGTTAAAGGTAATATAAATTTAATTAACCCTATAATTTAATATGATAATAGACTGCAGTGCTGAGTTTGCCTTTAACACATTACTTCTTAGTTAAAGAGGTTAGCTTCTTTTTTATTTGTAAGCATTTTTCACCTGAAGCCTGGACATTATCCACCAATTTTCACTTCACCACGCAGTCAGCCTTAAAGCTTTTATTGCCAGTGATGTCAATAATTTTAAAGCTTTTTATTATTTTTGCTATTATTTATTTTATATTTTCATTAAAGAAAAAAAAGTAAGTCTAGAATAGTCCAATTCAATTTGGTTTATATTAGATTAGATTTAAATTTAATTTTTAAACCAAGCTGATCGAATGATGAAAATGATTGAACAAGATAATTTTTTTTTTATGAAAATTGATCCAATCTATTAGAAAGAAAACCTGTTATATATTTTGACAGATTATTATTATATCCATAAAAAAACCTTAATTATTCATCAAGTTAAAGAGAAGAAGTAAAAATCAAGACTAAGCAATGGATCAAGAAAGCCTCCTGTCAAAAAGAATTTACAAAACGTGAAGATAGTAAAAAAGCCAAGCAGCAAGACTATAGAAGTTAGACAAGACCTTCATCTTAAAGATTTTGGCGCTTCAGAATCGTCGGACAAAGGAGAAAGAAAGATTTTAAAAGTCGTAACAAAAATAATAAGTTGCATGGTTCAATTGAAAGCATAGAGGAATTTGTGATTGTCGGAGATATTTTAGATTTTGATTTGTGGGTGGTTTATGAGAAAGAATTATATTCAATTATATTTTAGTAATATTTCAGTCTTTCCATAAACCTCTACCGAAGGAAGAAAGAAATAATAGGTCATATCTTCCGTGGACCAATGTTTTTGGTGGTCCATTTTAGCGCTTTTTTTATTGTATGGGGGTATTTTTTTATTTTTATTATCATTTGGAGGAGATTTTAAATAAATTATCAAGTAAGGTAAGTTATAACAGGTGTTATAGCTTGAGTTAAAAGTCATAAATTATGTCACAATTTTTTTTTAACAGAAGTATTAAAAGATTTTACAACTTTAATATATATACTTTTTAAACTGAAGTCGTAATTTTTTTTTTACTTTTTAAACTGAAGTCATAAAAAAATATTATAACTTCAATCTTTGTCGGTTAAAACTTCAAAGTCGTATGACTTTTTTTGGGGGGTTTACGATTTTAAAGTCGTATGTTCATTTTTTTTTTGTTATATGACTTTAAAATCGTATGTTTATTTTTTCTTTACATTTTTTTTATTTAGTATTTCTTTTAGTTTTGTTTATGTTTTTGTAAAAATTTGTTTAATTTAATTATTTAAAAGTAAAAGTATTTTTAATTTTTGTAGTTTAATTTAATGTTGTATATATTTTTATATGATTTTATTAATTTTTACTATATTTATTTTTTTTAATATAGTTTCTATATTTTTTTAATAATGCTAAGATTTGTATTTGAAAAAAGACTTGAATTTACATGAAAATATTTTGTTATTAATATTAACTTATAATATATTAAATAAGATTTTATTATTTTTGATTTTGTTAATTAATTTTTATAACTATCATTAAGTTAAGTAATAATTTGGTACAATAATATTAATTAATTTTAACTTATAATATATCAAATAAGATATTATTGTACTAAATTTTTAATTAACTTAATAATAATTGAAAAACTTAATTAAAGAAATAAAAAATAAAAAAAAAATTATTTTACATATTATAAGTTAATATTAATAACAAAATATTTTCATCTAAATTTAAGTCTTTTCAAATACAAATCTTAACATTACTAAAATATTAAATAAATAAATATAGTAAAAATTAAATATAGCAAAAATTAATAAAATATTAAATAAAATCAAACAAAATATATATACAAAATATTAAATCAAACTACAAAAATTAAAAATAATTTTATTTTTAAATAATTAAATTAAACAAATTTTACAATTTTTTTAAAAATATAAACAAAACTAAAAGAAATACTAAATTAAGAAAATGTAAAAAAAAAGACATACGACTTTAAAGTTGTAAAAAAAAGGTGACATACTACTTTAAATTGTAAATTGAAAAAAAAAGTCATATAACTTTGAAGTTGTAACAGGTAAAGATTGAAGTCGTAATATTTTTTTACGACTTTAGTTTAAAAAGTAAAAAAAAAAAACAAAAATTTACGACTTCAAAGTCGTAATTTTTTTTAAAATACACTGAAGTCGTAAAATCTTTATGACTTAAGTTAAAAAATATTAAAAAAATAAAAGTCGTGACAACAGTTACAACTTATAACTCAGAAGTCGTAACACCTATTACGACTTACCTCATTTGGTAATTTATTTAAAATCTATTCCAAAATGGTAAAAAAGTTAAAAAAAAATACCCACATATGGTTAAAAAGCCACATTTTAGACAATGTTGTGTTAGTTGTTAGACCTGACAGTCCGATATTGAACGGTCAGTAATTGTTGGTTGGAATCGGTTGTTGTAAGTGAAAGTAATTGTATTTTATGTTTTTTTATATTAGTTGGTTGTATTTTACCTTTTTATCCTTTATATTTTTTTTGTCATTTTGCTGACAGTCTTTACGATTCATTTGATGATAAGCTTTCTCTTTTACCGACGTTTGAGTTATATATTTTGTTTTGTTTTTATCATGCATTTTTTGACCATAAATGATGGAGATGATCTAGTTTTCACCTTGTGTTTTGATTTCTTGGTTTTTGTTTTAAAGCATTTGTTTTCTATTACACAAGGAAATGTTTCACCATGGATTTCAGGATTTGAGTGGTTTAAGTAGATGTTTGGAGTAGTTTTGGGGATGAGAGGCATTGTAAAGGAGGTGATGATAATAAGCATGGATTGGTTGCGATTTAGTTGAATGGAAGCTACATTAAGGTAAGATTTGTTAGATTGTTATTGATGGGCATCAACAATTGAGAATTCCATTTAACTTGTTTTGTCATTGAACAAAGATTTTAGAATTGTGTTGTGAAATGGACCTGCCAGAGTTGTTTTTATTTTTTTCTCATTTGTTGTGTGTTTGAGTCATGTATATGATGCAGTTGTTGAATGGACTAAGCTTTTGCAATTGAATATGCATAGGAGGTGGATTTGAGTTTTATGGACGATATTGGGAAATATTGTTGACCAGGGTCCAATATGAATGTGATAATTGTTGTGCATGCTTAGTTTTTACACTTAATTTTTCACAACAATTATCTTAATTCTTCTCATTTATTGCTTAGGTTGATCCAATAAGTTAGAATTTAGTGTTCTTATAGATTTTTAGCTTGATGAAGTTAATTTTAGTGAATTCATTAGTTTTAGTAGTGTTTTGTAGAGTTTTGGTACATCAACAATGAATGAAGAATTTGGGTTGATGAAGCATCCCGCTTGCCCGCGCTTAGCACGTCAGAGTAAGCTTGGAAGGCCACATGGCAAGTATCTGGAGGCTGCTGGGGGAAATTTGAAGTTTGGTAAGTGCTGAGCTAATTGTTCCCATTACGATTGATTTGGGCTAAGTGCACACCTTAGGCTTGGCGAGTAGTCACTTAACCAAGTGTTGTTTTTGTATGTGTGCTTAGCACAGAAGCTGGGCTCAGTGCATAAGCATTTTGAAGAAAATGATAGGACAACCCTTATGGACCTATTTAAACCCTTTTTTCATGGGGATGGAGGTAGCATTGACCAAGAGTTGTGTGTGGTAGTTGAGGAGCTCCCATCTTCCATTTCCCTTTATCTTCTCCCTTCCATTTTGTAATTTTGAGGTCTCTCATGATAATAAGAGGCTAGTTCATCTATTGTTGGGAGGATTGGTGTGTTAAGCTACTCTCATGTAATTAATCTTAATATTTATTCAATGTTATTTCTTAAGTTATTGTTTCTTTCTATTTTGATTACTTGTTTTATGGTTTAATTACCTTAGCTTTAATTCTTTGGTTTTATTGCATTGGAAAATGCTTGAAAACTAAGTTTTAAATAGAACATCTAATGAATGTCTCATATAGGGATGAAGGGATGTTTGTTAGTATCATTAGTGATCAACCATATGAACATGTTTCATAGTTAAAATGCATTGGGAAATGCTTTTTGACTAAGATATGAAAGTAGTATCTAATATGTGTTATGTCTAGGGATGGAATAACACTTATTAGCCTTGATAAACCATTGTTCTTGAATCGAAGTGGTTTAGCTTGATTTGCTAAGAGATCAGGAGGTGAATTTAGCTACTTAGGCTCTTTCACATGATGGATCATGGTTAACGCACCATTGTGGATTAAAGTAGCATTAGAGTGGACATTGTATAAAGAAAACTTTTACAACTACTGAGATTGTTAGCTTAGTGTAGCCAAAACCCCAACTTTTCATCCATTTTTGCATTAAGCTCTTCTTGCCCCGCAATTGTTGGTGTTTTTTCTTACCTTTAATTTGTTTTGTTTTAGTTTAGAACTAACTTTACTTTATGCTCTTTTACATTTAAAATGAAATGTCATTTTCCTAGAACTTGAATTTTCACAAATAGCTTAGTATAAGCAAGTCCCTGTAGATAGGATACTCGATCTTATCGTTTTATTACTACTTGTGTGATTTGGTTCACATGCCAAACAATTAACAAGTTTTTGGCGTCGTTCTAAGGGACTTGTTTCTTGTATTAGACAATTTGTGTTATTTCATATTCTAGGCATTGATTCTTTATTCTTTTTCATTCTTTTTTTTTCACTTAAATTTTTTTTATTTTGTTATCTTGTGTCACCCTTTGTACTCGAGTCCTGTAACATCCCGGGCGCTGACGAGGATGGGGAGTGATCGCCAGTGCAATGAGGCACGAACAAGGAGCGACTCCTAGCAGGCTTCCAGTGGGAGGGGTACATGAATGAATCAAATACACACCCGAACGAGAGGGATCCAGAGGCTGTGCAGAAATGGGACTGTACAGTTGATGATAACTTAAAAAAGGAAATAATAGGTACTACCTATACCAACAAGGTGCATCTACTTTTCGGTAGCCCATAACTTAAGAACTCCATAATTAAGCGTGCTTGACTTGGAGCAATTCTGGGATGGGTGACCTCCTGTGAAGTTTCTCAGGAAGTGTGTGAGTGAGGACAAGTGATTGGGCGTTACAAATGGGTTTACAAAAAAGTTATCACATACTATAATAGGATAAAGCTAGTAGTGAGAAATTTGAATAAATTGCATAAGCTAATGTCTGCATCAAAGTAAAGGGTCTTCAACAATGACTTAAACCAGCGTCGCATTTTGGGGTTTCCTTTTCATCATAAAAAATTTAAAAAAGGTGTCTCAGAATAAAATGGATGTGTAATCATGCAAATACAAAATTTTGTATTATATCCAACAATTTTTTTAGGCAAACGAATTATTGTTTGAGGTTAACAGAAAGAACATCAAAGCACATGCACCATAGTGCCCTTTACTCTATTCCTTTCGATCCAAATGATAGTGATCTAAGATCAAAATACCAGTGATGAGTGGAGTTCTCTGAATGTCCAAGCAAAGTGTTAGTTTGGTTTGCATGCCTACCTAGATATAGAAGTGTTTTGTGTTGTCATTGAATCCTCTCATGCAGGTTGGCAGGTTCTCTATGAGCTCCAATTTGAAAGTACAGGACTCAAAACCAAGAACAACCCTCAATTAGTCAATTCCATTTTCGATTTGATAGTTGTCAAAATGTCCCAAAATTGATGGAATTCACACTAAAAACAGTGTTATTTATAATTAGGTCATTTCCAACGTATTTCTATTAATTGTCTTCTATATTTGCTTATATTTAAGTCGATTATACAAGATAACTTTTTTGCTTATATATGACTTATGATGGAGTAACATACTAGCTTTTATACATCTGGAGCCGGTTGTTATGTGAACAATGAAATATAACTTACGATCCAAGAACTGCATATGTGATCAACTAGAGCACAACAGACAACCGTTTCAGTTTCCCATGTTTTACACTCAAACATTAAAGGAACTTATGATGTGAGAAGCCATTTGATGTGTTTTGCATGCTGGGATATTGTGTCGTGAATAAAGCTCATTCTGTCTTAAGTGGAATTACTTCCTGCACAAGTCCGAATTTTGGTCAACCCATTTTGCTGAAATGCATATGGAACTATGCACACACTTAGGCTTTGTTTGGGAGTTAGGAGGGGAAGGGAAGGAAAGAGATTCAAGGGGAAGGGAGGGGAAGGGAAGGGAGGAAAATGAGGGAAGTTCCTTCCTCATTGTTTGGGAGTTAAAAATATATTAAGAGAAGGAAATTGAGAGTTAATATAATATTTTTACAATTTTGCCCTTATTTCAAAAAGTTAAATTCAATTAAATAATACTGGCTAGGATAGGATAGTAATTTTATTAACACTGGCTGGGGTAGAATAGTAATTTTATTACTTTACCTTCTAAAATCCCCCCAAATAGGGGGAACAATAATTTTTAGGCTTTGGAGGATTTCAGATGAGTTTTAAAAATCCTCAAATCCTTTTCCTCAAAAATTAAAACTCCCAAACAAGGAGATGTTTCTACCCAAACCTTTCCCTTCCCTTTCTTCCCCTCTAAAATCACTCTCTCAAACAAAGCCTTAGAATTCCACCAGTTTTATGCCCTTCTAGATGGAAATCCACCAACTCTGCCTCAATGGTGTTGTTTGGTGTTGGTAAAAAATGGTTGAGCAATGGGTATTTTGACCAAAAAAGATGGCGCTTTCCACCAAAAACAGGAGCTAGCTATGACATTATTAGGCAAGATTTTTTTCTTTTTAATAAAAAAGTAGAATATTCTTGTGAATATTCTCAACTTTCAACAGTGTGCATTATCTTTGAAATGCATGTTTCAGGAAGGTAAAGGCATTCGTTTTTTGGAAGTATTTTGCAGCAGTAGTATTAGAACCTTTTTTAATCTCAACTTTTAAATAAATGACTGAAATCTTTAATAGCTTATGTGTGCAAATATTTGAGTTAAAGAACAGTCCATCCCAACAAAATTTGTCCATTGCATGCCTTGGGCAGATCCTTAACAAACATGGTTTAGAGACCAAATTGTGCATCAGGAAGAAATAAAATATAGTACTGAACACACCGTTCTTTCAGAGAGAGGCACTTTCACATCTTGTTAGGTTAAGGAGAGGAAATGTTCCCATTTTTTAAGATACTATGAGGAACAAATATCCAGTGGAGATGACGGATGGGGCTTGTAGCTCAAAGGATTAGAGCACATGGCTACAAACGACGGTGTCAGGGGTTCAAATCCCTTCTCACCCACAACCGACCAAAAAAAGAAAGGATTTTCCTACTGAGGATAGGAAAATCATGATTGGACTAGCGAACCCAAAGCTATGGAACTTGTGAATACTTTGTATAAATGGAATGGTCTTACCTTTACGCTTCCTCAGCCAGGTTTGGGCAGAATAGAAATCAAGTAAAGTATAATGCTTTTTAATTACTGAAAAACTATATTAGATTAGTCACTAAAATAATGAAAAACTAAATCACTTATCATGTATAATCTAATGACCAACTTGTACTTTAAGTCAACATGCTATGTTATATATAATTCTAATTTAATTATTTCACTTATTTTCAACACACTGTCACAACAAACCTACCCAAGAACGTCCCCAAACAGAAAGGAAATAGTTAGTGATCTGAATGATAGAACTCTACTGATTGGAACTGTTAATGGCTTCATCAGTCCATTGAGCATCTAGCTGAAAAGCCACTTTGTGAATTTTTAGTTTTCAATTTTATTCGGACACGCGTATCTTATACAATTCATTCATAACCAAGTTACAACCAAAAATAAGAACAGTATCTTAAGGACAAGGAAAATGAATATTTATTCACAAGGTAACACTGAAGAGGTCAACATGTCTTGACAATTTTTTGAAGCCTTTAATCAGAAACATTTACTGATGAAAGCAAACGCCTCTGCTACACATGCCATTTGCAATAAACCGTTTTCCATTTCAAAACAACACCTTGTAATCATAATTTAAAGCATCTCATTCAAAGTACACTCATCCACTTTCATAAGCATGGCAACGCCAGAACATTTGCATGAGTCGAATGTTACTGGCATGTTGAAACAAGTACCTCTAGCAAGGAAGCAGCAAATTGCATTTGGGTCTCTTCATTGATTGTGGAGAAGAGTGGCACGTGCACAAAAAGGGATTTGGTCCCATTCTGCTCCGCAAAGCGAAGGGAATGATAGTAGACATAGTTGCACACAAACCTTCCTGCATCATCAGATGTCATTACATCATAGCCCTTATTTGCCAAGGACTTGGTGATCTCTTCCACAGAAAGAGTAGTCTGCATAAAAGTTGGGACATGAGACACAAAATCATATGATAGATGAAAACAGCAGAGAATCATTATGCCAAAATTTTGATACAGCAATTATGCAGTTATTTGCATCATGTTTTCTATATGCAAACCAATAACTTTGTACTGTGTACCTATATATGCCTCCATCAAGAGGCACTGACTAATAAAACCAAATATTTCTCTATAAGTCCTTATTTTTAACTTTTGACAAATGAAGAACATAAAGACTCTAGATGCTATGGCCCCAAAACAATTGAAAAGCCTGCTAAATGATATTGAACATGGTGTAAGCTGAAGCTGCAGGTTCATCAAAACAAGTAAACGAATAACAGCACCTTAAATACTTGCAAGGTATAAAACAAAGCTTAACATTGCTGTATTAGGACTAAAAGCTTAACACCAGCCAAATAGCAAGCATTAGGAATTGAAGTGTATGAAAACCGATGATCCAATTTACCTCCCGTATTCGTGTAATTGCAACATCTGAAGGAACAATAGGGACTTTCTGCAACATACAAATTTTGGAAATATTCAATATAGGAGGACAGAGTTATTCAAGATCAGATTTGATGAAAGCAAGTTTATAATGCATCTATTGATCCAATCTAACCTGGGGCTTCCATCCCGTTTCATCAGGGCAGCGGAAGGTAGCCTCATTGACAGCTTGACGCTCTATAGCAAACCTTGTTGCACCACTGTTAACCCCAAAATGCAGCTAAACAAACATAATCAGAAACAGCAAAAATGTAAGCTTTATGGATGTAGAAATTAAACAAAACATAACCAAACGACTTCAGATTTAAGAATTAAGATAGCTGAATCCAACCAAGGAAAAGTTCTTGCATACTGGTAGCTCTCATCGTTCTTTCTGAGGGCAAATATGCCTCAGAGATGATGTTAAGACCATCCCCTTTCACTGTTATCCTTTTTAGTACTGCCTTAGTATTACTGTTAAGGTACTAAGAAGTCCAATGGAAGTTTCATCTTAGTTCTATACTAACCTATTCAGGAAAGTTTAGAGTCCATTGATTTCTAATCACCATTAACCCTTGATTGTATGGATCTGACTCCTCTAAAGTATGTTGCTCACTTCAAAGGATAAAGTAAGTAATCTCAGTCATTGATGAAAAAATTAATGGTTGACATTAAGTGCACATACATGATAAATCATTGATGTTGCCATATTTCTTCATTTAATTCTGTATTTGGCTTGCCTCAAACAAAATGAAAAAAAAAAGGATAGGACTATTGATTCGAAGTCACTACGAAAGGGTCGGTCAATAGCATAGCTCTTTATTTCTCTGGACTCCTTTCGAAGATTGGAATATCGACTATTAACTTTCTTATCAACGACCAAGAATATTTACTTTATCCTTGCTCACTTTATTGGTGCCAAAACCTATTTGTATATCGTATGAATATCCAACTGCTTTAAATATTAGGACACCAGTTATTGCATAATTGTTTTTAACGAGAAGACTTTGATAGAGTAATACAGAGACAGGCTATACATGCTATGGTTACATTCAACATTGCAAACTGCAACTAGTGTAGGCAGACAAACAAGGAATACAACCGATTACTCTAGGATTTAGCTTTCTACCAAGTTAATGATATTGTCTCATTTTTGTTTTCTTTTATTAGTAAGCAATTCACCTAGAATCATGGAGAGGTATCTTGATCTGATAACATAAAAGAGAACTTCATAAGGATTAACAAGAGAGCATAAACTGTTAACCTACATATCAAGTATATGGGAAACTCACCCATATAATTTTATTGGAACTTGAAGATTCCGATTCCTTGGAAGTAATGGCAGACTGCAATGTCTTGTAGAGGGGAATGAGTGCTCCTTGACCAGCAGTCTCAAGAATGCTGCAGCTCCCAATAACTAAACCTTTTGGCAAACCCTTCTTCTTCAAATATTCCGTCAAATTATTAACAATTGTCTCCGTTGGATTCTCAGACACTCCATGGAATTTCTTAAAACCTGTTACATGAACTGTTGTCACAGCTGCTGGAGGACCTTCAGATCCCATCTGCCGATGATGGTCTGTTAATATTCAGAGGTTCAACGAAAGAGTATTTCCTTAATACCTGCAGTAAATGATGAGGATAATTAAGTAAAAAAAAAAAAAGAACACAAAAATTTAACTATTCTCCTATGAGGTGGATCATATACACAGAAATCATCTCACAATCCAAAATTATTTTGATGAGTTGCATAGAGTAATAGCAATCAATAATATACTCCATCAAATTTCATTTCAAGGCTTTTTACAAGGAAAACAAATTAGAGAAGGTAAAAAGAGCACCCCATGTAACTGAAGCCCCCAAAAAATTGCAAATTTGGCAAAGCCAGTTATCCTAATGAGAGGAGGCAAGAAAGGGTCTTGACATAATCTTGCAAGCAAATCTAAGATTTCAAGATTGACAGAAAAGAAGGATAATTGAGTGTCAAAACAAGGACAAAGACACACCCATCTATGGCTTTTTCAGAGATAAAAATAGTCTTCTTGAGAACTGAGCATATGGGTATGTTATGGTTGAATTATAGTACACACCCCAAATAAAGAAGCCTTAGACCAAAGCACGAGACTAGAAAGAGATAAAAACCATACTGATTGATGATCAAACAGAAACAACATAATTAATTAAAATTAAGATTAAGCATGTGCTGTGAGAATTAATAAGGAAGTGAATTTAGAGAGAAAGAGAGTATTTCCTTACCAGGAAGGAATAATAACAATATTCAACGT
The DNA here is from genome assembly GCA_013407115.1 of Glycine latifolia. Taxonomy (NCBI): domain Eukaryota; kingdom Viridiplantae; phylum Streptophyta; class Magnoliopsida; order Fabales; family Fabaceae; genus Glycine; species Glycine latifolia. The sequence goes on from CM023960.1 coordinate 20,369,665, forward strand.
TGAATAAAGGAGATGACACATCCACGAGTCTTATCTACTCAAAGCTCTGATTAACTGGTGAAGATTCCGATTAGATTTATTTAGAGGAAACAAAGAATATAGAATAGAATAGAAGAGTAGGCTAAGTGGGAGTCACTTTCAAACAACCAAGCATAACCTGCTAAGAAATAATGTAATGAATGGATTGTTATCATGTTCATATCATGCTATCTATTAATTTAATCTAACAATACTTAATCGGCAACACTTCCTTCTAATAAAAGCAGGACCCTCGACCTTCGGTATTACAACTAGCTACAGAGGTTCAAATTCGGACAATATCAACCAATCTAACAAAAGTTGAAAAACTAAGCCAAAATAAAAATAATTAAGTTATGTGATTCGATTTATTTAAATTAAAATATGAAAATCAATACAAAAAAAACTGTACGTATACTTTTAAAAGCTTTTTTTTTGTTAAAATATTATATATTATTTTTACTTATTTAAAAACTTTTCATTGTACAGAAAGCTAAACTTTATTTTATCCGTTTGAGACATATAATTAAATTCACATTCAATTTGAAATTACGTTTAGAATTTAAGATTCATATTTTGGTTTTTTATTATTAAATTTATTAAATTGATAATCTACATCTTTTAATAAATTATTAAATTTTATTTTATTTATTTTAATAACAATAAATTTCTATAAAGATTATAGCAAAAAAATTAAAAATTAATCTAATTTAGATTTGATTGTGTTGAATCAAATCTTTTAGTGTCTTCTCACATGTAACATGTTGAATGGTGTTTATATAAATAACTCAATTTATGTCACCTTAATTTTAAATAATTCAATTAATTTTTTTCCAATAGATATTTCTATTAATAAGTTGTTTAATTCATAAATATTTTATTTCTTTCTTATATTTAATGCAAATTTAAACAACTCATGAATAATAATTTCTTATATAAATAACTCTCTTAATATATCACACATCAAAATAATAATTTTTTTTAAACAATCCATTAATTAACTCCGATAGTAGATGCTATTAATGGTTATAAAAACAATATGTGTATTTCTTACTTTTCTTAGTGTCCTGTTGAACGAATTTAGATATGAAATTTGAATTAAACATTGGAAACTTATGTCGTTCAAAAGTTCTTTTAAAGTTATGTACCAATAAAAGAGTTAGAAATACAATTTTAAAATCCAATCCCATAAAAATTTAATATAATTAAAATTAATGATTTTCAACTCTAACTCTTATCATTTGGTTGGTAAAAGTAAGATTTTTTTCTCTCTATTTTGTCGCTCTCACTGCCACACCACTATTATCATTATTGTCATTCTAGCAGCCACCATAATCCCTACAATTATTGCTTGTTAGACTTAAATATATAATTGATTCTTTAATTATAACTAAAAGTTTAATTGAATCCTATAATATTAAAAAGTTCAATCTAATTTTTTAATTGTTTAAAACAATTGAGTCTCTTAATTATTTAAAAGTTCAATTAGATCCTTTAATTATTTAAAACTCTACAATAAAGCCCTTTGGTATAAAGAAATATAAAAAATTTCAAAGATTTATCTTAGTTTGTAATGTTTTAAACAATTAAAGGAATTGGTTGAAGTTTTTAATAATTGAGAGACTCAATTGAATTTCTATAAAAAAATTAACAAATATATTTAAATTTTTTAATAATTGAGGAACTCAATTAAATTTTTTTAAATAATTAAAGAATTTGATTAAACTTTTTAATAATTGAGAAATTCAATTAAATTTTTAATTATGACTAAGAAATTAAATATATAATTAAACCTTGATGTTATTATTATCTCTTCTCCTACCATCGTAATTGTAATTACTGTTAACATCGATTGTTAGCATCACACTCCCTTATTCAGTAGAGATTCGGGAGTGTATCAGAAAGAGAGTCAAATTTTTTATACAATTATTTAAATATTTAATTTTTAGATTATAAAATATAAGAACAACAAGTTACGGGTCAAAATCTAGTAATTTATAAGAAGTAAACTCGTTATTAAAACTAAATTCACTTAAATCCTTTTCTCGTTATATAAGGATCTGTTCCTCTTGGAAGAATGTTATCTATCATGGAATTAATAGAAAAGCTTACGAACAAAAAACAGATATATTTGGGAAATATATACACTAAAACTTCCCTAAAATAAAAACAAAACAATATATATATATTCTTTTAATGAGGTTGAACAATTATATACTTTTATACGGTGATATGGAACCAACAACTCCATATTAGTTAGGACTCTACATGATAACTTATATACTTATCGATTTCATTTTCCACTTAGTCGTATTCGTTTTTATTTAATAATATATAAATTACATTTCGACGTTGGCAGATTTTTGTTTTTCAAAAAAGAACTTTTGTTATAACTTGTTATACTATGGCTTCAAAGCTGCATACAAAGCTACGTGCGATGATAGAATACGAATCCATCGAATTTCCTGTGAAAAAAAGTTTTGATTTTGTTTTCTACCTAATTATTTGGCACATAACGAAGAGTTCGTTCATCTTTGCCCAAGTATTTGACACATAACGAAGAGTTCTTTCTTCTTTTTTCTTATTCCCTTTTTATGTTTTTCAGTTTTAGACCTGTGGTCTCGCTCCAAGCTCAAAGATTGTTGACTTCCCTACTCAATGGAACCAGATCATGTTGTTAAAGGATGATTACCATTTAAGATGAAGTTAACAGCGTTATTGCCATATAAGAAACAGTTGAAATTAATCAGTGATGCTCTAAACGAAAGTAGCCTTGATATAATCGGCATGTGAAATAAATAAGTTGAACGAATAATTTGGAATGAAAAATGGTTGGAGGAAAAAATTCAGGGTGCAAATTAGAGAATGAAAATAATTTTTTACCCTTTCTAATATCAAAGAATAGTTGGAGTAATTAGCCTAATTTTCCCTTTGTGATATGCCAGAAAATGTCATCCATACCATAAAACTTACACATGCGAGATATTTGCAACCCACCTCATCAAGTATATTATAATGTTATCAGAGTGATATGATTTCAATATCGCTGGTCCATTTCCCTTTGTGACAACAACAGTTAGTTTTTATTGTCATAAGCAGCTATATTCTGGGGCTCACATTCTGGACTAAACAAACGAACCAGCAAAGCCGTGCCTGAGCTTGCAGTTACAGCTCCACATGCTGCCCAACGAAGACTCCTAGGATTTGTAATTCGAGGACCTGCATAACCAACAAAGATTGAGAGAATACATAAGGATGAATTACAGTCATAGAATTTTTTACACTGTTTAAAACCTCATAAAATCATTTCAAGAGAGAAACTCCATCACATAAGAAACAAGTATGAAAGGCTTTGTTCTTAATAAGAAGCATGCTCCCCTCCTTATTAATCTGGCCACTCTGTTACACTGAAATAACTGAATGAACAAAAAGACCAAGCTTGACTAGTTTAAAATGCTGCTAATATCAAGAAAAGAGCACTGACTACTCTCACTTGGTTCAGTTAAAGTGAAATAATTAGTAGACTTTATTATACTAAAGACTAGACTAGAAAGCTGCAATAGTCACGTTGCCTCACAGTTGTGTTGAGATATCACATAGATTACAGAAATATCATAGGAGATATGATACATATTTGATTTAGTTGACTTAAATCCTATATATATCACAGATTAGATAGCCTATTTTTAGGATATTTACTGTACAT
>CM023960.1:20383388-20417528 GCA_013407115.1 Glycine latifolia
AACTTTCCCTATGATAGTTTTTAATTCTGTAATAAACTATATAAAAATAGTTTATTGGTTGGCCCGGTTAGTGTTATAACAGCGGGTATGGTTATTGGTCCCATTCCATTTGCTATTGGCCCCTACCAAGGAGCTAATCCTTTTTTTTTACTCCCAAATTGTCGTTCCCATAGAATTATGATTTCGTTAAAAAAAATTTTACAATCTCCATCTCTTCTCCTTCTTCGTTGAAACGCCGACGACCCCCACCTAACACTGCCGCACCACTATCAAGTTAACACCATCTCCTCAAAAACCAAAAACCCCATCACCAAAACATCACAACATCGAAACATATGTATGTGTGTTTTGTTGTTATTGTTGGTGATGGTTTTCTCAGTGGCTGCAGCTTGGGAGCCACTAGAAGAGAATGAGGGGTAAAACAAAAATAGAAGAATTTTAATCGGGCTGATTTTTAAATTTAATATAAATTAAATAATTAATTTGAGATTTAGGGTAAAATTGAAACTAATTGGGGATTTGGGGTAGTCAAACACGCCCAAATGGGGCGTGTCTTTGTCCGTCTCTAATTTTGTCTATATTTCGGTCGCTAATACTGTTTTACACAATATTGGAGTTTTTTAAAATCCGTCTCTAATTCGGTCTCTAATTCAGTCGCTAACACTTTTTTACACAATAATGGAGTTTATTTTAAAATTTGTCTCTAGTTCCGTCTCTAATTCAGTTGCTAACACTTTTTTTTACAAAATATTGTGTTTTTTTTAAAATATGTCACAACCACAATATTGTGATTTTTTTAATTTTTTTGAACTGAAAACATTTAAAAATTTACAGTATAATTTTGGTAAATAAATATACCAAAAAAAATTACTTAATTTAGGCTAAGTTTTTATTACTTAATTACTCCATTTTAAATGGCTAAAATTTAAAATGAAGTGTAATTAGCCATTTAAAAAATCTTAAAATTTAAAAATCTTAGCCATTTAAAATGGAGTGTAATTAGCCATTTTAAATTTTAAGATTAAGCTTATCAAAAACGGGGGGTGCATTTAGCAATTGTTAGGTTTTAAATTCTATTATACATATGTCTTTCAAACAGTCATAACTTTTGATGGAAATGTTCGATGGAAGCGTACGATATGTCAAAACGCTCGAAATTAAGAGAAGTAGCTAAAAAAAATAAAAAATAGTGTGCAATTCACTAATTGAATAAATAAAAAATTAGAAAAGAAGAAATTTTTTGGAGGTTTGAATCTTAAATCACAATTTTGAGACACTTAGAGGCCTCTTTTGGGAAAAAGTTTTGGGCAAGTCCCTATTGGGAACTTGGCAAGGACTTCTCCTCTCAATTACGATCGCGTGACCACTGATTTCGCCTCAATCGGACATCCCAGTCAAAAGTTATGATCTTCCAAAGTTCGCTCAACAATGTGCATCAGGACACATGTCACCATTAGGACAAACACCCCCATTTAGGCGTGTTTAAACACGCCCCATTTGGGCGTGTTTTAGTGCACCAGATTTCTAAATACTTTCAATTTTACACCAAATTCTCAATTATATATTTAATTTATATTAAATTTAAAAATCAGCCTTTTAATCGTCATTATTTCTTAAAACTTAACTTTTAAATAATATGAATTTTATTTATTTTTTAATTAAAATAACGGTTAAAATTGCTATTATTGGTAAATTTAAACTATCAAAACTTATAAGTTAATGGTGTTAGTTCCAAATCTCCAATTGAATGGAAAGTACAACATCGAGATATTTTAAAAGTTTGAGAACTTAATTAATTTTTTTTTAAATATGAAAATGTAATTAAATATTTTAATCAAATTTGAGGGCTGCCTGAAAAAGATATATAAAAAGGACAGTGAGATAAAGGAAAACAAGTAACGATTTATTTTTCTTTTGAGAGAAATAAGGATTCTATTATTCATCTTGATTTGTAGTATTTCAAAAGTGGACGCCATTCCTATCATTAAACAATTAACTGATTAAGCATAAGAATATTAAAAAGACTTACTTTAATTCCTTTTAAATAAATCGCAAATTCTCTCCTCTTTTTTTTCGTTTGAAATAAAGCATTGAAAATATGTTTCATGCACCACTAAATCAATTAGTATGAGATTATTCTAACTTTGATAAAAAAAAAACTTTAAAATTTTATAGTGGTCGCATGAACAAAATTTTCTTTAATAAAAAATACATAAAAATATTTGGTGTTTTACGTTTTTTTCTCTCTCTAACATTTAGGACATGTTTAAATTATAAGTTTATTTAAGTATTTATATAAAAGAAAAAGTAAGAAGGAAAAAATAAAATAAATTTTTCAATAAATCAAAATTAATTTATACTAATTAAAAATTATCTTTTAAATAATTTATATAAAAGAATAATTTATACAGATTAACTTACATATAAGTTAAGTTAATTTTAGCTTTAAAAATACATAATTTTTTATTTCTTTAAATGTTTCCCAAGAAGTTTATCAAACATACTGTTAACATATTTTGGTTCAGCATATAGTATACCCCGTGCTTTCTTACGTTCGTTCAGCATTATTACATCGCTTTGTACTTTCTTCTTTACATTAAAGTTTATGCTAAGAAAATATTCTCTTTATGTTAAAGTCAAATAAAAACAATGATTTTGATAAAAATATTCAAAAACAAATGTTATTTATTAATAAAAATCTAAAAATTTAAACTCAAATCATACTATTAATTGTCACGAGTGGAACTTAAAAAGATCAACAGTAAGTCAACACGAAGATGTCCATGTAGGTCCTTTATGCATAATAATTTAATTTGATATATTATATTATATAACTCTTTCTATGTGTGTTTACATGCTTGACCTGTTCTAAGCTAGAATAAAAGAGGAGAGTTGGCATCAGGTGTCATAAACCAGTCATAAAAAATCAACTATTTTTATTAGATGAACCATTATGATATTTCGTGAGATGTACCCTTCATAATGACGCATTACATCGGATCTGGGGTAACACGAAAAATGGACTAGGGCCCTTGCCGTAAGGCAAGACATTACACCGGTCCCGAGATGTAGTGATAAGTGAGCTAGGTCCTTGCCTTAAGGCAAGGCGCCAGGTCTTCGCCTAGATTTAGTAACAAGTAGATCAGAGTCCTGACATGCAGATGGGTGAGCGTGGCAAGTAAACAACGCCTAGGGGTTAAGGATGCAATTGGGAAGCTGAAACATAGGAACCTTAAAAGGTAAACTAAAGGAGTTAGTAGATGTTTTTGCCAAAAGGAAAGTGAATATTGTTTGCTTGTAAGAAACTAAGTGAGTTGGAGAAAATGCCAAGGAAGTGGATGACATCGGTTTCAAGTTGTGGTATACAGGTATAAACAACAGTCGAAATGGTGTTGGAATTATGATCCATAAAAGTTTCAGAGATAAAGTTGTTGATGTCAAAAGGAAATGTGACAGGATTATGCTGATTAAGCTTGTAGTGAGAGATTTAATTTTTAATATCCTCAGTGTGTAAGCACCCCAAGTTGATTAAATGATAAGAACCAATTTTGGGAAGACTTAGAGGAGGTTTTGAGAGGGATACAACGAGAGGAGAAGATTTTCCTAGGAGGAGACCTAAATGGTCATATTGGTAAAAACAATGGAGATTTTTATAGAATTCATGGAGGTTTTAAATATGGGACGAGAAATGAGACTAGAGAATATATCTTGAACTTTGCACTAGTGGCCCATCTTATCACCAATCATAGTGGTCAAAATCGTAGTCAAATTGACTTCTTTATAACTAGAAGAGAAGATAGAAATTCTTGTATTGACCGCAAGGTCTACCCTTGAGAGTGTGTCGCTACGCAACATAAACTGGTAGTTCTAGAGCTTTGGTTCAACAAAGTACTTAATATGAGGAAAAGGGTTCAAAACCCAAGGATAAGATGGTGAAAGCTAAAGGAGGAAAAACAAATAGAGTTCAAGGAAAACATGATGTATGAAGGACAGTGGGAGTTTGTTGGAGAAGCAAATGAAATATGGAATGAGATGACTAAGTGTATCCAAAATGTGGAAGGTGTTGGGAGAAAGCAAAGGAAACATATTTCTTACAAAGGGAACATGGTGGTGGAATGGAGAGGTGCAGGAGGAAATTAAACAGAAGAATAAATGCTTTAGATCTTTGCATAAAAGTCCAAATGATGAGAACATGCAAACATTTAGATTAGCGAGAAAAAATGCAAAGAAAGTAGTGCGGGAAGCTAGAGGCAAGATTTTTGCCAATTTGTATAAGAATCTTGGAAGCAAGGATAGTGAAAAATGTATATACAAATTTGCAAAAATGACGGATAAGAAGAGTAAAGACCTCACCCAAATTAGATGCATCAAGCATGAACATCAAAAAAATTTGGTAAGAAATGAAGATGTAAATGGAAGATGGATGAACTACTTTAACCAATTTTTTAATAAGGTTGACGATAAAAGTGAGGTGGACTTGGAGGACGCTTACGATGATCTGAATAGAAGATTTGTGTCCAGAATTAATGCACATGAAGTTAAGAAGACTTTAAAGAGGATGTAGAATAATAAAGTTTTGGGACCCGATGACGTCCCTATTGAAGTATGTAGAGGCTTGAGAGATGTGGCAATAAAATAGCTAACCAATCTTTTCAATAAGATTCTTCATACAAATAAGATGTTTGATGCTTGGAGGAAAAGTATGTTTGTGCCTATTACAAAAATAATGGAGATATCCAGAATTGTTCTAACTATAGAGACATTAAGCTTATGAGTCATACTATAAAGTTGTGGGACAGATTTATTAAACATCGCTTGAGGAGAGAGACCATGGTTTCTGTAAATTAATTTAGATTTATGATTTGGATTTATGCCAGGAAGATGTATCATGGAAGCCATTTTTTCATGCTACAATTAATGGAAAGATATCGAGAAGAGAAGAAAGACTTACATATGGTGTTCATAGATCTCGAGAAAGCATACAATAGGGTCCCAAGAAAAGTTATGTGGTGGGCTCTTGAGAAGAAAAAAATACCATTAAAGAGCCCACCAAGTGAAAGCTTGTAATGGAACATCATGTTATTTTCCTATCACAGTAGATGTATACCAAGGTTCGACTCTTAGTCCTTATCTCTTTGCCTTAATGATGGATGAACTAAAAAAAGATATACAAGAAGAAGTGTTGTAGTGTATGCTTTTTGCAGATGATATTGTGCTTACTGATGAGACCAAAGACGGTGCTAATAAGAAACTTGTATTGTAGAGAAGCACTTTGAAGTCTAAAGGACTCATGTTAAGCCAGAGCAAGACTCAATATATGAAATGTGAGTTTTCACTGGTAAGAGATGATGATCAAGATTGCGTGCATCTACTTGGTCAAGAGGTACCCAAGAAGGATGCTTTTAGATACATGTGATCAATTTTGCAAACAGGTGGAGAGATTGATGAAGACGTAAAACATAGAATTAAATAGGGTGGATGAAATGACGGAGTGCATCTGGACCTGAATGTTGGTTAGCACATAGACAACATGAGCATAAAATAGGGTAGCAAAAATGAGGATGTTAAGGTGGATGTATGGTTATACGAAGATGAATAAGATAAGCAATGAAGATATTCGACGAAAGGTAGCAGTATTACCGGTGAGTGAAAAGATGAGGGAACATAGATTGAGGTGGTTTGGGCACGTAATGAGACGACCCTTGGATGCTCCCGTAAGAACAAAAGTCTATTACCAAGAGCTTGGCACAAAAAGAAGTAGAGGTAAACTGAAACTTACCTAGGAAAAGGTAGTTAAGCAAGACTTGATGAAATGAGATATAGATTGGCGAGCAGTGTGTCTTAGGACGAAATGGAGAAAAACTATAAACTTGGTGGAGGGTTAGACCCGTTGTTATCTCTATGTTCCTGATAGTCCCTTTTTGATCTTTTCCTCTTCATCCCCCCTCCTTTTTCCCTTATTCTTTGCTTTTACTTTTTTTTTAACTTCCTCATATCTATCATTCGGTTCATCCACCACCGACTCCAATTAGTTTAGGTTAAAGGTGTTGTTGACGTTGATGTATTATATTATATTATATTATATTATATTATATTATATGCCTGTGTAAAAAATAAACTAAAAAAATAAAAGACAAAATGGCTTTTGTAAAAAAATAAAAATAAAAAAGTGATAACAAGGATGATAAAAGTATACCGACAAAGATAATTTTTAAGGAGTAAATGTGTATGTGTGTTTTGTCCGGCTTTATTTTTTAATCTATTGGACTAGAAATTAATTTCACTTACAATACTATAAGTGTCATTGATTTGAACGATTATTGACTTTTTGCGGACATCAGAAATTCATGACAGAATTTCATGTTAAATAGATCATCTCCATTTATTGTTATTACTATTATTATTATTTGACTAATTACTAATTTCATCCTTTTATTTATTTATTCGATCCTTCTTTTAATAAAATGTTTAATTTAATTTCTTACTTTCAAAAATATTTAATATGACTCCTTTTTGTATTTAATTTTATTTTTTATTTTTTAAAATGCTTCAACACATTGGTCTAAATTGAATGAAAATGCTCACATTGAAGATTTTTTTAAAAAAAAATAAGAGACTAAATTGGATGTCTTATTAAAAGAGTGACCACATTGAATAAAATAAATAAATAAATAGATTAACCAAATTAGTAATTTAATCTTATGGTTATAGTTACTAATTATTGTTGTTAGAATAATGGTTAAAAAATCAATAAATAAAAATATTATTAAAAATCAATATATTTAAAACATTAAACGTTTCCAAAAGGTCAGCGAAAAATCGAAAATATTGAATTATAAATTTATATGAAGTATTGTTTGAATTTTGGGCCAGCAGAACAAAACAGATTAGGCCTACCTAGAAAGCCTAATCATTTGGTTATACCGGAAATTGCCTAGAAAATGCAACGCTTTGATTATTTGTCATTTCGTTCAGTAACAGATATCAGTTGATTGTCTCACATCTCCAATGCTATAATAACGGGGAATTGCTTAACTTTGTATTTAATATTCTTTATATTTGCTTTTATATTATAATTACTTTTTAAGTTTATTTATGAAATTATCTTTTCCAATAATATAATTCTATAAATTACTGAATAAACTTCATAATTTATCTCACTTCTTTATACATCATATCAACATTAATATCTTACCAAATGGGCTCCAAGAACCTGATAAAACAAATCATTGCTTCCATAAGCTATGCTGCTTATATTTGGATACCACATGCATCATCACCCACATTTCTGCCTGGAAGGTTTTGATGTAACACAAAAGCTAGAATATCCTGATTAGTAATCAATAATAATATTGATGCTTATTAAAAAGTATTTGATAAAGTTGATTAAGCACAGGACATATTTAGAACTCACGACCGGGGACAAACAAATGCTTTCTTAGTAAAAGAAATCTTTCATGGATGCAGACAGGGTATGACAACTCAAATGGGATCAACGCCCACTCTGAATAATCAATAACCCCGAATGCAGCAAATTGAGCAAATGCAATCTTGAACAAATCTCATTTTTTTTTTTTTTTTAAAAAAGGAAGGGAGTTGGCATCAAAAGCAAGAATAACATCTCCATTAGATTGACACCACCCACGCTAGATCCTATTCCAGAGCGAACCCAAATTTATTAATGAAAGGAAAGAAGAGTTACAAAAAGACCATGGGAGACTAGGCTAAAACCTATGTCAAGAAGAAAATCTATACTCAATTAATTCTCTAATGTTACAGTTATTATCTTTACTATAAACGTGAGTAGCTTTGAAAGTGATGTTAGAAGATATGTGCATGCAGTTGGTCCTCCTAGTTAAAAGATTCTAGGGAACTATAGAATCCTCCTTTCTGTAGTAAGCTTGCACTTTTTGGAAGCATGGGTGAATTTTTTGACATAAATAATACCAAAAATTTTATTATTTATCCAAATGATACAAGTCAACTATTATTTACATTCATGTTATAAATTACTCTTCATAGGTGAGAAATCGGTTTACCCCAAACCGATTTCTCACTCCTTTTTTTTTCAATTTTAAGTTGTGAAATTGGTTCCTTTGGAACCGATTTCACAACTATATATCTATAGATAGATATATAGATATATAGATATATATCACACAATGAAGTACCGCACGAGTGGGTATATAGGAATCCAAATCTGCCGAATCACTCATGTTATAATCTTTTACATCTTAGGTCTTCCCGTTCCTTCATCTGGCTTATGTTTTTCATGTAGCATTCAGATTGAATGACTTGTGTTATTTTTTTTAATTTAGTGTCGATTAAGCTAACGCTAAATACATTTCAATGATCAGATTCACAAGCATAGTTTTACTTAATTTAGCATTAGCTAAGGTGAGACTTAACCTTTCACTATATAATTGTATTTCATTGTAAACTTTGTAATTATAATATCACTTTATTTTTGTGAATTGTTGACATAAATAATACAAAAATATTTATTATTTACCCAAATGATGCAAGCTAACTATTATTTACATCCATGACACAAATCATTGTTCATAGGTGAGAAATCGGTTCTCCCCAAACCGATTTCTCACCTCTCTTTTAATTTTTTATTATTTTGGAGTTAAGAAATCGATTACCGGGGAATTAATGCATTGTTGAGGCAATTCATATGACAAGAATGCACTACTCAGTTAATTAATGCATTGTTTACTATTCATTCAAGCAACAACGATAAACTGACATAATATGACATAATTAACAAGTGAAATTAACAAGGGAAAACAATTAATGTCATATGTGTCCACCAGTTCCACATCTAGGTGGTTGCCTGTTTCTTGCTAGATTTCAACATACTCGACCATGTGGTTCAACTTATTCATCAGGAACAATAGCTGGTTCTTCCTGCATGAAGTCATTTGTGGAAGAACTGCTGACAATACTTTGGTGAAAAGATGCAAACGAAGGTATGAGCATACTTTGCATGTATGCATAAGCAAACTCTGGTGTGTGAAGATTTGTACCCATGAAATTGCTCATAAAGTCTTCTTCGCTTGCACTAAAGAACTGCGGATCATACCTATAATCTTGTTGATGATGAGGTTGTGGCGTAAATTCATATGATTGAGCATGTGGTGGTAGTCCTTCATCATGCATGCTGGTAGCCACTGGTTGACTTTGCTGTGAAGGATGTTCAGTTTTCATGTTTGGAGCTGAACCAGATGTTGCTCCAACGTTGGGATAAGTTGCAAATTGTGTAAGGAAAATTTTAGAATTTGCTCAGTACTAATTCATGTAGTGACTCATATGTTTAATCTTTCCTAGAATTGGTTAGCCGATTGACACATATTTGTGTCTTCCTTCCAAATTGCAATCCATCATTGATGTTCCTCTATCCAATTTGTGTCATTATGTCCTCTCATGTCAGTATGATGAACTCTGTCAAGATTATGCAGTGGATCTGGTATATCTTGACGAAGTCCAAATTGGAGAATGACCCTGTCAATTTAATGTCATACTACCACTGGAAAACAAATTAAAGCTACATATGAACTCCATATTTTGGAATCCTTGTATGCATTTTCTGGTAGAAATGACTCTAAACCTCTGTAAGGCATCCAGTGAAACTAAAAAATAAATTTACGTTAGTTATTTTAAAAACAATGAAATTGACATTTGAATTAAAAAAACAAAGGGTTCAACCTCCTCGTTACGCATGTTGTCGAACCTTGACCTATATTTGATGACATCACCGTGTAGAATTTTAGAAAATCGTAGGCCTCTACTACTCCATCTAGTCAAATGTGCTATGTTAGAATCAAATACATTACTAAAAAATTAGCTTTGTTTCACTAGAATTTTTTGTTTACGTATTTGCAAGTGAATATGACAGTTGGCGCTCCACCCTTGGTTGAATGAACGACATGCGATACCATGCCCAAGACTGTAGCAACAATATACATCCTCCCATTTTTTGAATGTGGGATAAATAGTCCTACACATTTTTATGTACAAATGTTCTAAACATGTCAAACCCCAACTGTATCGGCTAGCCTGATCAAAATATGCTAACAGGGGTAGATACATCAGGTGAACTCTATTCCCTAACTTGTTTAGCATCAACACCCACTAATCAACCTTAAAAACGTATGCCCTATAGTGGCCTACTGGTTGTTGTGGTGTGGGTTCTGCTGGAAAAGTCATCATGTGTTATTTTAACCACTTTAGTTTAAGTGTTGATCCCACTAGTGCATTCTCTAGGGGAACAACACCTATATATTATGTGCACATTTGTTCTCAATCATAAAATGTTAGGTCATTAACTAGTTTACTATCAACGCGTAAACCCAGTTGTAGAGCAACATCTTCCAAGGTGATTGAGCATTCACAAACAGGAAGATGAAAAGTGTGTGACATAGGTCTCCACCTTTCAACAAAAGCAGTCACTAAAGCGTCATCAATTTTAACTTGTCTAAGCTTTGCAACATCTGAAAACCTAGCTTGAACCAACAAAGTTTGAATTTTGGGATATGGAGAAGGCATTACCTGAGCATATGACTAGATTACATTGTTTGTTATCTGAAGAAATGAAAATAATAACAACATCATTATTTTCACTCATAACACAGTTAGCATTCAATTAAAAAAAATGTATTACATACTTCTCCAGATCTACGAAGGTGTTGTTTCCAAAGAAGAGGACAGTTGTAGATGTCATTGTTTAGGCTTTGATTCTAACGTCAAGAAGAACTTAAATAGGGATATATGAAAACTAGAGAAAGTGAGTATGTGAGTTTGTGTATATGATGACAATACATGCAATGTATTTATAGGAAAAATGTAATAGTAATACAACTCATTCGGTGATATCTAGGCTGTTTATTTTGTCTGTGAGATCTTGCCCTTCAACGTTCGTTACTCTAATCGGTGATATCTATGTCGTTGATTTTGTCGGTGGGATCTTGACTGTTGAATGTGCGTTGCTCCAATCGGAGGTATCTAGGTCATTGATTTGTCAGTGGCATCTTGGCTGTTCATTTTGAGGTGTTTGTCACAAGCCATTAAACATTATAAATATGGTCTACAGTGAAATAGTCTGATCCATCACCTTAACCAGAAACCTTTTTGCAATCGTATACCCTAAATCATGAACCCTAAATCATGGCTTCGTCATCAGTCAATGCAATTGTGTATTATGATGGCATCATCATAACAACTAAATGTGGTTCAACATTTGTAAGCGGTTCACCAAAGATCGTTTGTAAGCCATCTGCACAAAAAGGACAACACAATGAAAGGATAAGAGAAAAGGGAAGAAACAGTTAATTCAAACTTGAAAATTAACAAAATGGAATTGTGCATGAATGGGTCATGCGCTAAGCGCACATGTGCGTAATAATCTAGACTTGCACGCTAAGCCCAATTCACGTAATTGCAGTTCTAGAGAGTAATTTGGGCTTAGCGTGCCTGTCCAGCTTAGCGAGAGTTGTAGGTGAAAATTTTCCTGTAACTTTCTCTTAGCTAGCACTGTAGACTTAGCAAGTTGCCCACATGCGCTTAGCCTGCACTTGCACGCTTACCCTAAATACGAGATATTTCAAAATAGAGAGTTCTTTGGGATTAGCACGAGGTGCAGTCTTAGCACCGATAACAAAACAACATATGCGCGTTGAACGCTCACTTACGTTCTAAGCGCACAGCAAAAATCAGACAACAAGCATCGAAAACATCAACACACATATCAGCCAATACAAATATTAATAGAATCACAAAAGAAAAGAAAAAGGGTAGAAATCTTGGGTTGCCTCCCAGTAGGCGTTTCTTTAACGTCACTAGCTTGACAGGCCAAATACCTTCAAGGTGGCATGAAGGTCACATAGAACACATATTCCTTTCAATTTTACTTCTTAGCTAGAGACTCCATGAAAATCATGTATCCATGAGACGACTTCCATATCGTTGCAAGGGAAGTGTTGGTGATCAAGAAAAAAATGGCACTTAAGGATTTATCACGTTCTTCATGCCTTTCTTCCTTGCTAATCAATTTATGTGGAGGGGTATTGATTTGAAGAGGACTTTCCTGTTAAATTTCTACTTGTGAACACTTCTCCCATTGTTGTTTTATTCTCTCCTCACTTATCTCTTCTTTTTCTTCATCTTTTTCTCATGAATCATGCTATTCTACAAGACTCTCTTCATGTGTTGTAACCTCTACAAAATTTTCTTCCTTTATGACCAAAAAAGATATTTCAGCCACTTCTTTTACTAGCTTACCAACTTGAATCTCAAGATTTTGAATTAAGTTTTGATTGGCTTTGAAGCTAGTTTGGGAAGTTTCCATGAATTGCATCAACACATTCTCAATATTAGAGAGTTTTTCTTCTTAATATTGATTGTAAGGGTGTAACTCTTGCTC
Organism: Glycine latifolia; assembly: GCA_013407115.1. Taxonomy (NCBI): domain Eukaryota; kingdom Viridiplantae; phylum Streptophyta; class Magnoliopsida; order Fabales; family Fabaceae; genus Glycine; species Glycine latifolia. Next base: position 20,395,813 of record CM023960.1, read on the forward strand.
CCACTAAGAATTTTCCATGGAGTAAAGATGACAACTATCATTGAAATGCTCTCCTCCACAAAAATCACAATTGATAGGTTGTGGGTGACTGTCCCCTATTTGCATGATTTCAGGATGCTCAGAAAACATCTCTAATTGGTTACTAAGAAGCCTTTATTGTATGAGCATACTACTCCAAATATCTTTCATGGACCAGGTTCTTGAAATGTTCCACCCTACAAGTATAGACTCACAATAAAAAGGTACTTTTTTTCTTTCTTTTTTTCTTAACACAATACAACACTAAGAACTAGAAAACAAAAGACTAGATCACACAAATTAGCAGAAGATAACACAATTTAGAAAATAAATCTAAAGAGTAAAAAAATGAAGCTTAGATAAGTAGAAAATGAGAAGTTGTCAAGTATTGAGACACATTAAAATTCGATATATACAAACAAGGTTTAAGAACTTATTAAAGAACAAAATTTTTAGACAAAGAATCAAAGCATAAAGAATTGATGCTTAATATGAGGGTATACAAACTATCGAGTACAAGGAACAAAGTTCCCGGTAACAGTGCAAAAAACTTGTTAACTCATTGGCAAGTGCACCAATTCGTCCAAGTAGTAATTAAAATGGTAAGTCCGAGTGTCGAGTCCACAACGACTTTGACTATACTTGAAATTTGTATATTTCTAATTTTAAGCGAATAATGAATTAAATTCGATATTCATCTAATACTTATGCAACAATGTAAAATTCAACATAAATAAAGATAATTAAGCAGAGAACATTAAAGAGATAGAACACAAACACTTGGAGGGATGAGTTGTCAGTTGATGCAGAATTATGTCACGTGTTAGGTGCTCAGCCTACCGAAACTACTCTTGATGCAATGTTTGAGATTTTTCACCATTTAACATTATTCCAAGTATTACCTTCATATGTTAACCTACCCTAACCACAATCCCTCATGTGAAAGAGCCTAAATTACCTAATTTCACTCATAATCCCTTAAGAGCTACATCAAATAATTTGCATTAAGAGTAAAGATGCATACTTTAGGCTAACTAATACCACTTTATCCCTAGATATGGATTACCTAGAGGCTCTTTTCAGGTTCTTAAGATGTAAAAATTTTCCAATGCATAAACCTATAACACTACATATGCAAGGATGACCAAGCCACAAACATGACAATAAACTCAGCAAAGGAACAATAATATCAAAATAACATTAAATAGATAGTGAGAATCATTACATCAACAGTGTTTGATTCTTGAGCTTCCAACAATGGATGGTTTAGTCTCTCATTGTCATGAGAGGCTTACAAATACAAAAAGGGAACAAGAAGAATGAAATAAATTGGAATAAAATGGAGGAAAAGGGTCCCCAAGTGAGTGAATTTTTGCTCTATTTCGTGTCTTAGCTTTTGTTCTATCTGTCTGCCTTTTTGCACAATGCTTCCCCTTTTTTATCTTCAAAAGGCACATGCAAAGTCTAGCTGGCTTAAATGATTGCATGCTAAGCCGCTAAATGCATGTTTAGCGTGCATGCACGTTATAGTTTGTCTCTAGTTTTGTTCCTTGCACTGAGCGGGCACTATCGCATTGAACGTGCTGCTCTAGTTCTTCAACATATTCCAGACCTCCTGTTATGTTACTTTCTACAAAAAATAGAACTAAAACACTATTAAATTCCTGACTTTTTAACTCAAAAGAAGCATTAAAAGAAAGGAAATTAGATAATTACTATGTGATTTAGATATAAAAATTATGTATGCATAGCAATTATCAGGTCTCTCGCCATTGCAAAAGTGCACTACAACTATTCGTATGTTGGTATACGAATCACATGTTGATTGTGTGGATGAGTACGTTAGAATTGGCGAATGCACTGCAACTCAATGCGTACAAAATTTTTTAAAGGGTGTCAATGAGATATTTGGACAAGAGTACCTGAGAAGACCCAACAACAATGACATCAATCACTTTCTACAAAAAAAATAGAACCAAAACACTGTTAAATAAAACCAAAATACTATTAAATTCCTAACTTTTTAACTCAAAAGAAGCATTAAAAGAAAGGAAATTAGATAATTGCTATGTGATTTAGATATGCAAATTACGTATGAATAGCAATTATCAAGTCTCTCGCCATTGCAAAAGTACACTGCAGCTATTCGTATGTTGGCATATGAATCACGTGTTGATTGTGTGGATGAGTACGTTAGAATTGGCGAATGCACTGCAACTCAATGCTTACAAAAATTTGTAAGGAGTGTCAATGAGATATTTGGACAAGAGTACTTGAGAATACCCAACAACAATGACATCAATCGCCTACTACAAATTATAGATGCACGAGGGTTTCCAAGTATGTTAGGTTCTATTGATTGCATGCTTTAGGAGTGAAGAAATTGTCCAGTTGCATGGGAGGGCCAATATCGTAGAGGTGATCATCGCAAACTCACAATAATAATTGAAGTCGTCGCTTCACAAGACTTGTGAATTTGCCATGCATATTTTGGAGTTGCAGGTTCAAACAATGACATTAATGTGTTAAACCAATTGTCTGTGTTTGATGACATTTTGCAAGGTTGAGCTCCTCCATTACAATTTACAATTAATTGAGCTCCATAAGAATGTGGGGTACTATCTTGCATATGGTATTTATCCTAATTGGGTCACATTTGTGAAGACCATACCAATGTCACAAGGTTTCAAAAGAAAATTATTTGTGAAATGTCAAGAAGCAGTAGGAAAGGATGTGGAACGAGTATTCAGTGTGCTCAAATCTCGATTCACAATTATATGTGATCCATCGCATGCCTGGAACATGGACACAATGAAGGATATAATGTTGACATGTATTATATTGCATAACATGATTGTCGAAGATGAATGAGATACATTTAGTGATAACGTCGATGTTGATTATGATCACGTAAACAATGACATTTCAAATGTTGAAGTATCTCGTGTTACTCCTCCTGACTTTGCTACATACTTGTAAACAATATGCGTTATGCATACAAGAGAAATTCATTAACAACTTCAAACAAATTTGGTGGAGCATATTTGAGAATGTTAGTCACAATGATAATGAAATTTAATTTTTCTTTGGCATTAATGTGTTGCATTTTTTTTTATCAAATTTATGTATTTTTTTCATTTGTTAAACATTTATTCATAAATAAAAATTAAATTTATGCTCATTTTCCTATTTCTTAATATTTATAAATTTTTCTTTCATGTTTTATTTATTAAATTTAATTACTTAATTAATTATGTTTAATTTAATAAATATTCCAATAAAATATATACAAATGGAGTTCATGTGAAACCTACTAAAACTTATCTAAGATCCTAAAATAATATCTATTATTAAAAGAAAAAATGAAAAAGATTTTAAAAGATTTCATTCCTATATGATATTATAGGATCTAGTAAAAAATAGTCTAAAATCTTAATTTGGGATTTTTTACAAGAGATATTTTTAATGTAGTTGCTAATTAATGAGATTTCATGTACATGAAAATGAATATATACAATGTGTGTCCCTCCGCAACTAATTAATTGTTTATCGTATGACATCAACATACTCCTTTTTTTTTCGGTGCAGTTGCTGGTACATTGATGGTAATGTGATTATTCATGAATCGTGACATTATTAATTGTTCCCACATTGGTGGTTGTAATGACATTGTTCACAGTCGTACTCCAAATATATAATTGCATTATTTGCCATATGAACAACCACTGGCACTGAGTCTTGACTGAGAACACAGAATATATAACACAAGTAGCCTACGGATCTTATACTAGTTATGATTTATGATAACCCGTTTAGAGCAATTATAGTAATTCACAGAACCTTAATTTAGATGCAATTATTGACTAGGGATGACATGCCTTTCAATTTTTTTGGTAAAACTAAAACAGGCTTAATTGGAACTCGTAATCGTCAAACACTGATGATATTTTTTTAATAGTTTATTTGGATATACCTTTTTTATAAGCGTGAATATACACATTTTTTCTAGACTGGATCCTTGACATGACTATCCCAGCTACAATAATTTCTTCATATCACACATGGGACATGGTTACTTTAGATTCTCCATATCTCACAAAGCAAGTTTATGTTCTCCTAGAAGTGTTGTGCTTAACAGCTATGAAATTTGTAATGTTATTCTGACTTCTGAGAATTGAATATGGTCAATGAAATAGCCAAAAGGGAATGAAATGTTAGGAAAAGTTGTTTTTTTAATTATTTCCATTTTTTTCACTTCCTTTTTATCCAAAAAAATACATTATTATGAATTATTTTCTTTTCTCTCTGTTTTTTTCCTTCCCATCCAAACATATTATAAAAGACAACATAGGAAAAACTAAATAGACTAACAATTAGTTTGCCAACAGCCTAAGGATGCCTAAGTTTGCATGCAAGAATTCCTTTATACTAAAGCATGTCTAAGTTTGTATGCAATAAGTCCTTTATACTACATAGTTTATGTGCAAAGGATGACTAACTTTGCCTACGTCCTACCCCTTGTAGTTGTAATTCACAAGCGCAAATATCTACTCTTTTTTTTTTTAACGGCCAAATATCTAATTGCCTCATGCTAACAAGACTTCGATAATTTTTTAAAAGGAACTGTGACAGGTAAACTAGCGTCATTACTGACAATTGCATATTATATTTGACATAATCTTGTAATCAAATAATTAAATGTTATACTATTTTAGTCTTTAAATTTGGGATATGTATTTTTTTTTAGTTCCTGAAATTTAAAAATATTTTTTGAAGTCCTTAAATTTTGAAAATTTTCATTTTTTAGTCTCTGAAGTAATAAATTAACATTTTGTGACATTTTTTGTTGTATTAAATTATATATTTTTAGGCGTTTGAATTTGTATTTAAAAATTATTACAAAATGCTAAAAAATTCATCAGAGATAATGCTTAAAAACTGTCATAAAATATCAATTTATTATATTAAAGACTAAAAATAATATTTTTTTTAAAAATCAGGAACTAACAAAAAGAAATTTCAGAAACTAAAAAAAATTAACCAAATTAAAAACATAAAAGTGTATAGCTATAACAAGCTAGTCTTATGCTAGGCTCAAGGTTTTTCATTATATTCTTTCAATCTATTATGAATGAAATTCCATGATTTTGTTCCTGTAAAAAAAACCAAGTTTGCTACCAATATATATATAGAAACATGCAGGGTACGGTAATGAAGTTCGTCTTAAGGGCAAGAAAATCATCCCAAATGACAGCAGCTTCACAATGTAATATATACATATATGATTTAATTACTCATGTGCTCTTTATATATGTATAATTTTTACATTTTAGTTTCTATGTTTCTAAATTACTCGGCTAATTTTTATAAATAATACAAATTTAATCAATATTTAGCAAAAGGGGGCAAAATTTGCAATATTTAAGAATCTGGGGCAACCAAACACGCCCCATCTGGACGTGTTTAAACACGCCCAACATAGGCGTGTTTAAACACGCCCAGATGGGGCGTGTTTGGTTGCCCAGATTCCTATATATAGCCCCAAAAAAATCCCACAATGCAGAAGCGGTTCATATTGCGTGCTGTGTAGAAGTTGCTCTGCTTCAGGATTGGATATTTTGTGAAGATTAGCGCTGCAAAGAAGTAAGTTATAAACCCTAACCCTAAAGTTGTTATATTTAAAGTTGTTATATTTTTTACTTAGAAAATTGTTAGGGCCGTGTGAAATTATTAGCGACATAGCTGTTAGATTGATAGTATGTTATGTTTACGTTTTAGGGTTTAAGTTTAGGGTTGCTATTGAGATTAGGGTTTATGGGTTTGGGTTACACACATAGGGTTTAAGTGTTCCGGCTTAAGGTATTGGGGTGATTAGGGTTAGGACTTAGGGTACATGCAAAGGGTTGAAGGGTTCTTGTTTAGGGTTTATGTCGCATGTGTGGATTAGGGTGTAGGTATTGGGATACACACCTAGGGTTTAATGGGTCCGCCTTAGGGTATGTGATTTATGGTGTGATTAGGGTATAGGGTGTACGGTACACACCTAGGGTTTAAGGGTTTCGGCTTAGGGATTAGGGCGCATGGGGGGAAAAGGGTTTAGGTTCTGGGGTAGACACCTAGGATGTAAGGGTTCCGGCTTAGGGTTTAGGGCGCATGGGTGGATTAGGGTTTAGGGTTTTAGGTACACGGCTAGGGTTGAATGGTTCTGGCTTTAGGGTTTAGGGCGCATGTGTGGATTAGGATTTATGTCTTGGGGTACACAGCAAGGGTTTAAGTGTGTCGGCTTATGGTTTAGGGTTTAGGGGGGGATTAGGGGTTAGGTCCTAGGGTACAGACCTATGGTTGAGGGCTGATGGTTTAGGATTTAGGTCATGGGGAACACAGCTAGGGTTCTTCCGGCTTAGGGTTTAGGTCCTAGGGCTTGGCGTGACTGGACCTACGGTATAGGTTGCTATGTCTTATAGACCACTTCTTTGTGCCTTTTTGTGTTTGACAATATTGACTTTCTTTTAGCATTTGATGATTTACCAGGACGTGTTGTTATGTGGGTTACGGTGTGTTTAGTGTGTAGGTCTTGGGATACACAATTTAGGGTTTCGGGTGTTTGTGTGCTTCAGACGTTTATTTATGTTGATTGCAGGAAATGAGTTCAAGTGCTGCAGAGGTTGTTCGTGTTGTGCTATTTTTCAATGGAAGGAAAATTGAAAGGGAAAGAGGTCTTGCCTTCGAAGGGGAGAAAAGGATGACACGAATCAACCGAAATGCAACATTGGTTGATTTGCATCAGAAGATACTTCCAAAACTGGGTGTGGATGGAAACACTTGTATCACATTGCTGACGGCAAGAATATGGCAGCAAGAAGAATACGTGGGGTTTCCAATACAGGATGATGAAGAATTGGAAATGGTCATTGACGAATTTTTTAATCAGTCACGGAAGAAATTTTTAGAGTTGTATGTGGATTACACGGTGGTTCAGGAAGCTGTTATACCCAGGAGGTCAGTTGGTTGTAATTCTGCACATATTGCACCATCATATGATGCTGCACCATCAGATCATGCTGTAGGTGGAAACATGTCTCAGGAAGATTCACATGACCCAACTTGGGTTATGGATGACGATGAAGATGATGATGATGATGAAAATATAGCGATGGAAGATCGTCTTCTTCAGGAGAATGCCAGTGCGTCCGATAATGATGAAGATGCTGGTGTGGATGCAAATGCATTCCAGCAACACACTGATGTGGGGTCGTCTGAAATGCGGTACCGTGCGGGTGTTGGACCGACACAATCAGAACAACCAGTTGAAGGTAAGTGATTTCGTATAATTGTTGTTCATGTATATATTTTGCAAACCCATGCTTATTAATGTGTGTTGTATTTAAAGGCGGTGCGGTTATTCCTTTTTGGGACAGGATTCCACATTACACATATATCGATTGGAATCACCCAAGCGAAGAAGATTCTTTTAGCGGTTCAGTTTCAGGCTCGGGTTCAGTCCAAGGTCCCTGGCAAATAGGGGACGATTTGTTTGTTGAACAGGAATTCCCTTCCAAAAAAGGACGCACAAATTGCAGTTAAGCGAAACCTAATGAGGGAGCATCAAGAAGCAGTTGTGGTTGAGAGCAAGCCTGACAAGCTTGCCATGAAGTGTGTTGCCCACAAGGATGGTTGCCCTTGGAGGGTTAGGATGTATAAACCATTATACAGTGAGAAGTGGGTGGTTTCAAGATGGGGTGGAAAACACAATTGCCTCAACAACCATATATCACAGGATCATAGACAACTTGATGTTCAAATCATTGCTTCAATTGTGGCAGGTACGATCTAAGAATTTGTGCATTTTTCAAAATTATTAAATTGTGTTAAGGGTTTCTGTTAATGTGTATGTTACAATGTCATTTTTAGGAATGGTTAAGGAGGAACCAGGCGTGTCAATTGTATTGGTTCAGGAGAGGATCACCAACAGCTTCGGATTTAAAATATCTTATTGTAAGGCATGGTATGCGAAGCAGAGAGCGATGGCAATGATTTATGGAGATTGGGAAGAATCTTATGCATTTTTGTCGAGGTGGTGCAGCTACATGCTTCGGTTTTCACCAGGTTCTTTTTTTGATATTCAAACCAATGATTATTTTGTGGCTAATCGACTGGTCAGAGGGAAGCGTGTGTTTCAGCGAATGTTTTGGACTTTCAGACAGTGTTGCGAGGCTTTTAAATTTTGCAAACCAGTCATTCAAATTGATGGGACTCACTTATATGGCAAGTATAAAGGAAAATTGTTGATCGCCACGAGTCAGGATGGGAATAATGAATGCGTGCCATTGGCATTTGCCATTGTTGAGGGGGAGACGTTGGAAGCTTGGGAATATTTCCTTGCTAACATTCGTTTCCACGTAACCCAAATGCAAAATATATGCCTCATTTCAGATCGACATCGTAGCATTATATCTGCAGTGCAGAACCATGCCGGTTGGCAACCACCTTTTGCGCATCACGTTTTCTGCCTTCGTCATATTGCCAGTAATTTCAATCAAAGATTCAAGAGTGCAAGATTGAAGAGGAGCCTCATGACTTTGGGTATGTTGACAATTATTTGTAATTTATTTAGATTATAAGATGTGTTACCCAACTAACGTTAATGGTATTATAATTGTGCAGGTTATACTCCCTCTATGGTCGATTTTGACATAGCGTATGAACGATTCCGCGATACCAGTGCTGAGGTTGCAGAATGGATTGACAACATTCCTAAGGAAAAGTGGACTCGTGCATATGATGTCGATGGGAGAAGATATGGCCACATGACAACAAATTTGTCTGAATCAGTCAACAAGGTGTTCAAGGGAGCAAGGAACATGCCTATTACTGCTTTGGTGAAGCACACATACAGTCGATTGGTTGAATACTTTGTGCGAAGGGGTCAGACGGCCACTGCACAGCTGCATCAATCACAGCGACATTGTAAAAATGTCGTTGATGCTATGAGGCTTAATCAAAACATTGCTACAGGCCACTACGTACGCACCTATAACCTTGAGCAAACGTCGTTTGAGGTGGCCGATGGTGGGGACAGGTTATATTCAGTTAACCTAACTGACCGTTTTTGTCAGTGTGGGAAGTTTAAGGCCTTCAAATACCCTTGTAGCCATGCCGCAGCTGCTGCTTTATACATCCGTCAGAATCCTTTGCAATATGCGGATGATGTCTTCCTCGTAACCAACTTGGTTGAGGCTTATTCATTACCTTGGCAGCCTATTGGTGATGAACTTGCCATTCCCCCCAGTGAAAATCCAGTTATCATCCCTGATAAGGAACTGTTGCGTGCGAAGGGTCGTCCAAGGTCCACCAGAATCCGTAATGAGATGGACGAAGTCGAAACAACTCGTAGAGCTCGTAGATGCGGTCTGTGCAAGCAAGTTGGACATACTCGTACAGCTTATCCTACTCGGGGTGGTGCTTCATGAATCTGTTATTATGTTTGGTTGATAAGTGCGTGGTTAAATGTATTTGTCTTTAAATAAATGTTGCGTAAAATGTATGACGATAACTGCTTTTGTTGTGGTGTTTCATGATTCTGTTATTCTGTTAGTAAATGTATGACGTTATGTATGAACTAGGTTTAGGTGCTCCTAAAGATGTTGTTAACTGGTTCAATCCATAAGCCCTAAAGATGTTGTTAACTGGTGCAATTCATAAATCCTGCACGGCTATACAAGCAGAGCGTGTCTTTACAAATGAGCGTTTTTGGGTCACTAGACAATAGACATGCATTTATTATTAATGTATGATGAACTCTAACCAACAAATTCAAATATAAACAATTTGTGATTTGGTTTCGCTTTAGCCCTTAGTTATCATGCATTATGTTACACGAAATATGTCGGCGTGCCTAGACACGCCCAACTTGGGCGCGATTCATATTTAGGCGTGACTAGACACGCCCAACTTGGGCGCGATTCATATTTAGGCGTGACTAGACACGCCCAACTTCGGCGCGATTACCCCTATATAAGGTACACGGTCGGACACAAGATGCGTCGCCCCGTAAATTTCATTTTGCATACCATGGCATTCTTAGGAGAAACAAGCAGCCAAAGCATTGGTAACTCCAAATTAGCATTCATTTATCCAAATGGATATATGAAGCACAACGACACGGGTGTTTGTTTTTCGGGTGCCACTCCAACAGCGATGCGCGTTCCTAACGAGTGTTCGTTTCAGACGCTTCAGAGTAGGATTCACCACACCCTTCTACTAACCGATGGCCAGTTCGTGGATAACATCTACTACCGACAACCGTCCCTAGACGTAGGTCAGCAATATTTTTTTCATTCTGTCCCACTAACAAACGATGATGATGTTTGCAGAATGTTAATGTGTCACGACCAACTGTCCACCGCTGGTCCTATAGAAATATTATGCACCGTAAACCGAACAGCCGATGAGATAATCAACCTACTTCAGTCGACCATCGTCCCCACACATGATGCAATGTTATACTACAACGGAAGTTGGAACATACCACGAAGAGGCAATTTTTTGGGTTATTCCTTTACTGGAACAAACCCAATCCGATTTGAAATTCCTTCTGCATGCACCATTGAAACACTTAAGGCTGTCATCAAACAAGTTGCGCCTGTTGGGGTTCCCCCTAATGGAATTCACATGTCACAGGTGGTAAGGAAAATGTTTTTCCGTCATCCAGCACATTCACAATACTCAGACACCACAATCCAGTATGACATAAAGGAGTTGGTAAGCGATGAAGACGTGTTGCGGATGCTAGCGGAATCCAACTACTGGAAACGTCATGGTCCAATTGAAATTTTAGCCATTTTTAGCAAACCACAAATCGATATGGAATAACACATGTACGCCGAAAATGTTGTTTTCAAATTATCCTTATCATCACAAATGCATTTTCCCCCTTATGTTATCCATTGTAGTTAGACCGAGCATATGTTATTGTTAGGGTTTGGGGGGTTAATGTGATCAAATAATAGTTAGACCGAGCATGGTAAACATAAATGTCACAAATAACCGTAGTTTATAAAATACAATCGATTACAATACAACAAAAAAATATAAAACAGTAACTGCGAATAAATCAGAGTGAGGGCGGTGGCCACGGCACATGACGTGCCTGTCGATCAGGTTGTACTCGTCTTCGTGGTCGCTGAGAACTGTCTGGCTCGGACGGGGCTGGCTGTGAAGGGCCTGCCTGAGAAGGGCCTGCCTGATAAGGGTCCGGCTGGGACGGGTCTGCATAAGAAGAGCCTGCATCATACGGATGAACATGAGGAGATCGACATGTCGTGCCCTGCTCTGCATACACCGGCATAGGGCACTTATGATCGTCGGTGGCATGTGGTGAATGTGGTTGCCAAGGGGCATATGCTCCTGCACTAAAATCCATGTTCATCAGCATGTCGTCGAACTCTGCCTCACTCCACTGGGTCTCCGTGTTGATTCCAACACGGATCCCGCCATCTACATATGCATTTATTATTGCAGTCGTAACATGTGCGGCATGGGTTTGCGATGGGCCTGGTGTAGGCATCTGGGCTTCGGTACTGAAATCGGCGTAGTCCATGCCCCCATGGCCCCCCTGCACAGTAGCCTCGTAATATACGGGCTGTGTCCCATATGTCGATGCAATGACAACAGGCCTAAAGTAACCCTCCGTGCGTGGCCTCGGTCGAACAATGGGCTCAGGAACCTGCTGCACCGGTCTCCGCCGACGCTCTAGCCCACGACCCTCTTTTCTGCGTCGGGTTACTGCAACTGAAATCTCAGGGTCGGCCTGAAGCTGGGATTCGGGAGCATGTGGGGCTGCTTCCTCCACGCGACAGCTCTCGGCAAAGACAGACATCAACCGACCGACCTCGTCACTCGCCCATTCGAAGTCGAAGGCCTCCTTATCGGGGCTAATCATCGCGAAGTACAAAGACTCCATCCCATCGGCCTACAATTTTAAAGGTATACACATATTAGCTAGCATGTCATGTAGCATAGTTAATTTAAATAGACAAATGAGGATGTAAAGAAAACTTACACCACGACCGGCCTTCGCGCCCTTCTTCGTGATGAACCGCTTCCCGTGTTCTCTGAACCAAACCATGTACTCGTGGTGTGGTGACAGCAACCCCTGAATCAAGGGGGGGAGCTCAATGTGCTGGTCCCTAACCTCCCATCGGGAAATAAATGGTCTGAGTTTACGAACCCAGTTGTCTTCTCGTTTCCCCCGGAGCGACAGATCATGCACACCCTTCAGCTTCCTGGGAGCGCGTGGGATTGGCTGATCCCTCCTGAATTGACGCATGCATCGATCCGGCTGAGCATATTCTACTGTGTGGAAGCATATGATAGGTGTAGTAGCCATCCACAGAAGTCGCTCACGCTCAGAAGCACCAAGAAAGTGGTAGTCACCGTATGGTTGCCAAACGACCTGCACACAACAAAATAACACTTTATTAGTTCACAGCATGTTCCACATATGCACACGTAAACTAATTGAAAAACTACTATATGTACCTCGTATCGAGTCAGGGAGTCCAATGCCATCCTATAAACGAGCAGTTCATGCGGTTTAAGTCGACCTAAAGCGTTAAACCTAATTTCAAAATAAGTACTGTTAATATAGTATAACACTTCATTGTGACTATTGCAAACAAGAACAACATAAAACCACACATACCGATGTCCAAAATGCCAATCCGGCTGTGTAGGCAGCGGAATAGCTGGAGCAATAGGTGGGAATCTCAGCCATGCCCACACCTGAAGAAGCATATGACACCCACCGATGTCACTCCTGCCTGGATCTGTACATTCACACATTTGTCTGAACAAATGTGAAAGGACGGTTGAGCCCCAGCTATATTCACCGATGTCAACAAAATCCCCTGCAAGCAACGACAGGTATCGTGCTGCAATCATGCTACCTCCAGATCGGTCGCATAGCAGCCATGATCCGATAAGTCGTGCGATGTGGGCCTTCGTGAACCGCGTCACGTGGACAATGTCGGGGACCACCTCACCCCAATGCGCAAAATGTCTATCAAAGTACGACAGGCGCAAATATCCACCTTTCATCTCGTTCTCCTCGTCAGGTTCCTGACCAAACACCTCCTCAACGACGGTCGCCCACTCGTCAACCGTCACTCCGGTAACCACCTTGCCCTCGGTGGGCAATCCCAGAATACCAGCCACGTCTTGCAACGTGATGGTCATCTCACCCTGTGGCATATGGAAGGTGTGAGTCTCTGGCCTCCATCGTTCAACCAGAGCACTAATGAGCGGAGCATCCATCTGAAATACATAAAAATTATTAAACAACTTAATTTATCAAATTAACCAGTCTTAACTCGTTTCATAGTTGCATCGTTGCATACCTGAATATGTCGCATGCGTGCGACATGAAGAAACCCAGCATGGCGCAACATGTCAGCAACAACCTCGGGTATATCATCAGCATCTGGTCCACCGCTCACCTTACCACGTCGAGTCTTCAATACCCGAGGTGGCACGCCACCGTTCCACACAACTTGTGAAACGTGCGTGCGCTGAATACGCCTACGCAGCGTACCCCACTTGTATGGGGTAGGGACAACGTAGGCAGTGGGATCCATGGGCTCAGCCTCATGGTCGGATGCAGATCGCGATGATGATGTGGAGGATGAATCAGCCATCTATTCAGTATCTTCATGCACAAAAATTTAAAATCACGGTAAACAAAATGTTGACGATTAACAAATCATTCGAACAAAATTTTAATATGCATCAAATACATTAAACCAAATACACGAACACAACATAAGCCCGAAAGCTGAGCCGACATCCATAAACCCTAAGTAAAAAAACATAAGCCCTGCACCCTAATCACAACTTAAGCCCTCAGACTAAACCGTAATCCAACACAAAGCTTGAAACATTAAAGACCTCAGGTTGATTGTACCCCTCATCATCACAGGCGTTTTCTCATCCTATAATCCAATAATTGTGCCTAAACAGACAACGTAAGCCATGCACCCTAAACCGACACCCATAAACCCTTCGTCGTTTCAAAAGGAACTGTTTGCCAACGCAAAACTTGAATTGGAAAACTAATTACTCAATAGTAGTGAAGTATATGTACCAAAGCGCCTAAACCCTAATCGCAACATAAGCCCTGCACCCTAAACCGACACCCATAAACCCTAAGTCTATAGCCACATGAAAATATTAGTGATGTGTATGTAACCCTGCACCCTAGGTTATTCACTGACATAAACCCTAAATCGGGATCCATAACCCCTAAGTCTGAAACCAAACAACTAAACCCTACTCACAACATGGACCTAACCCTAAACCACAATTTATCATCCATAGGTCTGTAACCCAAGCCCTATACACTAATCACAACATTAGACCTAGATCGGAATCCATAAACCCTAAGTTTGTAACCGACGACCTAAACACTAATCACAACATCAGACCTAAACCCTAAACCGAATTCCATAAACCCAACGTATGTAACCCAAGCCCTAATCTCTCGTCACACCATCAACCCTAAACCTAAACTGGAATCCATACACCCTGGGTCTGTAAACCCTAAATCCTAGGTCTGTTCCTAGCGCCATAAAACCTAATCACAATGTAAACCCCTAACCTAAACTGAAATCCATCAACGCTACGTCTGTCCCTGAAGACCTAAACCCTAATCACCACATTACACCTAAACCCTAATCACCACATTACACCTAAACCCTAACACGGCACCCACAAACCCTAGCTCTGTACCCCAACCCAGAAACCCTAATCACCATGTCAACCATAAACCCTAAACCCATTTTACATAAACCATAATCACTACATCGGACCCTAAACCCTAATCACAATATAAGCCCTGGAACCTATCTGTACCCACAATCCATTAACCTTACACATACGTCACTACCCCAGGCCCTCAACCCTAATCACAGCCTAAGTCCTAATCCCTAAACCTACATAGCCCCAGGCCATAAACCCTAATAACAATGTAAACCTTAATCCAACACCGAATTACGTAACCCTAATCAATCGGCCACAACCTAAACCCTAATCACATCGTGAACCCTAAAACTACACTAGCATACCTAAAACCCTAACCCCTAATCACTAGGCCACACCCTAAACCCTAATCACATCGTAAACCCTAAAACTACACTGGCATACCTAAAACCCTAGTCAATAACCTAATATATATGTCGCTAACAAGTTCATATGATCCTAACATTTTTCTAATTTAAAAATATAACAAACTAAATATTAGGTACAATCAGTTAAATCCACTTACTTGTCGGCAGCGCTTCGAATTCGGCAAGGCTTCGCTTCAGACAAATCAACACCCAAAATCTAGAGAGAAGGCAGAGCTAATTCTAGAGAGAAGGCAGAAGGACCAAATGTCATTTTCAGGGGGTATTTATAGGCCACAAGGGACCCAAACACGCCTTGCTTGGGCGTGTTTAAACACGCCTAGCTTGGGCGTGTTTAAACACGCCTAGGCAGGGCGTGTTTGGTTGTCCCATTTTGCCAAATATTGTTAGATTTGTCTCCTTTTGCTAAATATTGATTAAATTTGTATTATTTATAAAAATTAGCCAAATTACTCATTTTAGTTTTTACATATTTAATCTATTTTAGTCTCCTCAGTCCAAAAGTTATAATATTAAAACGAATTGTAAGTGCAAGAACTTAAAAAGCGTATTTATTATATAAAGGCTAAAATAAATATTTTTTTAGTGTAGAGACAAAATATAAAAGTTATAGAAATATAGGGATTAAATAAAAAATTAAACCTATAAATAATAAAATTAAACATAAAAAAAAAATTATCAGTGGATTGGTTCTACACTTCTACCTTATCAATTAGAGATGTCAGAAGGTGCAAAATCACGCCGATCCAGCATCCACATCCGTGTCAATGTAGGGGCCACAAAACTTGGATAATTTACTCCATTGTTACATGATACCCATCCCTACTCCATTCCCCTGATGAAAGCCTAAAATGCTAGTTGTCACCGTCTTCACATCACCATGCATGAGTCCATGATATTGATGCATACACATCTCTCACTACATAAAATAAAATAATCATGCTCAATGTGTTTGATTTTATTTTATTTTTGCTTTTTAGTTTTTTAAAAACTGTTTTTTAGAGAACGACAGAAATGAGAGTGAAATGTGGAAGCATAAAGAAAAATAACTTTTTATTTAGATTACAAATACCTTTTATCTAAGAAAATTTTGTACGAAAGTAAGATAAAATCTTTTTGTTTTATGTAATTATTGATCGAGATGTGAGATTCTAATACGCCTAATAATTTCTCTTGTTAAGATGAAATATCTTCACCAAATGGATCCACATGTTTGATGTTATAATAGAAAATTGAAAATACA
The DNA here is from genome assembly GCA_013407115.1 of Glycine latifolia. Taxonomy (NCBI): domain Eukaryota; kingdom Viridiplantae; phylum Streptophyta; class Magnoliopsida; order Fabales; family Fabaceae; genus Glycine; species Glycine latifolia. The sequence goes on from CM023960.1 coordinate 20,412,253, forward strand.
ATATCAAAAGCAACTTAAAGATATTTTGTAGTTTTAAAACTAATTAACATAAACATTAATTTTGAAAAATAGTTTTTGAAAACTACTATTACCAAATATTTTTGTGTTTTTGTTTTAAAAATAGAAAGAAAGAAAAAAAGAGGAAACCAACCGGCTAAACTTTATTCTTTAGATTTCTCTTCATTTTATATACTAATATAATTACTAATTAGTTTGCATGTGTTATCTATGCGACTCAATTTTATTCCAATGAATTAGGAACATCTATATTATAGCAAGACTAAGTCTCCTAATAGAAAACTTCCCCACTCACACGATTGAAATTCAAAGACATTTGTGAAAGGTTAAGTTTTAGAGAAGAAAATCATGACACATATTTATTTTTGAACGAAAAATTATACAATGTTTGTAAAAGTAAATAAAAGAATAACACATTAACTTTATGCCAATTTATAAATAATCAAACTAGAAAATAATTATTAAAAATGAATAATTTGCTTTCTTTTACTTTTTCTTTTTCTCCAAAATCTAACTCTCAAACATACTCTAAGGAAAATCAAGCATGTACTATATAAATCAATCACCCATTAGTTAACTAGTATATGCATGGTATAGATCTATAATATTTTATATTAACATTTTAATTATTTAAAAATTATATATTAACAATTGAATTTTTTTTATTAATATATATTTTTACAACGTTGAACTGCCCATTTTCTCATCCACGTGCGTATACAATTTAAATAATTTATTTTATAATTAATTCTCACATGATTTAACAAAGAACATTATTGACTATTAGTATGTTTTATTATACTTTATTTGGATGAGAATTGAAATAAGGTAAAATAAAAGTAAAAGAAATATAAAAGAAAAATAGGAGTGAACTAGAAAGATATTTTTTATTATAAAAAATAGATATAATTAGGAGAAAAATAAGTGAATTTCGCCCCCATTTTTTAAGACAAATAAAATAGAAAGTAAAATTCGAATAAATTATATGAAAGAAATTTTTATAATAATAAAAAAAGCCAATTTAATAAAAAAAATAAAACTTATTACTATATTCTTTTATTGATAAAAAAATATTTAAATTTCATGTGTAATATAAAAAAAAAAAAAAACAATTTTCTTGCCCCCACCTTAGAAGGGAAGTACTTTTAATGCGGACCAACCCCCATCATTACACCTTCTCTGTTAACTCTTTCACAGCCATACAAACCATTATTACACTTAAATGACGTTATTTTTATTATTCCACAAACAAATAAATACGTGTAATGTGTAATATTTTCTATTATTTTGAAAAATTAAATTTAAAATTAAAAAATAATATATATATATATATATATATATATATATATACTTTTATGTAAAATAATACGATATTGCAACATATATTTATTTTGAGTTCCATGATCCAACTTTATACTTATTGACAATGTAAATAATTTATTTGAAAAAAAGAAAAATTAAAAATATAAACAAAAGAATAAAAATCAAAATAAAAAACATAATGTTATATATGCTAAGAATGTGTTTGACAGAACATTTTAGTAGACTGATTATAAAAATAATGTATTTTCTAATTTTTTTATTAGTTGAAAAATTTGTTTAATTATTTGATAAATAATTTTTTTTAGTAATTTTTAAATTTTTTTGAAATGTTACTTGAAGAAATAATTTTTAAAATGTTAGATTCTAATTTTCTATATTTATTCATTTTTAGTCCTTAAATATTTATTAGATTTCTTTTTTTTTAAGATAAATTTTTATTATTTTTATCTTTTCTAACTAATTTAACATATAATTTTACTAAATACTTATAATTTAATAGGATAAATTTCTAATGAGTTTTTCAGCTTCAAACTATTTTTGTCAAACATATTCTAAAGTAAAATATTGATGACTTATTTATATTTTTGTGTGAATTTGATCTCTTAAATTTAAAATAGTTTCACTTTGATTCTTCCGTCAACTTTTGATTCTAGCAACGTCAATTTTTATCGACTTAATATCTTTCACAATTTTTCACGTGTTAATAATTTCACCAAGTTAGTATGATAACTAAAGTGAAGGATCAATTTGGTCTAACAAATTACCTTTTAAGAAGCAAAACTGAAATAAAAATTAAATTTAAGAGATTAAATTAAAACAAAAAATATAAACAAGGAACCAAAATTTTATTTTAGCCTTTTATATATCATTTTACTTGTAGGGTGATTAAGTTGGTTAAGTAAAATAAATATAAAAAAAAATCACAGTATATTAGTGTTTAATGACTTTCATATGTTTTAAAAATAATAATTAAAAAATAAATTTATCATTTAAGTATTTCACCATAAAATAATAATTAATAGTGTATCATTAATTGGATTATTATCATAATATATTTTAAACTATTTTATTTGTAATTAAATAGTACATGAAACATATTTAAATATTATTTTAATAATATATTTTATTATTGAACATTGTTGTTTTAATACCTTTAAAATTACTAAAGGAAAAATTTAGGCTCGTGCATAATACTTGATATATTAAAGATAATAAATCAATCACGAACATAATTCGTTAATCAAAGTCATTTTGACTACAATTATTTTATTAAAATAAATTTGGAATAAATAATTAAATTCATCTCCAAAAATATATTACGATAATAAATTAATCCTTAAAAAATGAAAAATATAACTTTTGGTTCATGAATATAAAAAAATACGATAAATTAATTAGTGTCTCACGAAGATGAATTTGATCATTTATAAACAACTACTATTAAAAATATATAGCGTATTATTTTAACCCGCACATGTAATGATGCTTTAAGAATAAAAAAACAAAATCATATCATATCATTATGATGAAGCAGAGACGCAACATCTCCTTATTTGGCCATACACTATTCTAGCGAAGTCGCTCCTCGTTGAGACAAAAATTAATTGGGACTTTAATTTACGTTATGATATTTTTATTATTGTGGGCCCGATCTCCATATTCTTATGAGCCACCTAAGTGTTATTCCTCTAACGAATAGATCTTCCCAAAAGATGCCGCATCTGTTGTCGTCATAAAGCAACCCTGACGCATGCATAATACATATACCATACCGATGTGTAAGCCTGTAAGGTAGGAAATAAATAAAGGTCTGTTATGGGACAAACATAATCTTGTGCTCCAGATAATTACCACGTTACCCCCCTTTCCATCATCAAAGTGAAATTCATGTTTAGTTTTCGGCATCGTGGCCATTTTTGTCAATCCATAAATCTAGCTAGTAAATTAGTAAAACCACGCGGTCTTTAATTACCTCTCTTGACATTCAAGTTCAATCAAGACGGTTTTGGTGCGTGCATTGGAGTGATTAGAGTTAGAGGATCCCAATATTGACTATGACAGGGGATATATTAATTATTCGATTCTAAAAATTTGCACTTTCACTGTATAGGGCCATAGATTAGAGCCAAAAAAAGAATAAATAGTGGGTGAGTGATTTCTGACTAATACTTTCATGTTACTATAAGAACATATCCAGTACTTGCTATGCAATTCTGTTTTGTTGCTTGTTAATATATTGTGGCATAGTTGAAAGTGACAATAATGGAGGGAGTAAGAAGGAAGAGGAGAATGGAGAGGGAAGAAGAAAGTGAAGAGCAGCAGATGGAGAAGTTCTTTGCCTTGATAAAGAGTACTAAAGATGTAAGGGATCGGCTCTCCAAACAGAAAGAGGAAGAGAAGGCAAAGGGTGGTTGGAAACCAACGTTTCAACCAGAAGATTTCATGGATGATAAAGAATTGGCCAAGATTAATGTTTTACGTCATCAACCTGCAGGTCCTTCTTCAGGTTCAGGGAAAGAGGTAACCGCAGAGCCACACCCAGAGCCAGTGCTACAGCCAGAGGCCCAACATGGAAAACACAAGAAACCAAGCGATTTAGACCTAACGCTTTCTTTATAATTAACAATAAATTCAGTGTAATTTGTCCAGAATATGTTCAATATCCTTAATTTAGAAAAAAAAAACTTTAGTTTATTTCTTAAGAATTTGTTATCTGTTTCAAATCTATAAAATATTATGATTTGTTTAGATAAAAATAAGAATTTCATCTTTTCTTTTAGGTTTAGGATATTAGCAGTTTGAATTTATGATTAAGATAATATTTAAATTATATATATATATATATATATATATATATTAATTCCCAAGAATAAAGTATTAATGTATCTCTTTCATATAATATATTTCTTTCTTTAATTTACAAATATATATACAGATAACAATAATAATAAATAAGTTAAGGTTCTTACGGGCCTAAGAAGATAGAAGTTTTTGATAAATTTATCCACCTAATTTTTTATGAAGAAAGTTATGACAGAGAATGAAATCATACTCGGAGACTATAAATCTTTAGGAAGTTGCATAAGAAGATTATAATATTTTTCTTGATAATCTCACATGACTCAAATAAAAAATCACAAAAAAAAAGAAAATCAAGAAAACAAAAATAAGAGTATCTTCAACTCTGTTCTTGTCACAACTCATAATATCTTTAACTCAACTTAGAGTAATTTCAACTCAATCTTAACTATAATAACTTCAATTCAACCTTGACCAGAGCATTTTTTTACCTTGGTCTTAGTCAGAAATCTTCATGTAAAGTTATACAAAGTTGTATTTAACCTTAATTATCTATTTGTTGTCGTCATATAAAGTTGTATTAAGTAAAAATTCAACTAATATTAACGCTAAGGCAACTTAATCACACTCTTATTGTGAAATGTCAATCATATGGAACAAGAAGAATTCTTCCGTTGGTCCTCTATGCCCTCAGTCCTTGTCTTTATAAAGTTGATTTTACAACTTCTTTTCTTTATTATTTAATTTTACAAAAGTAACGTTGACGTATTAATCAATAATTAAAAAAAAATATATCCAAACTATTAAAAAAAATTGAGGTACCGACACCCATCCAAAATCCAAATTCGCATACATAGGAGAAATCACTTTATTTTTTAATTTTGCTTCAAATTTTAATGATGTGTTATTTCATTATTGATTGTGTCCAATAACAATATACTGAGTGAATGTTTATTAGGTTTTATTTTTCATACACATGATAATAAATTGGATAATTACCAACATACCTAAAAGACCTAATTATTTTTTATATATGAATATGAAAATGTTACATCAAAGTAGAGCTAAAAATCAATAGAATCAACCTAAAATTACTAGAGAAAAATTTACGAGTGAGACTTATTTTAAGTTTTTGA
>CM023960.1:20417538-20567404 GCA_013407115.1 Glycine latifolia
ATATATATATATATATATATATATATATATATATATATATATATATATATATTAAAGTCTTTTTTAAGTTCTTAAGTGAATTTAGAATAAAACATTGTTAAGCTTCTCAAATATAATATTACAATGTAAGATTCATTAAAAACAATTAAGAACTTGTGAATGAGTCACCATTAGAGATATTCTAATAAAGAGTTGTCTTAAGTGAGAATATATATAAGAAATGAAGTGATTTTTTTCTTAAATGTATATCCTTACATGATAATTAAAATTAATTTTGTTCGAAGAATTTAACTTTTATACTGGTAGCATTAAGATTTATATACTATCAACTAAAAAATATTTTAATCATAATTCTTAAAATAATTACTATAAAAACTAAGAATCTTATATATATGATAATCTATTATAAAATAATATAATATATTATCAATATATTTTAATTAAATTTTTATGTATTATTTGTGATCCACAAAATAGTATTTCAATATGTGTGTCTATTCTCTGTATCAATCTTAATATAGGAGCAAAGACATCTTGTCCTTAACAACTAAACTACTGAGATAAATATATTATCTCTAATACCTTATTATTCAAATATTAATAATAATGTTATAATCTTTTTATCAAGTGATATATACTCAACTATCAATAATGTATACATTATTTATTATATATAATTAGTTGTAACGTATGATTATCTACATGCTAATAGATATTTATAAACATTATTACATCAATGTAATAACTTCTATAAGGAGCCGATGCTCTCCTCTCCAAATTTTTCTTAAGTATAATTTACAATAATTTCATTGTTGTATGAAAGTCTCATTGTAATGATTGAGGTGTCGATAAGCAACGGTCAGGGTGATGTATTAGCTTGACATCAGACAACCGCCTCAAATTGCATTAAGCATGTTCGGAAAAAGAGTAACCGAGTCACATTATAAAACGCCATTATTCGTTAGTGGGCCAGTTTTGGAAGCCCAGAACTCAAACGTCAGATAATAACTAATAAGATTATAAGAGAGTAAAGAGGAAAAAACAGTCAGAAAAGAGTAGCGTAGAAGAAAACTAAATTGGAAAAATGAATTAATCAGGTGCTGTTTTGCACACAACAATCAAGCTACAGATTACACTTGCGATGTTAACATAAAGGAAAATGATGCATTGCATTGATATTCCATATATTATTTGACACTTAAAATGAAAAGGAAATAAATGAGAAAAAAAAAGTTAAATATAATAAGAAAAGAGAGATATATATGGAGAGAAATAAAAGATATGAAATGAATGCATGTAGTATTGACATCTCCATAGATCAATGTTCTAACATAAAAAACACTCCCTGACGATGGAAGCAACATTGACCATCTCTTTATTTGGTAAACGACCACGAAAAGAAGAGGAAACATTGCCTTGGCTTTAGCTTTAGGAGAGACCCAGCTTGCCAGGTCTTTTATGGGTGCTTATAAGTGTAATTTGCAAGGGAAATTAAAGACGTGGTCCATGCATATAGACAGATGAACAACGTGAAAGTTCTATTTATTAGTTTTTAAAAATCACATTCAAAATGTAAAATTAAACACATTAGAAGGAAAAGCGCGATCTCATGAAATGAATCAGACCAAAAATTTGTAGATTATTACACCCTTCTCTAGTTCAATTAAAATGAAAGAGAAAGAGAAAGAAATAGAGGTCGGGGAAGGATGAAGTGAGAAGGGAGGGAAGAGAGATTGTTGGTTAGAATTCCTCTGACTAATATTTTTAATAAAATTAATAAATTAATATTTGTTAGTAAAAAAAAGAAAGAAAGAAATAGAATAAAAGTTAATTAAAAACTTTTGTTATTCATTTGAGTGGAAATTCAAAGTTGAGAATTTTTTTATAGATCATAAAAAAAATTTATATTTTCATTTAAAAATATATTCCACCGTAAAGGTGAGAAGAATCGTTGGAGCTTGGCCCCTCTATGTACCAAAAGAAAAATCATAAAGTAAATAAATTATTCATGTTAATTAAAACATATATTTGTGGGGTATTTGAAGAACTTATAGATTACAACAACAAAAAACCCCTCATTAAAAAAAGATTATAAAATAGGCTCTTCTTTTTTTAAAAGATAGAAGGTTATGACATTTCATTCCAAATCAAATTAAAGACTTGATTAGCATGAAATCTTGATACCCTAAAAAGTGGATAACATGATTAACTTGTCTCCTAACAAAACTCATTTTAAAGTTTGGATAAAAGGATAAATTGTCTCTACATTTATTCAATATAATTACATGGAGATTAGAGAGATAAGTGGAGTTGCTAATGTATCCATCAACAATTAAATGTTCTTGCAGTCGGATTCAAAAATAAAAGATTGGTAGCCAGTCTGCTACCCATTTAATTGCTTGGAGAAGAGCACAGGCTTCAGCTTCGATTGGCAGAGGAAAACCATTTTGATAGTTAGTCATAGCTTTTATGAAACTACCATATGGACCACAAAGACAAATGCCAACACCGAATAATGACTACCAAGATATGAATGCTTGGCTTGGATCGTTTCCGGATTGTAAACTTTAAGACTTCATGAATTGGGGTTTGAAACTCAAATAGAAAAAAAATGGAAAAGATTAAGGAATGATTAGGAATGACGTCATGATCCGTTACGGAGCGATAAGTCGGAGAAGGATTCGCCACAAAGGAAAGCTTCCTTGATAAGAATCAATTTGGTTTCACTCAAGAACCAACAAGAGGCTAAACTCTCAATGCAAGCAAAATGCTTAATTTCATTAATCAAAGTTAACCAAAAATAGCAAATTCTGAGTATTTATATGGCTAGGCCTCTAATAAACACCTAAAAACCTAAGTTTAGGCCTATTTGCGGACATATCAAAGCTCATTACAAAAACAACAAAAATCTGTAGAAGCACTACCACTTTAAATGAAAATAATCGATTAAAACGAAGCGTAATCGATTAAAACATAGCGTTTCAATAATGTGTAATCGATTACAGCAACGTTGTAATCGATTAAAACAGTCAGAAATGCTTGTAATCGATTACAGATACGTTGTAATTGATTAAAACAGACAGGATTTGCTATACAGAAAGGATTTGCTTGTGTAATCGATTACAGATACGTTGTAATCGATTAATACAGACAGCACTTGCTTATTACAACATACAAGATTTTTGGCTTGATCTTGAATGGCTTGGGTTCTAGCTCTTGTCATGGGTCCTTCAAAATTCACCAAACGAAGTGTTTCAAGCTCTCCTTCTAGACCTTTTGCTTGATCCTTAGATAGCCCTCTATCACCGAAGGAGTGGGAGTCATGGAAAATTGCTGCATCAAGGTTGCACTTAACCGAGCCATTTGGAGGAGGCCTAGGAAGCCATGAAAAATAGGCTTAATTATACTTTAGCTCACGTATTATTCTCATTGTAAGAATTAGATCTCTATTTCCAACTTGCGTCAACTGGATCCCTCAACTTTAATTGTAATTAAGTCTCTTCATTGTCAATTTACTAATGTCTTTTGCTTACACAGCCAATTACAATTGACACGACTGGTACCCATGGAGTTAAAACGTGGTGATAAAAATGTTTGCTTTAGAAGTTCACAAAACCCAATACCTAAATTTGGTGCCTGTGTTGAACAAAGTAAGTCACTTGTGTAGAATAGTACTATTATATGTAACGTTAATATGGAAAACTAAAAGTGCAATTAAGTTAATATTTGTTTGCATCAATATAATAACATACTGTGCAACAAAATGAACAAATGAAGTTCAATTTGATAAAAACATAAAATGTTTTAACACAATCTGGGCTTCTCTCTTAAGTAGTGTAGTAAATTAAATGAGTTAATGGAGAAGAAAATGGACATGGTTTTCATCTTGGCTCGTCTCACATACAGTAGTACGCTATTAAGATTTCAGTAACAAAGCACAGCTAGTTTTACATGAATCACGTTTCAAAATGCACACAAGCTAGCTAGTATTTCTTTCTGATCACTTGTCCCTTTAAACATTATATTAAAGTATTCATTCTTTTGTCTTTTCTAAGCAAAAATTCAAATATTCTTTTATCAAACTTCTTTAGACTCATACTAATTCAAAGGTTTTGAGGAAAAAACTCAAACCTTAACGTATGGTCAGTGGGCACGTTTACAACAAGATATATATAGTCTCACGTTTAGATTATTTATTTTAACATAGTTACGACGAAGTGTAACTCCAAAGAGATACGTACCAACATTTTCCCGATGTGAATTGAGATGATCCTGCTAGTAGTTTTTGCTGACATGAGCATGGCTGGAAATTAACAAATTTGGTTGCTACAGGACTTTGAATGTAGCCCAAAGCTTCCGAGACTAAGACAAAAAACCGAAACTGAAATGAGCCCAAATATAGAACATCATCAAATAAGTAAAAGAAAGATATTGCATGTGTTAAAATAAAACTAGTAAAAGTAGAGTCGCGCATACTTCAAATATGCATGAAGTTTGGATTTGTTACAGTTCAATTTTACAAACACACGCACCCCAAATTTAAAATGATATGGTCACGTGTTTCAAAGAGTGAATGGTTAAAAAAACTCATAATTTTAGTTATCTAATCGTAAAGTTAGGACAAAGGGATGAATGGATGAAAGTATTTTGATTAAATTGCATTATCACAGAGGTTTTTGTTATGGGTATCAATATATAACTATTTATTAACTGATTTTCAAGCAATTACATAAACTAATAGTTTATAAATATTTGTTTATTTATTTTACGAAAAAGCGGTAGAATGGAAAAGCACACTAGTCCCTCAAGATAGAAAAATCAGCTATTGACCTCTCCTAAAAGATCTTATTCCATTCCATGGCATGAATTTGGAATCAGTCTTGACAACATATTTAACAGACAAGTTATTTATCAAGCTACACATCATGTCGATAAATACGACAGCCTTAATATGTGTGAAATTAGAATTGATGTGGGTCCTGTTTATGCACTTTATTGTTTTTGCTGACATGGGCCTGGTTAGAAGTATAACATTCTGTTGCTTCGAAATTCTGAGTTATATTCAGCAAAAGCTTTGCAGCCCGATACAAAAAAACATAAAACAAAATGACATCTGCATGACTGCATATACTATTCCCCTACCCCCACAAAAAAAAAATTATACAGAATGATATTAAAACTTAAAAGCTATAAATATTCGGGAGAGTTTACTCAATAGTGTATATATTATAAATAATTATAATCTTGAGACCCTAACTCTTGTATTTTTTGGCACAGATTCATTTTGTGTTTTGAGTAAAATGATATAACTCTTATAAGATCTATTCATTAATCTAATACACCAAAAAAATACACATTTTTTAAGACATAACTAACTTTTATTGTATCATTCCTCGCAAGTGAACTGTAATAAATATTTGGAGAAGTGACAGAATTTTTTTATAAACAAATGTTAATTTGTTAAAAGAAATACATTTGTAACATTTTTTTCTTTTTTTTAATCATTTAATCCACGTTATATCTCCTGGTGACATAATGAATTTAACCTCACCAATCAAAAAATTAATTATATTTTAATTATAAGACCATCTTCAATATGCAGGTTTCTTATTTGAGTTTTTTATAATAAATAACTTATTTTTATTTTATTGTTGAGAGAAGTGATATGAGTCCAGACTCCGGTGTAGAATAGGTTCTTGAATAACAACTACAAGAAACTAGATTTTTGCATCAGAAACTAGATTTAATCTTAAATCCTTAATTTTATATTTCATTTTTAACCATCGACATACTTGTTCAATCCTGAAAGCTTTGGTTGGAAAATAATTTTTTCAGACAATTTATTTTCACAGATTTCAAAAAATTATTTGACATGTATAAAGACATTTTTTGAGAATGTGTTAGTGTTGGCCATAAGTTATTACCTAAATTTGTTTTTTTTTCTAAAAAATGGATCATATATATATATATATATATATATATATATATATACGCACTGTCTGTCTACGTTTCTTTTTCTTGTTTTACTTGTATATTTGGAACACTTGCCACACTTTTCTTATACTCATTTCATTCACGGCTTCCCATACTTCTTGTTGCAGTTTCTTATATATATTTGTACGTAGAGACACATCTCTCCCACATTATTTCATTTCTCATCCTTTGTCGATCAAGACCCATTCTCTAAAACAATCTCTCTTGAAAGCTCTCTCCAAATTCCGAGGGCAGAGCAGTGAAGAAGAACCTTTACTTAGAAGAGAGAATTAATGGCGAGTAGTGTTATTCCAGTCTTGGCCATGATTATTGTACAATTGGGCTATGCAGGGATGAATATTACCTCAAAGCTTGCAATACAATCTGGCATGCACCCTCTTGTACTTGTTGCTTATCGCCAAATTTTTGCAACTATTTCCCTTGCTCCCTTCGCTTTTTGGTTTGAACGGTAATAATACACTTATATCTCACATATATCCACATTTTATGAATATGCTTATGTTATTTTGTAGTCGGGTTTATTTCATACACGTGCATCATCAATAATAATACAATTCTTTTCTTCAAAAATAAAATACAATTTTTAATTTCTTACTAACTCTTTGTGTTTGATAAGTCACTTTATTAGCTTATAAACTACTTGACTAGTTTATAATTTTTAGGTTAGTTTGACAAAAAAATTGTTTAGTAAATGAAGTAGTTTCTAATTTATTATAAGTTTCTTCAACTTTTTTATGAAAATTATAAACTATTAGTTTTTTTGTTTTTCTTTATCTTCATTAATATACTTAAAATCTTTTCTTATCTCAAATAACTAAATATATTGTTTTATATTTATCAGTTAACTTAATAATTATTCTTATCAAACTCTTTTAATTCAATCAATTACTTATGCATTTTGAGTTTTTGAGCTATTATCTTAGAGGTTATGAATTTTTAGCTAACTTATAATTATTAAGGTACAATTTATACAAAGGAAATGATTTTTAGTACAAGCAAGCATCCTTATATGATTCACACTTTCCTCATTATAACAGAGAAACATGTGCTGACAAATAACAGAAAAACTCAAAACCATAACAAAATAACAACTTCTCGTACTTCACGTCACTCTACAGCTCATACATCCTGTGCACAAGGAACTTCGTAGTTCTTCAACCATATAGGCCTAAGGCTATTCCTCCCATCTCATATTCTGCATCCAACTTCTCGTTCTCTATCAACACAACATCCGGAGTTCTACTTCTGGGATGATAAGTTGATAATTATGTCCATGTAATTTTGAAAATAATCGTTACAAAAATAAACAATTTTACACATGATAAATTATAATTAAATTCAAATTCTAACGGACTTTATTATTATTTTAACACGTTTTGAGCGTCTGATTAATTATAATTACAGTGTTCAAACATGATTTACTAGTTATAAAGACTCTGCTCAATTGTCAGTTCTTTTTTTGTTCCCTAGCATAAATTTAATATTTAGGAAGAACGGGCGAAGGTGAACTGGGGAGAAAACCCTGATCAGTGTTTGCATCATGATTTACAATTTATTTATCAAAAGACTTTTTTTTTTTGTTTACTTTCCATAGGAATACGGCTCCCCGAATGACAAAGCACATTGCGCTCCAGATATTACTATCTTCCTTAACAGGGTAAGTTTAATTTGGTTGCTACTACCCTTTTAATTTGTTCAAAGTTGCATTTTCTTTTTAGGCTTTTGGGTTAAAAGTGTTGTTGTTGATGATGTTATATATATATAAAATACGTGTTCAAGTTAGGAAATGAGCACATTATAAGCTGAGAATTCATTGATATAACACTTCAATGTTCAATCACCAAACTGTTTGTTTGCAAATAATTTTAGAAAAGTAATATCTCTTATTTTCTTTATTGATATTTTGTTCCGCTAATTCTAATTAATTATTAATTTGAAATTGAATGCAGAGTAACAGGAAACCAGATTCTATACTTTTTGGGGCTTAAATATTCAACCGCTACAATTGCATGTGCACTAAACAACTTGCTCCCAGCATTCACTTTTGTTCTTGCAGTCCTCTCCAGGTGAGTAGCGAACAAACAAACAAGACTAGCCCAGTATTTTCGTTATTCATGTTCACTGATAATATTACTTTGCAGAAGGCTTCAATATAGAACTAGATAATGATCACACGAAAAAGAAAAAAGAAAACATAGTAGAACCACTTACATTATGTTTTATTTATGTGCAGACAAGAGAATTTGAGAATCAAGACTAGGGCAGGGGTAGCGAAGGCCTTAGGGACAGTCCTTAGTGTGGGTGGAGCGGTGCTTTTATCATTTTACCATGGAGAAGTCCTTGGTCTAGGTGAGTCAAAGATTCACTGGAGATATGCAGAAAAAATGCAAAGAGAATCCTCTTCTGCTGGTGGTGGAACAAACTTGCTTCTAGGTCCTGTTGCTGTAATTGTCAGTGCTCTTCTTTGGGCAGTATGGTTCATAGTTCAAGTAAGCATAATGATTCCAAGTGATATTATTAATTAATTAATTACTATACTTGTAAAAAAGGGTTCCTTAAATTAATATGTATACTTGTTTTGGTTTGTTCAGGCAAACATGAGCAAGAGCTATCCAGCTCCTTACACCAGCACTTTCTACATGTGTTTGATGGCAAGCATTCAGTGTGTGGCCATTGCCTTGTCTGCTGAACACAATGTCTCAGCTTGGTCACTCCACAGTACTTTAAGACTCACCTCTGCACTTTATGCGGTATATATATATATATATATATATATATATATATATATATATATGGTAGTTACAACACAATGATGAATTGGTTCATTTATTTAATTATAGTAGTCTTAATTATTTTGCATTTTATAATGTTGGTTTCAGGGGACTATTTCTACTGGGCTAGCGTATGTGCTAATTTCATGGACCATAGAGAGGAAAGGTCCCCTCTATGTGTCTGTGTTCTCCCCTTTGCTGCTTGTTATCATTGCTGTTGCTAGCTGGGCTTTGCTTCACGAGCAATTATACGTTGGAACGTAAGAAATTATATGATATGGACTTTACTCAATAATCAATATATGACTCAATGTTTGTTGATTTTATTTTTGTGCCTGATGATAAATAAAAGTTGCACATTATGGTTTTTTTCAATTTGGTTTGTTCTTGATGGAAGATTTTGGTTCGGTTCAGTGCCATAGGGTCTCTGCTGATAGTGTTGGGGCTATATTTTGTTTTGTGGGGAAAGAACAAAGAGATGAATAAGATAGACGTGGTTGAAGTTGAAGACACAGTCACGGAGGCAATAAAGGAAAGCGAGAAGGATGAGGTGAAAGACCTGGAATTGCAACCCTATGATCCTTCCAACGCTAAAGGTAACCATCATGATGCTAATTAAAGGAAAGAGGAAGTGACATGCAGAGGATTCAATGCAGATCAAGTGCATGAAGACAAGACGTTTCTAACGTCTAGTGCATTTTGTAATCATGTGTCACATTTGAAAGCCTAGATTGAAAATTGCTCCTACACATTTTAATTTATTACCCCTATCTAGCAATAAGAATGTCATTCTCAAGTTGAGAAAAGATTGTTAGATGTTACTAAACGATATGAATTTTAATGCAGAAGAATTTTATAGAAATTTGATTTTATTCCAATCACTCATGCATAACCATTACTTTCCTGATACTAATTCATAGTCTTTTCATGTCAATTTCTTTTTTTCTTTTTTGGTAACAAATAGCATCGCTGTTTCAAGTTTCTCTTTTGATTCCAATGCTTATTAAAAAAGCAAGAACTAAAAATTATAAACGTAACTCTAAAACTGTTGTACAAACAAACTATTTTAAAATTTAAAATAACCATGCAGTCATGTTATGGGAAAAATGTTTTTATTTTCATCTTGAGCAACTCCCAACAAAGAAGTTTAATAGTTCTTTAGAGGTATATCCTTTAGCAGACTATCTTCTATTCAAGACATTATTTAATACTAAATGCAAACACCCTTTCAGGAAAGATCCAAAGCTTGGTTTACTGTGTTATAAATGACTAATCTCTTTTACTAGATCAATCCCTTTTAATTTATGTGCTGTGCGAGAGGGAAGAATCAATATTAATCTCATTACACTTACATTCATATGATTTATATGTTAAAAGTATTTAAAAAATGATTATATAATTACCTTTATTTAAAATTTTAGGTCCTATACTAAAAAATTGTAAATTCTAGTTCCTACACACGTAAACAAAATTTGATTTTGGTCCTAGTGCTAACACTAGAAAAACCTTATATTAAAAAAACATACTAGAGAAAACATAAGTTAATTTTAATTTTTCAATTATCTTCATTGCCTAAGTATAACATATTGATTAATACAAATTTTTCTCTCTCCTACTCTGTTAGGGTTTTTTCTTAGTGGCGCCAACGAGGGTGTTACTAAGACTGATGTTACTTTCGACTAAGACTTTTGTCTTTTCTCTCTATGGATCTGGGCAAGGGACCAATTACCCATGATGAAGAGGACGATACCATTATTTCTATCGCTGAAGAGGAATGCCAAGGAGAAATATAAGGGAATGGGGAGGCTTGGTTAGCAGGGAAGGTGACTCCCACAAATGGTTTCAATGTGAAAGCTTCCAAACAACAATGGCATATGCATGAAGGGTGAAATGGGGGAATGAGATTAGAGATGTGGGGAAGAACCTGCTTACTTTTAGGTTCCTGAAAGGGGGAGATAGGGGGAAGATTGTGAAGGGGGGACCTTGGAACTTTGACAAAAGGTTGGTGGTACTAAAAGAGATGAAACCAACCCCGAAGGAGTGGATCTAACTGGATCCCCTTTTTGGATTAGGGGGTATGATGTCCCGATTGGGTTTAGAACACAAAAAGTAGCAACCATGATAGGAAGGGCATTAGGAGAGTTTGTAGAGTGGGATGGAAGAGGAAAGTCAACTTGGATTGTTCATTCGAATCAAAGTCATGGTTGATATTTCTAAGCCCTTGCAAAAGAGGTTGCAACTGAAGTTAGGAGGCAAGGAGCCAAGGAGGCAAGGAGTGAAATATAAGAGATTGAGTAATTTTTATTATGCTTGTGGGAAGGTGGATCATGTGTTGAAAGAATGTGAGGAACCAGGGGTGGAAGTGGACGACGAGGATTATGATAATATCCTTTTAGCCCTAACCTAAGCACCCCCCCTCCCCACAAAAAAAAAAACCAAACGTTGTATTTGCTAATTCCAATGAGGTCTCTTGTGGGAAACTACACTAGACATAGGAACCTGTTAGTGACAAACTATCACCTACCAAGGCAGGGTCTATTGATTATGTCTCACAAATCAATGACTATGGGACCCACTCTACACTAGAAATAGAGCCATCAATGATGAATGTTGGGATTTTTTTGGAGAATTTTTCTCTAATGCCACCTATAAAGGAGCTTGACCTCTTAAGTGAAGGGAAGAAATAGTACATGACGGGACAAGGAGAAGGGGATACCAAGTTAAGGGAAAAAAGAGGTAGGGGAAAGGATAAAGGAAAAAACCTAATACGAATAATGAGACAGAGGAAGGAAAGAAAGATTATGTGGAGAGACTAGAGATAAGGGGTGTGGTCACTACTAATTCCCTTGAACACAAATAGGTTCGAGTTTGGAAGAGGGTAGCCAAAGGTAATACCACAACAACTGAAACTACCATGACACTCCTATGAGACAAGAGAAGTATGGAGATGGTGGCGGAAAGTGACTCAATTGAGAACTAAAACTTATAAGTTTCTTACATAGAGACAAAAACTTAAAATAAAGACAACTATAAAAACTAAGTAAATAATTTAACTTGTAAATTTCTTGACATTTCTTTAATTTTGATGAATTTTAAGATAAAAGATATACTTAAAAAGAATTTAATTGAAACATATTATTATCTAATAATATATTATTAAATTTATTAATTTTATAATAATTATAGTAAAAATATAATTTTATATTCACAATATACAAATATTTATACTTGACAATCCATAAAAAATAATCTATACTTTTTTAGAGGATAATTTCTACTTAATAAATAATAAATAAAGTTCATATATTGAAGAATAAAACTCTTATAAATGAATCTTATGTTAAAGGGTATATTAACAAATGTTTATTAACATTTCTCAAGTAATAACACTATAAACAAAATAAATGTTAATTTTTTTCTCTAATTTATTATTTAGATTTAATTTAATTAATTATTTTTTATTTAATTTTATCTTCCAATTTTAAAATCAATTTGATTTGGTCATGTTATCTAAATTAAACCAACAATTTTAGGAAATATGTATTTTACATAGTTTAAAATTATTTGGTGACAATTTTAAACCAACATAAAGTATGATTCTTTAATACTATTAATCCAATTTAGATTGTAAAATTAAATTGAATCAATTTTTAAAATTATAAGATTAAATTGAACTAATAAAAATATAGAACCAAATTGAATTTATAGAATAAATTAGAAGAAAAAACTAATTTAACTTAAAATAAATAATAATTTTTGGTACTAAAGTAAATAAATAAATATTAAAACCAAGGAGTATTAACCTGCGAGTGGTTTCGAGGGAGTTTCTTCTTGGATCTTACCCTCTTGTTTGCTAATATTCTTGTTCTTCTGGCTCTGCTTCTTCTCCTTGTAAGTTCTCTTGCTCGCTCCGCATAAGTTTCTTCTCTTTGTGGACTGTGAGAGGTGCTTGCCTTCGCTATGTACTCATTTTCGCGTGTTTGCTTGCGCTAGATCTGATTATCTTTTATTCGAGTTCTGGTTCGTTGTTTCGTCCGTGCATAATCTGAATTCAAATACTTTCCATCTTGTTACGTATTACGCTACCAGATCTGTTCCGAGTAAATCCGTTTCTCATTTTCAAATCGCGAATCGAGCAGGTTTTCCCCAATAACGGAGATCCAAACATTAGCAATTGATGTGTAGTGTGTTCTGCTGAATGAAGAAGTCAAATCATTTTATTTTCGAAACAGTTTTTGAAAATTTTCTTTCGTAGTCGTGTCGAGCAGATCTCTCTGTTCTTTTTCCTCTCTATTTATTTCCTGTTCGGTTTAGATTTTTGCTCGCAATGAATTATTTTATGGTATTTTGTTTGATGGATTTTAAAGGTAGTTGGTGAAATAAATTAACACTTAACAATGCCTCTTTAATTAAAAAAAAGCGCCTGGAATATCACTTGCGTGTAGTATTTTTTTTAATTCAGTCTGAGTTTCAAAAATTAGGTTGTGTTCGTTGCATCTGGATAAGATGAGAATGCTTCTCTTATACATTTGATTCTTGAAATATGAGATTTGATTGCAACTATGTGATTTTGACATCTGCCTTCTCATGAATTTCATCATCCAGTTGAACTAAGAGATGGGGTTGTCTTTCACCAAGCTTTTTAGCCGGCTCTTTGCCAAGAAAGAGATGCGTATTCTCATGGTAGGTCTTGATGCTGCTGGTAAGACTACCATCTTGTACAAGCTCAAGCTGGGAGAAATTGTCACAACCATTCCCACAATTGGTATTCACCTTAATTGGTCTTCTACATGCTTCCTTTTTTGCTTATGTTTCAACTTCTTTTATCTCCATAGTTTTAGAAGTTCTTGCGCATTATGATGTGATTCTACTCACCATTCAGCTTCACTTGCATGTCTTATGGTTGTTAAAAAATTAATTGCCAATTGATGCTTATGTTTGTTGTTATCCAGGATTTAATGTGGAGACTGTGGAATATAAGAATATTAGCTTTACCGTATGGGATGTGGGTGGCCAAGATAAGGTTTGTGGCTTGTATATTTGTATTTTTGCAATAAGTTCTGTTAAAACTTTGAAAGAATATTTTATTCAATTTTGCAATGATTTATAGTATTTTTTTCTCCGGTCACTTTTCTTTGTTGATAACAGATGTGATGTGAACATGTGGCCGTAACTACTAACTACTTCGTTCTATTTCAAACTTACTTTTGTGCATCAACATAGGATACATATATGGCACCTGTCTCCTTTTGAGTTTTTCTTTTAACCATATTAGGGAAATTTATTAGTGTTGGGACTTACATTTTATAACAAAGAACTCCTACAAACAGTGACAGAACACTGCAGAACATCACCCAAAAGTTTGATGGGGGCAGGAGCTTAATGATATCTTTTCTGTAGTCCTTCATCCTTTGAATTAGCTTAGGTCCTAGTCTTGGTGAAAACCATCAAGCTTTGACGGTTGACTGTGAAGGAAGTTTATGACAAAACAAGAAAGACTCAAAACTTTAGGGCGCCAGTTGCCAACCCCTTCCTGAAAGAAGCTCTGCCACTGCCTATGAAAATATATGCTGCTTTATGTTTGTTAAATGTAGATATATGCAATCTTTTGTAATTTATTCTAGATTCCCCTTCTATAGAATTTGATCCTTGATCTGTTGGTTTTGATGGCAACATGCTTGTTGATGGTCTTGTGCCTTCAGAGGTTCTCTCATTAACACACAACATCAACATACTTACATAAGTTATAAACTACATATTAAGCCATTGTGGTTTCCAAGTTTTTCCTGTGAAAATGTGATGACAGGCATGATACATGGTGTGGCTTACAGTTTGGATGTTAATCAGAATTCCAATGTACATATGTATGTATTTGTAAAGGTTGATGAGTTGTATTTACTTATGGAAAGTCGTGTACAGAGTAGTCTTGTCATCCATGTATTTTTTTTAGTGTATTTCCATGAATGCCTTTGTTCATTCATCCATTTGTATTTCTTCAAAAGTATTTAGTATTTACCAATTACCATGTTATGTGCTTTAATCAACAACATTTTTGAAATTCATGAGGTAGCAAAATTTTTAGTGCGTTCCTGTTTACTTTGCAAAAAAAATTGGATGGTTCCTATGGCTTCTGCACCTTTATTGGAGTTAGAATACATACGTGCAAGGCCTATTAGGTTAGCTTCCAAATTTGTCTTGCCTTCAGTTTTTTATTCTTGCATACTAAACATTTATGGTCTTCTGTATTGTGCACTTACAGATCCGTCCTTTATGGAGACACTACTTCCAAAACACTCAGGGGCTTATCTTTGTTGTGGATAGCAATGATCGTGACCGTGTTGTTGAGGCTAGAGATGAGCTCCACCGGATGTTGAATGAGGTAAATAGATGACACTAAGAGCAAGATGAATCTAAAATATGTGGACAGCATCACTTTGACTGAAAGGTCTTGCCTGATGAGTCGTTACAAATAAACTTGCATACACTGGATTTGAAATTTTGATACTTCTCATGCTCTGTCAACTCCAGAAAATTCTGGCTATAGTTGTACACTTTTTATTTATAATCTTCTGGCTGTAGCCT
Source organism: Glycine latifolia (assembly GCA_013407115.1). Classification (NCBI taxonomy): domain Eukaryota; kingdom Viridiplantae; phylum Streptophyta; class Magnoliopsida; order Fabales; family Fabaceae; genus Glycine; species Glycine latifolia. The sequence goes on from CM023960.1 coordinate 20,432,886, forward strand.
TTCTTGGTTGACTTTATGAGCGATGATGGTGAAATTGTTGCATTTAAGCATTATATTTGGTGGTAGAAAATTTAGTTATCTTCTTGGTTAATTTAAAGGATGAGTTGAGAGATGCTGTTCTCCTGGTATTTGCCAACAAACAAGATCTTCCAAATGCTATGAATGCTGCAGAAATCACAGACAAGCTTGGTCTTCATTCTCTTCGCCAACGTCACTGGTATTCAAAAGCATTTCTGTTATATCTGCCTGTTTCCACCTTTAATTTTAATGTGTACTTTGATAATTGAATTTTTTTATTGAGTTTTTTTTTCCCCTTTCATTGCAGGTATATCCAGAGCACATGTGCCACCTCTGGGGAAGGACTATATGAAGGACTGGACTGGCTCTCCAACAATATAGCTAACAAGGTAGGCCTTAAAAATTCTGCATCTCTTGTGTTCGTTGCTTGACCTGTGTAACTCTGATTGATTTCTGTTTACTTTTCTGGATCAGGCTTAGGGACATTTTGTGGAATGCCGCTAACTACTTGCTTGGCTTTACGTTATATCATGAGGTTGATGGGTTGTTGCTTCTCTTATGTAGCATTATAATATTTTCTTTTTTACTCTTTTAAGTCTTTACTTTTTCTTTATTTAGGTGTTTGATACTATATCATAGCAATCGTATTGGATCCTGTAGAATTTTTATATAATTAATGAATTACAAACTATACATGACCCGATCATGTTTTTCAATCCTGCATCAGTCAATAATCTCTAAACCTCCAAATTTAAAGCTTCCATTAATCAGTTGTTCCGGTGGACGCTTTAGAAATTTCACTTAATACGGAGTACAGTTATGCGGAAACAGTGCTAATTCTGTAATCAATGGGATTCCAATATTTCCCCTTCCCGGGTGTTATTGGAAACCAGCTACTTTATAATAGTGATTCTGGTAGCACTGCGCTTTTCTATTAAAAAAAGCTTGAATTACTGGAGTCTATCACCGACGTTACATAACTCCATGTTAATGTTTATTTCTTTTTCATGTCACAAAAGCCTATGTCTGTAATTGAATCAACGGGGAATAATAAAAATGAAAGCTAAGGATTGGAGTTTTCCAGCCATGATAACCTAGATCCAGCAAAGGATTAAGGCAATATATATTCATGTTTAAAGTTGTATATGATTTGGTTAATTTGTTGTCAATAGAGTCCCATGGAGCACTTCATTTTATAGTGTGCGCTGTTCATTAATAGCAGTGTGTCATATATAATGCCCGTACACCACGAGTGGCTATTGGCTCACCTTCCACTTCCCTATATTTCTCCTCCACGTTTTTAACTCCATAAAATATATCAAAGAAGCGGAAAATAAATGAACTCAAATTTGGTCCCACCAAAATAATTTTTTCAATATAATTTATAAATAAACTAATTTTATTTTATGAAAAAAATAATTAAATTCATGATATCTAGACAACTAATTTTTTAAATACTTACCTAACACTCATCATTTCTATCTTTCCTATCACATTATATCATTTGTACTTATATCTTTTTTCTTTTCCACTAGGTATCAATTAGCATTTTGGATGTTCAAGTATTATTTTTGTTTAATTTTTTTCTCCAAATAATAAAACACATAACGATAAACCACGTACATGTGTGTGTCTCTCTCTCTATATATATGTATATATAAAAGCGTACTTAATTTGTTTTCAGAATTTATGATGATTGCAGCTTCGCTAACAAATGAGATCAGATCAGAGTTTCAAGGTAACCAAACAAACCATCCTCTTAACTATTTCGCGTAGTTGAACATACCGGTTTATAATCGGAAATTTAAGGAAATTGTTACTTCTACTTCCCGAGTATTGTGAAATATATTTGAGACAATAACATTCATATTATACGTATGGGAGAAACAATATATTTGTTCAAATGCAAGTTAAATAAATGAACCACGTCCAGATTCATGCATGTAATTAATTCATCATAGCGGAGGAAGATTAATGCACTTAATAGTTAATACCTTTTATTCCAGTAACAAGAACTAGCTAGGTCTCTTTTCTTTTTGTATTATCACCATAAGCCACCAGTTTTGGTCGATGAGCAGCCTGCATGAGTTTTGATATAAATTTTTTATTTTCAGACACTTTTGTGTACTTATTCTGTGAAGCCAAATATACGTATATTTTCTTGGCAAAGCTTAATTAATGCTCTACTACTCCGGAGACCGGAAGCACTCGTTTAAAAGTTGAGTTTGTTTAAACATTAACACAATTTTGGACCAATTTCCTAAAAAGGTTATTTTGGTTATATAAAATAAGAAGAAAAAAAGATAGTTTCAATATAACTTAAAATGAGTTTTTCATAAACTAATATAATATGTCGACCTACTTTTTATCTTTTAGTGAAACTGTGGACGTACTTTTTATCTTTTAGTGAAACTATGAGATAGCTTTTATAAATTATAAAGTTGGATATCTAATTGTGATTTTATGTGGAGAATTGAGAGATGAAATGCAGAAGAATCGAATTATCCATCTTGAATATGAACAACATAGTCCCTTTGTTTCTAGGGAACTGCCACCAGACTATGAATCTATGAATCCGTAGGCAGGAGACCTTTGTTTCTAAAAGCCTCTTTTTTATGTTAGTGAAATTCTCGGATATTTGGATTGAAAGTCAAAGACAATCTAAATAAATAATAATAATAATAAACAACCAGAGTAATTTTAAGAGAACTAAAGATTGATATTGGTTTATTCTCATACATTGGTCACAAATTTGCAATACTAAGGCCACATGTGACACGATACTTTCAAGGGTAGAGATACATACATTCACTCACATTTTATGTGTATAACCTGTTATGATCATTTCTATATCAGAACGAATAACATATGCCAGAAAGCATTGGAGAACAAATTTTGTTTTGAAGTTCATAAAATACACAGAAAAAACGCACAGAGCATTTAAAATTGATCTACTGCCTCAATACTCGGTTTGAGCTCAGGATAAAGTTTTGGATTCCCTGTTACATGGCTTCCCGCAACTTGCTTTCCAAATTCAGGAAGACTAGCTGCTTTTCTCTCTTTCCTTTTCTTTCTATCTTCATCTCGTTCTTTCCGCAGCCAACTTTCTACTGTTCTCTGCATATTCAAAACTAATCAGGCACAATTTTTTTTAATTGAAAATTCACTGCTTAACTCTGCCTAAAGTCTCATAGTTGACCACAAACCCGGATAAATGAGGACTGAGAAGGATTGTGTTAGAACCAAAAAACACTTGTCAAAATCCTAAATATTGATTATGACTGTGTGCTAATACTAGGTTGTTACTCAGAAGTAATACGTTGTATATTTTGAATGATGAAGGACTATGCTAAAACATTGACATAAAAAGTGTTCAGAATGGAGCATAGACGTACAATATTTGTTGGCGAATCCTCAAGACCATCAAATATATGTGTTGCATAGATAATAATAGCACCCCTCTCGTCACATTGCTAGAACATCAAGGTCAACTGTTATCTCATCGAGAAGAAGAACCTATATAAACAAGGAACAAGCTTGTACATATGCGCAATGAGGCTAAAATGACTTTTTTAACAGATCAAACAAAGATTATCATACCTTGAATGGTTTGAGGAGACCCATACAAATTTGCACTCTTCCTCTTTGTCCATCAGATACTTTATGCAATCTCCAGGAAAGATCGATTTCTAATACCTACCCAGTTGAACAGCAAGACAGAAATTAGGCAACAGTATTTCCAGAGACAACTATATATGCGTTCCCACAAAAACATTTCAAGAAATAGCCACGCATAAACAGAGAAGATGAACATCAAGAGTACATAATGGCTTTATTTTTTGTCAAATCTGAAACTGCAGAGCTCAGTTTTTATGCCATCTGGCATCTAATATCAAATTCATGGATAGATGCTGCTAACATATTTAATGCATTCACCTCAATGAAGGTTAGTTTCCTTATATTTTATTAACATAAACTACATAAGTTAAGAGAAACCTCATGGACAACCACATTCATAAATGAACCAACGAGGCCCAATGGAAAAAGAAGGATATCTTAGGAAATGAATAAAAGTCAAATAATATTTCTCATGGTTATACAGAAAGTGGTATTTGTGTATAAAACAACTTGCCAATTCAGTGTTTACTAAGCCGCTCCTACAGCCACATCTATGCCCACAAAGAGAAAACAAGTTGCCAAAGAATTGTGGTCAATTGTATTAGGTAGTTAATAAAAACCATTAAAGGTAAATTATTCATGGTGTTGCCCTGCTGCTTTGTTTTGCTTACAAGCTTGGTAAAGTATAACCGACTTTGCTTGGTTAAAATTACAAAAAGCATATTCATGTCATATGAAGAGAAAAAAAAGTATTCATGAAGCGTCTGCTCACACATAAAACCAAGGAACCATGTTAGGTTAATAAAGGTTTAAGAAAATATTCAACAAAGCATACCTTGTTCTTTTTTCCCCCTTAACTTACTCAGGTCAAAATAGAGTTACATAACTTCATCATAGCTAATTAGTGTAATTTAAAGATTATACTACTAATCATCTTAAAGTACAAAATGGAAATTACTCCAATAATCTATTGTTAAGTTGTTTAACCTCATTTGCATTCAAATAGGTTACATATTTCTCTTCATATTTTTTGTATTTTTTTCATGAAAATACTTTTTTAGATAATTTAAAGGCTATCTAGCGTAAAATAGTTTTATATTATAATTCAATCACAATTGTATAATTCTTAAAGTTGTTATTGTAAAAGATTCAACAAATTTATCATACATGGAGGAATGTAATTGAATGACAATGTAAAATTATTTTACATTGTATATTTCTTTTCTTTTTCTTTTTTAGAACATATAAATATAAATTTATAAACTTTTGAAATTTTATTTCCAAAATTTTATTTTGTAATATTTGGAAAACAAATCTATAGAATGTTATGAGGTTACTTAATTTCAATATTTAGTTTGTGTAATGTATTACTAATATTTTTGTTGTTATATTACCTAATTTTTGGAAGAAGACTTCAATTAATGAAAATAACCTTATACAAAAATACGATTGACAAAATACACAACAAACTTATGCATGTGTATTAAAAAAATACACAATGAAAATATGATTTTTAATAAACTTTATTAAAAATCACTAATTTTAGTGAGTCTTGTTCTTAAATTAGGAGAGAGAATTAAATAATAAGACTCTACAAAATTGGTGATCATTAATGGTTATAGAACTGTCCAGCCATCAACAATATTACATGTGTCAAGAATTAGTGCATTTTTACCTCTTTTTTTTCCTTTGCATTTAAAAAGAAAAAAAGATAAATGGACACTCACAATGCTATTTAGACACCGAATGAGAAAGAGAAAAATATAAGTATTATAAGATTTATGATATAATTTGAAGAAAGAGGAAGAGGGAGAAAGAAAAATGAGACGTCTTTTGCATCAGATGAAATTGAATTTTCTAGATGCTAAGACAGGTGCCTTCTGCATTGTGCCAATACTATCAAGAAGAAAATACTGCACATTGCCAGCTCAACAGTTTCTTAGTCTTCAACTAATTACTGTGAAATTATCCATTGACACATAAGAAGTGAGAATCTATGGATCAACGAAAAACCTAGAGATTACAAGTCTGCCAGCACACTCATATTCAAAGTTCGACATGCATATTTTATAATAAATGTTATGAACAGTAAATAACAACATAAATGAGAAACATTTTTTAATATATAATATGGTTGGAAAACGGATATGCGTACATGTGCTATAGATGTAAAACATTCCAAGAGTGGAAAAAGATCTTTGTCTGAATTTGAAAGTTGTCGCCACTTCTCAATTAATGGTGGCATGAGAATGTCATGGTAAACAGGCTGAGAAGCAAATTAAAGAGAGATAAAGTAGATAAATTAAGAAATGTCTTCTGAAACAAAGGAGAGAGAATATTATGACAAATAACTAGGGACAAAGGAGAAATGTTGTTTGAGGAAAAGGATGAGTGTTCTATCATGCAATGGATTACTGCTATAAAAAAATAGCATACAATTTTGAGGTTTCGTCTCCGAAGTTTAGAATAAAAGACTGCAATTAAAGATGTCGGAGCATACATGTAATGATAAAAAAGGTAGTACAAGATCGTAACAGGCCAATTCTAGGGTGGAGAAGTATATGGTCCATGGTTGAACCACTAATATTAAATTATTAATCCATTTAGTATTAAAATATTTCAATGGTTCATATTAAAATAAATATTTATAATAAATAAAAAGAAAAAAGAAAATGACAATTTTATCCTTATCTTTTTTATGTCATCCCAATTCCAACATCAGATAAGCTCCCATCAGAAACTGGCAAGTGTTCTGAAATACAAAATTATGCATATGCTACCATGTGTGTCCTATAGATCGTTAATTTTATTCATGTCCAATCCTCTTCGCCCTGTCCATCAACCTTTTTTTCCTGATACAGCCATTGAAAAGTTTTCAAGGAGAAAATTATGTTTCAATCAAATGATCAATACAAAAAAAAAACCTAAAAATAAATGAATCTCATTCATCACTAATCAAAATGACATCTTAAGATGATGAATTCTGTTTCAATAAGATGACCAATACAAAAAAAGAAGAAGAAAAGAATCTCACTCCTACTCATGACTAATCAAAATGGCTTCTTAAGATGTTTAAGATCCAATGATGAGTAAGTGCATTCTATTTTGTTTCTGTAACAATTTCAACAACTCTTAGCATTCTCCTTTGTGCTCTCATCATAATCAAACCCGCAACCAAGAGTTTCTAAAATGCCCCAACTTGAAGTGCCTCAATCAGAATCCTTTCCTCCCTTGGTTAATGAACGTTTACACGAGCCGCACGAATGAGCACGGAGGGGTCGTAATGGTGGAGGTGGAGAATGTGAGTCCCATGACCACCACGCACCGCACCACACCAATACCCCTACTTTGTCGCCGCGTCCAGAAGCTTCTTATGTAGAACGATAATAAACTTGAAACCATCGTTGGATCTAGTGAAAAGCGAGGAAAATTTGAAGATGATAATTTGTGGGAAGAAGACAATACAAGGAGAGACTGTGTGAAAAACGCTAACAACCATGAAAGCTGACAAGGACAGATGACAACGATGGATAAGGAAGAAAGGAAGGTAAGCTATTGTTGAGGAGGGTAGACATTCCAGGAACATGAATGTGGTAATTAGGTTTTTTAAGGGTAAATTTATCTTTTAACTAATAAAAACTTATGGTTTATGGTGAACCACCTATTTGATAGTCCATCGTAGAATTTTCCATCGTAACAATATAGAGGTAATGTCCATCCAAACATGATTCAGTTTTCAAGAAAAAAATACTATATATTAACTATTAAGGCCAGGAAATCACTTGATATTTCCCAAATGTAGTCATTAGGTGATTCAGTATAATTTCCAAGCATGGTGCTAACTCTTCAGCAGCCTCCTATCATAAGCATAGCACTACAAGAAAATGCTGAATAGCGACTGAAATCAGCGACCAACAAAACTTGATGACAAACCGTGACTGCTTTAGCGACTGAAAATATCATTAGTCATTTGCCCAAATCAGCGGCCAAATGGCAACTGTGTTTTCAGTAGCAATGCATGCAGTCTCTAATTCAGTCACAAAATGGTTAAACAAAATGTTTTGAAAATACTAGCAACTGACTTAGTGATCGTAGTTTAAATTGGCTCGGCAATTTTATTTTGGTCAAAGATACTTAGGAACAGTGACTGAGTTATTTTCAGTCACAAAATAACAAAACATTTTTGTTGTTTAGCGATTGATGATTAACCAAGACTTAATAAATCATAGGTATAATAATAATGATTGACCAAGATCCAATAAGACTTAAGATTTAAACTAATGAATGATTATGATATTATATGCTTGAGTGTAGCACTGATAATTGATTATGACCTAATGGCCCAAGTGTAACACTAATATTTAATAAAGATTTAATAAGTCTCAAGTGCAACATTGATCATTGGAAAATGCTTAAAAATTGAGTTTTGAATAGAGCATCTAATGAATGTCTCATATAGGGACAAAGAGATGCTTATTAGTATCATTAGTAATAAACTATATGAACATGTTTCATAGTTAAAATATCACTTAGAAATGTTTTTTGACTAAGATTTAAAAGTGGTATCTAATGAGTGTTATGTTTAGGGATGAAATAACACTTGTTAGCCTTAATAAATCCTTGTTCTTGAATCCAAATGGTTTAGTTGACTTGCTAAGAGATTATGAGTTAAGTTAAGCTAGCTTTCATATGAGGAATCATGATTAAAACACCATAATGGATTAAGGTAGCATTAGAGTGAACGTTGGATTAGAAAAACTTTTATAACTACTAAGATTGTTAACTTGGTGTGGTCAAATCCCTAACATTTCGTTTATTTTTGCATTTAGCTCATTTCGCCCATCAACTATTTGTGTTTTTGCTCACCTTCAATTTTTTTTGTTTTTAGTTTAGAACCAACTTTATTTTTTGAATTTTTACATTTACAACAAAATCTCCATTACCTACAACTTGAATTTGCAGGAATAGCTTTACAAACAAGTCCTACGATTATGATACTCGAACTTTCCATTTTATACTCTTTGCACGATACTTTGTATGCTGGCCATGAATTTATCAAGTAGTAAGACCCAATGAAAATTGAGTAACTATATCAATAATAGGTTTTAAACTATTTAATGTAAATAAAAAATACAGTTTGTATATTAAAGTTTTTATTTATTATAATTACAAATTATATAAAATAATTATTTATCTTGTGATATATTAAATTAATATACTAGTATTTAATAATTATTTATCTTGTGATATTTTATCAAATGATAAAAAATATATTTTATCCGTGGCTGAAAAACGGTCGCTATTATTTAATATCAGTGACTGATTATACGGTCACTCTTTTGGGTACTGATTTATCAGTCACCATATCTAACATGCTCTCTTTTTTCGATTTCCCTCGCAGTGTCTTGATTGAAAAACCTAAATGGCTAACGAAACAAATCCATAAATCACTAAGGAAACATAGCTCTCATGTCTCTCTCACTAAGGAAACATGTTTCGTAATTGGGGGTGAAGGGCTATGTCTCTCTCACATTGTTACGGGGTTGTTTGATTTCGAAAGAGGATCGGAAGGCGTAGAGGTGTTAGGTTTGTTTGGTGTGGATCGAAAGGTTCAGAGCGGTTATGGCGCAGAGAGGTTGGGGTTATTTTGTGTGGATCGGAAACTGCAGAGAGGTTATGGCGCAATAGAGGGGTTAGGATTGTTTGGTTTCGAACAGGATCGCTAATTGCACAACACACACTCTCTCTCTCTCAGGCTCACTCCCTCTCTCTCTTTCTATCGTCTAACATTGAAGGGGTTGTTTGGTTTTGTTCTTCACTGTCTCTTTTATATCAAATCTTTAATTCCCATCTGGATTGAAGTGCATAGGAATTTCTGAATAAGTTTGTTGTATGGATGCAGAAAACTGGTTCGACTTTGAATAGTGAGGTGCTGACAGTGAGAGAGTTACCAGTGGAGAATTTCCTGTACTTTCCCTTTTTGTTCTGGTTGACTTGGAAAAATTTGATCAGCTGACATCGGTGGTCTTTCTTCTTTCAACCTTACATAGGTGTTATATAGAATATTTGCTCCTAGTTTTGTCATTTTCCAATAATATGGACAATATACAATATTCCAATGGATCAAGATCATTTGAGACTGATGCAAGATTTCACAACTATATCTATATAATCATTAATGAACTCCTCATATAAAGTGATTATGATCAATCGACTATTTAATTAACAAATTATCATGCTAATCATGCATGACAAATTTAATAAGCACAATGTGCATGAGGCAAAGCCTTCAACCCATTAATGATTTTTGTGAAATATTCATCCTATGAAGTTTTTATTGGTACAAGATTATTTTTTAATTCACGTATGTTAACAAATTGTGAATCAGTGATGCCTATGCATGCATTTTGAAGTTATATCATTATATATATAAGCTCAAACTTGAATGTTAATTAAATGTGATTAAGCATATTAAAGTAATTAGTTATGGTAATATCAGGAATAGAGAAGGAAGGTGGGCCTTAATTTGTCATGTCAGTTTTGCAGAATTATGTGGCATCTAGGAAGGGCTGAGAATAGCTTGTGCTCGAGGTTTCACTAAAATTGTTGTGGAGAGTGTTCAAAAGTTGCTATAGATTACCTCAACAATAACAAAAGGCAATATTAGTAAGTTCTTACGCAAATATCCGAACGTTTACTAATAAGAAAAAAATCGAACTATAAATTAGTTAGTTTGTTTAGCCACATGCGGCTCTTTATTTACAATTCAAGCTAATATTTAGATAAAGAAAACACTGAGTCTTCAAGTCTCCTCAGTCTCAAATAACTCAAGGGCTCCGTCTTTAAATCCCTCGTACTGGGTCATATCAATGGCTTCCTCTTCTGCAAGGAATCCTGTAATAGGCCATCATCTCCTTATTGGGCAGGTTCTGAGCATTGTGCTTGTCAATATGGTTCAGGTTGGATTTGAAGATCTAGGAGCAGGTACACCCCAGCATACCTGAATTATAAAAAAGATTCATTTTAAGTTGTATTGAGAGTCTCACATGTTTTCTAGAACATAATCGTTATCATTATGAGAACATAACCAAACCTCTACTATATCAACTATTTCCTTTCTCTCTTCTCTTTCTCTTTCTAACTTAATTGTAAAATTTGTTAAGAAAAAGTTATGCATTATCCTTAGTATTATATATACTACTTAAAGCACACACTAACATCATGCTAACTGACTAATCAACTCAACTGGGAACCTGTAGTCTAAATGATCACGTACAACGCGCTCGAGTGTTTAAGCCGTTGTCTTGCATAAACATCTCCTAAATATTAAGTATAAATATTTTAAAAATTACTTTAAGAAATATAGCATTCTCAAGAATCATTTTTTATTAAAAAAAATTCTTGCTAAAACTTTTTCACAGGACGGAGTGGGAATCTAAGATTATCGTGATAGGAGAAATTAAGTTTTAAACATCTAGAATAGATGTCTCCTCTCTCAGTTACGAGAATGTGATGTACCAATAATACCATTGTTATTGAGGTTGTTTAGTTATAGGGTGTGCGAAGTATTGGGAAAATTTTTGAGGTGGAATAGAGGAGAAATGAGGGAGCAGACTTTGAACTGCTGTACGCGGAAGAATTAATGGGATCCCAAGGAATGAGCAGAATGGTACTTTTTTTATTTTGTTGCTAAAAACCAATCAATAACGCCTGGGAATGAGAATGAGAGAAGTGAGAACTGAGAAGGACCATTGTGTTAGGGAGTGAGTGTGACCTTTATCCTTTGAAAGACCGGGAAATAAACTAGTGTTGCACATCTACAATGAGAGACAAGGAATTGCTCACTTGCTCAACACATTCTTTTTTGTTTTTGTTAGATCTAGAAAACGCCAAAGCGTAGAATCAAGAAATTTGCCAAAGCATCCCCTTTTCCTTTTCTTGATTTTCTGATGGAGAATAAAAAAGAATTTGGTTGTGCTGGGGTGTTGTGGGGATTTGGAGAGATGGGAGGTTAGGGATAAAGTGTTAAACAGAGGGAAAAAGAGCAACAAAGAAAAGAAATAAAAAAAAATAAGTGTCAGCCTGTGGTTAAGAAATAAGTATGTCCAATGGATACAATTTGTTTCTCATGGGAAACCTAATGCACTTTCCCACGCACTACTACTCTAATTTTCAATAAATCTGAGCTAATTTGGTAGTCCCCAAAATAAGATATTGAATGGAGAATTAATTTGCTAGAAGCCTGAAAGTAGTACTTTGATTTTTAATGGGATCATAAGATATTTTTACAAGCTTTAATTTTTAAAGTTAATTATAAAATTAATTCTTATTGGATTTATTCATACTTATAATTCCTCATCCATCCTTAATAATGTATTTTGCGGGATTTAAACTTGTCGCGCCGAGGATTTGTGCTTGTGGGCTAAGGTAAATGTTGCAGACCATTGGATCAGGTGGTCGACATCGTTCGGACTTGGTAAAGATTATCGCGACATCTGTAGTAGGACAGAGGACTTATCGCAATGCCACAGATCAATTTACGAGGTTCTTTTTCACAAATTTTTACTAACCTTTTTACTACAAAGATAATCAAAAATAATAAAAATATTCTGATTTAATGGCATAAAAAAAATCGCAAAGCTCTTATTAATTTTGTTTTGCTGCAGCTCTCATTATGATTTATTTTTACTTTGACTTAAAAGCTAAATATACGATCCAAAATGTGAAAAATAAAGGAACCTGGAATTTTAGAGAATATTCTCATGGAGGATGTTTCCTCCGTGTTGCTGCCAGTCAATTTCTTTTGTAAAAAATATTGAAATCTAATTTCTAAATCTAAAATGGTCGGTGGTGTTTGAAAACAAAGCCCAACGCCCAACGTATTATCCTAAAAATATAAAATGTTATATTTCACTTACTATTCTATTCGACTATTCTTTATGTTGCTGGCAGCATCTTATATTAAACCACCGAGTAATGTCATATTTTTAAAAATGCAACTTTTTACCAACTTCATAATATTTTCTATTTAATAAATAAAAAGTCTCACATAAAATACTATACGAAAATTATAATTAATTAATTCATTAAATTAGATTTTGGACCAACTAACATAACCAGAAAACACCATGTGGCTCTCTCTTTATCAGACAGCACCACCTTATATTACACACGCAAAGGATTTTATGGATCCCACCAAGATACAGAGACTTCGCAGCAATACCTTAATGGAAAGCCACGTGTCTAGTAACGATCGACGTGCCTCACCATGGCGAGGATTTAGTAACGTATAGGGTCCAGTCGGTGGCAGTTAATTAACCTGAAAACGGATATTCTATACTTTATTTTTTGTCGTTTATGTACCAAAGAAGTTTAATTACTAAAGAGGTAGCTTTTCAACATAGAGAGAGAGGTTGATTAGTATGAAGAAGGATCATAAAATGTTGTTAGTTATCTGTATATATCACCTATATATCATGTCATCTCACATTTAACTTTTCCCGTATTTTTGGAAGTCGGTTTCGAAATTACTTGTGTTTTTTGTTAAAACTCTCAAAATTAACATAAACCTTAAAAAGTCATGTAAAGTGTAAACTAATAAAATCTCTTATTATTATGCTTAATAGGATAAACATACATAAACTATCGTATATACGTTTCTTAATTAGAAAGCATTACCAAATCGCATATGCTTTAAAAGAATACTCTGGATAATAACAAATATGTTAAATAGAGCTTGTTCATTTGTTCTGCCAAAAAACCTATATGGTCAATGTTGAGAAGTTTTATTTTGGACTCTGTCTCTCTTTAGGAAACAAAACTTAATTGCAAATTTCTCTATTCTTCGTATGTCTACTTCAATGATATTATTCTATTTATTCTAAAGAGTAACAAGGGGATCATGATCTTCAAAAAAAGAAAAGAAAAAAGAAGGGAATCACAACCGAACTTCTTCAAGAATTGCAGTGAGAAAAAGAATCTAATGCAATTATTTCTTCAAGAATTGCAGTGAGAAAAAGAATCTAATGCAATTATTGATACTACATTGCACATGAATAAATATATAGTAAGAAAATGCGTTATAACTTATATAACTCAATACCATTGTCTATTTTAAAACTATTTTGACTACGAAGAAAGAAGCTGTTTTGATTCGTATCTTAAAAAGAATGATACATCCGTCAATCACTATGATTCATATGTTTTCTTTAAAAAAAAAGGAAGATTCTGATTCATATTCCCAAACGTTAATTAATTTGATTCAGGTCTTTTTATTATATTTCCATTTAAGTATAATAAAAATAACTGCAAAAAAAATTATTTTAATATAAGAATGTGCTTTGCCAATTGTTTGCTATATTTATATTAACGTGACGATTTTATCGTTCAATTAACAAAACTTAAATGCAACGATTTTTCTTATAGTTATATATAGCTATATTGTCTATCGTTATCAAGATTTTATTACAAGCTTACAACTAATATAACCTAACAGTTCACATTGAGGCAACACTAGAATGCTCTAATGTTAAAAGCCTACAAAAAAGATAATATAAATTAATTAATCGTTTTTCTTTAATTAATTAGCCAGTAAAAGACTATCTATAACCGCGTGATCAATGGAATAAATATATTAATTAATCAACAAAACATTATCCATTATCCTTCACCGTGTGATTCCAAAACCATCTCCTCAACCGTTGGATTCCTTGAGACTGCAATGGCGATAATACCCTTCGAAGCTCTATATAAGCAACCACACCATTTCCCCTACCATCACAACAACAAACCAAGATCAAGATATCTTCCTTACTTTTAAAGTGTCTTTTGTCTCCCAAAACCCACAACCCTTCACTTCACTCCCTTCTTCCTCTCTCTCTTTTGAAACCCTTTTTTCACTTCCACTTCCCAAACCAAGCAAGCAAACCCTACTCACTCACTGAGAACATGGCTCCTAATATCACCACTGTCAAAGCTACCGTCACCGACGCTCAAGCCAAGGCCGCAGGCTGCCGTGGCCGTGCCTACGTCACCTTCCTCGCCGGAAACGGTGACTATGTGAAAGGTGTCGTTGGCTTGGCCAAGGGTCTGAGGAAGGTGAAAAGCATGTACCCTCTGGTGGTTGCAGTGTTACCCGATGTTCCAGAACATCACCGAAACATTCTAACCTCCCAAGGTTGCATTGTCAGAGAAATTGAACCCGTGTACCCTCCAGAGAATCAGACCCAGTTCGCCATGGCATATTACGTCATCAACTATTCCAAGCTACGTATTTGGGAGGTACGTAAATAAATATCTTTATAATCTATGCTAATTAATATGCAATTACTTCCGTTCTTTTTTATAAAAAACAAAACAAATTTTTATTTTATTTGTTGTTGGACCTTTTGGGAGTTTAGTTAACGTGTGTTTTCTTTGTTGTGATTGCAAAATGTGTATATATATATCAGTTTGTGGAGTACAGCAAGATGATATACCTAGATGGTGATATACAAGTGTTTGAGAACATTGACCACTTGTTTGACTTGCCTGATAACTACTTTTATGCTGTGATGGACTGTTTTTGTGAGCCCACTTGGGGCCACACTCCGCAGTATCAAATCGGATACTGCCAGCAGTGCCCTCATAAGGTTCAATGGCCCACTCACTTTGGGCCCAAGCCTCCTCTCTATTTCAATGCTGGCATGTTTGTTTATGAGCCCAATCTGGATACCTACCGTGACCTCCTTCAAACTGTCCAAGTCACTAAGCCCACTTCCTTTGCTGAACAGGTACTTACTTAATTAACTCAATTAATTAATCTTATACCATAGTATTAGTAATATATTATATAAGTTGAATACTTATAGACCGAAAATTCACCTTGAATTGGTCAAAATATATTCTGTGTGAAGGTTACATTGTCGTTCAATAACAAATCTTTAAATTATTTTAAGATAATTATTTTAAAAATTAATAAACTTAACATACATGTATTTTTTTAAAACTATTTTTACGCTTTCAGTAATAAGTTATTTCTAATATTATAAATTGTAAGAGTATTTTTTTTATGTTGGATTACTGTGTTGCAGGATTTTTTGAACATGTACTTCAAGGACAAATATAGGCCAATTCCTAATGTCTATAATCTTGTGTTGGCCATGCTGTGGCGTCACCCTGAGAACGTTGAGCTTGAAAAAGTTAAAGTGGTTCACTACTGTGCTGCTGTGAGTGTTCAATTTTAATTGAAATGAAACTGGAATTTAAATTTCGGTGTACAATAAGAAGATAGAAATTTTAATTTGGTTGAATTGGTGTGACAGGGATCTAAGCCTTGGAGGTACACAGGGAAGGAGGAGAATATGGAGAGAGAAGATATCAAGATGTTGGTGAAGAAGTGGTGGGATATATATGAGGATGAGACTCTGAACTACAGCAATCCAATCAATGTGGATAGGTTCACTGCAGCACTTTTGGAGGTTGGTGAAGTCAAGTTCGTGCGTGCCCCATCTGCTGCTTAGAGTGTCTTTGGAAATCAAGTGTGATCCAAGTATATAGGATAAGATATACAGAGTCATACATCACTAAGTTTTAGGTGTTTATAAAGTGTTAAGAGGACCTTTTTTATGTGTCCCTTTTATATTTTTTATTTATTTTCAATTCTGCCAATGTAAAGCAGTGAATACCATGTCCTTAACTTTATTATTGGATATGTTGTAAAGCAGTGAATACCATGTCCTTAACTTTATTATTGGATATGAATTTTATTTTGTAAGTTCTCTTTTTCCATTGCTGATTCTATTCTCTTTTACTTCCATGATAAGTCACAATGGAACTGTAACGGTGTCGGTGACCGGTGTTGTGACACCAATTCATAGTACCAACTACCAATTAACCTTACAAATGAAAATGAATGGAAATTTTAATTTAAAAATTAAAGCTTTCAATGTGGCTCCTCCTCCTCCTCACATTAGTTGTGTGAAATTTCGCCTGTACAATCGCATGACCTGCAGGGCACGTAAATACTTATCTGTTTAGCATGAAAGGTGATCACATAAAACCAATTAAGGAGTTGGTGGTGAGTCAAAATGATAAAGAAACTTATTTTGATTTGGAACCAGTGACTTTTCGACATTCACAAGAAATGTGTAAATAGCATAATATAAATATATCACTTGGGGAATTTTTGGACTTATTAAAGGTGCATGCTCTGGTGCCTTCATTCGAAACTGTTTTGGGACCTTTGAACAGACAAACGAGTTGTCTTCATGTGGACTCATCATTATTTAAGTAGATTCTATTTTATTATTCATTCTATTAGAGATATATTCAATTATTATTTTATTAAATTCAAACAATTGTAACTTTACAATTTGTATTCTTTATCCATTATTACATTCCTCTTTTAGCATTTTTAATAACAATTCTAATATTTGTTTTAATAATGTACTACGAAAAAAATGATCACTCAATTTACTATATTCATTTTTACTATTTTTTAGTTAACAACATATCCTTTCTAGGCAATATATATTAAGCTATATCAAAGAACAAGGATTGCATCATATAATTGAAAATTATAAGAAAAAAATATAAAAAATATATTAAATTCATTAATCATATTTAAACATTAATTGATAAAAATATGCTCAAATATTAAGGAACATTTAAAGTTTCAATAATTAACATTCACCCATTTGGAATAATTTTTTGGTTCAAATCAATTTTTTCCTTATTTATTCAATTAAAGAAAAATTTTATATTTACTTTTTTTTATTAATGTTCAAATTTATTCCATTAAAAATATATAAATTTATTAATATAAAATAAAAAATAAAATTCATGAAGATACATTTTTTATGGAGTACGATGTTTTATAAAAACACAAACTTGATGCATGTATATGAAAATATAGTATACAACAAACAAATTTTTTGGTGTGAATTTTATAACATTTAATATTTAATTGTATATAAATATTGTTAACTTTTGTGTGTGCATGTATACTAATATATATTTTTATTCATGTATTTCTTATTAATTTAAATATAATAGATAAATACATTAAAAAGTTATAATATATAAAAATGTATAAATCATAAAATTAATATCTATGCAGGACATGATTAGTGTTCATTCGATTTGTTAAAATTATGGTACTAGATAGGACAAGAGGAACAAGACAAGACAAAAATGCAAGTAAAATTATATAAAATTTACTAAAATACCTAATATTAATTATCTTAATATAATTGATATCAAATTTATTGAATTTATCAAAATAAAAAGAGAGAAATATTAGAAAATATCTGATATTTCCTTTTTAAAATGATTGTGTTAGGAGTTATTATTATTATTTTGTTATTAAAGAGATATGAATAAGGATATATATGTCGTTTAAAACTTTGTAAATGAGACAAAAAATTATCCATAATTTTCTGAATAACAAAAATTAGAGATTTATTCTATTCTCATTTGCTTGGTTTGTATTATCCACTACTCTTTTTTAAATTAAATGTAAAACACAAAAATTTGTTCACTAATCAAACACATCCTAAACTAGTTGAGGGATAGTTTGTTGTTAAGATATATTGAACTTGTCTTACAACTGGGTCGATAACTGTCATGATTCGGCCTAATTGTCTTAGAGGCCATTTAGAATGGCACATATTTTGGGTTAAGGTGGACTAGCTCATGTAGATTGGGCTTCTACTTTTGGAATTATGCGCTGTGCGTGATTTTGGAAAAAGTTTCACGAACTGACTATGGCATGTTATTTTTTGGAGCTCATGGGGTTTGAGTAGCAAATCTGATGTTAGAATAGCAATTCCCTCGGAGGGAGCTAGCAGAACCCACTATCTCCAGGCCGATCCATCTCCAATACTAGTTCAAGTAAAGCCCAATCCAACCCAAAACGCTTTTTGGTATAATGTTTGCATTTCCTTAGGGAAAATAAATGTCCCCTAACTCTCCAAAGTCCATACAACTAACACTATACAAGGGAAAGGGTTAATGCGATTTTACTCACAAATACTTGTGCTTGGGGAACAAATTTTGGTCTGAAAATCGTTACTTTGCAGAGTATAAGATCTTGCTCCCACGTCTCTGGTTACTTGCAAGCTTCATCTGCACTCATGGATCCCAACCAGGTGAGTCAACATTTCTTCATAATTCTTAGATCTGGTTTAATCCAAGGTTGTTTCGTTCAATTTGGTGTGTTCCTCGAAAGTGAGTTGATTTGATTTTTGTTCCTTGGGGGAAAATCCAATCACACGCTTAATTTCCTCTGGTGATTCAGTAATGCCATTTATTTTCTGCTCGATTTTTCAATTTTCACATTTAGGTGATTAATTAGATTTTCCTGTGTGTGCAGCCTGTGGGTGAAAACTACGCCAATCCCAGGACTTGCTTCTTTCATGTCCTCTTCAAGGTTTTGTTTACCCAATTGTGCTCTTTAGCATATATTTTTATGCAAGCCATGTTCACTTTATTAAGGCATACTTTGTTTTTTGTATCCTCTCAGGCTGCAGCCTTGGCATTTTACATTCTCTCGGCCCTCTTTATTGATAACTTTGTTATCATTTTCGTGGTGACTGTCCTTCTCGCCGCCCTTGATTTTTGGGTAGTCAAGAATGTCAGTGGGCGAATTTTAGTTGGATTGAGGTGGTGGAATGAAATTAATGATCTGGGTGAGAGTGTTTGGAAATTTGAATGTCTTGACCATGAGGTAGGTATTCAGTATTCCTTGTTTAGATCAGTTGTTGTGGTGTAATCTTATTTTTGAAATATTCTCTCTATCATGTACTGTATCTGCTGAATCAGAACATAGCATAAGAACGGGCTCTGAATTCTTTATAGATATGTGCTTGCATCTGACATATATTGATTTTTTTTCCCCTACAGTCATTGGCTCGGATGAACAAGAAGGATTCATGGCTTTTCTGGTGGACCCTGTACCTTACAGTAAGATAATATGATTGACTACTGCATGCCGTGACATTCCAGTTTTCTCTTTGATCCTTACAGAGTTACAGTCAAAATGTGGTTGTTTTCAGATCCAGTAATAGGGGCTTTATATAATATTATTGCTTGATCAGATTCATTGACATGGGGCATGTGTTGCTTAGGAGTAAATAGTATGCTAGATAGGTTGTAATGCTCAGAATAGAGTAATCAGTTCTCCATAAAATTTGGGTTGGGATGGAGAATAACTCTATGAATTAACATGGCATGGTTGTGAGCTACTCGTAGTTAGTGTTTCTACTCTGTTTATTTAGGCTTTAGTGCTCTGTCTTTAAAGTTTATGAATTGCGATATCTTTTGTTTATTGTTTTTAAACTAGTTAGTTTTTTTTGTTTTTTTTTTTTTTGCTAGATTGTGCAGTTTCTTGTATTTTTTATATATATTATGCTTTTATTAATAGCCACCATGCTTCTGCCTTAACCTGCCACACTATGTAGCATATTTTAATGGGCTTTTTTTTTGCTTGCTTCGATGAACCACCATCTGCCATTAACAACATTGCTTGTAGTTTTGGTACAACCCGCCTCCCAAAAGATATAATCATAATTATATTCAGCATAAGAAATTATATTTATTTTTTATTTGTATTGTTCAACAGGCGATTCTGTGGATTGTGCTGGCTATATTCTCACTCATAAGGCTTCAAGCTGATTATCTCCTTGTTGTAGGAGTTTGTCTGACCCTCAGCATTGCAAATATTGTTGGTTTTACCAAATGCAAAAAAGGTCAGTAAGTTTATTGATAATATTCTTAAAATGTGTGTTTCTCACTCTCCTAATATAGCAAAATTGGTTTAGGTTGGAGGAATTGTCTGCATATAGTAAGATGCAAAAAATTTGAGTGCAAGACATTTTCGTGGTTTATGATATGCATATATGTCATCTTGAAGTTATGGAAACTTTAGCGGTTGTTTCTCATTTCATTTTGAAAAATGCAAACTATAATTTGCAAAGTTGTTGACATATGAGGGTGACTGCTGATTACTTGATAACCCATGTTTAGAGTTCATCTTTTATCTGTCAAATAGCAATTTATGATCTTTTTGTCAATTCCCTGCTGGTGAAAGGGCTACATTAGGCCTCAACATGAGCCATTTAATAACTGAATCATAGTTTCCTAGGGTTGGGTTGTGATATTTGGTACAAAAATGCTTTAGAAGATGTTGTTCTTATAGCTATAGAAATAATTGTAGGTGGTTTGGTTAAGTAACAAGAAACGCCATTTTGGAATGATATTGTACATGGTTTGTGAAAGGGAACAACTCCCTGCAGTAGTACCCTGTTTTGGTGGGATTAGGAACTCTTGGTATTGTTTTTGTTTATTGTATCAATATTTTCTGCATTGCTTCTGTTTAATAGGATCCTACTTGCCATGAATACATGTTTCATTTCAAATAATTTGGATATTTGTGAAACATACATGCCTTAGGAGTTTTTTATAAGGCTAGTTTTACTCCACATCTTGTGAATAGTGGTTCTACGCTAGCTCTTGTCTTCTTCTGTGTGTCCACTTCCTACCCAACAGGAAGGATTTCTCTTCGTACTCCAAATGAATATACCATTTCGTCTTTAATGGAGAAACTTGCAATGGCTAAAACTTATTGGTTGCCTTTTCAGATGCCAAGAAGCAGATTCAACAATTTGCCTCTCAGACAATTGCCTCTCGGTTCTCATCTACCTTACAGTCAGCATTCAGTGTTGTCTGATCGTCAAAGATGGAAATGCAAGTTGAACCGTTCATTATTGAGATGCGGTGGAAGTTTGTACATGATTATTTTGGCCAGGAGCATCGAATGGGATTGATCAAACTTGCATGGTTACTGATATAGCGAATGCAAAATTTTGTACTTTTTACATGAAATGGCTTGAATGAGACTTTGATGATCGAATTACATAGTAAAACAGTTCTTTGTAGGTGTAAATCATGTTTTTTTCTTGTATTCTTTTTGCATCTAAGGATTAAGATTTATATTCTGTATTGACTGCAAAAAATCTTTATGGCATATAATCAGGATATTGACTCGTGGAAATTTAAGGATAATTATAAATTACGAAGTTGCATCATCACCGGTGACTGGTCACAATTGTTTCACTGACCAACATATATGTACAACTTAAATCAAATTTAGAAAGATTTTACAAGAAGCGAAAATACTCGTCTGGTCAGGTAGAGGTAATTTCAAAGAACAATTTGCGAAATCCACCCGTGACACGATGTTTAATATCTTTAATTAGGTGGATCTGTTGATCCATTTGATGGTGCTATGTACTTTCCAAAACCTATAATTTTATTTTGCAGATTATTTGCACTTTTAACAAATACAATATTTTGTCAAATAAAAAAAAATCAAAGCTACATTTGAGAATTAGATTTTGGAGGGGATGAGAGATGAGTAAATATTTTTTTAAAATAGTTATATAATGTTTATAAAAGTAAGTAAAAGATTAACATATTAAATTAATGGTAATATATCATTTTTTAAATATAATTTTCATTTCTCAGTGGAAATTATTTTCAACTCGTACGCTTTAAATCTGCTCTACTTGCTGGTATTTCGGTGCTTCGATTTTAATTTGAGTTTTTGATTTCATATGAAGAGAGGTAATGTTAGAGAAATAGCTCACGGGGCACCGCGTGGATCGCTCCCTTTGTGCCTGTTTCTGAGATTTTTTAATTTAATTTCATTCAGTTTATGACTATTTTATAAAACTTTTTTTAGCAACAGCCGGTGATTGCCTCTCCAACTCATTATATTTTCCAAGTTTTTCGTGATGGAATCACTTTTTTGGGCTGCACACAAGTTCAAATGCCACCCTTGTTGGCCATTGAGGTGTATATCTGAAGCCAAATGAACGCCTGAATTTTCTAATTTTTAGTTCCTTTGTAGGGTAGCCGATGTCCTCATTGATTATTTTGGGGCCTTAAACGAGGACATAATTAAAGACAACTTTGTCATTGTGTACGAGGTACTTGTCTCAAGTACTAATCTCTACTGATATAGCTTTCCCCATTGCTCTTTGTTGAGTATATTCAAACTAATTAGTTTACTTTGTTATTGTAGCCGTTGGATGAGATGATAGACAATGGCTTCCCCTTAACTACAGAACCTAGTATTCTACGAGAATAGGGTTGACAAAGCCTTGAGTATTGTCACTGGCAGTGGTAGCAGTTCAAATGTGAGTGATAGATACCCTTCTTGGGGCTACAGCGTCTTGTGTTCCCTGGAGAACGGCAGAGCCAAAGTACTCCAGCAATGAAGTCCATGTAGACCTGGTTGAAGAAATGGATGCAATTATAAACAGGTCTATATGCTCATTCTCCTTTATCACTTCTAAAAAATATTGACACTTTGACAGTGAT
Source organism: Glycine latifolia (assembly GCA_013407115.1). Lineage (NCBI taxonomy): Eukaryota > Viridiplantae > Streptophyta > Magnoliopsida > Fabales > Fabaceae > Glycine > Glycine latifolia. The sequence goes on from CM023960.1 coordinate 20,455,884, forward strand.
AATATTACTGGTGTTTTTACTTTTTGGTAAGTTGGTCTTACTAGCTGCAATGTTTTGGTGAATGGGACAACTATTTTGCAAGATTTGTGAAGGGGATATTACTCACTCTTGGAAACTTGTGGAACTTTATTGGTAGAGATTTATTACAAATCATGTTGAGACTGCTCTTTAGTAGTTTTTTATCTTATGGAGAATTTCGTTCTTTCTTTGTAGTCACGGCTAAAGAGTTTTATTCATTCAGGGATGGGGGTTTGGTGAAATGTGAGATCTATGGTGAAGTTCAAGTAAATTCCCGTATCTCAGGTTTTCCTGATTTAACTCTTTCATTTTCAAATCCTTCCATCCTGGATGATGTGAGGTTCCATCCCTGAGTTTGTTTTCGGCCTTGGGAGTCTCATCAAATTCTTTCTTTTGTGCCTCCTGATGGACAATTTAAGCTTATGAGTTACAGGTACAGTATCCACTTTTTTGTTGTCTTAATCAGGATTTGAAAATGAAAGTAGCACGCTGGAAGCCTTGTTTCGTTTGGCTGTGATATATCATGAACCAAAAATCTGTTTGTAGAAAGTCAGTCTTGGATAAAGTTGTAATTGTTAATGTCGAGTTCTCTGTTTACATTAAACTTGTATTCCCACTTTGTGTTCTCTCAGTAATTCAAACACTTCACTTTTCAGAGTTAGAAAGTTGAAGAGCACCCCAATATACGTAAAACCGCAGTTAACTTCAGATGGTGGGATATACCGTGTTAGTGTATTGGTTGGAATAAGAAATGATCCTGGAAAGACAATTGACTCAGTTACTGTTGAGTTTCAGCTTCCTCCTTTCATCTTATCAGCTGATCTGACTTCAAATCATGGAACAGTGAACATCCTTGCTAAACAGGTACTTAATTTGCACGAGTATCCTGCTTCTAGTGAGTAGTGTTTCTGCATAGAGACTATTTATTGTCCTCTATGGAAGCAATTAGAATCATCAAAGATAAGCTTCTATTCTCCATCATTTTTGCTATATAATTTAATTCTTCATTTATATCTTGTTATACACAGACTTGCATATGGTCCATTGGTCGAATCCCAAAAGATAAAGCTCCTCCTTTTCTGGAACATTAGTGATTGAAACTGGATTGGAGCGCCTTCATGTCTTCCCTACATTTCAAGTGGGCTTTAGGATTATGGGTGTTGCCCTCTCTGGTCTGCATATAGATAAACTGGATCTGAAGACTGTACCATACCCATTTTACAAAGGTTTTCGAGATCTTACTCGGGCAGGTGAATTTGAAGTAAGATCATAATTTCGGTACCCACCATAAGTCATATGTATAGTGTGGATATGAAATTGTATTGCCTGTAATAACATTGGGTGGTTTCTTTTGTATCATAAGTTGATAATATTTTCTTCTGGTCATGTTATAATCTCTGTCACTATCAATGGAGTTTGCTTCTGTCCTATTATCAAGTGGAGCAAAACCTCTGCATTTCAGTAGCAGTGGAGCCAGAAATTTTATTGAGAGGGGACGAACATAAAAAAAATTATATCATAAATAAAAGTAGTCCAAAGACAATACAAATCTAATATAAAAAAAACTATTACAGAAATTAAAATCACTTCATGACTTGACTCTAAAGACTCATTATTTTTTCTCTTAAAATAAGCATCAATGGTAGTAGCACCCTTCCCCATAATTTTTCTGCACGGCAATCACAAACAATATCAAATATCAATAGCAATCGCGTAAAGTAAATCACTGTTACATTTTGAATGAGATGCACACAACACATTGTACAACATTAACAACCGAAACAGTAGTTTATATTTTTTTATTTCGTTTCAGATTTAACAAAAACGGGTTCAGCCCAACATGATAGGGGGTACATGTGTAAAAATAAGGGGCGCAAATAGTAGTTTATTTTATTTTAGAAGAATAACATCAAGAAGAAGAAAGAAAAATAGGAAAAAAGAAAGGAATGAGGGGATACTTGAAACTCTTCTCTTTCACTGATTTACCAAATGAAACAACTTTTTTAACTCCTTCTGTTCTCTTGGGATTTGTGTTTCCTTTGTGTGCAGACCTCTCCATTTTATAGTGTTTTGTCTCCCTCTTCCTCTTTATTATTTTCCATTTTATCATCTTTCTTTCCTTTGTTTCTTATTCTGTTATCTCTCTTTCTCATTTTATTTTTATTACATTTTTTTCCTTTTTTTATATATTTTTTTCCTTTTTATTTTTTTCATATTTTTTTGCTTTTTCTTTTCTTTTTTGTTACTACATTTTTTTATATACTTTTTCTTTCCTATTTTTTACCTTTTTTTTAATATTTTTTCTTTCCTCTTATTTTTTTCTTCCATTTTCATTTTTTTTATTAATTTTTTTAGGGGGCGGTGGCCCACACCCTGTAGTATCTCAAAGCTTTGTTGAGATATACAAATTATTCATGCTCTTAATTTAATGTTATGTGTATCTATTTGCTTGTACATTTGGAATATATTGCTGTTATGATAAATAGTTTAATCTCATAATAAATTGGTAGACGTGTATTGTTTGTGATTCAAGCTTTAAAGACTTGACTAATTGACTTTGGATGAAGAGGATGTAGTACATATAAAATCCTTAAGTATAATTATAATTTTTTTTACCAAAAAGTATAATTATAATTTTTTTTACAAAAAGTATAATTATCATTTAAATCTTGAGAAAATTTAAAATTTGTTAAAAAGTATGAAGTATAAATTTATCAAACTTTAATTTTTCACCATTTATTTTTTAATTAATTAATTTTGGCTTGTTTTATTAGTATGTGACAATAATTTTATATGCTTAAGTTCTTATTTGAATATTTTTCATCTTATTAGTTTTTAATTTTTTTTATACCAAATTAGCTTTTAATTTTTTTTATATTATTTTAGAACTTCTATAGTTAAGTAATTTTAGATTCAATAGTTGACCCTTTATTTTTTTTAAACAAACTAGTGGGTAATCCATGTTGAAAAATTAATTCCTAAATCCTTATGGTGAAAATTATCACTCAATAAAATCTCAGAAATATTATATTGGACCATCAAGAAATCTTAAACAAATAAAGCGTACATGTTTCCATTACATGCAATGTGATCTCTACCATGCTTATTTCTAATAGGCCCTTCTTTAGTTCTTATGAGATCAATCCTTAATTTTCTACATACACAAAGCAGAAACACAAGCACAAAAAATTACACATTCAGAGGGAAAACAACATCAAAATCTTTATTCTGCAGAAAATAAAATATAAAAGTTTTTACATAGAATACCAACATAAAGAACTTCCACTAAACCATAGTGTCATCAAACAAAATAACACCCATATAAGTAGTATGCTCGTGAAAGACCTTAGACACTAAGCCTTTAGTAAGTGGGTCCACAAACATGAAGTTCGTCCCTATATGTTCTATGGAAATCTGACTGCTCTGAGCTCTTTCTTTAATAACCAGAAACTTTATATCGATGTATTTCGATTTTGAAGAGCTTCTATTTATTGTTGGAGTACAACACTACTAACTTATTGTCACAATAAATCTTAAGTGGTCTTTCAACACCACTTACTATACACAACCCTATGACAAAATTTCGCAACCATACCCCATGGTTAGACGCCTCAAAACAAGCTACAAATTCAACGACCATAGTAGAGGAAGCTACAAGTGTCTGCTTAACACTCTTCCAAGAAATAGCTCCTCCAGCCAACATGTAGACATAACCTGACGTGGATCTTTTACTATATTGGCATCCAACAAAATAAGAGTCAGTATACCTGATGATCTCTAATTCATCTGACCTCCTATATATGAGCATGTAATACTTTGTTCTCTTTAAATTACGCATAACCCTTTTAGCTGCTTTCCAATGATCCATCCCTGGGTTACTCAAGTATCTGCCTAATACTCCCACTATGAATGCTATGTCAGGACGAGTGCAAACTTGAGCATACATTAGACTTCCTACAGCTGATGCATAGGAAATATTTTCCATTTCCATTGTCTCAAGTTTATTCTTTGGGCATTCTTCAAGATTAAACTTATCTCCTTTAGATATGGGCGTTTCTCCTGATGCACAATCTTTCATGCCAAATCTTTCCAAAATCTTTTCAATATATCTCTTTTGTGACAACCCAAGAATACCTCGAGAATGATCTCGGAGTATCTGTATTCCTAATACAAAAGAGGCATCACCAAGATCTTTCATCTCAAAATTCTTAGTGAGAAATTTCTTGGTTTCGTGCAATAAGCCTATATCGATGCTGACAAGTAATATATATCATCGACATATAAAATTAGGAAGATAAATTTACTCCCACTAAATTTAAGATATACACAATCTTCCACCATGTTCACCTCGAAACCATAAGAGATTATAATTTGATGAAACTTGTGATACCATTGACGAGAAGCTTGTTTGAGACCGTCAATGGATTTCTTTAACTTGTGAGTCTATGCTTACAGGATGGAACCTTTGAAGAACCTGACCCATGGCAGATATTTGGAGTAGTATGCTCAAACAACAAAGACTTCTTAGTAACTAATTATAGATGTTGTCTGGACATCCTAAAATCATGCAATTAGAGGTCAGTCACCCACAACCTATCAATTATGATTTTTGTGGAGAAGAGCAATTCAATGATAGTTGACATCTTTACTCCATGGAAAATTCTTGGTGGGAGCAAGAGTTACACTCTTACAATCAATATGAAGAAGAAAGATTCTCTAATCTTAAAAATGTGTTGATGCAATTCATGGAAACTTCCCAAGCTAGCTTCAAAGCCAATCAAAAATCAATTCAAAATCTGAAGATTCAAGTTGGTAAGCTAGTAAAAGAAATGGCTAAAACATATTTTTTTATGATAAAGGAAGAAAATTTTGTAGAGGTCACAACAAATGAGGAGAGTCTTGTAGAAGAACATGATTCATGGGAAAAAGATGAAGAAAAAAAAAGAAAAGTAAAGAGAGAACAAAACAACAATGGAAGAAGTTCTCACAAGTAAAAATTCAACAAGAAAGCCTTCTCCAAGTCAACACATCTCCTCATCAATTGATTGGCAAGGAAGAAAGACATACAAAATGTGATAAATCCTTAAGTATCATTTTTTTTGTGATCAAGAACACATTCCTTGGGGATACATGAATTTCATGGAGTCTCTAGCTAAGAAGCAAAACTACAAGAAAGATGTGTTCTATGTGACCTTCATGCCACCTTGAAGGCATTTGGCCAGTCAAGCTAGTGACGTTAAAGAAGCACTTATTGGGAGGCAACCCATATTTCTTCCCTTTTTCTTCTTTTTTGTGACTATGGTAATATTTGTGTTGGTTGATATGTGTGTTGATCTTTGTTGTGCGCTCAACGGGCATATGTTATTTTGGTATCTAGGCTAAGCGCGCAAGTGCAGGCTTAGTGCACGTGAGCAACTCGCAAAGCTTGCAGTGCTCGCTAAGCGGAAGTTGCAGAAAAAATTTCACCTGCAACTCTTGCTAAGCCGTACTTGCGCGCTAAGCCCAAATAACTCTCAGGAACTTTAATTACGCTAATTAGGCTTAGTGCGCAGGTGCAGATTTAGCACGCACTTTAAAAAAAATAAAAAACAAAATTATTTTCTTTGGATTTAGCACGAGGGTGCGCCATATTTGACTTTATGTTGACACCTGGGTTAAGCGCGCCAAACAGGCTAAGCACACATATGACGGCTTAGCGCGCAGTCACTTAAGCTAGCTAGACTTTTCATACAGGCTTAGCGCACACATGCAGCCTTAGCGTGCACATGCATGTAGGCTTAGCGCGCACATGCATACAGGCTTAGCACATAGTTATTTTCCAAAACATGATTGTGCACATTTTGAAGATAAAAAGAGGGGAAACATTATGCACTAAGGGGGCAGACAGAACAGAGCTAGGGCATGAAGAAGAGGGAAAAACCCACTCACTTGAGGTCCCCTTCCTCCATTTCCTTCCATTCCTTTTACTTCCTTTTTGTATTTGTACGCCTCTTATGACAATAGAGGTTAAGTCACTCATTGTTGGAATCTCAACAATCAAACACTCTTGATGTAATGATTCTCACTATCTATTTTATGTTATTTTGATATTATTGTCTCTTTTCTGAGTTTATTGTCTTGTTTATGGTTTGATCACTCATGCACATGTATGTTATAGGGTTTATGCATTGGGAAATGTTTACTCCCTAAGAACTTGAAAAGAGCATCTAGGTAATCCATGTCTAGGGATAAAACAATATTATTTAGCCTTAATTATGCATATTTATTCTTAAAGCAAATTATTTTATGTAGCTTTTAAGCGATTAGGAGTGAAATTAGGTCATTTAGGCTCTTTCACATGGGGATCATGGTTAGGGTAGGTTAGCGGATGAAGGTAATACTTGAAATAACGTTAAATGGTGAAAAATCTTAAGCATTGCATCAAAGAGTAGTTTCGGTAGGTTGAGCCCCCAACATGTTTTGTATTCTGCATCAACTGACAACTCACCTCCAAGTATATGTATTCTATCTCTTTAATGTGTTCTGCTTAATAATATTTATTTATGTTGAATTTTATGTTTTCGCATTAGTATTAGACAAATATCAAATTTAATTCATTGTTCGCTTAAATTTAATTATATTTATTTATGTGGACTCGACACTCGGACTTACCATTTTATAATTACTTGGACAAATTGGTACGCTTACCAAAGTTTTAACAAGTTTTTGCACTGTCCCATTGAGAGGGGAAGCCTTTTCTAGGCTCCATTCTTCATTTTTTTCCTCCCTCCATGTATTTTGGGATTTACCCATGGAAATCGATAGCTAGATCACTCCATTGTTAGGGTTAAATTGTAACTAAATCTTACTTGAATGTATTTCTTTTGTCTTGTTTTTCAATGTTAATGTTTTACTTCTACTTTTAATGCTTGTTATGGTTTGTTATTGGGAAATACTTCCATGACTTGATTTTGGGATGAGATTATCATTGAAAAATGCTCTCTTTATCTTGAACTGTGGTAAAATGTCCAACAAACCTCGAAGCTAGGAATAAGATGAGGGTTATTGATTATTTTTGGGTTGTTAAGCTTAAAACAAGTTCCTTTATAAAATGTGCAAGGATTGACATTCAATGGAAGAACTTAGGTCTTTTCACCTAAGGAATTAGTGATTGGAATACCATTTTTGAACTATGACTGATATTAACATTGAATCTCAAGTTGGGTATTATACTTTAGTGTAAGGAGAATTTGGTTCAGTGCAATCTAACCCTGACAATCCCTTTGTTATTTGAAAAATCCCTTGTTTTAAGCTTTGTTTTAACTAAAAAACCACAAAAAGGGTATTTTAATTACTCTACCTTGTTCTATTTTTAAATTACTCAAAAATCAACTAAAGTTCATGTTTTTACTATTTTCTTGTGATATTTGTTAGATTAGATAGTGATTTTGTGAATTTTGTCCAATATTACACTAGTCTTTAAGGAAACGATACTTGAACTTTTCATTTTACTACTTGTACGATTTGCTTGGCAAAGAGTTAATCCTAGCACCATTTTTGAGTTACCAGATTCGTATGAAATCGAGATAAAGAAAATTGAATTTTATTTATTTTCTATATCTTTTCTATATATAGAATATAGAATTCTTTTATTCTTTAACCTTTTTTAGTTAATAAGGTTAAAGAATAAAAGAAAAAATAAATAGAAGCGTCCATTGTCTAATGGATAGGACATAGGTCTTCTAAACCTTAGGTATAGGTTCAAATCCTATTGGACGCAAATTGTTTGCATATATTTGCATATATATGCAAATATATGCAATTTATACCTTGTCCTTCTATTTTATTTATTCAATTTTTTTTTCATTCGAATTCATTTTATTTATATATTTATATTATATTCAAATGAAATAAAAAGATATTAAAAGATACTAATTATAAGAATTTGAAAGTGAAATTATAAAGTTATTAAATGATTAATCAATTTTTTTCTACCTGTTCCTATAGTAAAAGGAGTTCCATCTGTTCTTGAATAGCTTCCTTCAAAAGGGCTTATGGGAAAATAGAGGTTTCTACCTCTTAGCACATGATTTTGGTTGAAGCCCAAATAGAAAAGGAGGAGATGCATCTAATCTCTTAGCACAAGGTTTTGTTTGATGAGATAGAGAAGAAAGAGAGGTTTTCTATCTCATGACACCCATTTTGTCGAATAGAAATGAAGAAAATTTTGTATGTATAAAACAAAAGAAATAATTTATTTTCTCGAGAACATAGAGATATACTCTATTTTCTTTTCTAAAATTCTAAAAGAAGAAAAAAAGAATAGAAAAGCACATTTTTTTCCTTTTGTGACATCTCTCTAACTCAAGGCCAAAATCTTTCATCAAGATATTTACACATTTTTCAATGTGGCTTCAAGTATTTTGGCAACATGATTCTAACACATTATCATAATTTAGCATTGTGGTAGACAAAATTTGAAAAAAATATGGTTAAAATATATTTTCATCCTTTTAAATATTTTAAAATTTAATTATAATTTTAAAAAAAAATGCATTTTTAACTTATACATCTTAATAGTGATTTCTACCGTGAGATTAAAATTATTTTATTTTTGGAAAATATAAAACCTAAAAACATATTAATTTTTTATAAAGATTAAAATTAAAATTTGAAATATATTAAATACTAAAAAAATATTTTATTAAAAATATTAATTACATATAAAACAAAAATAAAGAAAATAAAAGACTCAGCAACAAAAAAGATACGATCAAACACTTGGTTGAACACTAGTGGTTAACCAAACACGTGCACTTATGGGCTTGTGGCCGCGGCACGTTGAGACACCCAAAAGGTAGTGGACTTCACTTTGCAAGCGATTACGGTGAAGAATGCTTTTGGTGGACAACGGTTAGGAATCGAAGAAATTAGCTGTAATAACAGATTATTAACGGAAAGAAAAAAAATAAAAAATAAAAACAATACAAACCATGAATAAAATAAAAGGATAAATGAAAAAAGATTACAGCAGGTTTGAGTCTAAAGAAAGAAGATTTATTGAACTGATATTTTTTTAATACATTTAAATTTATTTTTTTTCGTATAATAAAAACTTTTCCCTACTGCCACCACCATCATTTCCTCTTTTCCCTTCGTTCACAAACACAAACACACACTACACCAAGTTCAAGTCTCAGATCGAGAAGGAACAACAAAAAAATAAACAACACCATAACACTAATCAGTAAAATAAATTAACCAGAATCCAAAAAATAAAAGAATACAAAAACGGAACAAATAAAAGAAAATTACATGCTACTGATTTCTTCAAGTTGCCAGATCTGAAAACGCACAGCAAAGAAGGAATTGGCCGTGTAAAGGGCGGCATCGTATCTCGAGAAAACGACTTCGACGAAGAAGTAGTCGCCTGTCGTCGTTCTTCTTCCAGCTTTTCGCCTGTGCCGAAGTCGTTGGCTGCGGAGAAGGGGAAGTTGGAGAAGATGTCGGAGAAAATGTCGTTGGCTGCGGAGAAAGGGAAGGTCAGTGAGTGGATCTGGATTTGGAATAATTGGCTGCGGTGAAAGAGGAGTGCATCGGGGATCTGGAAACCTTGGTTGCGGAGAGAGAAGACTCAGATTAAAAAAATAAACTTTTAATAATTCTTTATTATTTTAAAATTAATTTTTTAATAATTTTAATATATTTATTGTTATTATTTTTTCTGGTAAACAACCTTTTATTATAGGTAATTTTTTTGTTCCTCACCGTTGCCCATGATAACCAATCTTCACCGTAGCCGCGTCCCACTTCTTTGCTGCCTGACTCCTTAGAGTAGTATTTTTTACTTATTAATTTTAGACAAAATGTATGGACAGTGTTTTACTTTTAGATGATTTTTTACACTGTTTGCAACATTTCTATGATCAATATTGTTTTTTATATCAATTTTTAATATATATATATATAATTAATTGTAATAACACTCTAATTTTAACGAACTTTCATAATACTAGTTAATATTATCTAAAATTCATTCATATATGGTAAAATTCAAATTAAAAGGGTTATATTCGCTTAATAGTATTCGTTTTGAGTATTAGACTCTATTATTTGAAAATTCTTCCACGGTAGTTTCTCTTTGGGGGGTTTCCCCATTTATTTCATAAAAAATAGAACTTCTTCCACGGTAGAAAGAAAATAAGAGAAAGCACAATATGTCCATACTTATCATTCTCAATTGCCTCTGCCAAAAAAAAATCTCAATTGTCTCTCACATGTCTTAATATGTACTTTAATTGAATTGCTAAAAGAGATTCTTTTTATTTTTGACATTGTTGAATTCTCTTATGAGTTTGATTAACTATTCATATTTTGGGTTATTGAAAAAAGAAACAAACTATTCATATTCTGGGATGAGTTTTTTCATTTTAAGGAATTTTGGGTTAAGTTAATAACTGTATTATTACCACTGTTACTTGATTTATATTCATCTAATGCAACTATTATCATGATTCCAGATAAATTGTTTGCATGCCAATACATGCCGGAAACAATTAAGAATGGAAAAAGTTTGGCCAAATTGTAGTTTCTGTTATATTTTAATCGTGAAACAAAAAGTTTTTTTTTTTGGACAGAAACAACAAACAAAGTTAACAAAGAAAATAACTAACAACAGAGATCAAATCTTGCCATTTTTACATAACAAAATCATTGAAGTTGCATACTAGTATAGATATATACTAGTAATTAAACCAAAATAAAATATTCTAAAACTAATGTATGTAATCGATGGATAATAACCTTTAAACCTTGTAATAATAAACTTCACGTTCTAAGAAGAAAAGGTATGAAGGATTTTTGTTTTCCCCGCCGGCAGCAGCGCCGCCTTCAATCTACATGACACAACCACTCAACCTAAACCTTCTCACTCTCACAAACATCACACTTTTGTGTCTCTGATATACTAACAATAATTTCCTTAGATTTCTTCTCTGTTTTCACTCCCATTGCTTTGTCATGATGAACACAATTACCCTTATTCGCAACCGCGCCATGAATTCCGCTCGCAGGATTCTCATCGGTTCTAGAAATTCACCGTTTTCCGGGTCCACACCTGCAAAATCTGACCACACTCTTTCCATTGCTAACAATTTGCTGAAACCTCGTTTCTATCATGACCACTCCAATCACCACCTGTTTCAAATTCATCGCACAAAGGGTATTGCTCAGAAAGTTTTTGGCTTACCCTCTTCGAATTTCGACCCTTCACCAATGCATTTCAGTTTGAGCACATTTAACAGGGATGTTTCCACCTTCAAGTTTCGAAATTTCTCGAACTCTGTTGAGACCCGCGTCAATGACAACAATTTTGAGAGGATTTACGTACAGGTTGGAATGAACAATGTGAAGCCGTTGGTGGTGGAAGGTGTTCATAAGGATGATAAGACTGTTGCAGGAGAGAAGAATTTGGGTGGTGATGTGAATGTGAGCGTGGGAAAGAGTAAAGGGGAGGAGTCAGAGATGGAAAAAGAAGCATGGAAGTTGTTGCAGGGTGCTGTTGTGACTTATTGTGGCAACCCTGTGGGAACTATGGCTGCAAATGATCCTGGTGACAAGCTACCCTTGAATTATGATCAGGTCTTTATTAGGGATTTTATCCCTTCAGCACTTGCTTTCTTGCTTAGAGGAGAAAGTGAGATTGTCAGGAACTTTCTTCTTCACACCTTGCAATTGCAGGTAATTTACCCCCCTTTTAGAGTCAATTGAATCCGTTTACTGGATGAATGAGAAATGTTCTTTAACATACTGTTTTGAACAGTCTCTTTTTATAATTGGCAGAAATTTATTGAAAATCACAATTTTTTGTGGGTTTGTGATTTTGTAATTTTCAATAAATTTTAATAAATTTTAACAATAGTAGAGAATGTGTTAGAAAAAGAGTGTGTTGCTAGCACTCAACTTGGATGAATAGTTCTTCTCTCCGGTATTCATCTTGGCGTTTTAATTAATAGTTAGCAACGTAATGGATGCTAATGATCAATTGTAAATCTGAGGGTTAAATGCTTAAATGAAAGTGTATTTATTGTTATGATTAAATGTTAATTCAATGTTCTGTCTGTACTTGATTGATCCCGAAAGAAAGGGTAGTTATGATTACAAAAATCATTGAGCGTTTTAAAACTTTGTTGAATATTGATTACTAATATTCTATTTTTTTGGCTGATTTTTAAATTTAATATAAATTAAATAATTAATTGGCAAAATGGTGCAAAACGGAAACTATTTGAAAATTTGGTGCAATTAAATACGCCTGCATGACAACACGCCCAAATGGGGCGTATTTAAGGAGGAAGTGACACGTGACAGGTAGCAGGTGAAGCGCTATGTGAACGTAAACTTCGGAAGATCATAACTTTTGACTGAGATGTTCAACTGAGGCGAAATTGGTGGCCACGCGTTCGTAATTGAGAGGAGAAGGCGTGGCCACCAATTTCGTCTCAATCGAACATCCCAGTCAAAAGTTATGGTCTTCCGAAGTTTACGTTCACACTGCGCTTCACCTGCTGCCTGCCACGTGTCACTTCCTCCTTAAATACGCCCCATTTGGGCGTGTTACAACACGCCCCATGCAGGCGTGTTTGATTGCACCAAATTTCCAAATAGTTTCAGTTTTGCACCATTTTGCCAATTAATTGTTTAATTTATATTAAATTTAAAAATCAGCCACCTTTTTCTTAAAAGAGTTGGGAGAAAACAGTGGACTGCTACAGTCCAGGGCAGGGCTTGATGCCTGCAAGTTTCAAAGTTAGAACTGTTGCTCTTGATGAAGATAATCATGAAGAAGTTTTAGATCCTGATCTTGGGGAATCAGCTATTGGTCGTGTTGCACCTGTAGATTCAGGTTAGTGGTTGACTATTTGACAGTTTGTTATAATATGCCTATAGAAGAATGATGTTGAAAATTGCTAATGAGATGTAAACCATGAGCGGTCTCAAAAACATTATTTGAGTAGCATAACTAAATGATTCTCCTCTATTTTTTTCATTTTGTTTCCTTGATAGGATTGTGGTGGATCATCCTCTTGCGGGCTTATGGGAAGCTCACTGGTGACTGCAGCTTGCAAGAAAGGGCGGATGTTCAAACAGGCTTAAAAATGATCCTTAACTTGTGTTTAACAGATGGTTTTGACATGTTTCCGTCTCTGTTAGTCACTGATGGGTCTTGCATGATAGACAGGCGGATGGGCATTCATGGTCACCCCCTTGAGATCCAAGTGAGTGTAACTACATAATGCTTTTCATTCTTATCTTATTTATATTGGGTGCTAAATATGGATTTGGAAATTTTGCTGTTTGAGGCATGTTCTATTTAAAATTGAATGATGCTCTATATTACTAAGTTGCAATTGTCATAGTCTATAGTATATGCTTCTGTTTTATTTGATGTATGCTATTTTCATGTATATGCTACAAGTGACATTAATATATGTTTGTTAAACATGAGACAAAACTCTGCATTCAGGTAATCTGTTTTCTGCATTCTACCTCTATTTTTGCACTTATCATTCCTCCATTTATCTGTGGTAAGTTTTACTTTACAGGCATTATTTTACTCAGCTCATCGCTGCTCACGTGAGATGCTTGTTGCAACTGATGGAACCAATAATCTTATTAGAGCCATTAACAACAGACTCAGTGCACTGTCATTTCACATTAGAGAATACTATTGGGTGGATATGAAAAAGATGAATGAAATATACAGGTATAAAACTGAAGAGTACTCCATGGATGCCATCAACAAATTCAACATCTATCCAGAACAAATTCCGTTGTGGTTAATGGATTGGATTCCTGAAGAAGGTGGATATCTGATTGGGAATTTGCAGCCAGCTCACATGGACTTCCGGTTTTTCTCACTTGGAAATCTTTGGTCTATTATCTCATCATTGGGCACCCCAAGACAGAACAATGCTATTTTAAATCTGATAGAAGCAAAATGGGATGATCTTGTGGGGCATATGCCTCTTAAGATATGTTATCCTGCCTTGGATAATGAAGAGTGGCACATAGTTACTGGCTGTGACCCAAAGAATACGTAAGTTCTTACCCTAATCTTTCTTTCTGTTGTTTGTGTATCTGAGAACTTTGATTTTTTTTTTTTACGTAGTACATTTGATGAGATTATGTTGTATAATTAGTTTGTCTTTGTAGTCAGAATTTCTTCTACTGAGTGCATCTTAACTGAAACAACATGCTTAACTTTTGCAGCCCTTGGTCATATCACAATGGTGGATCTTGGCCAACCCTTCTGTGGCAGGTAAATTTTCCATGATGGCAATGTGTGTTTTAAGGTCAGGTCAGATATATTGTTGGCTATCCACTTTGTCCTCCTCTGTCTTACTATCTCAACTATTGAACCCCTAATTCTGGTGGCTCTGATCGTTGGGAATAAGACGCATGGGAGGAGTACTTACCAGGCCACCAATAGAAACTCATTCTACTATACTGCAGAAAATTGGAAATTAAAACCATATACTGCAGAACCTTAAGTAAGAGAGAGAAAAAAGATCAGGAGCGATTATTTTCTTGGGTTGTTAATCATGAGAGAAAATGTTTAAAATGAAACAAAAAAATTGCCAATTTTGTTACTGAGACCTTGCATATCAACTGTCAAGTCATGAGATGTTGCTTTAATTTCTGATGCATTTTCCTTGTACATCATCTTTTAGTTCACACTGGCATGCATCAAAATGGGGAGAATTGAACTTGCCCATAAAGCAGTTGCTTTGGCTGAGAAAAGACTGCCAGTTGATTCTTGGCCTGAATACTATGATACACGTGCTGGAAAATTTATTGGAAAACAAGCCCGAATGTGTCAAACATGGACCGTAGCTGGTTTCCTTACATCCAAGATGCTTTTGAAGAATCCTGAGATGGCATCCATGTTATTCTGGGAGGAGGATTACGAGCTTCTTGACATATGTGTTTGTGGACTTAGCAAGAGTGGCAGGAAAAGGTGTTCCCGCGGTGCCGCAAGGTCTCAAATTCGTGTATGATGAATTCCTAGAAAAGTGTACATTTATAGCTAGGGGATCATCATATATTTATATTGTGCGTTTGGTAGGTTATAGTAAAAGTTAAATTGGAAACTTAACACCTCCATTGCTATAATTATGGTTAAGAAGGCTTTCCTTTGTTCTGGGAGGGCAATTCTCACTTTTTTATTTTTTATTTTTAACAATGAGGGGTAGAGATTTAAAAATATGACCTCTTTGTCTGTATATGAACAAATATTCACATTGTTTTAACTCATGATACAGTTGCTCCCTTGCAGCATTTTATAATGAGTTTCTTTGTGAGCGTACCTAAATTATTTTACCTCGTTCTGCTCTTTGTCTTTGACTTCACCTTCTCATCACTGATGCTGAGATTAAAGGACATTATAAATCATAATATTGTCAAGGTTGCCGTATATTCATAGGATGTCAAGGTTACCTTATTTGGAATGTTATGATATGGATGGAGATTTTGTAAGGTGGGATAATTGAATGAAAAGTTTTGAAAATCGAATGAAGAATCCATACCTACTTTCATAAGAAATTCATTCCAAAACTCATCAAATGTTAAATCTTTCTACAAAGTCAATTGATTTGGTGTCATTTAGTAACACCAAATCATTACAACATATACCTAAGAATATTAGTTGAAGAACCTGATTTAGAATACTAAATTTAGAACAAAGGTGAGAATACTAACTAGGTCCATGTGATTAATTTTTGTATCGACAATTAGATAAAATAATCCAACTAAAAATACAAATACAAGTTCAAAGACTTAATTGAAAAAAAAGTTCAAGAACCTAATTAAAAAATGTCAAATAGTTCAAAGACTTACAAATTAATTTAACCTAAATTTTAAAATTATAATTTAATATATTTTTTTAATAATATATATTTTTGTGATATGTGGTGAATTATTACAAATTTTTAATTATTAATTAAATTTAATATATTCATCTTAAAATAAAAAAAATTGTGTTAATTTTAATTTTTATGTTTGTCCTCTTAAGTGAAATCCTCTTCTTGTTATGTTTGACAAAATTAGATGAAAAATTAACTAGGAGTTAAAAAATTAACTCTTTGCTGAAAGTTATAACTTATTAAATTATAAATATTTAATAAAATTAATTTTTAAAATAGTTGAAAAATATAAAATGAAAAAATAATTATGATTTATTTTTTAAAAAAAGTAACTAAAAAATTAGATAAATATGTTAAGTATAAAATAAAAAATATAAAAAATTAAAATTTAATATTTTAAAAATATTAAAAATTATTTTAAAAAAATTATTTATCAAAGAATCAAACAAATTTTTTAATTAAAAAAACTATTTGAAACTAACAGAAATTTTCCATTTAAGGAGAAAGAAAAGAAAGTACTAAAATAAGGGGGGAAAGTAAACCCATAAACAGGTGACAGGTGTCTTGGTTCCATTTACTACCAATGAGTGGAGTTTGTAGACGGACAGTAGTAGAAAGGGAAGAGGGTTGATAGAAGAGAAGGGTTTAGGATTTTGCACAACTCACTCATGGAGGAGGAAGAAGCCCCAGACGTTATATGCGAGCTGGAAAGCGTTCAAGGCTTAGTGGACGCCCTCACCGCCGTTCGGTGGAAGCGCCAGCAGGTAAGTAAATAATAATGCCCTAACCCTAACCCTAACCCTAACCCTTCATTTTCCTTAATTTAATTAACGACCTACCTGGCTAGGACTCCGTGTTGGAGTTGTCCGAACACGGCATTGTTTTGATCGTCGAAGAAAGCGGTTGCCTCCAAGCCAAGGTTTATCTCAAACGAGAGGTGCGTTCCAATTCCATTATTGTACGAAGTTTGTCAATAATTGGCTTCTTCATTGGTTTTTTCTTCTTCTTATTACTAGTTATTCATTCGTTACGATTACAACGCACGAGGAGGACGACCTCGTTTTGGAGTGAGTTTGGGGCATTTCGTAGATTGCTTGAACGCCTTCTCGGTTCCTGCTGGTCAATCAATATCAAGCCTTGTTCAGATTCAATATCCGGGTCCTGACATGCAGCTTCTTCTCAAGTATGTATTGTAATGTAACTAACTACGCCCTTCCCTTCCCTTCTTTTTTTCATTTTCACTCAACGTGGTTCAGTAAATTGCGTGCCTATGCCCGTCCAGGGGATATAAATAAATATTACTTTGAATGAAGGAAAAAACTAGTGTGTATAATATAGTCCCAAGTCTACCCTTCCCTTCATGTAATCAAAGGACATTTTCTACCTTTCTTGCTTTTTATAATTTTCTTTGTCAAGTACTAACTTCTGGTCGAATCTGTTATTCCATTCTGTGTGATAGTCATAATGATGGTTTATTGAATAAGATTCTACATAGCTCAATTTTCTTTAGGGCTCTACAATGAATCAAACAATTTCATAGAATTGTCTTGTCTTTGTCTTAAATATACATTCTTTAGATCTGTAGATTCGCTGGATGCCAGTATTTGTGCAGAGATCAGGACAAGGATTCCAGATACAGTTGCATGGGACTACAATTTTGAACCTGCAGGGGCAAACCCTTTAACCTTTACTGTTAAAGTATGCCATACATTTCACATATCAATTTCAATGACTTAATATCTTCTAATGTCCCTTTTTTACACTCTGTAATCATAAAATAAAAATTGTTGCTTATGAACTCTGCAATATTCAGTCCAATAAGTTGCTGTTATTCTGAATATATATTCTATGGAAAATACATATATTCCTGAAGTTGATACTTGTGAAAAAAAATACTCATTTCTTTTGAATAATGTTAACTGATATTTTTTATTATTAATCTACACCAAGTCTGCAGCTCTGAAGGAAGCTATTGAGGATCTTGAATGGCCTGGATCAAGCATCCAGATTACTCTAGAGCCAGATCCTCCTTCTGTTTCATTAAGAGCTGAAGGACATGGAGACTTGCAGGTTTGTATTGTTTTTAACTCAAATGATCAGATGCTGGTTGCTTTGTAATTTAAACTGATTATCTACACATTTGTTTTTCAGATAGACTTCATGTATTATGTGAATTCTGAACTCCTGGTGGCATTTCAGTGTGATCATCGAGCTTCTTACAAGTATTCTATTTGTCTTTTTTAAAAACTATTATTTTTGTGTTAGTTGTCATTTCCTTGCCAGCTATTTATTTGTCATTACTATGCTTGTGGTTAACAGGTACAAATATAAGTTCCTCAGAGCAACAACTTCTAATATGCCTAGCAGTGTTATTAAAGAAAATAGAGGAAGTAAGTTAAGCATTGGGAGAGGTGGAATGTTAAAAGTCCAGCATCTGGTTTCAATTGCCAAACCATCTGTGTCACACCCATATGCTGATTCGGTTGGCTATCAGCAACCAGGTAGAATAGCTCATATTGAATTCTTTGTGAAACCAGAGGAAAGTGAGGACTAAACGAATAATTATTAGTTATTATAAAGGCTCCGGAAGTTTTGCTATGCAAACCAAAATGGTTTGTATTCAGAATGTTGGTTAAAGAGGTATTTTGCAGAAAATCCCCGTTTACTCTGAGTTTTAGACGGAACAAGCTTGGTAAGGCCACCGAAACTTCAAATAGAATCGGGGCAATGTTGCTCAGATTTTGAAATTTTTGATGCGTAGTTCAGGATTTTTTTTATCACAATAACCCTTGACTTTTTTTATCTACATGAGTATTCTCTTCCCAAATTATATACCAAAGTATCCCCATCATCATTGTAGCTGGTGTCAATTCGGGGATGGGAGATCTGGATTCACGCCTATTTTTTGAAATTGCTTTTTACAACCCCTTTAGAAATTGGGATCCCCAAACCTGACTTCTTAAAGGAATTTTCTATTTTTCTATTTTTCCTTTTGTTTTTATTGTTATATTTAAATTTTCGTTTAATTTTTTAATAATATAAATAAAATAAAAAATTAGTAATATATTTAAATCTTATAAATAATTACTATAATTGTTGTTATTATAATTATTAATATTAAAAAAATAGTTTATCACAACAACCAAATAATATTATGAGTAGGACAAACATCAACAGACTTAGCAGTTAGTATTTGTGATAATCAAGGTTGTCGAATCGCAATACGTATCGTGAATCGTTTGGTTGTTTTTGTGTATCGTGAATCGTGAATCGTATCGAATCGTAAGATTCAGAAACAAATTAAAAAATAAAAATAACTTTAAAATATATAAATATATAATACTATATAAATCCAAATTAAAAAAAAAATCCAAATACCAAAATATATAAGTAACCAAATCTAAAACTAGTTATTCTCATAATTAAATTTCAAAACTAATATTATCACTACTATCACTACCAGTATCTAGTATTGCAATATCTATTCCTTCATCCTCTTCATTAGTAGAGTCATTTGACTCATCTCCTATATCTTGCTCAACAATTTGAGATCCTTTTCTGTTATCAATCATGTTGACATTATCTTGTATGAAGATGCCTTTGCCTTTATCATTCTTGTCAACTTGAAGATTTCGAGGACCTAAAAATATACATAATGTAAATAAATATATTATATAAGGTATTTGATTAGAAAAAAAATATTATATATGCAAATATACCTCTCTTTCTCTTTTTGTTTTGGTCTCCTTCATCAACCTCGAAGCACTCATGAACATCCATCCAAGATTCCTTATCCATTAGGCAAGGCTCCTCTTGCTCAGTGATCCATTCATCGTCAGAATCTAAATCTGATAAGCAGATAGGATCATATGTGTCTCCTTTTTCCTCCCTTTGTTTTTGCCTAGTTTCAAGTTGAAGGTTGTATTTAACAAACACAAGAGCATTCAATCTTTGTTGCTCTAAACGATTTCTTCTCTTAGAGTGAATTTGATCAAACACACTCCAATTTCTCTCGCACCCTGTAGCACTGCAAGTGAGGCTTAAAATACGAATAGCTATTGTTTGTAGCTCTTTGCAGTCATCTCCAAAACTATTCCACCATAAAGCTAGCAAAACAAATAATGATTGATAAATAAATATTTGGTTGATCACTTAATTTTTAATTTTTTTAAAAATCAAAACATCAATTTAATTAATAAACAAAATTAAATGATTACCAGGTTGCTTCCTAGCTCTAGTTGCAATTGCTAAACTATTTCCAAAGAGTCCTTCAGCCCTATCAAATTTCTCAATTTGAGAATCAATTGTGATCCTTGTTTCAATATCAGGACACATCTTCTCCAGTGTCTTCCATAAGCCAGTTTTAACCTCACGATCTGGGTTAAAATTTGAGTCATAATGGAACCTACATAATTATTATAAATTTAGAGTAAGGCTTAATAATAAATCAAATATCAAATACAACGAATTTTATAAAAATAAATTTTATAAAAATAAATACTAAAATACTTACTTTGGATTAAGAAAATATGCTGCTGCATGAAGAGGCCTATGAAGTTGTAAATCCCAACGCTTGTCAATGATTTCCCATACATCCTTATATCTCTTTTCCTCATGATTAAAACTCTTTGCTATTTCTTCCTTTGCTCTATCCATAGCCTCATAAATGTATCCCATTGCAGGTTTTGAATCACCATCCACAAGTCTGAGAACTTTCACAAGAGGAGACACAATTTTCAAGCAATAATGTATTGATTTCCAAAACCTTTTATCAGCCAAAACAACATTTTCTGCAAATTTGGCTTCCGGCCTAGAGGAATAAACACTATTAACCCATTTTTCAGATGTAAACATAGATCGAAGTGCAGTCTTTTGTTTCAAAACTGATTGCATTGTCAAATATGATGTAGCAAACCTTGTTATTGCTGGCCTAGCTAACTCTCTACCTTTGGAAAAGGTTCTATATAAATTCAACACCCATGTGTGCCTATAAACAAAAGTTGTAATTTTCTTTGCTTTCCAAATGGTATTATAGAACACTGTAATGCCACCAATGTCTTCTAAAATCAAATCAAGACAATGGGCAGCACAGGGTGACCAGAAGAGTTGCTTTCTTTTATCCATCAACTTTTGTCCTGCAGATACAAGGGCTGAAGCACTATCTGTCACTACTTGAACGACATTCTCTTCTCCAATTTCCATCACCATCTCATCAAGTAATTCAAACATTTTTTCAGCATCTTTAATAAAACTGCTTGTATCAATAGATTTTATAAAAACAGTCCCTCTAGGACTATTAACAAGAAAATTAGTAAGAGATCTACCTTTTCCATCAGTCCATCCATCTGACATCAATGTACAACCAGTTTTCTTCCATTCCAACTTATATTTTTCCAAACTAGCATGGACAAGATCAACTTCTTTCTTCAAATATGACACCCTCACTTCATGATAAGATGGTGGTTTTAAACCTCTACCATATTCACTAATAGATTTCACCATATTAATAAATAATGGACTCTTCACTAAATTAAATGGCAATGCATTGCCATATATGCATCTACAAATATCCTGAACCACCAAATCTCTATCCTTCACCATTGAATTTATAGTTTGTTGTTTCATAGAAGATGAGCCACCTCCACTTTTTCCTTTTATCATAAAATTATCCATGCTTCCTTTCTTTTGTGAATCTTTATCATCAAAGCACTCTAGTTCATCATCTTTACTTGCATCCTCTAATATTTTTTTAAATAGATCTCTTATTTCATCCGGCACTTGTGGGCATGGAGCAACTTCTTTGTGTGTTCCAGCAAGATGATGCTTCATTCTAAATGCTCCTCCCCACATTGTTTTTGGACAATAGTTACATTTAATATTCAACCTATTGCCAAGGGACTTACAATGATTCCAGGTTATATCCTTTTCTTTTTGAGATCTTTTCTTTGGAGCCATTTTTGTTGTTTCTATACTAGAGAAAAAAAAATACAATAAGCATATAACTTTACAGCCTACAGCCTTACACTTTAATAGTTTAATTTAATATAAAATAAAAATAATAATTCATCACTTCATCCCATATTCACTTTAATTTAATATAAAAATAAAAGTTTACGGTATGCACTTCTCCAATTGTGATTGTGTCCATTTCCCCATTAGTTTAATATAAAAGTTGAAAAGGTCCATTGTGCTGACCATTAGTTTAATATAAAAGTTGAAAAGGTCCATTGTGCTGCTGCTGCAGCCTTGGTCACGTGGGCACAAACCCAAATTGCCATTACAAAAAAATATAATATTATTATTTTAATATCAAAGCAAGCACTTAAAGAGTTAAAGGTTCCAGACGTTCCGGTAACTCACCTTTCTTCTCTCTGCAACCTTTCTTCTCTCTGCAATTTATCTCCTTCAAACTTCAGTCCTTAACGAGTTCAGCTCTGCATGGCGGTTCTTCAGCGCTTCTCCGTGGGTCGTCGTACTGCTCTGTGCGTCCTTCTCTGTGCGTCCGTTCTTCCGTTCTTCTCACTCAATGCGTCCGTTCTTCCGTCTTTTGGAGTTCTCTGGTCTGGTGAGTCTCAATGTCTCATTGATTTCTTTTTTCTTTCTTTTTTTTTGGTTTTATTTTATGGGTTATTCTCCTTAATAATTGGGATTTTGAATCCCTAACTCTTCGGAAACCGACCGTTGGTTTTTTTTTTATTTAAACTTGAATCGGAAACTTTTGCCGATTCACGATTCTGTTGCGTATCGTGCGATTTTCACGATTCACTGTTACGATTCAAGACAAAAACGATTCATACAGCCGGTTCATATCGTTTTTCAGTTGTATCGGATCGTATCGTACGATTCGTATCGCGTATCGTACGATACTAACAACCATGGTGATAATATGTAGGCACAAACAATGGCAACATGAATTGTTAGACATTTCAACAATTTAATGGGTACGTCAGCAATTTTGACTTGTGTTTTCCCGATTATTTGAACATTTGTTCTTAAAATGATCAACGATTTTGCACAATGAACACTTCAGTTGCCTTCTATCTCTTTGGTCCATTTCAGTGCATATACGGGTTGATCTTAAGTGATCCTTATTTTTTCCTCCGCAATTTTTGGATCATGATGCATAGTTGACCCTTCATATTTTTGCTAATATGATGTGTGCTTCATTTGGTCAAATGATTTGCTATAAACATTGGACACATAATTGAGCTTGTAAATGTCATCGATGAACTATTTGTAATCAATGTGGATGTACTTACATGTTGCAATTACATATGAACATGACGTGCAGTTTTTGCAATTTATTGCAATCAACCCATTGTTTGAAAATGTTTACAGCAAATTTTTTTGGGAGATGTTGTTGTCTTGGATTTAGGGATTCTTCTACAAAGAAAATAATACTTTGTTGATTAAACTCAATTATATGCTGGAGTTAGTTTGTTTTTCTTTGGCCTTAATGATTTTATCAAAATTTTCTATCAATTCTTTACCTAGTGCCATCATTGCTATGACTTGCTTGTCCCTTTTGACAAAGTATTTGTTGCATTTTTCGTTAGTACTATTGACCAACACAAAGATCAGAAGACTTGATTTTTTTAGCACTGAATTCATGGTCTTGGCAAGATTTGTTGTCATCTGACCTTATCGTCACCCATTGTCCCAAGCAATAGTCCATTTTATTTTGGCTATCTTCTCTAGTCAGTCAACCACTTGTTTATTTTCTTTTATTACATTGTTCAATTAATATGCAAATTTGGGCTCAATCATAGTGTATCCTGACATTTGATCAACAAAATACATTAACAATGTTTGTCCATATAATGTAAAGTTTATTGAAAAATAATAATTTTTCGTTTGTGGAACCTACCCATGCTAATGACATATTTCCTTAGACCTGACTTGTTGAAATGTCTCATGAAGTTTTGTGCATTGTGTCTAATGCAATACACATGCACCAAGTTGTCTGGTATCCACCGACTACCATGATGCATGTAAGCACTTGTTATTGAAATGTGCTTGCCTAACATTAGGCGCAATAGGTGTTACTTTGCCACATGTCTTTTTATATTTTGGAGGAAAAACTATTAGACTTTTGCAGTTTAACCCTCAACAAGGGCAAAGACAATGGGAAGGATGTGGTTGATCCCATCTTGTGCGACTATCACTAACAATGTTTCTTTGTACTTCTCATAAAGAAAAGTACCATCGACCTGAATTATTGGTTTGCTGTATGCAACCCCATCAACAAGTGCTTTAAATGTCCAAAAAAGATGATGGTACATTGCAAACTAGGAATTAGCTCTCGTTGTTTGTTATAACAGGCATATGCCTGAGAATTTACCCAAATTGCTTTTAGTGCTTCAAACATTTGTGTCTTGGACCATTGTTAAGCAAGAGTTAAAGTTAGCTTATAATGAACAATGAGAGTTACTTCTTGGTTGTGCAACGTACCACCGCCTTTTTTTGGACATTTAAGGCACTTGTTTATGGGTTTGCATATTGCAAATCAATAATGTCGATGATATTTTTATTTATAGAAAGTACAAAGAAACATTGTTAGTAGCAGTCGCACAAGATGGGATTAACCACATCTTTCTGATTGCATTTTCCAACTAGTCAAGTCTAAGGAATAGGTCATTAGCATAAGTCATTAGCATAGGTAGGTTCCACAACTAAAGAATTATTATTTTTCACTAAACTTTACATTATATGGACAAACATTGTTAATGTATTTTTTTGATCAAATGTCAAGGTATGCCATAACTGAGCCCAAATTTTCATATTAATTAAACAATGTAATGAAAGAAAATAAGTAAGTGACTAATTGGCTAGAAAAAATCCCAAAAAAAATGGACCACTACTTCGGGCGATGATGGAGTCACATGACAATAAATCTTGTTGAGGCCATGAATTTAGTGTTGAAAAAAAATAAGGAGTCTCTTGATCTTTACATTGGTCAATAGTACTCACGAAAGATGCAATGAATACTTTGTCAAAAGGAACAAGGAAGCCATAGCAATGATAACGTCAGGTAAAGAATTGGCAGAAAATGTTGACAAGATCATTGAGGTTGAAGAAAAAAAGGCTAAGTCCATGTGTGTAATTGAATTCAATTGACAAAATACTATTTTCTTAGTGGAAGATTCCTTAAATCCAAGACAACAATGTCTCCTGGAAAAATTTGTTGTAAACATTTTCGAACAACGGTATGATTGTGGTAAATTACAAAATCTACATGTCAAGTTCACATGTAAATATGTCCACGTTGATTACAAATAGTCATTAATGACGTTTATAAGCTCAATTATGTGTCCAACATTTTGCAACGGGATCATTCAGCCAAATGAAATATGCATCATATTTGTCAAAATACGAAGGGCCAACTATGCGTCATGATCTAGAAATGCGAAGGAGAAAAAAAGGGTCACCCAAGATTAATCTGTATAGACACATAAAGATTAATATTAATTATTCATTACAATTATTATATTATTAATTTTTTAAAATTTAATAATTAATATTAATTATTTGTTACAATTATTATATTTTTAAAAAAAATGAATGATAAAAAGTAACTCTTTTAGAATTATATTAAAAATAAATTGATCTAGAAGTAATTAATAGCTGTACTTTGAGAGATTTTTTTTATGAATTTTCTTATTTTTAAAGAATAATGTGATAACAATATATATTTTAAGGAATAAAATGGTGTTTTACTCGTTCAGTTTTACACAGTATTTCAAATTGACACCATTAAGTTCCCAATGTGACGTGGGTCTATAAGATGAAGGCTACAATAGAAATGCCATTTGTCTCACATGACCGAAGTTGACAAATTCTTTTTTTGGTCAGTAAAAAAGAGAATATATTAATTAGCCAATGAGTATGAGAAATATTCAGAAGAAATACAAGTAAAGTTGATGGAAAAACAACCCGAAAGAACAAAGAGAGCCACACCAGTGGTGACATCATATATATATCATAGAAACATGAAAATATTAAGTAACCACTACAAAAAATACCCAACTAGTTATGCACAAATACGAAATAAAATCCACAAGAAAATAGCAAAGGAAACACGCGTATCCACCACGAAGCATCATTCATCATTAAAGCCCCCTGCACTACACACTTAACCAACTAGACGAAAGTTTAAACAGAATCACAAAGGCATCTATCCACCACCGCTATGCAATACGAGAATCCGATAAGCACAATGCAGGATACATCATCCATTGACCAAACGACAAATCAAATGATACCTTCGAAAACACATGCATTTCACAGCCTCCATATGCACCAAACAATAGCACACCAAACTGACCAGCCTTATCTCTCTTTTAGAACAGGATCCCACGAGCAAAGTATGTTGCCAGAAATTATCAATGGGTGCTTCCGGCAAAACCGTGTGACCAACCCCTGAAACTGAAGCTTGGCTGCATAATACGTTTCAAGAATTCACCGTTTGGTTTAAAAGAGCACATTCAAACATAAATGGATGATTTTGTGAAGAAATACACTTAGTTGAGAAACTTATCAAATAATTATTTTTAAAGTATTTATACATGAAAAAAAAATGTATGTCATCGACTTTTGCCAAGTTCATAAAGGCCAATACGCCAATCCATCGCCAAACAAGTCTCAATGTCTCGTGAACATCAAAAGAGCTCATTCCATGACAACCCCATAACCAACCTCGAGATCTTAAGATCATGAATGATCATAAGATAACTTTTAACAAATTTTATAACTTATCTCTAATGCTAACACAATTAGCTTATCCCCTATGACAAGGAGAAAGCATCACATATACCTTGATTCCACTTACACAGGTGACAGGACACGAGATTTATAGAGCCAAGCAAAAACGTTAAACCTCCCTACAAAACATGATCTTCATATTGGCACGGTAATTGCGATGATATTAATTCAAAAGACCAACGAGCCAATAAAGCAACACCACATCCTCTGGGTCTCTGTTTCATATATATAGTGGCAGTTGATACTCTTACTATTGAAGGAAGGACCACCTTACCAGTAGGTCCACAAGTGGGTCTTCGGCCAGTGCATTTTTTGAACTCGCAGCCCGAAATATATATCATAGTAACAGCATAAACAAGATCGTTGGTTGCATGGGTCTTTGATCAGTTACTGTCCTTACTCCATTGGTAGCCAAAAACTCTCTTCGCTGCACCCAAGTGAAGAACCATTTTGCCCCAATCATTTCTTAAAGTCTTCCACAGAGCCCCACATGCTGTTCGACAAAATGCCCCACAGAAACGTAGTCACCTGGACGGTCATGATCACCAGCAACAACTCCCGCAACAATCATATGCGTGCATGGAGTGTGTTTCCTCAAATGCTCAGAGATGGGGTGAAGCCCAGTGCTTTCACCATATCAGCTGTTTTGAAGGCCTGTAAGGGTTTGAAAGCTCTTTCATGTGGCCAGTTAGTTCATGCTTTGGCCATCAAGATTGGTGTCCAAGGATCATCCGTATATGTTGATAATTCACTCATGGATATGTATGCCACTTGCTGTGATGGTATCGACCGTGCAAGAATGGTTTTTGATGATATCACTACCAAGACTGACGTCTGCTGGACTACATTGATCACTGGGTACACTCATAGAGGAGATGCCTATGGTGGTCTTCGAGTTTTCTGTCAAATGTTTCTGGTAAACTTCTGTTTTATCCCTCTTGTTCTAAATCCATTATTCATGTCTACGTTTAATTAATTGTTCAACTTATTAGTGGTCTAAATTAGTATTGTATAACATAATTTCTTGATGTCAAACAGGAGGAAGGAGCGTTAAGTCTCTTCAGTTTCTCAATTGCAGCTAGAGCTTGTGCCTCAATTGGCTTAGGTATTTTAGGCAAGCAGGTTCATGCTGCAGTGGTTAAGCATGGATTTGAGTCCAACCTTCCTGTCATGAATTCCATACTGGACATGTACTGCAAGTGTCATTGTGAATCCGAGGCAAAACGATTATTCTCTGTTATGACTCATAAAGATACCATCACATGGAATACCTTGATAGCTGGATTTGAAGCATTGGATTCCAGAGAGTCTCTATGCATATTTTCACGAATGGTGTCAGAAGGTTTTAGTCCAGATTGCTTCTCATTTACTAGTGCAGTAGGTGCATGTGCTAACTTGGCAGTTCTGTATTGCGGGCAACAGCTTCATGGTGTAATTGTTCGTAGCAGCCTGGATAACTACTTAGAAATATCCAATGCCCTTATTTATATGTATGCCAAGTGTGGAAATATAGCTGATTCACATAAAATATTTAGCAAAATGCCGTGCACAAATTTGGTCTCTTGGACTTCAATGATGATTGGATATGGGGATCATGGATATGGTAAAGGTGCTGTTGAGGTATTCAATGAAATGATCAGATCAGGTATTAAACCAGATAAGATGGTGTTTATGGCAGTTCTAAGTGCTTGTAGCCATGCTGGTCTAGTGGACGAAGGGCTGAGATATTTTAGCCTAATGACCAGTTATTATAATATAACACCAGATATAGAGATATATGGATGTGTGGTGGATTTGCTTGGTCGTGCTGGAAGAGTAAAGGAAGCTTATCAACTAATAGAGAATATGCCATTTAATCCTGATGAATCTATCTGGGCAGCCCTTCTTGGAGCTTGTAAAGTGCATAACCAACCCAGTGTGGCCAAATTTGCAGCTTTGAAAGCTTTGGATATGAAGCCAATTAGTGCAGGAACTTATGCGTTGATATCAAATATTTATGCCGCTGAAGGCAACTGGGATGATTTTGCCAGCTCAACGAAGCTGAGGAGAAGCATTAAAAATAAAAGTGACTCGGGGAGGAGCTGGATTGAATTGAAAGACCAGATTTGCAGTTTTGTTGTTGGAGATAGATTTGTCTCTTCCAATGAACATGTGTGTGAAGTTTTGAAATTGTTGATGGTGCATATGAAAGATGTTGATATGGACCTGATTTAAACTGCAATGTACATGACCTGGAAGAAAAGAATTGATCACTTGAATAGAAGCTAAAAGACCATGTTATTGCTGAAAGCTTCTAGCAGATTCTTTGGTGTGGTACTTGGTGACAAGAAAACAGGAAATAGTCAGTGCACGGTGGAATGACATTTTCCTTGCAAAGTGCTTTGCTATAGTTTAGGTTAGAAATCAATGGAAAAGGAGTTGGAAGAAGGACAGGAAGGAATATTTTTGTTCTCTTTTTTACTCTTATGGTAAAAATAAATTACTAGGAGAGATGAATACTAAAACAGGTGGACGGGGAATCTTCCCAATAGCAAACAAAACGGAAGTTGCATTCCTTATTAGATGCCAACTAGCCATACCATGGTCTTGACTCTTGAGAATGAGAGGTCCTGGTCCTGCGTTCAACAATGCAATAAACATAGAGAGAAAAACGTAGAATGACAAAGTGATTTTTGTATAGACATCATTTATTCATTCTGTAAACGTATATATATAATTTAACCGATGGTCTTGTGAATTTAATTTGTATATATTTAGAATCAAATGATATTTGATACCAATCAATAAAGAAGAAAAAGGTAGTGTCTACTCAACATGATTGGCAAAGAAATTCACGATATAATTTTGATTTTCTTATTTTATTCATTTTATAATTTTGATCTTTTTATTTTAAAATAGAGATATTTAGCTCTCATATTTTAAAATTTTTATAATTTTGATCTATCTATTTTAAAATAGACATTTGATTCTTTATTTTAGAAAATTTATAATTTTGGTCATATCTACAAATTTTGTCTATGTTTTATTTTTTATATTTTATTTAAGTACATTATTTCTTGATGATATATTAAAAGAATATGTTAGGTCTAGGATTTAATTGGTCCAAAATAAAAGAAATAAAGCGTAGGAAAATTAAAAATTGGGATCAATATTGCAATTTTTTTTAAAAATGGTGATCAAATGTTTCTTTTTGAAATAAGAGGACAAAAATTATTAATTTTTTAAAATAAAATGATCAAATATTTCTATTCTAAAATAGAAAAATCAAAATTATAGATTAAATAAAATAAAAGGACCAAAATTATATTTAACCTTATAATTTTCATATTTGAAAACACATTCATGATTATATTTAAATAAATTAACGGTGAGTTAAAGAAACTAACGGTCATTGCATGATATATAAGGATGGATCCTTAAATCTATTAAAAGGGATGGGATATGAACTTTTTTTATACTAAATATTAAATAATTAAATTATAGTATTCAAATGCATTATATCATTTATTTAAGTTGTGGATGTGGATCTTTTAAATCATAAAATTCATTTGTACCAAACTTCAACCATTATCTCAATATAAATAATGTTAAAAATCTTTCATTTTGTTTTTAAGCATATTCTTGTCAGTAATGTAATCACAATCCTACTAACAATTTAATATTGACTGACCCATAACAATATATAATCCCCTCCTCCTTGGATTCGTCACTAACCAAATAGCTTCCCATAATTTGTTTTCCCACATCCAATTCTAGCTTCATCACTCCTTCTTATAGCTGATTTTTTTATTTCTTACTATATGTTTAGGCACATTATGCTTTTCCAATACCCTGTCTTTGAAAAACATCTTATCTACATCTCCATCACCATCACCATCGCTTTCAGGCAATGTCAGCGAGAAGTCAATCTCAACATCATCATCATACTAATGAAATAAACCTTTATTAGATTGGATTATGTTGGTTAATTTAATTATTTAAAAAAACTTATTCTAAAACAAACTTAACTAAACTTCACTTTCTTTCATTTTTTTAAACTTATTTGAAAACATTAACGCTGTGTCCGTGCATGCGAAGTGCGTGTCGAAAAAGAGAGCAGTCCCTTCACATTCCCGCCAACCGCACTTATAAAAGACAACACATTCTCTCTACTCTCTTCCGTTCCGTTAACGATCTCTGCGATCGCAACACACAGAGCAAAACCCTAAACCGGAGAGCGATGGCGCGTACTCCTAAACCCAAAGGCGGCCCCTCTGCGGCGTCCTCCACCGCCACTGCCTTCTTCAAACCCGGCACTGCCGTCGAAGTCAGTTCCGATGACGACGGTTTCCGGGGATCCTGGTTCACCGGCACCGTCATCCGCCGCCTCGCCTCCGAGAGGTTCCTAGTCGAATACGACAACCTCATGGCGGACGACAAAAACACGAAGAAGTTGAGAGAAGTCCTCGGTCTCCGCCACCTCCGGCCTCTTCTCCCGACGGAGACTGACCGCGAATTCAAATTCGGCGACGAGGTTGATGCGTTCCACAACGACGGTTGGTGGGAGGGCTACATAACCGAGGAATTGGAGAACGAAAGATTCGCGGTGTATTTCAGAGTGTCCAAGGAGCAATTGGTCTTTTCCAAGGAACAACTCAGGCTCCACCGGGAGTGGTTAAATCACGATTGGGTCCCACCACTGCAGCAGCAACAACAAAGGCAACAGGTACCTACGATTCGCCCTTGTTTCCTTCTCATTTGCTGCATTATAGAGATTTAGGGCTAACTTGTATATATATTAATTTGATTCTAGTTTTAATGTAAAATTTTATTCTTACTTGCTTCGTTAGAGATGACACTTGACGTTAGGACCAGGGTATTGCTAAATTGCATGTATGTTAATTTGATTCTAGTTTAATGTAATGGTGGTTATGTTAGTTACAGGGTAATGGTGAATCGAAGAAGGTGTTGTTGACTCCGAATGTGAACTCTGTTGAAACTGTGAAGGGGAAGGAGATAGGTGTGGGGGCGAGAGTTGAGGTTAGCAGTGACGAAGATGGGTTCAGTGGAGCTTGGTTTGCTGCCACTGTTGTTGAGGCAGTGGGGAAGGATAAGTTCCTTGTTGAGTACCATGATCTGTTGGCTGATGATGATTCCCAGCTTAGAGAGGAGATTGATGTTCTGCACATTAGACCTCATCCGCTGGACACGGATGTTGATGGTCAATTCAGTATTCTTGATGAAGTTGATGCTTTCTACAATGATGGTTGGTGGGTCGGTGTGATTTCTAAGGCTCTTACTGATTCAAGGTATGTAGTTTACTTCAGGTCTTCTAATGAAGAGCTGGAGTTTGAGAACTCCCAGTTGAGGCTGCACCAGGACTGGATTGGTGGCAAATGGGTCATGCCTTGTAAGGTATGGATATTCACTGCTTCTCTTTTTACTGTTAAAGTATGCATGTTGGAACTCTTTTAAAATTTCACATAACAGCTTACAGTTAAAAATAGGTTTTAAAAAATGGTTTGTGACATTATTGTGACGTAATTGCTGTCATATCATCAAGGTTTTTTTGTGGTCAAGGTTGTGGGGGTCTCCAAAACCACACCGTAATCGCAATTGTGGCCACATCAACCGGAATATTTCATGACATCAAGAATTGCTATAAAACCACAGCCACAACCATGATTGCAACTCCAATTTAAAACCTTAGTCAAAATCAATTGTTTGCCTTGTTATGGTTGACTTCAATCCTCTTGTAAATCTTTGTGAGTATGTTGGATTTCATCCCCCTGCTGGAATTTGTGGCTTGTTAGGGAATCAAGTTAGGATGTGGAGGCACATGAAGATATTTTTAGTGGGAATGAATCCTCTCATATTAAATTTTCACATGTGAAAATTCAGCAGAAGAGGATTCATTCCCATTTTTAAGTTGATGGCTTCTTAGGAAAAAAAATGCATTTAATCAGATTTGGATAATTACTGACTTAAATTCAAGTCAGATTTTTAAGCTTAGTAGGTTGAAGAATAGTTGAATTTAGAAGATGTTGATTAATGATTCCCGTATGGGAAACTTGTATTTGACTTTTGTTGGTATTTACTTATATGTTTCATTGTTTTGTTTGAGACACCTATATCTTTTTATTACTGGATATGAATGTCATGAATTTTGAGTGATTTTTATCATTTTTATCTTCAATATATTTATTCAATTTTTTAGTTACCATTTTTAAATAAATTATGATTTTATTATTTTTCTGTCATTTTACACTTTTCAGCTACTTCAACAATTAGTTTTACTGATCACATAACTTAATAAGCTAATTTTTCAGCTAGTTTTTCCGAACATAGTCTTTGAAGATGGTTTGCAGTATGTATTTTATTTGAGGGTGGGTTCAACAGAGATGATAAATGTGAAACGACTCAGAATTTCGTTTTTAATTTTAAAAAAATTGTTGCAAAATATCTGAAGCATAGAGGGTTGGAATTTTATTTTTAGCTACTTGCTTTTCTGGTCCAGAATCACAGATTTCCTATTATTGGGGTAAATATCTAAAGCATACCATCTGTTGAGATATGATTTGTTTCCTTATTTATGATATTGTTTCAGCTTCCTAGTTACTATATTTATGTAATTGATCCTGATTGTAAATCCCTAGAATCAAGGGATCCCATCATTATTTGTATTCAATTCCATTATTTATAAATAAAGAGCTGAGGAATCATTCTCCTCAAGCATTCAGATCATTCCTAGTCCGATATTCAAGTCCATCCAATCGAAATAAGCATTAATATTAAACATTACAGTCCCATAATCACATCTGCTAAGCCTTCATAAGTAATGAATGGTCAATTTATTTTTGGTGTACAATGGCACAATGAGGATTGAGCCCTAGTTCTCATGCATCTTCCTCAACCTCCCACCACTAGGCCAATCCTAGCGGGTTATTAATGATCTAATTTACTACACCATCATCTGTTGTCTAAAGGGAGGACTTTAAAGGAGGGCGTGGAATCTAGCACTTGGGTCTTGTGCATCCAATAGACCTATCCATATTGTTCTTTATAGGAACAATATCCAAACTTGCTCCAAATTTGATCTGCATCTATGACTGCTGGCTTAGTTTCGCATGTAGTGAGGAACAAGTGAAACAAAAACTTATGTAGATATACCCTTGCATTTCAAGTTACTGAACCATAGTCCTGACTTATGCAAAAATATTTTGTTTTGAAGATCTTATCCTAACGATGCTTTTGGTTTAAATTTTTTCAGGCATTGAAGTTGTGAACGCTGAAAATAGCAAGAGGCAGAAGAAAAAACCCGATTCAGTTCAGTCACTCATTAGGACTTACTATTAGTTCGTATGAATCAAAACTTGAAATCATCTTGCCAGATATGCTAATGGCCATTTTAGAATCCAATACATACTCTGGAATTCCAATTTGTACTTACGGGGGGAGCACTTTTCCTTTTCTGGCATGCCGGTTTGCTATGTGGCAGCACACTATTCTAATTTTTCATAATGTTATCTTGTGCCTTTAAAAACATTAGATATGCAAACAAAAAGGTTTCCATTAAAAATGATGTCAATATACCCTAGAGTAATTTTTCATGCATTTTCAAACTGAATTTTTTTTTTTTTAACCTTGCATAATTCTGGAACTCCACTTGTGTTTATTAGTATCATCATGTTATTGTGTTGCTATTTGTTATTTCTTTCCAATTTCCAATCTGGTTGTTGCATTTGTACGTGATTTTCCTTTTCGCTCATTTAGTTTGGCAACGATTCCCTCCTTTCTAATGGCTTATCTTTTTTAGAAATTTGTTTATCTTATTTTATTAGATTTTTAAATTTTTAGATGTATTCATTTTATTTAAGTATTATTTAATTATTCTTTTTTTAAATATTAATAAAAAATAATTAAGTGGATAAAAAATAAAAAAGAGTATTTTAAAATAATAATATAATTAATAAATAAATTTAATGTGATTAATTAAATTAAGTATTTCTTTAAAAAAATATAAATTAATTAAAATGATCTTATAGATGGTAACAGAAGAACGATGAGTGTTAGGGACATAGAATACTTCTCTTTTATTAACGTTAGAACTTGGAGGTTAAAACGTCTCAATTGGGGACCCATTATACTACTAGTACTTAAAAACTGCAAATCGCTCATCATTTATTCAATTTGTTTATATTATCATTTTATTTATTTTGATATACAGTAAATACGTGATAAATATTCTTTATATGCTCATTTAATTATAAATTATTTAAATATTTTCACGTATTCAATTATAAATTATTATGACTAAATTTTTTTAATTTCTATAATAATTATTTTAAAGGTTATATTTAGATTAATTTTTAATTAATTGATAATGTAAAAATAATAGTGTAATCAAAATTAAATTCAAACAACATTAAAAAAATCAATAAAAACGTAATACTAAGGTTAATTCGCTCATCACATATAAATGTACAAAAGTTGAAGTTTATCACTTGTTAATAAAATAATCAAGTTGAAAAGAAAATGCTTAAGGCTATAGTTTTGCTCAGCATCATCGGTAAACCGATCTCCATGGTTATTAGATACACTATAGTCTGCTCATTTTCTCTCCGAGCACAGTTAATATAATTGTTTTTTAATACAAAGCATGAGGATGAGAGCTGGTTAATTAATATAGCTGCGCCACAAAGTGCGGAACCTCAATCAATTTCAAGTTATTATTAAGAGAATATGAAATTATATTAAAAATTTAATAGTTTGTTTGATAAAAGAGAAAGTGAGAGGAAGAAAATAGAAAGGAAAGAAAATATGATAAATGAAATATTTTCATTGGCATGCATATTTGGAGATAAAATGAAAAGAAAAATTATTTTAATATATACAAAAATTTTAATTTTTTTCAACCATTTTCTTTCCAATTCAAATTTTAAATTTTTTCATAATCCAATAAGCATATCATAAAAGAATAAATTTAAATATTAATTTGATTACTTTAGCATTATTTTGGTTGCAAAGTGCAGGGAGCTGCTATGCCTATATCCCTGAAGCTGATACTGATACATAGCTAGCTAGGCTAGCTGTAAACCAGAGAAAGAAATGGAAAGCATTACAACTTAGTGCAAGCTTTAGATAAGCCTATAATTAAAATGAACTTATTAGCATATCATAGTCAATACTAAATTAGTCATAGCCATTAGCCAATAAATATCCTCAGAGGGAGAATCAAACCTCTTGGACGTCAACAGCACTAGTAGCAACTGGTTTAACTTCCTTGAGTTCTTCCTTGTTCTCACTTCCTTATGTTCCTCAACTTCCTTAACTGGTTCTTCAATCTCGAAAGCCGAGACCAGGAATGTCCTGAAGAGGCCTGAAGGGGTCTTGAAAGTGATCTTGCCAGTGAGGATCATCAACAAAGATCTCACTGAGTGTGATCCAAACCAAGAGCTTCTTGACCTTCACACCAGTGAGCTTTTTGATCTTACCAACCTAACATAGGCAGTGATCTCAGGAGTATAGGACACCAGCTTCCCAATCTTCTCAAACTTGTGGCTTGAGCTCTTCTTCTGCTTCAGCCACACAAACCCACTTTCCTTTTCATACCCACACTCCTCAATGTCCTTCAAGGGCAAAAGCCCATTGGGTAGCCCTACCTCCTTCAGCAGCAACTTTGACTTCTCTTGGCAGAGCTCATCTCCATGGTACTCTATTTCTTTTTCTGATTCCATGGTACATCTCTAATGCTACTATGACTTTGCCCTTCTATTTCCCATAGACTTCAACAAATGCCTCTTTTGTGGTCCGTTATGCGCCCCATACTGACATTAATTTGTAATATGTTATGTTCTGTGTAGTAGCTCCTCACTGTTAAGGTAGTTGGTAGGCGTAACGTGTCTTACATGCCACTCACTACTGCAATTGTATTAAAGAGTGTTCAAATGAGTGCCTTTTTTGCAGTAACTTTTTTCATGAAATTTGTTTGAGGCAGGTGTCCTTCTCTTGCTCTTTCTTACAGCCATATCAATTTTTAGGAAAGGGATTCAGTAAAGTGGAAAAGCACATGTATTTATGGTGAAAAGCTTCCTACACCA
The DNA here is from genome assembly GCA_013407115.1 of Glycine latifolia. NCBI lineage: Eukaryota > Viridiplantae > Streptophyta > Magnoliopsida > Fabales > Fabaceae > Glycine > Glycine latifolia. Next base: position 20,492,644 of record CM023960.1, read on the forward strand.
TTCCTAATTTCTACTACACCATTAATAATTTGAAATTCCAAAAATACCCCTGGCAGCTGCTTTCCTCTTATATTTCTGAAACAGTTGTTGTTGGTTGCGCTTTCCCATTTGGTCACCTCATTCATGTAATTTTTTTCTCCTTGGTTGCTGGAAACGCTGTGCATTGCTGTTTTTCGGTGGCATTGTGGTGATTTCGTCGGAGTTGCGGCGTGGTGGTGGCCGTCGGCGTCGTGCAGTGGTCTCTGGGTTGCAGAGGTGGGTGGGTCTGGTTTTTTTGTGTCGTACGGATTGACTAATCCGTATATCATTAAATCAGCAAATTGTCCATTAAAATTTTTTGAAAAATGGTTAAAGCATGTATTTAATTAAAATTCACATTGGTTTTAATAATTAGAATTTAGTTTAATTTCTAAATTATTTGTGTGACTATATAGGGAAAGTCAATTTGTGGATTCAATTAGAATATTATGTAATTTCTAAAGTTATTTGAGTTAGTATATACAATTTAGAAATTTGCTTAATTGTTTATGTAAATGGTGATCTTTAGACTTTAATGAGTAATTTAATAAATGTTATTTTATGGATTGGTTATGTAAATGGTTATTTATTTGTGTGTGTTTTGAGTAATGATTAAATAAAATTTGTAGTTATAAGGATGGACACCGATGAGTGGATATATGAAAGTATTTTGTCGGAAGGAAATTATATGGATGAAGACATCGGAGCGGACCCTGATGCGTTTGAAGACAATGATTGTGTAGTTGATTGTTCCACAGCATTCAACACGACTGAGGTATTTATGTGATTTTGAATGTAGTTGTTGTTGTTAAATGATTAAAATTAAGAAGATTAAAGATGAATTATCCATTTGTGTAGGTGTTTGAATCCCGTGATGCAGTATTGAAATGGGCTCGTGCAGTTGCATTTGAGAATGATTTTGTAGCCGTTATAATGAGGAGTGACACAAAAACCGGGAAAATAGGAAGGACGTCATTTGTGTTAATTGGTTGTGAAAGGAGTGGAAAATATAGACAATGGAAAAAAGGTTTGACACAATTGACCACTAGCACTAGAAAATGCGAGTGTCCTTTTAAGCTGCGGGGCAAACCAATTCCGGGAGGTCAAGGGTGGATGGTGAAGCTAATATGTGGTAATCATAATCATACTTTGGCTAAGTCATTTTGTGGACACCCATACGCTGGTCGACTAACTGAAGAGGAGAAGATCATTGTTGCAGATATGACAAGGTCAATGGTGAAACCAAAAAATATTCTGCTAACTTTGAAGGAGCACAATGCCAATAATGTGACAAGTTTGAAGCAAGTATATAATGCAAGATATTCATACCGCACGCGTACAAGAGGCGATAACACTGAAATGCAACAGCTAATGAAACTTCTTGAACGTGACATGTATATGCATTGGCATAGATTGAAGGATGAAAATGTTGTACGTGACTTGTTTTGGGCACATCTGGATGCAGTACAATTGAGTAATGCATATCATATGGTGTTCTTGATTGACAGTACATACAAAACAAACAGGTATAGACTACTTTTACTTGACATTGTTGGTGTGACACCTACTGGGCAAACAGTCTCAGCTGCATTTGCCTATTTAGAGGCGGAACGTATAAGCAATGTTGTGTGGGCCCTTGAACGGTTTAGAGGGATATTTCTTAAAAGTGAATTTTTTCCCTAAGGTGATTGTTACAGATAGAGATTTAGCATTGATGAGTGTTGTCGAAACCGTATTCCCAGAGGCAACCAATTTATTGTGTAGGTTTCACATTGACAAGAATGTTAAAGCAAAATGTAAAACTTATATTCGGCAGCAGAATGCGTGGGATTATGTCATGGATGCATGGGGAAGTGTGGTTGACCGTGCTAGTCAGAAGAAATTTGATGATTGTCTTATGAAGTTTGAGGTTGCATGTGCTCCGTGGCCAACATTTATTGATTACGTCAAGGACACTTGGTTGAACCCTCACAAAGAAAAATTTGTCACAGCATGGACAAACAAAGTCATGCATCTTGGAAATACAACCACAAACAGGTAAATTTCTGCTTAAGACATTGGTTAATTTATCATTTAAATTATCATTTGCATAGGTTTCAAGTCTTTCAAGTAAACTATGTTCGTATCATACCTTGCAGGGTTGAGTCTGCCCATTGGACTTTAAAGCGGCTACTACAAAATAGTGTTGGTGATTTGTGTACAGTTTGGGATGCGATGAACAATATGATCACCTTGCAACATACTGAAATCAAGGCATCTTTGGAAAGAAGTACACATGTGGTTGGACATGTTTTCAAAGTTACGTTATACAAGAGACTTCTTGGCATGGTGTCCAGGTATGCGTTAAATGAAATTGCGGAAGAGTACGAGCGGGTGGATTATGCTGGAAAAAACCCATCTCGTTGTTGATGTGTGTTGAGAACAACTTATGGTTTGCCTTGTGCATGTGAGCTGTCCAAGTATGTTATTGGGAGCATTTCAATCACCACTGTTCATATGTTTTGGCGTCGATTAAACTACTGGGACAATGGTGCAGCTGAATACCAAGTAAGCATAACGGATGAGATAGAAGCCATATCTAACCGTTTTGAAACACTTGATTTGTGTGGGAAAATGACACTAAAGTCAAAGCTGTCTGAAATTGCATACCCTGATAAGAATTCCATGTGTCCTCCCCCTGATAAGGTGAAAACAAAAGGTGCTCAGAAGAAGAACGTTAGAAAGCACGAACGGTCTACAAAAAGGGACCCGTCTTACTTCGAGTATGTGGATGAGTTTCATTCTGTACAAAATAGTTGTTCTACCCCGAAACAGTCCAGTTCATCTTCCGATGTTCTAATGAAAAATCGGAGGGTTCCAATGCTCGATCAATTTCATCCATTTATGCAGAACTTTATTGTTGACATAACTGATGTAAAAGCTTATGGTAATTGTGGATATCGAGTTATTGCTGCCTTGGTAGGTTACGGTGAAGAGGCTTGGTCTTTGGTCCGCAATGACCTGCTCAAAGAACTTGCGCAATGGACCGATCAATATGTATCGTTGTTTGGTGGGATACACAGGTTTGAAATGTTAAAGCGGTCCCTACTGGTTGATGGATTCTCAAAGGTATGTTTAAATCGGGTTTCTTTTACATCATATGGTTTGCCCTAACCTAAGCACGAACAAACATGCATATAATATATATGATTAACTGATAATTTGCAGGTAACAATGGATAAGTGGATGGATATCACAGATATGGGTCATGTAATTGCCTCAAGATATAATATGATTGTAGTATCCCTGTCACTCAAGCAAAGTATGACGTTCTTCCCTCTAAGAAGTCAACCACCTAGAGATCCCCGAGTTCATTGCATATTGTGCATTGGTCATGTGTTTGGAAACCATTTTGTTCAGGTAATTTCAATGTTCGTATCATTTTTATGCATACTTTTTTTTTACCTGTATTCATCATTTATGTATGTTGTTTGTGCTAAATAGGTAACCTTGGCAGACAATTGTCCTTTACCGTGGACGGCATGTTTGTGGGCTAGTCACGCTAGCATCGAAGCTCAGCAGTGGCCCTATCATTACATTGATCGCATGCAATTGTATATTAAAGCGATGCAGTTGCGTAGACAATATGTTGATTTAAGAGATGTGTAGAGATTTAGCTAACACTGAAAATGTATTTCTTCTATGATATAAAATGTTCAATGAGTAAAACCATGTTCCGTCATGTAAATGTTCTAAGTGACTAAACAATAATTACAAATAAATTTCTCTAATATCTAATAATCAATGTCAAAGTTTCTGATAAATATCAATCACGGGCAGGGGAAGGTCTCCTCTGCGGTCTGAAACTCCGTCTAGCTCGGGTGTAGACAATGCCATCGTCAGTCACGCCTCGAACCAGATGCAGGAGCTGCTCAGTCATCGAGTATGCATCCGTGCCTTCTGTCACCATCCTCATATCAATCATATGCTGGAGGCCCTCAGCAACACGTTGGCACACATGCTACAAAAAAAACAAATGAAATGGTTAGGTAATGGATAAACGTGTATTGAACGTCAATTAGGTTTGAATTTAACAATTAATACCATGGCATGAACTGGTCTCTGCTCATCTCTATCAGTGGATGGATCAGTAGCGGCACCATGGGAATGAGTCTGGGCTGGTGCAGGCTCAGGCACGGGTGGAATCTGGGAAGCCGCCTCCTGATACCGAGATGGGGTCATGAATGGATGGGAGATGCGGAAGAACCACCCCATGTATGCAGCACCACAGTGACCTGGATACTCAACCAAGTCTCCGGTCGGCACCATGAAGTCTAGGAAGTGGCTCCACCTGTCTTCGAGATCATCAACTGAAGGAACATCTGACATAGGCGGGGGTGGAATGTGCTGAACATACCCGAACTGCCGGACCACCCTCTCGGGTAAATACCTAGTCAGATGTGGACCCCATCTGAGGAATCCAGAGTACATGGAGATGACCTCAAACTCCCTCTGTCCACGATGCTCCCCATACGGTGTCCAATCTACATCAGACGGTGTCAACCTATCTACACGTTTCCGATAGGTTGACACCGGTAAGGCCTTCGCGGTCTTCCACCTGCAGGCACGAGGTTGCCTCTCGTCGTACTGGTCATCCGCATCGACATTTCCTATACTAGGAAAATGCTCGTATATCCAACACTACAAATTTCAAACAATAAAAGTCAGGAAAGAATGCAAACAAAACATACTGATACAACTGTATATTAATCGTTATGCATTTGAGAATGGAAATCATTACCTGTAACAGTGTGATGTACCCTGCAAGATGTTTCCCGCGGTGCTTGCATGCGTAGCTCAGGTTCTCATACATGTGGACAAGAGCACCCGCACCCCATGCAAGACCCGCACACCGGTCGAAGTCTCTGAACGCCTCTAAGAATGCCACAGCTATATGTGTGGCACTCTTGTTGGCAAACAGTGTGCATCCAACAAGGTGAAGTAGATATGCCCTGGCGGCCAGTATCCACTGTCTCGCCTCCACCTTCGCGTAATACAGTTCACGGAGCCATGATAGCCTAACAAAAGCACCGTGACACTGTGTCGTCTCAGCAGATGCCTCCTGTACAGTGACATCGAGTAGCTCCACCAGCAACGTGATCGCCTCTCCGATGTCTAACTGATCGTAGGTGTCAAATGTGCCCATGATAGGGAGATGCAGCAGTGATGACACGTCGTCCAAAGTGAGTGTCATCTCTCCCACGGGCAGATGAAATGAACATGTCTCGGGGTGCCATCGCTCAACAAATGCAGATAGCAACCCCCTATCTCCAGTCTCCACCGAGCATCCAATCAATGGAGTCAGGCCAGTAGCTGCGATAAAACCTTCAATCTCAGGTACAGGCTTCCCGAATTTAATGACCTTACGGCCATGGGAAGCAAGCTTCAACTCTGGACGTTCCTGTAGAGAAGACATAATTTACGGTTAATCATGTATGGATAACCAAATGAGTTTGACGTTGGACTATGTAGTTGAACATGTCAATACCTCTCCTGCCCAGACTCGTAGCGCCACATGATCAGCAAACTGAGTAAGCACTGAAGAATCTTCCGGCCCTCTGGGAAAAGATTCGGACGCTGTGTCCATATCCTCGATCACCAGGTCAGCAATCTCCGCATTAGGCTCAGGCTCAGGCACAGGAGGATCATCATGAATAGCAACACTTGCCCTATGACGACGAACAGATGCGGTAGGCCTACGCCGCTCAAGGGCATCTTCAGGATGACCTCTAGCATGTGTACCCGCAGAATGGTCGGGACTTCGACCAACAGCCCGACGCACTCCTCCTCTCGTCTTAGCCATAACCTGCATCCACATAGTATTTTTCAGCTTTTGAGTTTCAAGAACAACATCATTGGATACAGATTTGTGTAATTCACAACCATACCAACTAATGAAGTCCAATTCACAAGCATATCAACAAGTGTAATTCACTAGCTTACCATATACTCAACTCCAAACTTAATCAAAACCAACCAATAATTATTTGAAAACAACGCTTCACAACCATATCAAACAAAGAAGTCCAATACTAATGCAAACCAACGTATAATGGGTTGAACAAGTGCAACTCACAAGCAATTGTATATAATATAAGTCCAATCCTAATCAAAACCAACCAATAATGATTTGAAAACAACGCTTCACAAGCATACCAAATTCTAATCAAAACCAACCTATAATGGGTTCAACAAGTGTAATTGACTAGCTTACCATATACTCAACTACAATATGATCAAAACCAACCAATAATGATTTCAAAACAACGCTTAACAAGCATACCAAATACTCAAGTGTAATTGTAATCAAAACAGAACTATTTCTGGGTTCCGGACCTGCCTTGCACAATGGACCATATCATCAACTTCAATTCTAATCAAAACCAACCTATGAAACTTTTCAACAAGCGACATTCACAACCATGGTGCATTTCTATTCAAATCAACTCATGAAACTAGTAATTTTCACCCAGGGGCACATACATTTAAATTAGACTGCATTGCTATTCATTTCATTTTAAAAAATTCAATTTTAACAGCATTCAACTGGTATACGGATTGCTCAATCCGTATACCCCATACGGATTGCCCAATCCGTATACCCCATACGGATTGCTCAATCCGTACGACACTGACCCACGGATTTCCGGATCCGTTTCTGCCATTAACGACCTGCAACAGCTTCAGCAGAACACCATAAGCACCAATAGCGAGAGAAACCACTCACCAGGGTCACGACACGCACAAACAACCCACCACTAATCCACGAACAAAGCTCGAACAAGGTGCGGCGGAGTGAACAGCAATCAACGACGTGCAACGCGAAGTATCAATGCCGGGAAGAACAACGAACCACTAATGTTGTGCTTGCCAGAGAAGAAGGCGCTCAGGATACAGGGAGAAGATGCGTTCACAGGGGAGAAGAAGAGAGGGAAGAAGAAAAGTTTAAAAAGAATTATATAATTAAAATTTAAATTCAAAGGGTAAAATGGGAAATTCACTGTGCCCAAATGGTGTATTAGAATAACCTAATGGTGCAGGAAGCTCAATTCGTATTTATGCAGTGAGCAGGATGGCCCAAAAGTAAAACAGTTTTGGGTTCAGCAGAAAAAAAAAAAATCACTAATAGTATTTATAAAAAAAACTAAAAACTATCTAGGTAGGTAAAAGAAGAAATATTATACGCAGTTTTATCTTTGTATATGTAAATGGATTGTTTCCGGATTTGAACTCATGATCAACAAATCATCAAGACATAACTTTACTTTTGTGACAGAACTCATCTTCTACTAATAATATTTATAAAGTAAAAAAAAAATCTTAGTGATAAAAAAAATACATACCTCAACAAAAAATCTAACATATTTAAAATATTTTTAAAAAATTTTACTTTACGCCTCACTTATTGTTGGATTAGCCGTGTGATTGCTTGCTTTACAACTATTGGATAAAGATTTGATGGCTTAGATTGTAAATAGGTGTTTTAAATCTGATAAATATAAGTCATTCGATCTTCATTCCAACGATTACAATTTGCTGATTGCGTGAATGCATGTTATTGACTCCAAACTATCTGGATATTAAATATGTGAGACATGGACCAATGGTAGAAAGTGTGTATAAGGGAGTGTGACCATAACGTTCTTCTTCCAGTTTTAATCATTTTAGGAAGGTGTTGGTGGGAATGATTCTCCTCATTCATTTTAGGCAACCCGTTTTTTTAAATCCTGACCATTGAAAACAAATTATAAATATTAAATGATAAAAGAATATGAGCAATGATAAATTAATGTTCATTTTTATCCTTTTTAACACCTAATCAATATTTATCATTTTTTTCTATTTCACTCCTCCTATCATATCATATAATCTATAATACTTTTATTTTTTTCACTCTCTCACCAGGAGTCATGTAGTATATTGAGTGTCCATCAATTATTTTTCAAAAGATATAATTCAAAAAACTTTGGACCGTTGAACACTAATCATTTACGAGATTTGAATTTGAGACATTCCTTAAGAATATCAATTCCGATTTCATTCATATCAACAATTTATTTGTGTGTTAGCCATCTTTTATGCACATATATTTTGAAAGCATTCATATAATCTTTTTATAGTGACTTTATCACTAAATGAGATTTTAACTTATCAATGATTTTATCAATATAATATATTCTTATTTTGAAGTTGAGGTTTGAATTTTTATTTTCTTTAAGTTGAAGTTTGAAAATTTAAATGGTAAGATTACGACATTTGATTATCGGAGGTGCTTTTTTTTCACCGAAAAAGATCCATTCCCATGTTTTGACGCCTCTTTCTTGTATGGTAAAAAATAATTTAAAACACATAGTATCAGATAAAAATGGTGGTTTCCTTTTAATTAAGAAAAAATGTTAGTCTGGTTAGATTATTGATTTGTTTTCTTTAGTCTTTTTCTCCAGCTTTTAATTCATAAGAGTTAGGGCACCCGATAGTATGGCTAATTTTCTAAACAAAAAACACATTTATGCATTTTATTATAGTGAACTAAATTATTTATTCTTTCATCAGTTACCACCGAAAGAAATTAACAACTCGGTTGATAACATATAATGATGCCACATTTTGTAATACATTAATTGTCAATTGAAAAATTTTACTTTTTTTCTTTTGTCAACCGGTCCTATTGTATAGGAATATAATACTACATCTTAACTAAAAAATTTTCCCTCTCAAAGAAAAAAAAACTAAAACGTATATTAACTTCTCAACAGTTTCCTGTCCTTTGCATATAAAGAAATGATTTGATATTAAATCTTACGAATGCCAATTATTTTGACAGAAACTTATGAGACTCCATTAGTCATTACGTACATTACCCATTTTGACTCATATTCCTTCCTTTGTTTATATGAAGTCATTACATGTTTCCTGAAAATGAACCAATTATTTTGTTGACTAATAGCTTGTGAATCATGGTTATATATCCAATTTAACTTTGTGAAGTCACTACCTTAATGATTATTTTATATATTTATTACATTTTGTAATGTTTTAATGTATGAAGTGTTTGACTTCATTAGATATTCTCGCAGAGGGTTTACAAAAGATTATTATCATATTTGTCCAAAAGTTTGCGCAAAAGATTACATTCCAACAACAGTAAACAATTTAGTATCTAGAGCCGGCCATTTGTTGATATCATGAATCACATTTACAACAATGAAGAACCCGACATGAAATGAGCCATGATTCGGTACCAAAACATGTAGGGAACACGTCTAGCCGAAGGAACACCAATAAACTACTTAAGTTACATTTGGTTGAACAGATGGAAAGCGAGAAAAAAAGAGAGAAAAAATTGTTTTTTTTGAATTGAAGAGAAAATAGAAAGAAATAAAAATTGAAGTTTTAGTCAGTCAAAATTTTCTCTTTATTTTCCTTTCATTTTCCTCTTCAATCAAATAAAAGAAAATATATTGTTATTCATTTTTTTTCTTCTCTATTTTCTTTTCTCTTATCCAAATCCAAACACACCATAAATGACATAACCCCACCACCATCACCTTGTTTTCCCCGTCAAGATTATAGGGTACATGTTTCCCAGGTTGAAAAACTATGCAGGAGACCAAAACAAAAGGATAGAAATTCAGTTACTGCTCTGGACAGTGCCATGCACGTCTCAAGGATTCACTGTCCTGGTTCTTGAATGCAAGCGAATGACCAATATATCAATTGGGCTATAGGCTCTTTAGTTGTTTTGGCTGTCCACCGTTCCCATTCCATGGCAGAAATTGTTCAGCAAGGACTCAATATGCTTCACTTCTTTTGGGATTGATGCTGTTAGGACCTGTGTTGTTCAGCAATAACTCAATATTAGTCACTACTGATTCACTGTGGAAGAACAAAACTTAGATGTTATTTCTTAGTTGTTCCTAATGTTATTTTTTAGTTAAAATTGGAGTTTTACCATGATAACCTACACTGATCTTTAGTGCATGAGTTATAGAGGTAAAACTCTAAAGGCACCACAATCACCCAAGGAATAGCACCTAAATTACTTTTCTCCAATGAAAACATAACGTGTCCTATGTTTCATCCACCTTATTCTATATTTGAAGACAAATACTAAGTAATGAGGTAAGGTCCTATTTAAGGAATAAAAATAGAAATTTTTATTAATATGTGATGAATTTACTGCAACCATGATTTCCAATGTATCCCTAACATGATTTTCAATATAAAAAAAATTACTATCTATTAATTCCATAACCAAAGCTCTATGACCCTTAGAAAGTGTTCATAAATGAGGTGTAAAAAAATAAATTCACATGTTTTTATTAAAGAATATCACGGCAAACACTCAAGAAACTGAAACTACTAGTATATCTTATATCTCTCTACACACACCCAAAGAAAAAGTCACTGTCGATTCTTGTGCTTCTGCTGGCTGGTTTCTTTTGATACTCGTAGAAGCGATAGTTGTATTGGATAGATTAACTTAAACTAGTGCATCCAAGTTTTAAAATACACTAAGGATTAAATTCTAATTAAATACACGATTAATGATGGGGATTAATCTGGTACTTTGATTAGTTTCTAACGTACCAATACCCTGATATTTATTGGTTACTGGTTAGACAATGATGGATCACACAACTAACAAAGAACACATTTAATGATACTGTACAAAAAGACTGAGTGTTCCTAAGAAATTCTACAACTTTACGGATTTCAAGATTAGTTGTGACTTGTGAGAAGAGAAGCAACAATCGATAAAATACTTGACAACTCATCAAGGGTACTACTAGTATCCCAAAAAACTCGTACCATAACAGTGTGTATCACTCAATCATGCATTTTGAGTCTGACATCATTAAGAGTTTGGCTTTGACAGCTATTTAACAATTAAAATCTAGAATTAAGTGGAAAAGTATAGCCGATGGTAAAGAATCATCCTGTTTTTGTCAGCTAGCAAGTTTCATATGTGCAAGTGCTTACTTTTTTTAAGGATAAAGTATTTTACTTGAAACTTAAATTGTTATTTTTAGTTTTTCATGGTTGTTTATCAGATACTCCATTTTCAGAGTTCCTCGTCCTCAATAATGAACTCCTCTATTGCAACTGCTGCAACCACATTTGCATCTTTCATTGATTATTCTAACACTCAAGAAGCGCAATCAGCAGTCGCCTCTAGTTGTTACAAATTGACAAACTAGTTGCAACTGCAATATTTTTAAAGAAATTACCTCATAACCAGTTTCTGTGATGAGAACCTCATCCTCAATCCGTATCCCAATGCCTCGGTACCTGCAATTGGACATCTTCCAAGATTTATTATATTGCACATGAAACAGGAACATTTAATGCCAAGATTGAAGACAATATAAATGCTCACATGGAATATATGGTGGACAAATATTGAGATTATCTAAATTATGTAATGTAAGTTATGGACAGTGAATAACTAAAAAGGCATAACAAGTAGAATACAGATGAGAAAGAAATAAAATCCATATTATGTTATAGCCCAAATGTACAACTGCTACTACGACTGAAACAGATTAGCTTAAGCAAGATTCTTAATTTGCGTATGAAAAATTTGAGCTCCAAATATGGACACACATCTCTTGATGGATTAAATAATTAAGAAACTATACATTTGTAGAACTTTGGGTCCCATTGGGTTTAATGGAATGATTTTAATAGGAATACAGATGAGACTGGAATAGCCATTTCCATTGACATGCGCATATGATTAAATGACTATCCCATTCTAGTCCTATTAAACTTGAGACAAATCCGATAGGAGTATAATAAAACGTATTTTATGACAAGGGATGGAGCTGGTGCGGTGGCAGTTAAGGAGTTGATGAAGGTAGGACCATGATGGAGCAGCACTGGAAGAACATGATTTTTAGCATTTTTAGAAATCTAGATGGAACGAAATATAGTTCCTATTTTGGAGGGAATGGCTATTCCCTCTTTTTGATGGTAGAAGAACACCCTAGGCAGTGACTAGTCTCATTCCAAATTTCCAAATAAGACCTTAGTGAATCAAGAAGATTATGAACAAGCAGGGTAAGCAGTGCTAAAACATCCTTGGAAATTATAACATCCTGGTATATGCAACTCAGGGATACCCAGCTCAGGCTTTAACATACTGGTATATGCAACGAGATGCTTGGAAGGAAAAATGAAAGGTAAAATTCTTGGAGCTAGTCAAGGGAAACAAAGTCCCATGAATTTGCATTCTTTAGTAGATTTAGCTGGTAAACCAGGAAAATTGCATTAGCGGAGCAAGCAATGGGAATCATCAATTTGTATAAAAACAAGCTCTTTAATTAACCTCAATAAGTACCTCTCTGGAACATTAAAAGAAGATGGGATGTACACTCCTGGTTCAATAGTTATTACCTGCACAGAGCCACACAAATTAAAAAAAAAAAAAAAAGAACAGGCTATCAGCTAATATGAGTACACATGATGTCCCTATGCAACTCTAAAGCATAGGTACACATAAGCAGAGAATCAAAACCCCAAAACGTTTTATTGCTCAAAGAGGATTAAAACTAAAACTAAGTGACAGTATTCACCTGCATCAATACCCCACCTAACCCCCAGCCCAAAAAAAATAATTATATACTTTGTTAATTGAGCCAGAAATCATTTTGTGACTATATTACATAAAATATGTGGTGACAATAAACGGCAAAGAGCCCCAGGGTGTAAACTTTAATGCTTCACTCAGCTAGCTGTAGCTTTAAGATATTTCTATGCAACAGAGTTCTTCTAATACCAGTTAACTGTGAGTGCCTATACCTTTCAAGATAACAGTTCTGAAAACAGAACAATATGAGCTGGCATTGGCGCACTAAAAAAGGTAATATTTGATTAATTATTAATCATAAAATGAAAAGAAAGTAATGAAAGTACTGGAACAGTACTTTAAGGAATAAACATGCCTTTAAATCTTGAATAGGCAGTTAGGCACCAATAACAGGCTTAGGTGCAAACTAGTGTTTAGAAAACACTCATCGGGTACAACCATCCAAGTACATTTGACAGTTTTCATTTAATTAAAAGAGATACTTTAATGTGATTTTGAAATCAACATATATGACTGAATCTGTGTGTCAACTCAAGGTACACAGCAGAATGTCAATGTTGAGAAGAAAAGTGTATTATTATATAGCATGCATAGTAATTAGGGAGAAAATAATCACCTAATTATCATAATTAGTGATATCTAACAATCTACAACAATTGCCTAATTGCCATTATGAGATTATGACTTGATATTATTACTGATATTGCATTTATTATTGGAATATAATATTTTGTATTAGTCAGTAATTGATTGATCTTGTAATCAATATTGATTCCATTTTCATATTATAAATAACATGAGGTGTGATCTACATTGACACAACATTACACAGTAAAACACTGTTATATGGTATCAAAGCTTAGGTTATTCTTGACATAGGAATAACAAAAATCGTGCTCCACCGAGGACAGACCTTTCTGCTCGCTGCCCATCTTCCAGCAATGCTTCCTCATTTCCCAATGACTTTTCCGGCGACAGCCACTGCTGCAGTCATGCACCACAGTTTTGGTTCCATTTTGTTTTTGTTTTCCCCTTTTCGCCGCAGCGTTCCTTTCGCGTAAATAGTAACGTGCACCCTGCAAGCGTGCTTACATTGCCACCGAGCTGCCATCTTGCTGGTGAGACCCTCCAATCAGAAGCACCTCTCTCCGACGAACTCAACACCGCCAACTTGCGACCTCTTCTGCCGCCACACTCTGGAGCATGACAATCACACGCGATTCCCTTTCTGGCACGCAACCCACTCTCTGACAACCTCCCCGCCGTGCTCCTCCTTCGGCAACCTATTTGGCCTTTGTTCAGCTCTATTTTGTCGCTGTTTGACTGACCCACAGTTCAGCGATCGCACTATCATGCTTCGTCTTTTTCCAATGACCTGTTTAAGTTTTTCTGGCCACCTTTCCAAAGATTGTCACTCCGTCCACATTGCAGCCAACTAAACACCACCGCACGCGACCCCATGCAGGGCCCTGGAGCGTGAATTTCACGCACACGACGCGTGACGCATCTCCGGCCAGTATCACACTAATCTTCTCAGTTCCGCCTCAAGGCATCCCCAGTGGACCTTCTGCTTTTTTCACTGGTGAACAGTACTCATCGCCGTCATCAAAGATCGCCATGTCATCTACGTGCACAGCCAACTCAAAACACCGCTGCATGCGGCCCCATGCAAGGCCCTGACACATGAAGTTCACACACACGATGCGTGACACATCTCCAGCGAGCATCACACTGGTCCCCATCGTCTCTGCGGGCCTTTGTTGGCTACCACACGACTCGAACCGCCTTTAGTTTCTATCGAGTTTACCACATTTGTAACAAGCTTGGTTCATATCACCCATATGCTTCAGCTTGTGGGGGAGTGTGAGATTATGTCTTAATATTATTCCTGATATTGTATTTATTTTAGAATATTCTATTTCCTATTAATCAGTAATTGATTGATCTTGTGATCAATATTGATTCATTTTTCACATTATAAATAGTTTGAGGTGTGGCCTACATTGACACCACATACACAGTAAAACAATGTTATTATAACCATAATTAAAGATATCTAACAATATTTATCCACATAAGCCATTATTTAAATATTACCTGACAGTGGTAGAAATTATCTCAAATTTATGGAAAATAGATGGAAAAAATGAAATTGTTGCTTGGTCAGGGAAACAACTTACAACACCTGGCTTCAGAGGACAGTCAATGCTGACCATTGAACAATCATGAATGTCCATCCCTAGATAGTGACCTGGACCAATAAAATGTGATTATATATATATATATATATGCAGTCTCTCTTGGCTATCACATTTTTTTGTTTTCAAACTTCAAACTAGCATTCTTTTTGGTTATAATGCTTAAATCTTATGAATCTACAAAACAAAATTATTTCTCTGATGGCCACATATTACATGCTTTGCCAGCCGGCAGATTTGAGCACAAGGCTACCTATAGAAGTTGGGTTCAACTTATGGTAGGAACTGCTTCCAACATCTCTCAAAATCCCAAGCTCTTTGAGTCCTTTCTGCAGCATTTCAACCTATGCAACCAGATCATTTCACATTACACTTATAACTTCAGCTAGTTGAATAAACAGTAATACAGCATTCAAAAGTGCAAAAGGAAAAAAGCAAGATGACACTCAACAGATAAAGATAGGTCTGTCAAGAATATACTTGGGCGGTCAGGCCACTAGCACACATTAATTTCTATTACTGGTTATGAGATAGCGTTCATCATGCATAGGGCAAATCAAACATAGAAAGTATTATTTTGGTGGGGAGGGGGTGTTAATGCAAAACGAAGGCTTGAAGAAAAATTTTGAACATCAACTAAGCTAACAGTCAAGAAATTATAGGTTCAGTTCCACTTGAAATCTTGAGACAGAATCAACAGTCAGGTGATAGATAAATCCAAACTAAAGTACACAGCTGAAATATAGGACAGTTTCAACAAGCCTACAACAGAGACTGGGGATAATTAAATTTCCTCTGCTCTCCTTTTTGTGTCTCTCCAACTGATCATAGAATAAAATAGGAATTAATCAAATGACAGTGCTGAGAAGATTAACAAACCATTTTCACATTGAAAGGGATATTAAGGGAAACTGATGCTTTAGTACCCACATAGCATAAGCCAGCATCAAAATTTGAGGCAAACCAAAATCTAGTATTTGTTTGCTGATACTTGAATATAAGAATTGTAAATGTTGTTCAATCAAAATAAATTTAAATATGAAGATGGGCATCCTATATTATTACCAAATATATATATATATATATATATATATATATATATATATATGCTATGTAGGTGTAAAACTCTAAAAATATGTTTGTAAGGGCTGTTAGCTTTTGCTAACAGCACCTCTCTATGTTAGTGCCTGGTAGCTGTTGCTAACAGCACCCTTCAATGTTGGTAGTTAGTTTCTGGTCAGAGGGCTATATATACCTCCTTTGTAACTAACTCTTACTAACTTTTCAATCTGAAATAATATCTAAGTTCTCTCTAAGATTTCTCTCTTTTCTTCCTCTCACTTCTTCTAATATGGTATCTAAAGCCAATTTTTTGCACTGATCGTGCATTCTTTCGTTCAATTTTCTCACAAGTTCCTGCTCTGTTCAATCCGTTCAATTTCTCAACATGATTGTGCTTTTGTAAGTTTTCGATCTGTTCATCCATGGCTTCCGCTTCTTTGAATTTCGTCTCTCAATTGTTTCCAAACTTCATCGCTGAGAAACCTGATGATTCGAATTACCTCCACTGGTGTCAACATGTCGAACCAGTGCTCAAATCGCACAAACTGCAGCAGTTTGTTGTAAATCCTGTTGTTCCACCTCGCTATCTCAAGGAAGACGATCGCATTGCTGACAGAGTAAATCCTGAGTATGAAGCTTGGGAAGTTCAAGACCAAACGCTTCTTGTTTGGCTTCAATTGACTCTCTCCAAGTTTGTTCTGTCGCACGTCCTTAGTTCGAATTACTCCTATCAGGTTTGGGAGAAAATTCATGAAAATTTCAGTCTTCACACTAAACTCGTGCTTGTCAGCTGCGAACTGCGATGCGTGCGTTCTCGCTTGAAGGTAAATCCATTGATGATTATTTGCCTAAAATCAAAGGCTATGTTGATAAGTTTGCTGGTGTTGGAGTTCTGGTTCGGCATGAGGAATATGTCAACACTCTTCTTGAAGGCCTTCTGTCAGATTATGCACCGGTCATCTCTGTCATTGAAGACAAGAAACGTACTCAGTCCATTGCTGAAATTGAGGCCTTGCTTTACGGTCATGAAATTCGTCTTAATCGCTACAATAAAGAAGCTCAGGTGCTGAGTTCTCCATCCTTGAATTACACCCAAGGCTACTCGCACTCTAATTTTTACAAAGCAGGGGATTCTGGTGGTTCTAGGGGATCGTATGGCCGAACCGGTGGTCATGGTGGCTTTTCTGATCGTGGTGCTGGTTGCGGTAGTGGTGGACCTGGTAGAGGTCGTGGTGGTGGCCGGTTTGCCAACTTTCAGTGTCAAATTTGCCTTAAGTATGGCCACACTGCTAATGTTTGTCATTTTCGGCCTGACATGAGCTTCCAGCCTCATGAATCACTTACTTTCTTTGATCCTACCACACTTCAACCAATTCCTAACTCCTTGGGTTCTGCCAGGACTTCCAATAACTGGAACAATCCCAATTCCAAGCCTGCTACTCCATCTTTTAATCAACCCAGTGCTATGCTTACCAATTCCTCCTCTTCTGGAAATGGTCACACTAGCTTCACCAGGATTCCAGACTCTGGTGCTAGTTTCCATGTGACTGGTGAATCACATAACATTAAGCAGTTCACCCACTTTGATGGACCTGAACAGATTTTCATAGGCAATGGTGAAGGTTTGAGTATCTATGGGACTGGTTCCTCTTCTTTTGTGTCTCCTAATGATTCTCACATCACATTTAAACTTCACAAGTTATTACATGTTCCTTCGATATCAAAAAATCTGTTAAATGTGAGTCAGTTTACTAAAGATAACTCTGTTTTCTTTGAATTTCATCCTCACTTTTGTCTTGTAAAATCTCAGGAGACCAATAGAGTTCTTCTTCAGGGAGTTGTTGGTGCTGATGGTCTTTACTCTTTTCAAAATCTCAAGCTTCAAGACACCTTTCCTCTGCTGTTATCTACTTCAACTTCAGATAATAGCTTGTGTAGTATAGCTACTGTTGTCAATAAAAACTCTAATGTTGCTTCCAATTCTGTTGTTTCTTCTCCTAGTACAGTCAGTCTTTGGCATGTTAGGATAGGTCATCCTAATGGTCATATAATGAAGCTAGTCTTTAATAGTTGTAATATTTCCGAATCTAATAAAGTTTTTTCAGATTTTTTTTCCTCTTGCTGTATGGGAAAGTCTCACAGATTACCATCCATATTTCTACTTCTGTTTACTCTTCTTTGAAGCTTATCTTCACAGATTTGTGGGGACCTCTCATTTAACTTCCTATGTTGGTTTTAAATACTATGTATCCTTTATTGATGCCTTCTCCAGGTACACTTGGATACCCTATTAAATCTAAAGCTAAAACTATTTCTGTTTTACAGGCATTTAAATCTTTAGTTGAACTGCAACTTAATACTAAAATCAAAAGTGTTCAATCTGATTAGGGGGGTGAATACAGAGCTTTCTCTACTCTTCTAACCTCCTATGGCATCTCTCACAGACTAGTTTGTCCTCACACTCATCATCAAAATGGTGTGGTTGCAAGAAAACACAGACATATAGTTGACTTGGGACTCACATTGTTGCATCATGCATCTTTACCCTTACAGTTTTGGGACTATGCCTTTACTATTGTTGTCTGTCCAATTAATAGACTCCCTACTGCTTCCCTTAACTTTGCTATTCCTTTTACTACTCTTTTCAGTAAGGATCCTGATTTTAAAATTCTTAAAACCTTTGGTTGTGCCTGTTTTCCATTACTAAAGCCTTAACATGCACACAAACTTAACTTTAGATCTCAAGAGTGTCTGTTTTGGGGTATTCCACCTCTCAGGCTACAAATGTTTGTCTTCAACTGGCAAAATTTATATCTCAAAAGATGTTCTGTTTAATGAATTGAAGTTTCCTTATTCTGAATTATTTCCCTCCTCTTCTAATTCAGTCAAAAATCTTGATTCTTATTTTAGTCTTAATCCTAATCTGTCTCTACCATCTGTGATGTCTACACCTCCACAGAGAACAAACACAGATTCTGATAATATTATAACAATGACTAATAACTGTGTCAATCACCAACTCTCCTTAAATATTAAGCTGTTAGGTGAAGGCTCATACATGGCATTATTATATCTACAAGACTACAACACAACCCCTAATGTTGAAAGGATGGACAAACACAGGCCCACCCAAATTTGTGATGAGATTCAATTTTTATTTAGAAGCATGAGGGCGGCAAGGATTAAACTCATGACAACTTAGTCATAGAGGCTTTAATACCATGTTAATCACCAACTTTTCTAAAAGCTTAAGCTAATAGGTGGGTTTTATGAATGATAATGACCTTATTACATCTCTGGAAAAGTGAAAAGGGGACAAGAAAAAAGGGATACCGAATGGTTGTGTATTTTCCGAATACTGGCACCAGGCTTACAAAGTTCCACACAATGCTTATTTGTTTCCAGAATAAGCGCATAAAGCTCCTCCTGAAATATATAACAAACCATGGCATTCATATGAAAAGTGGCAAGAATAAAAGAGTTAAGCAATATGTTGATTTAGAAGTTAAAAAATCAAAGCCATATGGGGATTTAGCAGTTTTATTTTATGTTGATTTCACAGAGCATGAACAAGGAGCAAAAACTAAGCTTCAAACATTTTTTTGAGGGTGAGCCCTGGCATAGCGGTAAAGTTGTGCCTTGGTGACTTGTTGGTCATGGGTTCGAATCCGGAAACAGCCTTTTTGCATATGCAAGGATAAGGCTGCTACAATATTCCTCCCCCTTACCTACACATAGCGTGGAGCCCCCGGACAATGGGTACGTAGTTTTAGTTTTTTTTTTTTTTTAGTATACCAAAAGCAGAGAAAGTTCCTACTCATTAGATATTGCCATCCCCAATGATGGGCAGGTGCAAGCTTTTGGCGAAGTAGATACCTTAAAGAGCAAGAGGAGGGGAAGATTCTATCCCTAATTGAATGAACATGCATGAATTAATTATTCTGGTTGTTCATTGAAATTTCAAACAAGACATCAATAGGAAGCTGGAACTAGAACACGGTCATACAGAATAAATCTCACTGAGTTCCTTCTTCTGCCTGTGATAGTATTAAATCAGGGTTTGTACAAAATGCTGAAGATAAACACAAAATAGAAAAGAAAAGTGGTGGAAAGACATCCAGACTGCAGCGTCCTAGATGCATGCTTCTTCCCTTTTCAATTCTCACTTTCCTTGTCCCTCCTCCCTGTTTCCTCTCTTCTTATTTCATTTCACTAATAGAATCAAGTCTTTACCCGACCTTCATTGTTTCCAAGTTGTTACACTATACTCCTAAAAAATAATCCATCCTCATATTTCTGTCACATGGGCCTATAATTCCCTGATGCCCTTACCTTTGTTCAAAAATGCACCTTAGTGTAGGCAGGATGTTAATATATATGTATCCTCAATCACAACAACTAGAGGTAGACTTCATCTAACTAGTAAGGAATTCACTCTTCACCAAGAGGCCATGTGCCTAACAGTAATCAATAATGCTTCTTCCCTTAATTCTTGAAGTATAGAGGTGTAACTATAGAATTGAGCATATTCAAATAATCATAACTACCAACACTTCCCATTATTTGTTGAGAAAGAAATCTCATAACCCCCTTCCCTCCAAAAAAAAATAAGGAAAATAAGGAGTTGTGTTGGTTTGCAAAAATGTTTTCATTTTCGTTTTCTGTTTTCACTTTTAATTACAAAGTCACATTATTTTCATTATATTTTCTATTTTTAAAGGTTTGTATAGGAAACAGTGCAAACAAATTTTCACTATTTCCTTTACAAATCTTTGACAACAGAAAACAAATGAAAACAAAGTAGCCTTTTTTCAATTAAAATTGACACAATAAATAAAAATAGAAAACATTTTCTCTAAGTAAAAAAGGCCCAAGATTTCACGTTGTGAAGTTTAATGCTGCAAAGTCTCATCCTTGAGTAGAAAACTTAGAAAGCACTATATCAAGGCCAAAAGAACTCATGACAAGAAACAAAAGTGAAGTTATTTTAACATCATAGAAACTTAATCCAGAAGTGCATTGTGTAAGAGAAGAGTTGTACGTCCACAAACAAGAATACATAAAATTATATGCCCAGCATGGAGTGAAGTTTGCAATAGAAAATTGAGACCATGCAGTTTGCTTGTCTTAGATTGCTATTAATTGATCAATAAATTGGAAATCAAGTGAGGAAAAATCAAGAAATAAATATAGACATAAGTTTACTGCATATGATGAAATGAAAATAAACCTTTATTAAGCTCTCTGCAATACATAGATAGAATTTCTAAAAGCACTTCAATCATGCTAACCTGAGCAGAAGAAAAGCTACCACAAGGTGGCCAGGTACGAGTAAGATCACTGACATAACCATGTAACTCACATCCAACATCCATCAAAACAAGATCTCCATGTTTAATCTGCCAAATATATGTAAACATTAGAAATATGAAATTAAAGATACTAGAAAATGGCATATAGTAAATGAATTTACTCTCTGATCATTCCTAGCATAATGTATAACACTTCCATTTGGCCCACCACCAACCACGGGATTGAATCTGATACAGAGAAAAAGAAAATAAAAATTATATCATCAATTATGGACGAAAGTGCTGCTTAAACTTGAATTTTTTTTTTCTATTAATGAACTTCTCTGTTTGTGTTGTGGAAGCTTCTTAAATTATCAACAACAATACACAAAGTATTCAGACATTAAAAAATTGCTTAAGAGGTCAAATTATTCAATAATGAAATACTCACCCCATCCGCTGAGCACCTCTAATTTTGCATTCATATTCAATCTTTGCCCCTAGCATATCTTCAAAAGGGTATGTCTTTGAATGTAGCATTGTCAACAAAAGAGCCTGTTCAAGACCACAAAATGTTCAAATCATCAACTGGTCATCATTTTGCATCTAGGACCAACTAGCAGTACAGTTTACCAAATGTGCATCTAACAGCCTCATTGAGAAATTGGAATATTTAGTTACCAAACAGTTAGCCATGCAATAAAGATGAAAGTACCTGACAAGCAATTGATGCAGATTCCTTCATCAGCTTGAGCTCTGCTGGTGACTTTATCCATCGCAGTTGATGGGTATAAACAGCTAGATCATTTACATTGTTACAGTAAGCTAGCTTTTTGAAGGCTTCCAGTTCCATATATGCTGGAGTTGCAGTCTCGACATTGTGGAACAATTTTGATGATCCCCTTATCATATCTGGAAGGATCTGAATCAGTAATTAAAAATCATTATAAAGAACAGAAGTGCCAAGGAGATGAAAATGGACTTTTTAGACTGCAAAGCTGTGATAACATCGGCTTCAAGCCTCCAGCAGGCATACCAGTGGAAATATTTCAGGTGTGAGGATAAAATAGTTGACTATATAATTTCTATAAAAGTAAAAGCATTTGATAGTCGATATCAGTAATTCACCTCTTGCAATTTTTTCATTGGATATGCCTTGTCAGCCTTGAATGCATCTAATGCTGCATCTACTCCTGCTATCTGCCCTTGCCAAATCACATCCTACACAAATTTAAGGTTTTAAAATTATGTTAGCTTGAAATTAGTTACTTCTTTATCCCATAACTCAAAAAAAGTACAAAATAAATTACACACACAATGACCAAATTCATAGATGGTTGAAGCTAACATGAAAAAAATTGAAATGTTACATAGATTTATATTGTTAATCAGATCAGATAGTTATTAAACAAATATATTATTTGTAGGTATGTCAACGGATCATAGATTGTCATATATGGTAAGACTGTTGAATTTTGTAATAACTACTTTAAAAGTCATACATAGGGTGATTTCTAATTGGTTAGCCATGTAAAAATCTTTGCTAACAACGCATAAAAATTTATCTTGTAAATTATGTTACTTAACATAATAAAAGATGAATTTACATCATCAATGCATATTGCATAACATAATTATATTTTAAGAAGATATTACATCAGAGTATCAGACACACATTAGGCTTAGCTTCTGGCATGAACATGCATAAACCACAGTCATGTCCTAAAACGGCCACACCACCAGGTTGTTGGCAGCCTGTGATATACAAGTAATCAGCTTCTTGTCGAAATGTATAAGGCACAACCTCTGTCATCATCTTTACTGGGGCAGCAGCAATGATTGCCAAACTCTTCTCTGGGAGAAGATCCAATAACTTTTTTCTTCTTAGGATGTATTCCTCCATAGATATACCCGGTGTGAGATCCCCATCTTTTAGTAGCTATAATGTAACATGCCAAAAAAAAAAAAAAATTAGTCTTAATAAACAATAGTTTAGCTAAATGCTCTATACCACTTCAATAGCACATTGTGCGAAGCAAGGAAGCCCAAACATTTCAATCGTACCTGTGTCAAACATATAATAGACACTTCAAATACTTCTAGTTACATTTCACTTTTTTTTTTTTTTACTTTTGTTTTTTAAATTTTTATATAAACACAAATGGAAAACTATAATAAACCTGCGGATGAGACGCAGAGGTTGGTTGTCCAATATCAACAACAACCTTGTCAGTGCAATAGGAACGAAAACCTACAACCTGAGAGCGAAACAAGCAAATGCGAAGGAGTCAGAATCACCTAAATGAATCATTTGAATATTCCCTAGATTTAGCCAAACAAATAAGAATAAAAAGAAAAATATGAGATCATCAACTTCATAGCTTCCGCTGAGAAACCAATTTAAAGGTCGGGCGTATGAATGGTTAAAATATTTGCAGTGGAAGCGTAAATTGCAGAGTGAGAACAATTGAATTTAACAACCGAAAAGCAAGAGTTAGAAGCAGTTATTAACTGGATTTGAAGAAACAAAACTAAATTTCCATGTTTGAATTGGAGCCACAGTGACAGCAGCAGATCATTCAGAACATACTAAGAAGACATGTAGTTTGGGTTCCTATGAATACGAAGTACGAGGTAGCAGAAAGCGATGAAGGAACACATACTTGTCTGTGTGAAATTATCCTGGTTAGTTTTCTTACGGCACCCTGCATCTTCGTTGGCGCTCCTTTGTGGTGTGTTCAACAATAAGCACCAGACTAGACCAGAGGTTTAAACTACAAAGGGTTTAAGAGTTGCAGTCACTTTTGTGTCTCGTACTCGTCCGTACCCGTGTCTTTGTCCAACTTATGTTCCGTCTATAAATTATTGTTTGTGCCGTAAGTGTGTAAACGGATTCGGGTCCATGAGACCCGTGGTCCGTGCAAGTTATGGATCAATTTTTATAAAAAAATCATGATTATGCAAGATTTTTAGTTGAGTGCTACTAAATACACTATAAATATTTCTTATACACTATATGCTCATAGTGGATTTCCCAAAATACCTTTGTAAATATTTTCATTAAAATAAAAAAAATTTGAATTCAGAAGGGCGTTTTCATTTTATCTTCTCTGTGTATCTTCTTTTTCTGTTACACCGCATTCTTCCGCAGCAGCTTCGTCTCCGATGCTTCTCCGGCGTGGTTGAAATAGGCATTGTTCGTCCGGCTTGGTGGTCGGTGTTTGCGTCCGTCGACGAAGGTGAGTTAATGGCTTGGTGTGGAACGGATTGATAAATCCGTGAGGACGGCACGGATTGATTAATCCGTAAGCATGTTTTATAGGTGCATACGGATTACCTAATCCATATGAAGTCTGTGGTTTGGTGAATCCGTAAGCTTCATACGGATTGTGTAATCCGTAAGGTCCATACGGATTACCTAATCCGTATGGAGAATGGGGTGTGGTGAATCCGTAAGGTGCATACGGATTAGGTAATCCGTATGAAGCTTACGGATTACACAATCCGTAATCTTCATACGGATTACACAATCCGTAATCTTCATACGGATTACCTAATCCGTATACACCTGAAAAGCTTGTGAACTGTTTTAAATTTGCTAAAATCTGTATAATCTATGTATATTAGGATGTTAAATTTGAATGACTGCATATGGACTGGTTTATTAGGGGAAATAAGGCAGCATTGTATGTCATATATAGTTGCTTGCCATGTATGTGTATGATTGACAATATTACATGTGATATTTGATATTTAAACTTGTTACAAAGTTAAATAAGAATGACTGAATATAAAGGATAGGACAATAGTACAATAATTTGTTGATATTCAAGGAAGATTAACAGTAGTATAAGTGAACATTTTCATTTTCAAGTTAATTGACATTGCTGACTTGTATGCATTGAGTGAGAAAAATGGCCATTCAAATTGATCCTCCAAGAGTGAGAAAAATGAGGGTGAAGACGCTAGCAAGACTGTTAAGTCAGATTAGACAATACCTGTATTTTGGGCAAATCAATGCTAATTATTAGATTAGTAGAAGCATTAAACCCTTATTGTCAACTGCATGCATGAAAGCAGTTCATCCGTACACCGGAAACACTTCTTCATTGCTAGTATAGAAGCATGAAACCCTTATTGTGAACTGCATTGTAAAGTAAACCCTTACGTAAATGATAGGACAAAAGTTAGATACTCATTCATAAGACTTTTGAAACTATGCCAATGGATGTGATACTTATATTTACATAAGAAAACATCATGTTTCTCATTTGCTTGGTTGACCATATTCTTTGGGGGTCATGGATGTGATACTCATATTTACATAAGTTCCATGTACCTTCAGCATTATGTCTAACTTGAGGCTATAGAAATCTTAAAAAATGGTACAGATTATGTTTGTTATATTTTGAGATATAATGTTTGTTATTTGGTTATATTTTGAGATATATGTTTGTTATTAGTTTGTTTTTAGTTTATGACTATGTTGATTAACAAATGGTACAGATTATGGCAAGAACCAGAGGAGGATTGGGTGGGGGTGTAGAACAGGGCGGTGAACGTCGTAGGCCTACCGCATTAGCAAGAAGACAACGGCGAGCTGAGGTTGTTCCTGAGGAACCAGTTGTTCACGAAGGAGTTGTGGAGCCGGAACATGTACCAGTGCATGTGGATGTTGGGACCGAGTCTGAAAGCTTCCCAGGTGGGCCGGAAGATCCATCGGTTTTGACCGATTATGCTAACCATGTCGCACTGAGAGTGTGGGCCGGAGAGGTATTGATGTGTTTAACTAAATACAAGTTAATTGTTATTTGGCTATGTATGTGTTGTTACTTACATCACTGATTTTTTTCAGGAACGGGCAGAGTTAAAATTGGCATCCCATGGGCGTAAGGTAGCAAAGTTTGGAAAGCCAGCACTTGAGATTGAAGGCCTAGTCGCAGCTACCGGGTTAAGCCCGTTGATTTCGTGTTCGATAGAGACTGGTGACAGGGGACTACTTTCTGCCTTCGTGGAGCGATGGCACCCCGAGACCAGTAGCTTCCACCAGCCCATCGGAGAGCTGAGCATCACTTTGGACGATGTTGCAGCGTTGTTGCATCTCCCAATCATGGGAAACTTCCAGACTTATGAGGTCATGGACGTGAGGGACGCAATTACACTCCTTGTTGAGTTGTTGGAGGTAACACTTCAGGATGCTGAAGCTAAGACCGAACAATGTCACGGTGCATATGTTCGATTATCTTGGCTTCGGGAATTATATGCTGCCAAGTGTGAAGCTAGGCAGTGGATTTTAGCTGCGAGAGCTTACCTGCTGCATTTGGTCGGATGCACTATATTTGCGAACAAGAGTGCCACACACATCAGTGTGGTATTCTTGGATGCATTTCGCGATCTTGACCAATTGGCAGGGTATGCTTGGGGTGCAGCTGCACTGGTTCACGTTTACGAAAACTTAAACTATGCATCCCAACATCACGGGAAACACCTAGCCGAATACATTTCGTTGATACAGGTAATAAGAGCACATCAATGATTTCTTACTTAAGTTATGTTGACATTGTATACTATGTTATTGTTAATTCATTTTATATGTTGTGGTGTAGTGCTAGGTCTATGAACATTTCCCCACCGTTGGGAGTGTCATGGCAAATGCCGAGTACGAGGAGAGGTGTCCACGTGCATGTCGACTAGATAGGTTGACGCTTGATGATGTGGTGTAGACGCCTTACCAGGATCACCATGCACACAGGGATTTCGAGACGATTTCCTTATTCTCTGGCTACATTAGATGGGGGCCACACATGATCCGACATTTACCGGAGCAGGTGATGCGACAGTATGGGTGTGTTCAACAGATTCCACAGTTGTCCCCGGCCAGATCTTTGTCCATTGAAGATGTCGATGACCGATGGAGTCACTTCCAGGAGTACATTGTTGCCACTGATGACTTGGTTACATATTCTAGCCAGTGTGTAACTGAGTATATGGGGTGGTTCTACCAAGTATCGCATCCATTCATGAGCCCACCAGAGCCAGGATAGCCGACACGACATCCTTTCAAGGTGACTACTATTTTATATTATCACCCTGATCCTGCTCCACCTGCCAGCCACGACGATGACACACCAGATGGCCCAGCTTCAGATGTCACAGCTTCAGATGTTGGTCAGATGCCTCCCCATGCTGTGGTACTCCTTTATAATGCCTTTATTTCATACCTATTTGTTTCAATTCATGTCTTTGCGAATTTGATTTCCTTATAACTTTGATATACTATGTTATTGTTTCAGGAAATGTGCCAGAGGATTGGAGACGGTTTGCAAAACATGATAGACATGAGGATGGTCACCCCTGGCACAGATGCCTACGCAACTACACAGCACCTGTTGGAGTTAGCCCTTAGTGTACGTACGCATGGAAATGTGTATGTTCGATCCAGCAGGAGGAGGGGTACTATCAGAAGACGTATGGATGGCGGAGACTGACTGACACTATTTATTTACTTTGTAATTGCATACTGGTCACCATAGGGAACTTACATTAAATTTTTGTATTTAACAGTACTCATTAATCATGTTTTCGATATTCGAGTAATTTAGTTTACGCATATGACATAATTTTACAAACGGCTGATATATTGACCAACCATGGTTAAGTACAAAAGTACAACTACAATAAACATGTTCGTACAATAAACATTACATACTGAACAAAAAATCAATGATGTCAGCCTAAATCGACATATGTTTTGGTTTTATTCATCGATTTAGCATACATCCACTGTCTATGCTTATAATGACTTGGCCAATCTCTTGCTTCAGTGCAACTATGCATTGGCCACAACAATGCAGTTGGTGGGATAGGTCAGTCATCCGACAATTGAACCTATTTTGAAAAAAGCAATTAGTACCACAAATCCAATAAACTAAATGTCAAACAAGAAAGGTGGTTAAATTCAAACAAAAAGTAATACCTGCACAAAGTGGTTACAAAAAACATGACCAATACAAATTATGAGATGCATACATGGATCCTTCGGTGGTTGGCTTCTAAGAGCGAAAAACGTTAAACTTTCTCTGAGAAAAAGTGAAACCATAATGACATTATACCTCGATGCAATCACATAGCCCATGTTAGTAATATCCATCCACTTATCAATTGTTACCTAAATTCAAAAAATTTAATTATGGGTTAACCACTAATGCCTCAAATAATTTTAAAATTAACTTAACTGTTACCTTTGCTAATCCATCAACAAGAAGGGAACACTTCAACTGCTCAAACCTAGGAAAACCACCAAACAATGCTATATATTGATCAGACCATTCTGAAAGTTCTTTAAGCAAATGATTGTGAACCACAGGCCAAGAATCTTCACCATAACCTAGGAGGCCAGCAATTACACGATATCCACAATTACCATCAGCTTTAACATCACTGATGTTAACAATGAATTTGTGCATAAAAGGAACAAACTGATCAAGCATAGGAATGTGGTTGCTCTTCGTAGGCCTATCGTATGCTGAAGCAGGCACATCTGGTGTCGAGCAACTGTTTTGCACTGAATGCAATTTGTCTACATATTCAAAGTAAGATGGATTCCGCTTGGTTGACATTTCATGCTTCATGTGTTTATTTTTTGGAGCCCCTTTTGTTTTGACCTTTTCAGGGGGGGTGCATCGATGTTTGGTCAGGAAATACAAGTTCTTTAAGCTTGGTCTTCAAGGTCATTTTTCCGCACAGGTCAAGATTCTCAAAAAAGTTGGAAATTGCCTCAATCTCTTCAGTTATCTGAATTTTCCCGCTCATAGGTAAACCTTGGTCTGGAAAATGTAATCTTCGCCACAATATATGAATGCTTGAGAGCGGGATGCTGCCAAGAACTAATTTACCTAGCTCACATGCACATGGGAGACCATACGTAGTTCTCAAAACACAACCACATCGAGAGGGATTTTTCCCTGCATAATGAACTCGCTCATACTCTTGAGCAATGTGGTATAACGCATACCTAGATACTATGCCGATCAGTCTCTTATACAAAGTGACTTGAAATACATGTCCGATCACATGGGTGCTACTTTCCAAAGATGCCTTTATTTCGGTATGTTGCAATGTCATCATGTTGTTCATGGCATCCAAAACAGAACATAAATCTCCAACGTTATTTTGTAGAAGCCTTTTTAAAGTCGAATGAGCAGACTTAACCCTGCATTTAATGGCAACATGTTAATCCCATATAAAACAAGCAAAAATGTTATTAAACATTTGACAATATCACCAACTTTAAACCATTTCATACCTATTAGTTATTGTATTACTTGTATTACCAAGATACATAACTTTATTTGTCCATGTGGTTACAAATTTTTCCTTATGAGGATCCAACCATGTTTCTTTGACGTAATCAACAAAGGTAGGCCATGGTGAACAAGCAATTTCAAACTTCTTAAGACAATCATCATATGACTTCTCAGTATGACAATCAACAATACTTCCCCAGGCATCCATGACATAATCCCAAGCGTTGTTCTGCCGAATATAAGTTTTGCATTTTGCCTTCACATTCTTGTCAATGTGAAAGCGACACAACAAATTTGTACATTGAGGAAAAACAATTTTCACAGCACTCATCAACGCTGCATCTCTATCAGTAACAATCACATCTGAAAAAAAATTCACTTTTAAAGAACATCCCTCTAAAGCGTTCAAGGGCCCACACAAGATTGTTAATATGTTCCGCCTCTAAATAGGCAAATGCAGCAGAAAATGTCATCCCCGTCGATGTCACACCAACTATGTCAAGCAAAGGCAATTTGTACCTGTTTGTTTTGTACGTACTGTCAATCAAGAAGACGAAATGGTATGCATTGCTCAATTTCACTGCATCTGAATGAGCCCAAAATAAGTCACGTACCACATTTTCTTCTTTCATTCTATGCCAATGAATATACCTGTCGCGCTGAAGAAGTTTCATTAAATGTTGCATTTCAATGTTATTACCTCTTATTTGCGTGCGATATGCATATCTAGCATTGTAGATTTGCTTCAAAGTTGTATAATTATTAGCATTGTCCTCCTTCAAAGTTAAAAGAATATTCTTGGGTTTCACCATTGACCTTGTCATATCAGCAACAATTATCTTCTCATCCTCAGTTAGCCTACCAGCATATGCGTGTCCACATAATGTCCTTGCCAAACTATGATTATGAGTGCCACGTATTAGCTTGACTATCCAACCTTGACCTCCTGGGACGGGTTTTGCTCTCAACTTAAACGGACACTCACATTTTCTACTGCTCCCCGTTGTTGGTACAAACCCTTTTTTAAATGATCTATATTTTCCGCTCCTTTGACAACCAATTAAAACATATGATGTTGTTCCTAGTTTTCCATTTGCCATGTCACTCCTCATTATGACAGCTACAAAACCATTATCATAAGCAACACTTCGAGCCTATTTCAATACATCGTCACAGGAAACAAACACCTACAAAAATGAAACATTCATTGTTGGGTACTATCATTTCTAGACTTCAACTCATTCATTTAAGTACTTTAACTACATGGTAAATCAAATATATACCTCGGTGGTATTAAAGGCTGCTGAACAATCAATTGAAGGGCAGTCATTTTCAAACACATCAGCTTCTTCATCAATGTCATCCTCCATATTAATTTCTTCAAACATAATACTTTCATAAATCCACTCGTCATTGTCCATCTTAACAAATCAAAATAAATTAATTTCATTCACCAAACACAGCCATACTAATATTAAATAACATTATAATACTAATGTTACCCAATTAAATATTGTATTAGGCAACATCGATCTTACAGATTCATACAATATACAATACAAATTTAGACTACATTAATAATGAAATTTATAAATACAATATTGAGAATTCTAAAATATCCTAAACAAAGCACTTGAAAGAAATATGTGAATACTTAAATCATTTTTCCAATTTACCTATACTAATATAATACATCCACAACAATTATAACAGTGTGGTATCCAATTTATCCTACTTTTCTTTTATTAATTTATAAACAATTTTTTTTAAAATATTATTTAAATTTTTTATAAAAAAACACATCATACGGATTAGGTAATCCGTATGAACCATGCGAATTACTCAATCCGTATGACACATACGGATTACCCAATCCGTATGACCCATATGGATTAACCAATCTGTATGAACCATACGGATTACATAATCTGTATGTGTCATACGGATTGAGTAATCCGTATGGTCCATACGGATTACCTAATCCGTGAAGTCCATATAGATTGCTATGCTCCATACGGATTAAGTAATCCGTATCAACCATATGGATTACTCAATCCGTATATTTCTTTTACCAAAAAATAACTTACGGATTATGTAATCCGTATCATCTATACAGATTACATAATCTGTATTTGTTACAATTTACTTACCTCGCAGGCACCGCCAAGGGACGCTTCTCCGACAAATGCCAACGTTCACCGCACCTACCACCACCACGACTACCCCCTCCTCCGGCCAAAACCAACTCCAATGCACAACCAAAATCACCTTGCGACCACCAACAATGAAAACGCAACCTCAAACAAATGAAGTAAATGAACTGTGAAGTACATCACGGCAACAGAAAAAGTTGAGGGTAGTTTCGCCATTTTAAAAAAATTATATAGTGTATAAGAAATATATATAGTGTATTAGTAGCACTCTTTTTAGTTTGTATCATGGATTTGCGAGTTGTCTATAAATCCACAACCATCAAGTGAAGTCCAACTCAAATCCAATTAATCTAATCCAATCTAAAATTTATTTGCATTTTTGTTAAAATTTTATTTAGTTGTGTTAAAACTTTTGTAATTGAGTATTTATTAGGGATTTATTAAGACTTTTTTTAAAATATATATATAATTGAGTGTAATTGACTATTTTTTAAAGAAAAAATATATATTTATTTTGAAATTACATTATTCCTTTTTAAAACTAGGTCTACGAACCTGTTCGTTTGGCCTCGGGACGAGAATAGATTAATGCATTAAATCCATATAAAAATGTAGGACAAGCTGGCCCATTCCGCTGCCAATGCGGGCTTCCGCGGGACAGGCCAGCCAGATTACCCACCCCTAGGAATACTCCCTCTTTCAATTAACCTTTTATAATTTATACTGTCCTTTTTTAATGCTAATATATATATATATATATATATATATGTGTGTGTATCAGATTGGAAATATTTAAACTGTTTATTAAAAAAAATATAAATAAACGATTTGCCAGTTACAACAAAGTATTACTTTAAATATGTTTAATATTGTCCTCCAATTACAAAAAAAATGTTTGAATGTTGTTTACTAAATATAATCATTTAAGGTCAATGCAAATTACAAAATTAATTGGTTTTCACATGTTGAAGGTTCACCGCAAGACCAAACGTTCGCTTGAGTGTCATCCGTAATAATAAAGACATTTAATTGAAATAAATAAAAAATTACAAGTAGGCAGATACTACCAATATCTGCAGGAATTTAAAATTTTAAAATGAAAAAAAAGACACTTAATTAAAGGAAATTGATAATGTGTGCATCCTCTTCCTTTCAATCAAGTAAAACATTCCTATTAATCAGTCTCTCAACACGACCTAACATGTCGCTTTGTTAGTTTTAGTGAGGCAATTGCATAACAATTTGAGCATTGTACAAATTTTTTGGGATGGTACAATAGTACATAGAAGACAAGATATCAAGAACAATGTAAATTTGAATGGTATCAAAAACTTGAGATCTTTTTTTGTGAGACCTCTTACAGAAAACGCCCAAGGAAATCCTTGATCCCATCAATGTAAGGGGACCGGGTAGGAATTATATGACCACAATCATGCTCAACGATCGCAGAACAATCACTATCATATAGAGAAGCAAGTTCCTTGCTAGCTTGGTTAGCTATCTGTCTGTCTTTACCATGCTCATTACCAAAAATATGAAGAGACGGGCACTTGATAGGGCCACACTCCATCTCTTTCATCCGGAGAGCAAAGCCAGAGCACAGGACTACAAATTTAAAGTCCATTTCACCTTTTAGCTTTTCTTGTTGTGCGGAGATTAAGGCAGCCATTGCTGCTCCCTGTGAAAATCCCAAGATTCCATCGAATGGTCCTTGTTGGGAAAACACATTCTTCAAGTGTGATACTGAAATATCATATCCATCAGTTTGCTGCTGGTATTGAAGTGCATCAAATGGACCCTCTGCTACCTTCCAATCAACACCACTACTTCCATCAAAGTTGGGTGCCAAAAACCAAGCAAACTTCTTCTTGCAATTCCCCAAAGGTGGAGGCGGACTAGGTGGCAATGATGATGCACAATTCACATTGAGCTCAGACATGGGGATTTGGTAAATGAAAGGCAATTCATGAGGAGCGTCGATAAAAACAAATTCAGCCATTTTCTTGAGTTTCTTGGCTAGTGATGCTGTTCTGCCTTTGAAACTGGATGCATTCTGTCGGAACCCATGCAAGCACAAGATTCTCAGTTTTCTTGAGGTCCTTGGATCTGAACATTAACCATTGGGACGTTAGGTATTGCACACTTTTGGTAAATAATAGAGGGCCTTTAAAATTGCCTGTGCTTCAAATTTCAGGAGACATGAATTTTTTCAGTAGTCAGTACAATGTGACAATTGTAAAATTAACCATTAGTTAACTTAAAATTTGACAAAACGCATGTGAAAGCAAAGTGTATGGAGCGATATGGATCACAGAACTTACCATCTCCCCTAGGCACTTGAGGCAAACACATAGTATCTGAAGAAAAATACTGGAATTCGGCACCTGCCAATGATGATTTTGATTCACCATGTTCAATTAATTGTGTTGACCTGATGACCTTGCCCTGTTTCTGACATAGCTCACAAACATACTGTGTAGATTCATTCTGGTCGACCACAATAATATCAGAAGCAAGAAAAGAGAACAAAACCCCAGCAAACAAATAGAAAAAAGATTAGAGTCAAGAAATTTAAGATGATGGAGAAGGGATAAATTTTCTGGAGTACAAATTCAGAAATGCAGTTAATCCAAGTTATAGGACCCATGGCTTTAGGACAAATGTTATTCAAATGCAAGCATGCTTGAAGCCCTATTTTGAGGCCTATGGACCACAGTAATAGTGTTACACAATCAGCTCATGAACCTCATTTGAGAAAAATCGAACTCTTTTCCCAATAACAAACTTAAATTCTTGAGCAGAAGCAAGTCACATTATTAGTATTACCCAGAACCAGTTACAAGTAAATCAGCTCAAAAAAGCAACACTCAGGTTAAGCTCAGTTAGTAACCAAAAATAATCAGAAACAAACTCTTCTTTAGAAGTTCATGGGCACTTAACAAACTAGCATATATAACAGTTATTAGTTTAGTTCTCCAAAACAGCAGCATGCTTGAGACTGATAGATCCTGTATATAACATCAGATTCAGGAGATATTAACAACTTCCTTTTCTTTCCATTTACTTTGTCTCCTTTCTAACTCCTTCAAAATGGTAAAATTCAGACATGCAAACAGAAAATGTTGGCATATAGATAATAGATAATATATACATTATCAAAGCATACCTGGCAACTACCACAAACCAAAACAAGCATTCGGCAGTAAGCACACCGGCAGCGAGACGAGTAATCATCAAATGAACATTGACAAATAAGGCAAGTCCCAATAACATTAGCATCTGAACTTCCAACTGATATCCTATGGTTAGAGGGAACAACATAAGGATTCGTTTCATCCACTTTTGCAAAACTACCCTTTTATATTCGATGTAATATCAATATTCCAATCACAACAGGATAATAAGATACTCATACAAATTCATGCCTAAAAGTAATGTGAGAGATACGAGACATACCGGTGATCAAAAACAAAATTCTTTCCTTTGAAAAACCCACCATCTGGGAATTGCTCCAAATACCGTTGTATGCCACCAAATAACTGCAATTAATGCAAAATTACTAGAAATACTGATCATCAGCTCTAAGGAGTTCTTGATCATGTTTCATAACAAATTATTATATAAGGACACACTACCACAAGATTCCCACATCCACAGTCAATATTCCATTGCACACTGATACAAAGGAACTTATGACTTAGCTGGCTCTTTTATAAGGTGATAAGTTGTAACAATACGAACACCTGATGGACATAATACATGTCCCTTGCATATCGAACCAGATTTTTTTTTGTTTTTAAAAGGGGGTGAATAGGGAAAAGGGAAATTCAGAATTTACCTGAAACACATTCTCAAACCCAGCACCTTTTGACCTAACATATGCCGATGCCATTTCACACCTGATTCCACCAGTACAATACCTGTAACCAACAAGTGAAATTCCACAGCATAAGTAATTAGTAATTTAAAGCTACTCAAAAGTACAAAATGATCATGAAATGGTAAATGCCACGCCCAATCACTGATCAGATATCTACCAGATCATAATAATTAGAATCACCCACAACATGTCATAAAAGGAAAACTTACATGAGGATATTTTTTCCTTTCAACCGCTCACTGTTATCATCTATCCAAGAGGACAAATCACTATACTGCCTAACTTGTGGATCCAAAGTTTCAACATTAGGCACATGAAACTTGCCAATTCTTGTTTCATACAGATTCCTTGCATCAAGTAAAACAAGGTCATTTTCCGGACTCTCCTTGTCTACAAAACAACATGATCACACAAATGAAGAATATAATAATCAGTTTCCAATACCAATCTCCACACATAAACGAATGCTCTAGTCTCTAGATAGTGAATATAAAAGGGAGTAAAAAACATGTTAACGAGGCAAAAGTGAACTAAGATAAAATAATAATAATAACAAGTTATAAACAGAATGGTATAAAGATACAGCAACTTACTGGTATTATGGAGGGAAGAATGGAAGTCAAGTGCAGAGAGATGCTTTCCGGCATTTGAGATATCCGGTGACTTCAACAGCGGATGAGAACTGAGAGTGACAAGTTCATCGACGATCCGAATAGATAGAGAAGTGAATCCACATTCCTGGGCTACTTTGTCGTTTAATGGCTGATGACAATTGGCGAGCTTGAAATCAGTGTCGTGAAACAGAGCGTTGTAGGCTTTGAGAGCTTCGATGTGGATCTCGAGAGAGGATAAGTTGCCGCCAACCTGTTAAAGAGAAATGAGTAGGGAATGAAAAATTAAAAAGGAGAAAGGGGAGGAGAATAGTTTAGTTACATACGGTGACATTGACGCCGCGGGAAGAAAGGCGAACACGACCGAGGAGACTGAGGGAGGAGCAGTTGGAGTGGTAGAAACTGAGCAGGTCGTCGAGGTTGGGAATTTCAGCGTACTTGTAATAGAGGAGCACGCCGTACTGGTCTCTGTCTTTGTCTTCGGACATAGTAGGGTTTAGGGTTTATTCTCGCTCGTGCTGTCACTGCGGCTGCAGGGTTGCGCGATTCAACAGCGTAGGGTGGGGCTGAGCTATGTCCGGTTGCCCCATATCATTTTTTTTTTTTTTTCTTTTTGCTTATGTTGGGTAAATGAGATTTTGGTCCTGCATAACTTAATGATAATTTAATCTTGAGATAACAAAATTATTTATTTAGTTCCTTAATGCATAAAGGGTACAAAATATTTTGTCAAATTATGGAGTTTGTGGGATTATTTTCTATAATATTCAAACTTGTAAAGTTGAGGAATTAATTTATTATTAAATTATATGTAAGATATAATTATTATTAATTTATAAATTTATAATCAAAATAATTATTTATCCTAAACTACTCGTTATGTATTTTCATTATATGTTAGAATTAAATATAAATAAATAAAATTAATTTTATTTTATTTAATATTATTATTTTTAAAATATTTTTTATTTAATTTTAATTTGATTTTAATAATTTTTATTCACACTAATAATTTAAATGAATAATATTTTAGAAATAATTTTATTTTTTACTTGAAATTAATAATACTAACTAATTTTTAATTAATATGAAATGAATTATTTTATTTATATACGAGTTTAGAATTTAATAATTAAGGTTTTTTTCTCAACATACATATGTTTTTTATTCCCAATATATATTAGTTGTAATATTATTTTCTAATATACACTAGTTTTCTTTTCTAGTGAGAAGCTGAAAGTTGATGACCCGACTTCTCACCTTGTGTTTGTTTTTTATTATTATTATTATTAGAAAAAAAAAAGTTGCAATAGGAAGTCGGGAGTTGATGACCCAACTTTCCAACATTAATTTTTTAGTAAAATTTTTTTTAAGAAAATTCTTAAAATAATTTATTTAAATAATGAAAATTTTACTGATTTTTTTGTTTAATACTTTATATATACCATAACATATTACATCATAAATAAAATACATAAAGAATAATATTTATTTAAGAAAAATGAAGATGAAGGTATGTTACAATAATTTTTTCTGTTATCTCCTTGTTGTCGGCAAATTCCACACTTTATTATGGTATCTCGTTCAATTTCTTTGTTCATTTCAGTGAGAATGTGATTTGAAATCGGATGACTCTTTGCACTTCTCTTTTTGCTTGAATCAGGACCCTACTGATCTCCTTCATATTCTTGCCACATTAATTCATGTGACAAAAAACCAAAGGAGTTGTCACATATATGTAATATGTTCTGCAAAGTAAATAGCGGTGACACATAGTTCATGTGATCGACATTGACAGAATTACAGGCAGCCATGACGTGAGAACACGGTAAGTGTTTAGTCTGATATTTACCATAATCACAATTTTAGGGTTGTAACATGACCCTAAACCTTCCAGGTGATCTAAGTGTTTCAAGTAGGGCTTGGGTCTCTGTTACAATAAATGTGTGGTTGTGTCTGTCGAATTCGTTAACAATGTGTGTATTTGGTTCCAGTTGATTACTATTCATTGCCTTAGAGATGACTTCGAAATTATGTGAGCCAGAGTTTATCATTGCTTGGGTTTGTCAACCTCTAATAGCAAAAAGTTTTGCGCTCTTGATGTACGTCTCCTTAACCAACGATGACACTGACAAATATCTTGTGCTTTTGAACATGAAATTAGCCGACTCGGACAACTTTGTGATCATATGTCCCCAACGCGTTTTCCCTCATCGAAGCATTGTACCCAATATTTTTTGGGTAACTGATCAAGCCATTCAGTTGCACTTGGTTTATTCGCACGGATATCCCTAAGATGCCGCTAGTGCATTTTCTCCGTGTATGCGTACCATTGTAAATATTCAATAAATTTAATACGTAATCAAATTTTAATTAAAATATATTTTAGCGGAAAAAAATATTAAAGATTCTCACCAGTTCGCATGAGTGATTTCTTCAAATGTTTGTAGTTGGGGTTACTGCAAAGGAATTTTTGTACAATGTGGCACAGGTAGAAGAAATGGAATGTGTCCCCAACCCATAAGTTAGTTGCGTTGTTGTAGGCCTTATAATAGAGGGTTAACTATCTGAAATTAGAGAAATGTTACTTTGTGGAGTAACATGTCTTCTCTTTCTCAAATTCTTTAGGAAGAACCCCTATGCTAAAGTTGTCTCACCTTCTACAATGACGTAGGCAATCAAGAAGATATGGTTAGCATCGTCTTGTGCTGTAGCTATCAATAATGTGCCTGTATATTTCCCATAAACCATGAACCATCTTACTTGTATGATGGGTTTGCAATGTGCAAACCCATTAATGCATGGACCAAAAGAGCAAAAGACACGTTTAAACATTTTTTTTCCAGGTATCATTTCTCCCTCTTCAAACATAGATTCTGTTTTAGCAACGACAACAGTCCTGGGAATACAAGATTGCAAAGCTCCCAAAGGTTTTGGCAGCTTGACATATGATTCTTCGCAGTTTCAATGAATCATCTCCAACGCTCTTTGCTTTGCTAATCATGTCTTTTTGTAGGATGGAGTATAATTCATGAACGTTTTGATCTCTGCAATCAACATTTTGATGGAGAGTGTTGGGTTCGTTTTGACAATGGGTTGGATTATCTGTGCTATGATGTGTTTGTTGAGTTGTCTATGATCTTGTGTGAGCAGTGACGCAAGACAAGTGTGCTAACCTCTAATACTTTTGATAATTCATTTCTTACGCGTCTTTGAATTGCATGCGCCTAAGCTCCACGTACAACTATTTTCATGTGATTTACACACGAGGTTTAGCCTTTTCTAGTTAGAATATATTGTTTTGCAATCAAAATGATTTCTAATGTTGTGTTCTTTGACTGCTCAATTACATTGTGCTTTTTCATCGAAAGTCATGCCAACCTCGAGTACACCAGTTGGTGGTTGTACACAATCTTGTTGCTGAATGAAATGGTGGTGATCAATGTATTGTGGTAGGTAGTTGAGATTCAACTCCACTAGACACCTAGGTTGGTAATATTGCAACAGAGGTGACATTGGTACGACAATACCCTCGTCATCACTTTGATCATTGTTGTGATGAAACAACTCTTGATCCCTATGCTCACTAAAATCATTCATGTTTTCTTCATGAAATCGTATGATGGGATCTTCATTAGTGATGAGATCTTCATTTGGATTTGATGTTTGTGTTTGTGGTTGTTGTGATGAGGGTGATGTTGTAAAATATTGTGATGGATGATAGTATTGTTGGTGAAAGGAGGTTTGTTGGGCATAAAAAAAAATCATTTTGGGATAATGGTTGTGTGTATGAAGTATAAATGTCAAAGGCATCTTGTGTTTCAAGGTTGTTGTATGAAGACACTAGATCATTGAGGTCCAGGTTATTGTACAATAATGGTTGTGGAGACGATGATTGTGGGAGTGGTAGTTTTGGTTGTGGAGACGATGATTGTGGGAGTGGTAGTTTTGGTTGTGGAGACGATGATTGTGGTTGAGGAATAAGCTCAGTAACAACATACAATTCGATAGAATTCAATTGTGTATTTTGGACAATTGTTTCTAGCACGTCTCTTAGATCGTCATTATCGTGTAATTGTGCTGAAATAAAACATGTTTGCACATGATGAAATGAAATATGGCACGATATAACAACTGAACAACTGTTTCAATTGCTCGAGTAGGGAGACGTTGGTTAATTTTTCGAATCAGTTATGTTAACATAATAGACCTAGTCACGCATAGAAATATTGGGTTTGCACATGAGTAATTTGATCTGTGAACCAGGTCGTCTAATATCTGACCATGGTGGTAAATGACAATCAATATTTCTTTAGGTAGAGCTACGGGTGGTGTTCTGGGGATGTGAGTGGGAAGGCTATGAGAGTTAGGAATAAAGGTTTGTATTGTGAGGATGTTGTTGTGTGTAATGTGTTGTGAAATGGTGGGATTATATATAGGGTCAAAAAGTTTGGAAGGAGAGTTAGGCGATAGAGTTAGTCAGGA
The DNA here is from genome assembly GCA_013407115.1 of Glycine latifolia. Taxonomy (NCBI): domain Eukaryota; kingdom Viridiplantae; phylum Streptophyta; class Magnoliopsida; order Fabales; family Fabaceae; genus Glycine; species Glycine latifolia. Next base: position 20,533,279 of record CM023960.1, read on the forward strand.
GGGTTAGGTGGGAGTCCACGCAGATTATTGATATCCGCATTAATGCGGTTGCCAATGCATGTGAGTGAACAATGTGCAGTTGACCACATTATTTTGTATCGATCAGGGAGTCCACGTAGATTACTGACATCCGCATTGTTGCGGTTGCCAGTGCATGTGAGTGAACAGTGTGCAATTGCACACATCACAGACTATTGTGTTAGAATAAAGCAGCAGAAGCAGAGATTCAAGGATAATGAAAGCAATTGTGTTTTTGATGTTTTGCATGCCCACTCAATATGATGACATTTGTAATTTTGGTTAAGGCTTGGTTCATGAGTTAAATCCTTATAATCCTCTGTAGCTCTTAAGTAAATCATGCATTCATACATTCACTAATAGGTTTTTAATCATATAAGTATGTGCAAAGTAATAGGATTTCCAAGATGCATTTAGATAAGTGTAAAAAAGTTTTTCACTGCTTTAATCGATTACATGAGCAAAATAATCGATTACAAGCTTATTTGTGTTTTCTGGAAAAAGCCTTAAGAACAGTTTAATCGATTACCATTGTCTTGTAATTGATTAAATAAGCTTGACACAGATTTGGGAACTCACTGGAATAATCGATTATCTGGGTAAATAATCGATTACATAAGCAATCTGCATAATGTAGCACAGCATGATCAACTGGTATAATCGATTACCAGAAAACTGTAATCGATTCAACCTGCATTGTCAAGTTTGAGTCATGTACTGGCTTAATTGTTTAAATTGGTAAATAATCGATTATTTTGTTCATTCAAGATTTCCAGATTTGTTATGAACAAATTAATCGATTATATGGACGAGATAATCGATTACTGAAGTTAAAATAATCGATTATTATAACGAAATAATCGATTACAAGTAGTTAAATCTGTTTTTTTTTATAAATAGGAAAGTTGTGTCTTTGAAGAAAAAAACACATCAGAAAGAGGGTACTCATGCATACCTTGTGTTTAACATTCTCTAAATGTTCTCAAAGTGTTGAAAGTCAGAAATTAGAGAGTTATTCAAATATGTTAGAATCTACATGTGTGTAAGTCAAGATTCTCATTGTGGCTGAACATCCATGCAAGCTAGTGTTAAAAGAAGTTTCAAGAAAGCATAATAGGCATCATCTCAGGTTGATTAATTCGTACATATCATTTTAGTTGCAGAGGAAAATAAGGTGATATCTTTCTTGAACCTTAAGCTTGTGTATTTGTTATTACTTGTTGTATAAACTTTGTTGATTTTCCATATAACTTTTGGGGTTCTTTAAAGCTTGTCTAGAAAGGGTTTTCTAGGGGAAGAACAGAGAGGGGATCTCTGGTTCTTGGTCTTTTGAAAAATCTAGGAAGTAGATTTTGATTTTTGCCTAGGGTAGGTAAAAGAGACCTTGTTGATTGCTTGTAAAGAACTAAGATTTGTTATAGTGGAACTCTAACCTTGTTTGGATTGGAAGTGAAACTGGATGTAGCCTCTGGGGTTGAGAGGTGAACCAGTATAAATCTCCTGTGCATTTAAGTTTCAGTTTGTGTGTGTTTGAATTCTTTTAGTATTTCAATTGCTCATCATTTATACTTTGATTCTGTACAAGAGTTAATTGATTGGAGAAGGTAATTGTTTTCTAAAGTGGTTTTGTATAAGATACGATTCGTTTAAATTCTTCCGCTGTTACTTTGTTTGAAAGAAAATTTTAAATTTGGAGGCAAAACCAAATTCACCCCCCCCCCTCTTGGTTTATTTGCATAAGTATTCATTGTATTTTCATATTGATCGCACTGATCCGCATCGATCACGGAGCCCATGCAGATTACTAACATCCGCATTGATGCAGTTGCCAGTGCATTTAAGTGAACAATGTGCAGCTGCGCACATCATAAACAACAGGATGTTTGTTGCATCATGATTGTTGATCGCATCAACCACGGAGCCCACGCAGATGACTGACATCCGCATTGATGCGATTGCCAGTGCATGTGAGTGAACAGTGCATTTAGGATCATATTATTAAAGTAAATTACTAATAATACCTAAAAAGCATGGAACAACAACAAATACATATTAAAGACTAACAAATAATTAAAGGCAATACAATAACAAAATATGTGAAATTATTCATTCTAATTTCAGGGAATTGTCCAACTTTCGCTCCATCTCCGCCTAGCTTAGGTCATTAACTTGAGAAGTTGTTGATGAATTTTGAACATCAACTCTAAGCTCCATAAATTTACACTCGCCACATTTGCAAATGTATCGAACATGCATCAAACACCTTCTTCGTCAATAATTTGAATTGCCATATACTCAACACAGTCATTGAATTGGTATCGAAGATAACAATACCAAAGTGCAGTAATTATAGGCGTAACATCATCATCTCTAATTGATGATTATATTGTGATGATTATGTTTAGCAGGGTCATTGTTGAATTCAACAGTATGTTCGATACAAACAAATTTTCGTTATTTGAACAAATTATTTTTAGATTAAAAAAAATAATTTTTACTAAAAAAATTAACGTTGGAAAGTTGGGTCATCAACTCCTAACTTCCTATTGCAAAAAAAAAAAAATCAAACCCAAGGTGAGAAGTCGGGTCATCAACTCTCAACCTCTCACCAGAAAACAAAATTAGTATATATTGGAAAATAATATTACAACCAATGTATATTGAGAATAAAAGACATACAACTAGTATATATTGGGAAAAAAACTCAGACTTTAGGCTTTGCCTTCAAACTTTTCAGTTGAATGAATTATCTGTTATTCCTGGTAAAAAAATTAGACTTTTAATTAGTTTATTTAGATTTGCATTAAGAGTTTAGTCTTTTTTTAAGGAGAGTTTATTCCTATTAAATTCATTTAAACAAATAGTTTAGCAATGGTAAAAATATAAATTCAGATAAAAATATTTAAAATTATTTTAGCAATACTTTTCAAATATTTTATTATATTTAATATTAATTATAAAATTAATTGTTCATTAAATTATTAAAGTAATTTAAATTTGTAAATATATTTTTTAATAGCTTAATATATTGTTGATACCATTACAAATTATTCTTATTCCTTTGTTATGAACAAAATTATAAAAACAAGAAAGATCAAATAGAACCTTTCTAAAAAAATGTGTGTATCTATCCTGTTATGTCACATTTAATAATTGACGACAATGAATAATTTGAAACTATTAGAAAATATTGGAGACTAAAATAATTTTTTTTAATATAAATAATCAAATTGAAAACAAATAAAACACAAAATACTAAATATATATTTTAGCTTATAACAATGGAACAACATTTTAAAGTTGTTACGATTTTCTACTTTCAATTATTTGTTATTTTTGGTTTTGCTTACTTATTCAATCTTCTTATTCATTTTTCTTTTTTAAAAAATAGTTTTTGAGCGATGTTTTATAAAATAAAATAAAAAACTTTTAAAACAAAAACAAACAAAAAAATGAACAAACACATTAATTATTTTATTATTTTTTAAATCCCCCTCTCTCTCTCTCCCCTTTTTATTCCTATCACTAAAGATAAATCATTATTATTCCACAAAAACAGTGTGGCGGGATAGAAAAAAAAGGTCATTAGCTTACAAAAATGTTTAAAATTAAACTTTCCCTCCTCGCAAGAAAGAAACAAAAAAGGCTCTATTTATTTTGTTTTATCTCTAAGTTAATTTTGATTTGATTGGAAGCAGGTTGGATGTTTGTTACAATGTTGCTGTCCAATGACACCTTGCATATCGAACCGCGATTTATGCTGGAGCCCATACACTCGCAAGTCCTACTCCCACATATGACAAAACGACCCAACAACATATTGTTACCGTTTCAGAACACCATGACACAAACACAAATTTCCCAAATACTATTAAATTGTAAATGATGAACAGCTGTAGCCGTAAACATACAAAAGTTCTTTAGGGCCAGTTGAAGTGGAACTCAATTTTAAATTGTGATTCTAAATTGAGATGTTAAATTATTTTTGGTAAATCTTATAATATTAAATAATATGTAAGATTTTTTTTTTTTAATGATAGATGTTATTTTGATATTTTAAAAATAAGAAATTTGTTTTTTTTAATATTATACAAATCTTCATATTCTTTTATAAATATTCATTCTTTATATTAAATTAAAGATTTGTCCACCTTTTTTAATGAAAAAAATCTAAAGATCATTCTCTATATTTCTATATTTGTACTTGTACTTATACAAAAGTTTTCTGACATATTTTCATTATTATTAATCTTTTATTTTTAATTATACGATTCTTTTAATTAATTTATATTTTTATAAAATAATAATTTGATTATTATGTTAAATTTATTAATTATTTGTATTATTATTCTTAAATTAATTTTTATCTCTTTATTTATTTAATTTTTATTAATATTTAAAGAGAGAATAATTTTAAAAAAATTATTAATATAACTAAAATTAAAAAAAAAATCTTAAGAAAAGGATTTTTAAAATAGTCTTTATAATTAGAAGGGACGGGGAGGGAGTATATGTGTGAATTAGGGGTGGCAAAACGGGCTTGGCCCGGCGGGTCGGCCCGTTTAACCCACAAAAAAAAGTGGGCTGGGCTGAGATTTACAACCCACAATGACAAAACGGGCCGGGCCAACCCAGCCCACAAAATTGCGGGCCAAAATCGGGCCTGGGCCGGGCCAGCCCACCGGCCAACAGCCCACAATCCTAATTACAAATCACAAATGACGTTGCCTGCTCACTGTGACTCGGCCTGTGAATTTAAATTTTAAACACTTTAGCCTTTAGGCTTTACAGCCTTTACTCTTTACTTTAGTGAATAAAAATAATATAAAATTAGATAGATATTAATAAGCTGTGTGTGGCTCAGGGAAAGAGAGAGAGCGTGACTGAGTGTAAGTGAGCTGTGAGATTATTGACTGAGTGTGAGAGAGATTGACTGAGGGAAAGAAATTTCTGTCACTTCCCTTCCGTGCGTGGACCGCGTCCGTGTATGGCCTCCGGCGACGGCGTTTAGCGATTGTGAGAGAGCTGAGAGTGTGAGTGAGACCGAGCTTCTTCCAGCTTGGTGCGCGTTCAGTTTCGCCTTCTGTCCAGAGTTCGAGGTCCGGTGTCGACCTTCTTCCAGCTTGGTAGCGCCGTGGGTCCTTCTTCTGTTGGTAGTTCGCGAGCTTCACGTGGGTCCTTCTTGGTCATCTTCTTCGCAGAGTCCTTGGAATCTTGGCTTCTTGAATCTTGACAACCTTGCTTGGGTTGGTACTTCTTGGTTTCTACGTTGTCTTCTTCGCAGAGTCCGCTCCACCGCTCCCTGAGCTGAGTCCCTGGTATGAAGAGAGAAAGATAAAAGTTAATGAGTGTATTTTTATTTGAAAGTGATCTGAAACCGCAGTTACCGCACAGAAAGTGATTTCTTCATTGACTGTTTGTTAGGTGTTTAAAAAATGGGTGTATTTTTATTTGAAAGTGATCTGAAAGTTTAAGTTTAAGTAGGTAACTTGCATTCCAAAATTGTGCTTCTTAGAAAAGATTTTCCCGTTATATGAGTAATATGACAGCCAATGACTTAGTGAGAGAATTATGGGTGTTTCATGTTGTCAAGTTAATTTCATTTGTCCATCACAAAGATAAACTGACTGTTGTAGTGTTGTGTTGGTTTCACTTTGTTTGTGATTTCATTTACATAATATTCAAATTGTTCTTCAATATTATTGTAGCCTTTTTACTGAATTTCACTCTACTTCATTTTTGTTTTTGTTGTTTTAAATTGATTTTCTGCAGTGCCTTTCTTTGAGTGATTAAATAGTTGTCTCAAGTTTTAATATGGAGTCTGAGACTGTGAATGAGCATGAACATGTTGAAAATTCTGAAGTACCTATTGAATCATCTCAAGCTGATGAACCAATCAAGAAGAAAAGGAAAGCAACCAGTTCAGATTGTTGGAAATTTTTCAATAAGATAGGAGTGGGTGATGATGGGATAGAAAGAGTAGAGTGTAAAGCCTGTAAAACAAAGTATAAAATTGGGGGTAATGCATATGAGACATCTCACTTAAATCGTCATATCTCAAAGTGTAAGGGAATTAAGTTTGAAGATGTTGGTCAAATGATGGTAGATTTACAAGGAAAATTGAAGGCTCCAAAGTTAGATCAAATGGTGTCACGTGAGATGTGTGCTGCTGCAATCATTGAGCATGATTTGCCATTTAACTTTGTTGAGTATAAAAAGATTAGAAGTTGGATTAAGTATTTAAATCCTGATGCACAACCGATTTCTAGGAATACTATAAAATCTCATGTCCTAACCATTTACAAGAGAGAGAAGGAGAAGCTAAAAAAGATGATGACTAGCATTCCAAATAGAATATGTTTGACTTCTGATTTATGGACATCTTGTACCTCTGAAGGTTACATATGTTTAACTGCTCATTTTGTTGATGATAATTGGAAGTTAAATAGTAAAATTCTTAATTTTTGTCATATGCCTCCTCCTCACACTGGATTTGATTTGGCTTCAAAGATTTTTCAATTTTTGAAGGATTGGAAAATAGAGCAAAAAATTTTCTCTCTCACTTTAGATAATGCATCCTCCAATGATAACATGCAAGACATTTTGAAAAATGATCTTGGAACAAGTGGTTGGTTATTATGTGATGGAGAGTTTTTTCATATTCGTTGTTGTGCACATATTTTGAGTCTTATTGTTCAACAAGGATTAAAAGTTGCTAGTGATGCCTTACATAAAATTAGAGAGAGTGTGAAATATGTGAAGGGATCGAAGGGTAGGATGAGAAAGTTTAAAGAATGTATTCAACAGCTTGGTCTTGAATCTGATGGTAGTGGGAAGCAATTGTGTCTAAATGTTTCCACTAGATGGAATTCCATTTATATGATGCTAGTGAGTGCTCTCAAATATAAACGGGCTTTTGGAAATTTTCAATCAAAAGATCCTAATTACAAGTGGTGTCCTTCAATAGATGAGTGGGAAAGAGGAGAAAAAATTTGTGAGTTCTTGTTGCCATTCTTTGATACTACAAATTTGATTTCAGGCACTTCCTATCCTACTTCCAACCTATATTTCTTGCAAGTTTGGAAAATTCAACGTGTACTTACTGAGAGTTTGCAAAGTGAAGATGAGGTTATAAGGAGTATGGGGGAAATGATGATGATGAAGTTTGACAAATACTGGGATGAGTATAGCACCATTCTTGCATTTGGTGCAGTTCTTGACCCACGTATTAAGTTTACTTCATTGACTTATTGTTACTCAACAACTAATGAGTCTACTTGTGAGGAAAAGATCCAAGACGTGCGAAGAAAGTTATACATGCTCTTTGAGAGGTATTCAAACCCAAGAAACACTAATAATGATACCTCTTTTCATAATCTTCACCCAAGACCCCAGACTACTTCTTCATACATGTCAAAGGAACTCAAGGGAATAAATCAAAGAATGTTTGGTGTAAGTACATGCTTATACAATTATTATTATTATGTTATTATGTAAGTATTTACTTTTTTGTGTTGTGTACTTCATTGATTTTATTTAATTTTTTTGTGTTCCACTTGTCATATGTAATAGGAATTGAAAATGCATAATAGTCAACTTGCTTCTAAAGTTGGAAAGTCACAACTTGATGTTTATTTGGATGAGCCAAACTTAGATTTTGTGTACTATGAAGAGTTGGATGTCTTGCAATGGTGGAGGGATAATTACAATCGCTTTCCAGAATTATCTATAATGGCTCGTGATGTGTTGAGCATTCCTATTACTACAGTGGCTTCTGAATCTGCTTTTAGCATTGGATCACATGTTATAAACAAGTATAGAAATCGTCTCTTGTCAGAAAATGTCGAAGCATTGATTTGTACTCGTAGTTGGCTGCATGGTTTTGCTGAGAATGGTAGTTTCTTTAAATTCATTATTTTACTTGCTAACAACCTATATTTAAATCATCATTATTCATTAGCTAATTTTTTTTTTGGATTATAATTTGTAGCTGAAGATGGTGACGATGACTTTTGTGCTTTAAATATGGATCCAACTGTATCCAAGGGATCAAATACAGTAACTTTTGAAGATGCTTAGATGCAATTACTCCTTCAATTTAATCATTTTGCATTTTGAAAGTTGTAATGTTTTGAACTTGTTTTTAGCAAATTTTAAATTTAATGTATGGAACTATGGATGTTGTTTTGCTAACTTTAATTTAATGTATTAATCTAGTATCAGACTATCAGTAATTGTTCTCCCACTTGTGTATGTTATTTAATTGCATATATGTTTCAGATTCTAGTTTTATTTAATTGTTTCCTCACTTGTGTATCGTGCTTAGTTCATGAGAGATATTTTAGAGTTCTAGTGATTTATGCATTCTTGGGATGTATCTTTCAAAGAGTTTCAAGCATGAAGTTGTTTTCATCTTGTGGTTTAGCTGTTATTTGTTACATGGTGCTAGTGCAGTAATGCTGGATAGCATAACAGCAGTGACCCCGTTCAAGGTATCATTTTCTCCTCTCTTTTTTTTATTCCCTGGTTCCATTGCTTCTAAGCCTTCTATTAGGCATGTATTTTATATTAAAAGCATTGTTATAACAAATTAATGATTGTTATATTTGCATGATGCTTTTAAATTTGGAAGCCTATGGACATGATATTAACATGTTCCATATGTTGCATTTGCTCGGCTGTTGTAGGGAAAAAATGGCAACCCAAAAGAAGTAGATCTAAGTGAATCTCCATCTGTTTGAACCAGAAAACTCCAGTTAAGATTGCATGCCCTTATGAAAACAGGTATGTCCAACACAATTTTGAAGTAACATCCTTATAGAGGCTATGCCTATGTGGAATGTGGATATGATTTATTCTATTAACACCAAATCTAGCTTGCTTGTATGTTGCCTTGGTTGGAACATGCCACAATTGTGAATGAGCATGATTACATGATTCTTATATAATTGAAAAATTTACCTCCTCTAATAATCTTTAAAATCATAAGCAAGACTCTTTAAAAGTCAATTTTAAGTGATTATCCTTGCTAAATTGTATATATATACATTGTACAGCAAAATAATTATAAATATTGAAAACATATAAACACGAAACTCTTTTTTTTTTAAATTTTTTAAGTGGACTGGTGGGCTGACCCGTTGGCCCACTAACTCACTTTAAAGTGGGGCGGGCCAGCATTTTCAGTCCACTTTGTAAAAGTGGACCAGCTCGGCCCGGTCCATTTTTTATGTGAATGGGTGGACTAACCCACTTTGCCATCCCTAGTATGAACACTGAACAATTCATGTGAAGACAGGAGTGCATGTGAATCAATAATTTTTACCCGGTTACAATTTACTCTTTCTTTGTGAGCAGCGTACGGTAATTAATACCGTGAATCAATAAATACCTCACTCTGGTTCCCACCTCTTTACCAGTTACTACCAGAGAAAGAAGATTTGGTGTGATGGCATCTACATTTCGTTGGGGGGCGATGTGGGAGCTCTCAACCGTGTCGTTGTGGCCACTGGCGTCGTATATAAGTCCTCGGTGGTCCCCACGGAGGTTGCTAAGGTGGTCGGGGATGATGAGTGCCTCCATTGTTGACGAGTTGGTGTGGAGAGTCGTGACGGCGTTCGAGTCCGTGGTTCTGGTTTCCATGCTCTGCTTCTTCTTCTTGTTCTGTGGCTGCACCATCTGATCTAAACTGAGCTCGTTGTTGCGGCAGAGACAATCCTTGTGACTGCAACTTGTCACACCCAATCTTCCTTCCCCTTTTCTCCCATTTTCAATTTTGCTATGTTTCTTAAATGTTTATGCTTTTTTTTTTCTTTTTCTGGAATGTAAATTTTGCCTAATGCTATTAGAAATAGTAGAACTAGAAAGACAGTGCCTGAACAAGGTTATAGTTTTTCCTGCTATTGTTAATTGTTCTCTCAAAATTCATATCTTTACCTTTCTGAGCTTTCCAATGTTATATCGCGATGCATTTGGCGTTAGCTCTAAATTGAGCGTGAGTTTAAGCTCTTTTATTCTGTGTATGTATATAAAAAGAGTAGAGAAGAAAATGGAATGGAATATGAATTTGTCCCGATCCTTGTTCCTCAGAATCCGATTATGATTCCCAACCTTTCTGTTTCAGTGTTAGAACTTAGACGTGCTCACCGGAGAAACCAACATTGTGTTTCGGATTAACGGCACACGTTGTTTTGTAACTGATTACTATTAACTTTCAAAGAAAGAATGAAGAATTTGAATTTAAAAAAAAAAGTGAAAAATAAATGTATTTTAAAAATTTAAGTTGTTTAAAACAAAAGAAATAAGAAAAAAAAGTGAAATCTTTTTTTATTAAATAAAAAGTAAAAGATAATAATATCTGTATAAAGTACCAGTATTATATGTTTATTATTTTATTTCATTATGTCTTAGAATATTACTATTTAGAATCGGACATTTGGACTTAGGCGTATGGACCATTTGCAACCAGCATGATTTTTGGCATCAATTTCCTTTTAAATTATGAGGTTAAACAGGCTTGGCAGCTACCTTTGTGATAACCTACAAGTTTTTTATGCCTTAATTTAAAAAGAGTAAATTACATTGTATCTCCTATATTTTACTCATATTTTACTGACTCTTCCCTTTTTGTACATTACTTTTACCTCTCTTTATTGACGCAATTAACTAAAGTCAATAGAAATATGTGAGTAGACAAAATTGTCCTTATATTTTAATTGTAAAATCTAAATTATCTCATCCCAATTAGTTTCAAAATTTAGGATTCACGATTCATTCATCTTCACCATTCGGGAGTATTGTTCATCTTTCTCTTATTGACGAGTTCTTCTCCAGCGTTCGCAAGTTCCTCTTTCTCTCACGACATTCACATTCCATTCCTCTTCACCGTTTACGAGTTATTCATCGTTCCTATTCTAGTTCGCAAAATCTCCATTGTTCATCTTCTCATTCGCGAGTTCTCCACTATTCCTCTTCTAGTTCGCAACGTTATGAGCGTCTCTGTTTATCTTCCTCTTCGACATTTATGAACGCTCTGTTTCTCTTCTTATTCCACGATTTTTGTTTACGCTAGGATTATGCTTGTAAGTGACTACTAGACCTTGTATATAGGTTACTTTTTAATATTATTTATTTAATTTTGATTGTTTATTATTGCCTATTTCTGAATGGGGTTTCAATGGAGGACCAGTTTGGGATCACTTATGATTTTTAAAATTATTTGTTTATTATTATTGATTCAAATAGTGTTGATGTTTGAGACAACTGGAAAGACAATGGATGACCTGGAAATTATTTGTTTATTATTGTTGATGTTTGGGACCACAAGAAACACAATGGATGAACTGAAAATCATTTGTTTATTAGTGTTGATTAAAATAGTGTTAATGTTTGGGACAACAGGAACACAATGGATGAACTGACATACATGAAATATATGATTGTGTGAACAACATTGCTAATGATTTAGACTTGTCACCATGTCACCCTTTTATTTTGTGATTTTGTTCTACTGCTAATGGTAAAATTCTTCCCCTTAAATACTGATCATGATGTGCTGAAATGTTTGTTGAGAATCAAAATTCAGTTCATATGTATGTTAGTAGAACAAAGGATGAGAGGAAGGATGTTAACACTACATACCAACAAAGTGGATTCACATCCAACAAAAAGTTGAGTTTATGTCTAATTACAGAAAAAACAAAAAAAAAACAAGAGTCTTAAAATATTTTCAGGTTGAGAGGAAGAATATGAGGGTATTTTAGACATAAATTTTGATTAAAAGTCATGTGACTAGCATGTGCCTAATTTTTGTTAGATTATTAAACGGTATTTAGGAAGGAATGAGTCTAGGTGTAATGTGAGTTAAACAATTAAGGGGTTTTTTGTAGGGTGTAAAAAGAGAGGGGTATTAGATAAAAAATTTGAGCAAAACACTAGGGGTGTGAATGTAATTTATTCATTTAAAAACACCGTTTAAAAGAAAGGAGTAAAAGTTTTAATATAAATTGTTTTAGAAAGTGACCTAAAACTAATATTAAAAATACTTGACTATATGTTACTTTTAATTATTTATGATTTAGTATTTTTCATTTTGAGACATTAAATTTTAAAAAATTTATTTTAATCATTTATGTTTTCATAGAATTTCATTTTGGTGATTTTTGACTTAAATGTTAAATATGTTCAAAACAAAGTATGATATATTTGCCAATGTTAATAAAATAATAATGTGACATGTTAATTGAAATAACTTTATTTTAAAAAAATTAATTTGATCATTTATGTTTTCTAATGATTCCAATTGGATACTTTAAGTGTAACATCCCAAAAATTTAATTATGATTATTTCACTTAAGGAAAGAAACTAATCCTAGTCGTGTAAGATATTGGACAAAGACTTAAAATTTTAGATGTATGACACATAAGTAGCTATCATATTAATTGAAAAACACATGAAGTACAAACGGTATAAATCAAAAGAGACAAACTTAAAGGAAAGCATGCACGTGTACGTGAGATTTTTAAGCACAAACAATAGGAATTGAAGTGTAGCCTTGTGTGTGTGCGTACGTGTATGCTTAAGGAAATGTTGTACAAGAGACAAAATTGAAGTCATGCATAAAACAAGAAGAATCAAGCTTCTTAAGCAGGCCTTCCACGTAAAAATCCAATCATAATGAAGGGAATATTTGCTTTACAAATTGATAAGCTTGCATTTAATGAATGAAGACAAAATATTTAGTCATTATCTTTAGGGCATAATTACTTAGTTACATTAGAACCAAACTAAGTACTAACTAGACTTCCATCCTAACTAATTTTCCTACTATAAATACTCTCCTTGAATTAAAATTCTGCACATGAAAGTGTTATATCTCTCTCAAACTCACAGTCAACTCTTCCTTTTCTCTCTTCACTTTTGCTTTCATTTTCGCTTCTCTTCTTCTCACTCAAACCGCAGCCCCTTCACCAAATTTACCTATCATTTCTTCATCCAAATTCTTCTATTAGAAGATAGCAACTTTACTCCTCAAGATCTTGAAGCATTGCAGCCGAATATTTTGGTGAGTATTGGTGTTGAAACTCGAATGACTTTGAGTTGAATTTTAGACTATTTTTAAAACTCTATATCTCCTTATGTACTTAACCAAATAAGGTGTTTGACCACTCATTTTAAAGCTTAGGATGTCCTCTAGGTTGTCCTAAAATATGGGACCAAATCGATTAATTAATCGTGCCCATAATTTATTTGAACCCAAGCTGTCCGAAACTATCCACACCTAAACAGCTACTGCCACCCGTTTTTAGAAGTTCATATCTCTCTCATTTCTTACTCAAATTAGGCTTATGATATATGGAATTAAAGATCTAGATGTGAACCCTAACATATAAAAAATTTAGCGAAATTTGGATTGTTTACTACATGCAATCGCAAAGACATTAAAAGATGTTAGTGTCCATTTTTGAGGATGTTGGCAGATTTGGAGTTTTGTTTTTAAAATACTATATCTAAAGTTTTAAAACTTCAAATTGAAGCATGAGGTATCTTGTTAGAAAGCTTAGGAAGTCTAGTTTAACATACTAAAAGATGAGAATTTAATAACTTGTAGATGAACACAAATTATAGGAAGAACCAAATCATATGTGGTGAGAAATCTTGATGTCATTTTTTTGACGTGAAGGGGAATATTGTCAAGTTAAGTTGTTACTATTTACACTATTTTTTTTGTTAATACACTTTACTTGTGTTACCAACTTTAATACTTCAATTTTTATTATATTTTTTTAATCAAATAATATTAGTTATATATTTATATATAATATAATTTTAAAATTTTTAATATAGACTAAGCCAAATCGGGTCAATTACTGACCCACCAGTTGAACCACTGACCCACTATCTCGACCGGACCGGATTTTATAACACTGAGGATAAGCAGTGAAAGCTCAAAGGAAGGCCCGCGAGAAAATAAGAAAGAGAAGGACAATAAAGTAAATTATGAAAATTGAAGTTTTGACAGTTGTAAAAAGCTGAACTTTAAATTAACATCAAATCAAATTATTTATTTTTTGTTAACAAAATTGGTGAAGGGGGAGGAGGACCAATGTCAAAATAAAGTGAAATTCTAGGAAAGCAATGGTGCTTCTATAGCATTATAATTTTATCCAGCCTAATGGTAACTGATTCTTTATAATAACAAAATAGGGTTCAGTGAATATGTTCCCAAGCTTGATGCACGATCTCATCATTTATGAAGGGGCGCAAAGACCACATTTGGCAGTAGCTTTCTAGTTCTTCTGATGGCATCTTGACATCTAAAGCAGAAACAATCTTTTCCTGCAACAAAAGGGAAAGATTTTAAGGATTCTTCATTTTACTGATTGTAATGTCACAAAGAAATCATTCATTAATTACCTGCATCAAATAGTCTTGCTTGACCATGCTGTATATGAAAGCCATTACCATAGCTAAATGTGGAACATCGATACTTTTCTTTTTCTTGGTAGTTGTGACATCAGGACTTTGAGAACGAGACAAAGCATCCTTTTCCTCCTGAGTAAAGGTGTAATTGCTGTTCTAGTGAGCAAGAATTCCATTATTACATTTATATGATGTAAATGATTCTTGAATTTAATGGAGATGTACAACTTCCCAACCAAGAAGAGAAAGAGGTTAATGACCTTGCATTACATGAGTCTCATCCCACAAGTATTATGTGTAGCTGTTCACTTTCTTTGCGGGAGTTAAGGGTCCAGGCTAGAGGAGGTGATAACAAGCTCTATGTACCAGGTATTATTTGTAAAGATAATTATAACAAGCTTGACTTAATTCTCAATCAGCTTTTCAATTCCAATAAGATGTATCAAATAGCAGGATCTAGAGATATATGAGGACAAAATCATAAAGGATATGATATAACAAGTTATATGTGGATAAAACAAAGATCATAACGTGAGAGTGATTGGGGTTTCTTTTTCTTAGGGGAAGGGGGAAGCAGGGGAAGAAACTCAATCAAAGGAATATATGTAGGGAAAAGATAGCAATTGCATTAGAAATTCTTCCAAAAAAATTAATAATATTACCAAATCATTATAGGTTACCTGCTCATTCAATTCAACATCAAAATCCAGATCAGAGAGGGCGAGTAAATTTCCATCAGTAGTCTGAATATCATTTGTTACATCCCCCAATAGACCTTCAAGTTCATTAAGTATTTCCTTAGCTGCAAGACATGCACGAATAGTTAATTGTGAAACTAAGTGCATGTTTAGGAAAGATTAATTTTTGGAAATAAATACTTATTTTCAAAACTTTTCTTAAGATAGTAAAAATAAGCAAAAAAAATATATAAAAAAGGTTAAAAAGTATATACTTAAAGACAAGATCACCATGGCAATTATGACATTAGATTTACATCCCAAGAAAATATATACATACACAAAGCCAACATTGACTTTATATTAATGATAGCCACTTCATTAAACACAACTTTAGTATCTACTACTAAAACATTTTCACAAAGGAGCAGCCGGAAGAAAGTCCATTACTGATTAAGTAATGCAGATTAGAAAGCAATATTGACAAATGCAAAGAATATTCCTCCAAATTGGAATAAGTCTACATTAAGTGGCCACTCTGTTTATTCCAAGCACAAATGTCAAGCGTTAGACATACTGACATAGTCAGTGCTGAAGACAATTATGAATAAAGGCAAGGATCCAAATTGTCAAATGAGTAACAAGTTTCTCTTTCAATATTCAAAAGAGAAATGTATATTTAACTCTCCGATATGATATATATAGGCTTATCATAGCACAGCAATCAGGGATCAATCATAAAAAAAAAGAGGCCATACCTTTGCTTATATGGTTACAGAGTCCATGTGCGCATGAGTGCACTTCCATATGCAGATTTGCCATATCGAAACAGTTACATAGTAATCAGCACAATAGCAATAAAATTAAATGAGTAGAATTCAAATTGAGAATTGATAACAAAAAATTGTATAATGCTGTTTCAAGCACAGATATTTTATGGAACAAAAGACATCAAATATGATTTATTTTTGTGACATTAATCAAAATTTGTCAACAGTAAGACATGTCATGTTAAACCCCCTTTTGAATAAAAAAAGGCATAGAAGAATTAGAGGGAAGCTGAAAATGAATGAAAAAAGGAGGAATGATAGATGAAAAGAAACAAGATTGCAAGCAATTGAGAAGAACCTTGGAAGAACCACATCACAAAAATTAGATAATTTAGCAGGAGAACCAAAGGCCTTATAAACCCCACACTAGAATCCCATACTTCCAATGTGAAACTCAAGTCTCATGCCTTGTAATTGGATCCCAACATCCCGCCAAAACCTACAGCCTCAACACCCACACAAGCTGGCTGTGCATTAGTCATTTGCTAATCCTAGGCGAACATACAATGCCATGGTCACCAACTGCATTGCTTGTTTGCAAAATGCAACCAAGACACACAATGAAAGGCTCTAATATCAATTGATAAGAATCTTGGGAGAACCACACCACAAGCTAGCTGTTGTAGTTGGAGAGTTGAAAACCTTGTAAATCCTAGGCTAGAATCCCATACTTCCAATGTGGGACTTAAGTCCCATACCTTACAATTAGATCCTAACAGCAAGAAGTGTCAACCCAGCTAAACTGACCATGAAGACAATGCTTTGCTAATTCCTATTTATCACAAGAATGAAAATCAAGCATGGTAATTTAATGAGAACAAAATTCATGAATAAAAGCAAGTAACTTTAGTAAAACTGCAAGAGCATAGTTTTGTGAAATATTATGAATAAAAATAGCATTGCAGAATTCAATATTAACTTGACATTGCACTAAAACGAAATCACTCCATCAAAATCGACTGAAAAACATCGTCCTTAATACATCATACACAATAAAAAAGGGTTAAAAAAAAAAGCGCTGTACTTATGTGTCACTAAGCCCTGGTTGGATCTTGAGGCATGCCCTAACATTGGAATGAGACAACCTACCCTCTCCTTAAACTTTTAACCACCAAAAAAATAAATAGTACTTACAGTTTGTTACACTCAGGATACTTTCATTGAGCTTCCTACATCCAGAATTAATATAGGCCTTAACTCTCTCAGTTTCATTAGCTACAATTATCTTGCGAACTAATTTAGAATTCATGTCTATAGGAGGCCTCCTAATAAACTCTGCACAATAAAAGTAAAAAGTTATAACATCGGTGATTAGTTAGCAATATCATTATTTTAAGCTAACACGCATTAAACAAAATTCTTAAACACTACCAAGTGCTTGTTGAAAGCCAGACAGAAGCTTGCTTCCAGCAATTCCCAACTCATCAATCTTTGTAATCCTATCATAGGGTAGCTGTTGATAAATACAAATTTATACATATATATTATGTGATAAAAAGAGTACAGAATATAATTGTGTCCTTGACTCCTTGTATGTGTGTATGAGTGTGAGTGTGTGTCTAGGCCTGTCTCTTAAGTCATAAGAAAATACCAAGAAATTTTCATAATGCATTCTATCCATTTCTTAACTATTTAACTTTTTTAATATTTTTTCCTACCATGCCATTCCATTCAATCAGTAATCATCACCGCCAACTTCTAAGAGTGAGGATCATCTATAGTTATTTCATATGCAGAACCAATTATCTTGAAGCAATTAGGAGTGAACTACCGCTTAGGGTTTACATGGTATATAGGATGTCTTAAAATCAAACCCTCGTGATCATTTGTCTTACTAAAAAAAGTACAACAAAATCCTCCGAGAACTTCAACTGATGTTTACAATGTTTGTACCCTCATAAAATTGTTGTTTCAATTATTTCATTACACATCTAGACATGGATTTGAAACTCCTTCCAGATCCACATAAAACTATGATTCTGGTAAGGTAGTATTCATGAAAGCGAAAATATTACTCCATATGAAGTAGTTCTCAACCTAACAAGAACAATCTCAGATGAAAATTTTCAATTTTGACAGGTCAGGGTCAGTAAAGCAAACATAAGTTAAACAAATTTAACTACCACATGTATACCAATGATTTTTGAAAAATAGAAAAATGCAAAAAGCTAAAAAGTAGTAAGATTAGAAATTACCCCGTCATGAAATCTCTGAATTTGCGAAAAAATTCTTCCTCCAAGTCAGAAACTGATTTGCCTTCCCTGCTTTCCATTCTGCAATTTATATGAAAAGAGTATAAATTGATAAAATAAATTACATATTATAAAAGAGATCTTAGTAGATCAACTCATAGGAAATCACATTCTTGCCTCATTAAAATGAAATTTGCGGAGGCAGCGCCACAAAATGGACAGTTTAACCGCGCAAATCTCCGACAGATGAGGAGCAGGAAAACACGAGCGGCACGACTAGTGATCGATGTGTCGTATTTGACGGCAGAGAGGCAGCGGAGGGTGGTGAAGGGGGATACCGTCTAGTTAAGTGGAAGGTTTTTTCACCTTGCACTAAATATTAACACCGTCAATTAATGGTGATAGTTTAGGGTTGCAAAAAAAAAAATGCATTTTAACGGAGGGTACAGAGTGCAGCGCAGCACTGAAGAAGTAGGGTTGACCACAAAAAAAATGGGCCTGGTCAGGCTGGCCCACTTTTGCAAAGTGGGCTGAAAATACTAGCCCGCCCCACTTTAAGGTCGGTTGGTGGGCCAGCTCACCTAAAAACTAAAAAAAAAATAAATTTAATTTCAAGGCTGGAATGAAAATCCAGCAAACAGGCCAACGTTTAGGCAAATAATAACAAGGCTGGAGTCCATCTACAACACAATTGGTATTTTATTGAATAAAAGGAGCTTTATACTAACACTCAAAGGAGACTAAATTTGATGGGAAGTTACTACTGTCATCATGTTATCGTTTATTTTATTGAATTTTAACTTTATAATAAAAACATTTCATATTATCAAGACTTATTGAAGGTTTGGCATGATAAAGTCATGACAGAGTATCAATTTTCAAATTTGATTGGTTATTTGCAAATTGTGCCAGTTGCTAGTGTACGTGTTTTGTGTGTTTTTATCAATTGGATTGAGATCTGAATCTAAAATTTTATGGAAATTATTTAGTTCTTTCTTCACTACACCACTTCACAAAAGACATTGGAAGGTTATCATCTCTCTTATGTTCCCCCCTCCCCTGCATCAGATTTTTGCGCAATAAATTGAAGGAGTAAGAATTGAAAGGTACCTGGTGCTTAGTTAAGGAAGGTATTTCTTCTTCTTGTAAGCCTCCCTCAACGCTGCCTTTTGCTTCTGGGAAATCACTGCCAATAAGTCCAATAAGTTAAAAATACTCCTTTATCCAAGCTCATTGCATAGACAACATACAACAAACAAAAAGTCCATATTAATCATAAAACTTTAAATTTAGTTAATTTCAAATTAGTCCTAAAACAAACTGTACTTCCTATTAGTTCCTGAACAAAAATACAATTGTCTAAGTATTAATTTACCTAAGCATCGTATATAACACTTAATAAAGAAAGTTTATTTGGTTTGATTTTTACGACCAAGTCATTTAGTCATATATAATAGTGATGTTATGTAAAGCACACTTTCGAGGGTTTGACCAATCCTATTTCATGCCAAAAAATAAACAATTCATGCGAGCAATGAGTGGCAAAGTTTTTCAATTCAACTTTTAGTGCCATAATAAGAGTTTGCTGATGTTAGAATAGAAGAGGCCAATATGATTTTTCAAATACGCAACATTTTCAAAGTGGATAGGAAAAAAGTAATGTAACTTTTCAGGTCTCCTGGAAGATTTGTCACTGTAGATTATCGCTAAGGACGGGGTGAAACGAAACAATTAGATGTAGAATAAGAACAAAGAAGCAGTTATAATCACAAACTTTGGACTGCACTATCGAAACGAAAGCCGAAACACTTTGCTGCATCCACACACAACAAAACAAAACACATTCATAGTGTGTTTGGATATCATACAAGAATCAATTTTACTCCACAGGATCATGGTGACACCTTGAAGAAGCAGAAACAATTTCGATACAATTAGGAATTAGGGATTTCATATGAAAGAGAAAAGGAAAGTACATTTTGGAAAAATTGTTTAGGGCAACGCCGGACCGGGGACCGGGGACGGAGACGCCGGCGGTAAGGTCGTTCCTCTCTCTCTCTGCGGTGCGGAAGTGGGATGTGGGAGCGGGATGCAGGTCGCGGAACACTTATGCTGTTCTGCTGCACTTGTTTTCACTTTTCAGACTCTCTCTCTCTCTATGCAATCTGCGTGTGCCTCACCACTCACTCTCAGCCACTTGTTTTGATATTCCTTATCTCTTTGGCCCGGTGGGCTGGTCCAGCCCTGGCACGGTTTTGGCCCACATTTTTGTGGGCCGGGTTGGCCTGGCCCGTTTAATTAAGTGGGTTGACAATGTCAACCCAGCCCACTTTTTTGTGTGGACTAAATGGGTTGGCCCGGCGGACAGGCTCATTAAGAAACCATCAAACAGAATCATAGATATAGTCCAAAATGAACAGCTAACACACCAAATCCTTAAAAGCCTAATTCCCACAAGAACAGAATCACAGATAAACTAACATTTAATCAGATAAACCAAAAAAGACAATATTATAAAAAATACACTCACTGGATATCCAATTATTCTTGTCAAGGTGTTTAACAAACCAAAATATTATTAGCTTATAAAGAGTATTTTTTTTTTTTAATAAGAATATTTAAAATTGGACAAAAGCTCCCTCGGCAACCTTCAGATTTAGGCCATGTTTAGATGAACTTTTCCATAAGACCTTAAAAATTCATGTTAAAAATTTAATTATAAACAACAACCATAGAATAAAAATTGACGGTGCTAAGTCTCAAATGTATGTAATTACAATAAAATTTCATGAATAAAGAAAAGGCCAAAAAATATAGACATAATAAAGAGCATAAAATGAAAGGAATAAAATTGTGCATCATCATTGTGTACATTGAAGAAGCATTTATAAACAAACCAGAACATAAACTAAATTAACTAATTACATTATAACTACAATCTGGACCTACTTTTATCTCATTTATCAAATGGTAAAGATGTGCTGGAGCGAATATTTGATCAAGGAAAAGTCCATAACTGTGGCATGATCAACAGCTCTGGACCCTCAGCCTGACCCCCATCTTCATCAAGTTCAAGATCCCTCTAATGAGCATCCCCATTAGATGTTAAAACATAGGAAGCAAATCAAGCAATGTCCAGAAGTTCAGATTCAGAGTTATACCATGCTAACCAGCTTGAAAAGCCCATTGCTTTGAAGGTTCAATATGTTCAGAGAAATTACTGGTTGTGATTATTCCACTTCAAAATCATGTTTCTTCAAGTAATTTATATTAAAAAAACTATACGACAAGAGTTAGTAATTGACATTGTCATACAAATGAAAAGTATACAAAATATTGATGTCATGATAAACTAGATTGATTTTCTAATTTATACCTTTATTTTACACTCTATAACTGTAAAAACATTTTACAGTTAGAAAATAAATTATATGACAACACATTGCTGATTCAAAATTACAATTACTCTCCCTCAGGCCACAGCAAAAGATGTAAGAAGCCTACTCCGATGCCTACACACTTAAAACAAACTCTTCCTTCTTCTACTAAATCTGGCAAATTACAAGGCATGAACAGCATCATCTCTATTTCACAGATTCTGTCATTCTCCAGTGAAATCACAATATCATCTCAATAGCAGCAGGCGCAACACTAATCTTTTTTTGGAAGGAACCCCAAATGCTCCCCATCAAATTGAATATAAATACCACCCTTGCCTGAGTTGTCCTCCACCTCAATAGAAAGTAACCCACTTAAGAGATTGCTAAACTAATAAACCCACTCTCATCACCTCCTGAAATTTTATAAGGAAAATTATCTCTTATAAAATTTTACTTGCAAGAATAAATGGTTGTTTCTTATCCCTGGACCAAACCATTTTGCATTTAATTGGTCCAGTTCATTCACATCATCAAAAGTTATTCTTGTCGCCATATAATACCTCTAATGTTATTATGCAATGCATTTCCCTCTCCTAGATGCAGTTATTTTGGCATTCATCGGTTACAGCTTAACTTACGAATCAATTGTAGAGTATGAGACAATGGAGTCCTAATGATATTGACATTCCTACCAAAAGCCAAGGATGTGGATGGATAGAGACAGGGAAAGAGCATAACAGACCACAAATATACAAAATGTGAAAGAGAAATACCATTAAAGAGCACAATAAAGATAGAGAACAGAGTGTAAAACCAACCACGGTGCGGACGAAGGTGGTGGCGTGCGACTGTGCGAGCAGAGGGACGCGAGAGCGGTGGACAACGACTAAAGGCCAGCTGCGGAACTCGAGTGGAGGCGCGCGACTGCGCGAGTGGCAGATCGCGATTAACGGCGCGTGAGCGGCGGCGGGAGTAACGGCGCACGAGCGGCGGACGAACGTGCGTGACGAATGGGCGGACGAAGCGGCAGCGAGAATTCAAGAACTGAAGGCAATCAGAAGTGAACTAGTGAAGTTAGATTTAGTGGGATGATGTCATATATAAGAAGATTTTATTTCATGCGATGTCGTATGACAACCCTTTCTTTATTCATTTCCTCCATAAAATATTAAATAATATTACTCAATTTTAAAATCAAATATATATAATTATGATAATTAAGATGTACATTGTAAATTAGAACATTTAAGATTTTATTATTATTCATTTTTAATTGACAATCAAATTCTGGTGCAATACATTTTTGAGCACTATTCTATTATCCTTATAAAAAAAATCATTCATTCATTTTGATTTAAAAAAGTAATTATCCTTTCATTCTTCAATTTTAATTGATTGTTTCATAAAACAATTTTAACTGAATTAAAATTCAAATCAATTAGTATTAGTTGACTGTTTTATAAATCAGTTTTAATTGAATGTGTTTATCTTACATTTTTTATTGAAATTAATCGAAAACTTTTTTTTAAAACGATAAAGTTTTCTTTTGTTTAAATCTTCTGTTGTATTATAAATTGGAATAATCAGAGTGTAACTTTCTGCTATTCCTCTCCCTCAAATAAAGAGAAACGTATGGATTTACCAGCCTCCATACCAAGTGTTTATATTCTTCCTCCCCATTAGGTGAGTATGCTTATGGACCATTTTTAATTTCTAAGAATTAGCTTAAATTTTTTAACTATCTTCATTATTCTTTTCTTCAGATATTGCTCTCCCCATTGGGTGATGTCAATGAATCAAGATGTGAAAGCAATTTGTTTGAATATTTTACATATTAAAATGATTTTAAGAGAGTGTTTTCTAAAGAAATGCTGAATGTAGACAATCAAACTGAAATAAAAAAAAAAGCTACATATTATCAAAGTTAAGGAATATTAAATTTATCTTTGTAATTTTTCATGGTTTGATGAGTATTTTCAATTTTAAATTTGTTCAAATGCAAGGTTATTTGTATTGAATTTCTTCACTTGAATGTATGTATTATGTCTCTAAATTTAAATAGATTCAAATTATATTATAATGATGTCTTTAAGTTTACAATGCATTTACTTTTAATAAATATTATTTCTTTAAAACTAAAGATTAACATTTAAATTTATTTTCTCAACGAAACTTATTTTGGTGAGATTCTTAAAGTTAAACATATGTAATACATTATATATAAAACAAACTCAACGTGTCCATCTTAAGAAAAAAGAAGAAAAAAATATTTCTTTTATTATTAGTCACTCTTAAGTAAAATTAAAAATATTCATAAAACTTTTGACTTTTTTAAAGATTTTATTAATATTCTGTCAATTTTATCCCAAATAAAATTAACTTAACAATTTTTATTTATATATAACTTATTCGACTATATGAAATGGTAAGCTATTCATATTAATACTAATGATAAGAATTAATGAAAATCATTTAGTTGGAAATCGAGTAAGAGAGAAAGTTTACGCATAGTACCCTTTAATTACATTACAAATCAAAATGTTTTCCCTTTAAAAAAAGTTAATTTTTAAAATTAAGTTAAATAGTGAGACAAGTAATAATATATAAATTTATGGGGCAGTTTAATATTTTAAAACTACTTATGTAACAATTTAATATTTTAAATTATTTTCTACAAAAATTTAATATTATTAAGTATATATGAATATGCATTATATATATATATATATATATATATATTAAAGTATATTATGTATTACATTAAAAAGTATTTTATCTCATTTTTAAAAAGCAAAATGAGATTTTATTGACATTATTTAGTTTCAGCACAAGCTTTGCTAAAAACTAATTTATCTTATTTTTTATTTTTATTTTTAAAATAAATTATACCAATGATTAAAACAATCCATCCATGAATGACTATGATTAAAATAATCTTATTCAATTTTTATTATTCTAAATCAAACATTTTTAAAAAATGAATTAAATCAATTTTAAAAAAAACATCATGATACTGAAATAGATTCTACCTAAAACAATACTCTAATAATAATATTAAAATATATGTATATAAAAATATTTATTTAAATTTAAATTAAATAAATAATAAAATATTAAAACTAAATTATACCAATGATTAAAACTCGCTTTTCTCTTGCTCGTGCAATATTCTTTAGTTTACTGAGGGGCGAGGGCAAAAAAGACTTATAGTGATTTGGGGATGGAGTCTATAACGACCCACCTCGTCGTTACGGTATTATAGTCTCTTAATCACGTCATTAACATGTTTTAGATGAAAATTTCTTAGTTTTTCTTTTCTTTATGAAAATAGTAGTAATTTTTTTTTTCGCAAACACATAATAACCATCATTGTAAAGTAAACACGTAAATAAGATACGTACAAGACATCTCAAATATATATATACATATATGAAACGTAGTTTAATTGTAGTTACAGTTGACCGTGTTTAAAGTGTATAAACTTTTCAAAAGAGACAAGAAATTACACAACGAAAGGTAAGTTTTCAAAACGACACAATTCTTGGTCGGGGTCTGATCCATCGTCATCCCGGCAACTCGGTGGCTCTAACGCAATTCTTGGCCGGGGTCATCTTCCTGGTCACCTACTGCTGTCTGTCTGCTCACACGAACACGGTTCGTGATCATCACAGGTACCAAGCCACACGGTACAACAAAGCAAATGTGAGTTTATCATGTTAAATAACAACAATAAATAACATCATTTAGGGAAGACAATCCAAACATCACAATATTAGCATAAGATCCAAGCATTTCATCACGCAATCAACACGGACAATCATGCAACCATATTCCACAAGTCAACTTATAATGCCTAGCATGATGCATGCTCCTAACTCATCTCTCAGCATGCCATGTGGTACCATCTCGGAAATAGTCCATCCCTATGGTCCTGATGATGCAGTAGCTTGTTAGGGTCACTCTATCGTGCACAGGCTACTCCCCCCAGTGGTGATCAGCCTTGGGGTGTCAGAAGGAGTTCCTAACAGACGTGGCTCCCAGTAGCCTGGTACCCTACAGCCAATCATCATATTTTCGTCATGCAAATGTCGTATGTCCCATGGGCACCATCAATGCATGACCCAGTCAGGAACAAATTCGTCCTGGATAGGTTAATACATCATGCACCCCTCATGTACATACATACCATCAAAATCACGGGCTACCCCAAAATAGGCTCATCGATACGTTGACCGCGGTCCTTGCAAGGTTAACCACCCCGTCCCAGTATCTCGCGTGTCTATACATAGCCTATCACCACGACACCATCAATGTATGACCCAGTCAGGAACAATACGTCCTGGATAGGATACTCGACATACACCTCTGTGGGTATCTATGTATATCCACCCGCATTCGATAACCATGGGCACCATCAATGTATGACCCAGTTAGGAACAACACGTCCTGGATAGGATACTCGTCATACACCCCCCATGGTATCAATGCATATATCATCCGCATTCGATAACCATGGGCACCATCAATGTATGACCCAGTCAGGAACAACCCGCCCTGGATAGGTTACTCGTCATACACCCCCCATGGTATCAATGCATATATCATTATCTCAATGCCATCACATAGGCAGACCTTAACTATTATCAACATAATCACATATGTTCCTTACTTACATGTTATTCACAAACACCACATGAACTAGTGAGCCGGTGTGAAGTATTAGGTGCCCGAGTTGGCACCTAGATATAAGGATTTTTGATATAAGAATCCGAACAAGGTCAGACGAGGGCAGACAAGAGCGAACAAGGTCGGATGACGGCGGACGAGGGCGGACAAGGGCAGACAAGGTCGGACGAGGACGAATGAGGGAGGACAAGGGCGAACAAGGGCAGACAAGGGCGGACAAGAGCGGACAAGGTCGGACGAGGGCGGACAAGGTTTATGAATGCCGAGTAGTACTAGGTAGGTGTTTTCAAGAAAGGACACTAGCTCAACCGAGAAGGAAACCTGGTAGTTCTCTCTCTCTCAAAGAAAGGAAACGAGTTCATTCGAGTAAGGGAACTCGGTAGCTCTCTCTCTTAAGCAAGGAAACGAGCTCGTCCAAGTAAAGGGACTCGGTAGCTCACAAGGAAGCGACACGAGCTCTATCGAGTAAGGAAACCCGGTAGCTCACGAGGAAAAGACTTGAACTCATCAGTTCCAAAGAGAATGAATGACCTCGGGTAAGGAACCCGGTATCTCTCAGGAAGAGAAAGTAAGCTTAACAGTTCTTAAGAAAAACAACCCCGGGTAAGGAACCCGGGATGCTGACATTCGCCAACACTTCACTGCTAAGAGTCACGTCCCGTCTATATATATGTGTACGCTACGTAGTGAGCTCAGTCCGGCATACCCAACCCGGTATCCGACATCTTCACAAACACTACTAAAAAGGTGTTTTGGGAGTTTACAGAATCAAAATACCGGCTTCACACGCATGCACGAGGAGTTCTTACGCATCAACTCTCCCCTCAAGAACACCATCAAACTCTTCACACAAAAACACCAACCAACAAACATAAAACACATCATGTCCTGTTCATGAAAAAAAACATAGCTTTTCTGGGAAAAACAACACACACCAGGGACATGCAGTCATTGTCATTGTTGGACTCCTTGGGCACCAACCATGGTATCTAAAGTTGTCATCAACATAATAAACTCCTCTTACCTAACCAGGAGTTCGTCCTATAGTCTAGCGATGTTGAACACCATCTTCTGAAGCATGAGCATGTCCGTTCTCTTTCAAATTCGCCGGCTTCTGCACCAGTCACGAGGTTCCTCTTGACGTAAGGGGTTTTGTGGAAGAAGAAAGGAAAGCACCCTCTGCTGCTTATAAACACAACTGACAACGCATGTCCACTTAACGTGCACAACTAGTAACCACAGAACAGCAGAGTTGACTTATGTCTAACATCCATTAAGCACACATACCAAGGCAGAACAGTACCAAACAGTAATTACCAAAATAAACCAAATAATCAAGCATTACGCACACATAAAACGTCCAGCTCAGTACACTTTGAAATTTCTGGGGTGTTACAGAGTCTACATTACGATAGTAAAACATCTCGTACCTTGCAAGAGGAATGTTGACTATTGAACCAAAATTTTATGATTTGTTGAGTAATTGGAAACGCCAGTGTTTTGTGTGTTTGACCGGTTGTGTAATGAATGAAAATCTCCAGGTAATGTGCATGGAACAGACTTTGGAAACAAAAGTTCGATAATGGGCAGCTGAACCATGTGACTGTAAGTTGGATTTTTGGTAAGTAATAATATTTTATAATATAATATTATTATTACTATTAAAACAGTATTATTATCCCACATTGAAGTTGGTAGCAAAAATAAGAAACAAAAATAAAATAAACTAAAATTAGCTTATGCATAAGTTAAAAATAAACTTCTAGAAAAGCTAATATGAAAAAATTTCTATAGATTAGCTTATGCATTTCGCTAAAAAAAAAAGCTTATGCATAAGCTAGATTTTGCTTATTGGAAAAAATTATTTCATTTTTTCTTTCATACGTGCTTATGGAAAAGTTTATCTGAACATGGCCTACATCATCTCACAAAACTGGGGTTGATGCAAACTTCAAATGGATGGATAATGGCTGGAGAACAAACTCCTCAAGGAGGTGCTGATGAGGAGCAAGAAACTAAGGAAGAAGATGCTGAAGCTAGCCCTGGTGAGCAGCAATGGAGCCTTTTTGAATCCTTGATGATTCAAAAGATTTATGCAATGATAACTCTGCATCATGAACATTTAGCTAATGTTCATTCCTCCTTAGATGAAATTACAACTAGGCTTGAGAACATAGAGACTAGGATGACTCTTAAGGATTTTGATAATCTAGTTTGGTGGATGTAATGTCTAGCTTTTGGTTGTGTTGTTTGTTTTCTTTTATATCCAGCAATTGTCTTTAATGTTTATCCTATGTTTCAGCAGCTTTCCATCAATAAATAAAATTTTGTTTTATGTTTGATTATCTCTTCCTTGCTTAGTTCAGTATAATTGGTACATTTTTTGTCTTTGATAAGCCAAAAGGGGGAGAAAAATGAAGATATATATATGAAGGATGCTGAGTAATTAAAAAGGGGGAGAAAAATGATATACTTTTATTTTGATTAAACATTGTTCTTATCTAAACTAATATGAAAGTACCTAAGATAGAGGGAGTAATATAAATACTTGTGAATGTAAATTGTTTATGCAAAGTATACTTGACATTTGTTCTTGGCAAGAAGCTGAATCTATTTCAGATATCAAGTATAAGCTCCTAGAAATCATCTCCTAAAAGAACACAATGGATAAAGATGTTCAATTAAAGTTTGGTGTGATCAAAGCCAAAAAGGGGGAGATTGTTAGGTACAGGGGGAGCTTGAAGAGGATCAAGATGCTGAGACTCTTAGTCTTGGATATGTTTTAGCTTTTACATGCAATTTAATTGAAGGCATATGTAATCTTTAGATGTCTAAGAGTTTCATCTTATGATCCATTGCGTTGCATAAACATCATCTATTGGCATGCATTCACGGTTTTCATAAAAGCCTATGTTTTGTGAAAAAGCTTTAAGTTTTCATGATTGCATAAAAAGCCTTCATTGCTTAAGTTTTGGAAGAACTATTTCACACTGCTTTAATCGATTACCAACTTATGGTAATCTATTACTTAAGCTTTGATGAACACTTTAACCGATTACAGTTATGTCGCAATCGATTACACTGTACAATCACAAAATAAGTTTTCTTGCTTTAATTGATTACGATTTGTGGTAGATTAATGGGCGCACATTTGAAAACTGAGACTACCTGTGTTAATTGATTACATGACGAATTAATCGATTACTTTGCTCATGAATCTTTTCCAGAAAGCTCAAGAACACTTTAATCGATTAAATGTGTTATTAATCGATTACATAAGTAAAATTAATTGATTACATTTAGTTACAACAGTTTTTTTATAAATAGTTGTTGAGTCTTTTGAAAAAACAAGATCATTACATAACGAAAATTTCATAGATTTCAAGAATCTTTTTGAAGAGTGAAAAGTTACTTTGAGCTACTGAGTGTTTGCCCCACATATTCTAAATCCTCATGATACTTTGAAAGATTTCTTTTTGGGCAAGATTCTAAAGAAATACTTGGAGAGAATGCTTTGAAGTTTGTGTGCATCAAACCTGATTCAAGACTAATAAAACCATTTGCATTCATATACATTGGATCATCAGGTTGTCTCTCTCTATTAAAATTTATTTGTAATTCATTTTTAGAATTCAGTTTGTTTGTAACTATTAGAATAGGCTTCTTAGGGCTTGTCTAGAGTAGCTTTCTCTATAGGGAAGAGTAGAGAGGGGATCTCTATGTCTTGATCACTAAAGAGTCTAAGGGTATTAGATTTCTTGTCTTAATCTAAAGGTATTAGATTTCTTGTCTAAAGAGTCTAAGGGTGATATTATAAGCTTGTAAGAACAAAATATTGTGAATAGTGGAACTCTAACCAAGTTAGTTAGAAGAACTGGATGTAGCTTCTCAAGTGTGAGAATTGAACCAGTATAAACCATTGTGCTGAATATTTCTTTCTAATCTCTTCTTGCTATCTTAATCTGTGGTTCTTTGGTATTATCTTTCTTATTCAACAAGGAAAAGTTTTGTGCTTGCATTCTTGAGCTGAGTGGTTTGATTGGTTTGAGCATTCTTGGTTTATTTGTGATACGATCTAGATAACTTTGATTTTTTAAAGATTTTTAAAAGACTAAGTTTAAATCAATTCACCCCCTCTAGGTTATTATGTGTGTTCATACTATTTTTCAAAAGTGATATGAAACAAAGGTACTAGGAATGATAATTATATTAAATTAAATTAAATGTTGCTATATGTAATGTTGTGTCTACATTGGCCCCCCTAACATTTTTCCAACTTTAAATAATAGTTAAAAAATATTATATATATATATATATATATATATAATAGGATAATAATTAATAAATATATTTCCTTGTTGAGGAACAAGAAAAAGAAAGAGAAGGGAGAAGTAACAAGCAATCAATACTTTCCCTTATTGATAGAGTTTCCCCAACCTGGCTTTCATCCTACAGAAAGAATTGAGGGGACTGGTTGTCGTCTGGCTAACTATTGTAAGCGTTACAATGTTCCCTTTGAGTACAATGCCATAACATCAAATAACTGGGAAACCATTCACTAATGATATAGGAACTTTTATTGAAAACAATTATGTTTTGATTTATGTAGTACTACTCTTCAATCCCTTTTCACTTCCTAGTCAGAGCACATGTTGGTTTTTGAGTTATATAATTTCATGATATGATATTCCTTAACAGGAAATGAATAAGTATAGCTTCTAAATTTTTCATTCATGTTCTCTTTCTATGTCTACATTGTTAACTATGATGTGGTTGGTTTAATTTTTTCATTCATGTTCTCTTTCATGATATGATGCTCCTGAACAATAAATTTGAATACCATAACCTATATATTTTACTTAATGGGGTTGTTAACTATGTTTCTTGCTACAAAACCAATATGTAAACTTAATTGAAGTGTGCTCTTGAGTATTTTTTTTCACTTATGGGAACAATAACTATATTTCTTATTTTTGGCTAGTATCTGATATTCCAATATAGATGGTACCTTCCTATTTAGAATATAGATGGGGATCCATTTCCTTGATTGGTTATGCTGCTATGCAGGTATTGACGACACCAACATCTCTTTTGGGCCTGTTGAAGGTATGTCATTGTAATCCAGCTTTCAGCTTCCTACTTACTTTGTATTGTTGTTCACTTGTGTCCTTGATTATTTAAAATTCATAGCTCACGAGTCATATGGGATTTTGTTTTCTGATGTTTCTTTTTTGGGAAATGTTTCCATAAAATATTGAAAATGATAATTCAAACATTGTACTTTTTAGGAATATTTTGGTTATCATTATTTACTAGGAACTCATACTGTAATGTATGGCCAGATAGACAACAACTTAATTGGCAGTGGAAAAGGATTTTGGCTCTAAGTTATATTTAGCATTGGATAGTCAAGAAATGGAAAGTAGTATAGTTGATGTTTCAGTTGCTTCAATAAAACGTAGAAGAGATGAAAAGGAGGAAGAAGAAGAACTTGAACAAGCATTTTTCATTATTGTTAGTGTTGCCACTATGCTTTTGGGTGCAATGACTTGGTATTATGACAAGTACTTTTTGTTAAGGAACCTGCCCAATATTTGGAATTAGAAAGACATAGTTTCCTCAATCGTTTTTTTTTAGTAGAACTTTTCTGTTTTTAATTCTATAATAAACTATATAAAAATAGCCACACAATATGCATAACAGGTTAATAAAATGTTATGCACTTTAAGAATCAAAATTGACAAAGACAAGCTTCATTATCACAAAGCAATGCAGCAGTAGAAGCTATCAGGTCATAGTGCAGCAGGGTGGGGTAGCTATATACACTACCCATTAACATTTATAACACATAAAATTGTCTCAATATATGCAAGAATGGTCCCTATGAAACAACTTTATCTCATTTCTTTGGAAAGTCAAAATCAGAGATATCACATTTCAGACCGTGGAGGTATTCTCTCATAATAAAAACTAGGATTTAGGCCCTGTGTTGATAATATTTTCCATCAGCCCTATAAGGAAAAGAAAATAAAAAGAAAAAATGAAATAAACTTCTTTTATAAACTAAAATTAGGTTTTGGTGAAACTAATATAAGATAATTTCTACAAATTAACTTATGCATACACTAATTTTAGCTTATAGAAGTTTATTTCTTATTTTCTTCTCCTATAAGTGCAGACGAAGAAGTTTATCTAATCAATGTAGACACTTCTATCCAAGCAAAGTAGAAAAATGAAAAGAACCAAGACTTCCTAATAACAAAAGTAACAAGATCAGAACATAAGCCTATGTATCATTAAGATTCCTAGTTTTCTAAACTAATTATTCTTTAACAAGGAACAAAAGTGACCAATATATTATCTCTCAACCCAGTCTAACTGCATAACAAGGAATAGAAGTGACCAATATATTATCTCTCAACCCAGTCTAACTGCATAGTCGTGTCAGCGTCAACCTATCCCTTGGGGTCATTTTATCAAAAATACAAAAAGCACGCGCATCAAATAATCAAACTAAAGATAAAACCAGATTTTAATTTTTAAGCAGAAACAAAATTAAAGGAGCATGTTAGATAAGGGCTAAACGAATGAATTGGAACTCAGGTTGCAACAACATGAGGTTTAATAGAAAGAAACTCTTTATGAGTATGAAAGGGAAGAAGGTGCAGCCGAATTGAGGCTTCTGTTCAAAATGGTAAAAGCATTACCTCAAAATACAAAGGGACCGAAGCTAGAGAACGTTGCTGCCTCGCCGCCTTTGCAAGGAAGAAACACCTTTTTGCTATTCTTCCTTTCCTTGTACCTTGAGGCTTGAAGAGAGCCTGGGCTGGAGTCAAGTGACCCAAGCCCGGTTAGTGTTATAACAGTAGGGGCCAATAGGAAATGGAATGGGACCAAGAAATTTGGGGTATATCATATTTTTAATCATTTAACTGCCCTTTACTTTGGTTTTTAGTAAAATTGTTAAGTTTGTTCTTAGACTAAAACTACTAATTCAGTATTTTCAGACTCATACTCAACTAAATTTGCTGCAACAAGGGAATTTAGGGTGCATGATACCTCCTCTCCATTCTTCTAAAATGGTGTTTCTTAGCTACAACAATGGTGTTATGGGAGAAGACTGCCGTATGAAGCTCACTAGCTGTAGAAATGTTAAGTTTGACAAAAATTTAAATGGTTCTACTAAAAACCAAAGTACAATGGGATTAAGTGACTCAAAACATCAATTCTTAGAAAAACGACTCATCCCTTAACCATCACATGGCTCCATGATTCATAAACATCAATCTTAGCACCAAGAATATTAAACTTGAATCCTCTATAATGGAATTGTTACCTATATATACTCAAAACACAATATAAGCATGACTTTTATTTATTAGCTAAATCGTTAATTTACCAAACATGTACTTCAAATTTAATTAGTTAACCAATCTACTATTAGTCATAACCTGTTCCACTTTCAACTAGTTAATCTTCTATCATTGTTAAGCTATCTACTACAAGCTATCTTATCCACTATCCGTTAGCTGTTGAGACAGTGGCCAAACTGCCACATTAAAAAAAAATGCCAGAGTGCCACGGACTCCATAAAATTTGCCAAAATGCCACGCTACCTAATTCGCTGGCCACATAAGCGAAATCCATAGGCTGACGTGGCGTTCAGTTATTGGAAGACGTATTTCGCTACACAGAGTAGCGAATTACGTATGACACGTGGCAAAAAATCAAAATTGCGTAAAAAATTTGGAAGACCACAACTTTTGACTGGAATGTCCGATTGAGGCGAAATCGATGGCCAGACGCTCGAAATTGCGAGGAGAAGCCGTTGGCAAGTACCCAAAGGGGACTTGGCCAAAATTTTTTCCCAAAAGAGGCCTCTAAGTGCCTCAAAATTGCGATTTAAGATTCAATCATCAAA
>CM023960.1:20567504-20705484 GCA_013407115.1 Glycine latifolia
ACTTGCCAAAATTTTTTCCCAAAAGAGGCCTCTAAGTGCCTCAAAATTGCGATTTAAGATTCAATCATCAAAAAAATTCATTTTTGTCTGCTTTTTTAATTATTTAATTAGTTAATTTAATGTTATTTTTTATTTTTTCAATTACTTTTCTAAATTTCGAGCGTTTTGACATATCATACGCCTCCATCGGACACTTTTATCAAAAGTTATGATATAAAATTGATAGTGCCTATAAACTTTGAACAGTGATATTTTTTGATAGAAATGTCCGATGAAAGCGTACGATATATCAAAACGCTCAAAATTTAGAAAAGTAATTGAAAAAATAAAAAATAACATTAAATTAACTAATTAAATAATTAAAAAAGCAGACAAAAATGAATTTTTTTGATGATTGAATCTTAAATCGCAATTTTGAGGCACTTAGAGACCTCTTTTGGGAAAAAATTTTGGCTTTGGGAACTTGCAAGCGGCTTCTCCTCGCAATTTCGAGCGTCTGGCCACCGATTTCGCCTCAATCGGACATCCCAGTCAAAAGTTATGGCTTTCCGAATTTTTTACGCAATTTTGATTTTTTGCCACGTGTCATACGTAATTCGCTACTCTATGTAGCAAAATACGTCTTCCAATAATTGAACGCCACATCAGCCTACGAATTTCGCTTATGTGACCAGCGAATTAGGTGACGTGGCATTTTGGCAAATTTTATGGAGTTCGTGGCATTCTGGCATTTTTTTTTAATGTGGCAGTTTGGCCACTGTCTCATTCGTTAGTTATTACCAAACATATCAGTTAAAAAATCTAATATTTTAATAATGTACCAATCTATCTTTACATGATAATATGAGAATCATCTGGACATCAAAGTTATTGTATATTTGAATTGCTTAGTTTTTAATTAGGAAACATGTTTTTTTTTGGGATAAAAATCAACGGAATTGTAATTATAAATACAAAATGAGAAATTGCATACATAAAGGAACTTAAAGTTATACCTTAAAAATGTGATAATGATTAAATGATGTCACTACCATTGTCTAGCCAGCTAGACTAGATAAATAGCTGCAGAGCTATTTGGATAATAAAATAAACATGCAAAGACCATACTTCAATTGAAACATAAGTGACCTTTTTGTTTCAGTTCCAATTCTTTCTAGTTCTAATTTTGCTCTATTTATTTGTATAAATTTCATGTAAATTATGGTGGGGCCTTTTTATCCATATGTTTGTCTTTTTGTCTGTTTCCGAGCTTTAAAATATGTTTGATCTGTCAAGAAACAGGACTTATCACTTTCTTGTTTTCTATGTTTTACTTGACAAATATAAGACCATGTACTAGTTACAGGACTCAAATAACTTAAATGAATATGTTTTCAGTTCATATATGTTTCGACAAGTTGGCCTAATTCACTCTAAATAATTACTTTCTCCATTTTAATTCCTTCATCCAAACATATTCTAAATTAAATGCACAATAAAATTGTGATTTAGTTTTTTAATTATTTTTGCACCCTAACACAACAGAATTATGATTTTGTTATATAATATATAAGAAAATCGCGATTTCATTGTATTTTTTTATCACCCTAAACTTAACAATGGAATCACGATTTTGTTGCTAATTTTTTTGCCACCCCTTAACACAATGAAATTGTGATTCCATTGTGGCATTTTAATCCAAAAAAATAGGTAACAAAATCATGATTTTGTTGTATCATAAATCACAACAAAATCACAATTCTGTTACTTACTTTTTTGCCAAACAAAAATAAAATGGAATCATGATTTCATTGTAGAGTTACCTACAATGGAATCACGAATCCATTGAACCAAAAATAGAGGGGGGAACACATCAAACTAGGAAGGAGAGGGAGAAGGGTTTAGAAAACTAGGAATCTTAATGATACAGGGGCTTCTATGATCTTGTTACTTTTGTTATTAGGAAGTCTTGGTTCTTTTCATTTTTCTACTTTGCTTGGATAGAAGTGTCTATATTGATTAGTTAAACTTCTTCATCTGCACTTATAAGACAAGAAAATAAGAAAAAAGAAAATAAACTTCTCCTATAAGCTAAAATTAATGTATGCATAAGTTAATTTGTAGAACTTTCTTATATTAGTTTCACCAAAACCTAATTTTAACTTATGAGATAATTTTAGCTTTTAATTTTTTTTAATTTTTCCTTTCTATTTTATTTTCCTTATAGGGCTGTTGGAAAATATTATCAAAACAGGGCCTAAATCCTATTTTTTTATTATGAGAGAATACCTCCACGGTCTCAAATGTGACTTCTTTGAATTTGACTTTTGGAAGAAATGAGATAAAGTTGTTTAATAGGGACTATTGTTGCATATATTGAGACAATTTTATGTTTTATAAATGTTAATGGGTAGTGTATATAGCTACCCCACCCTGGTGCAATATTTTTTTTTTATCAGCAAAACTGATTACTACTAACGTTCAAAGAAAGAACGAAGAATTTGAATTTAAAAATAAAGTGAAAAATAAATGTATTTTAAAAATTTAAGTTGTTTAAAACAAAAGAAATAAGAAAAAAAGTGAAATTTTTTTTAT
Source organism: Glycine latifolia (assembly GCA_013407115.1). Classification (NCBI taxonomy): domain Eukaryota; kingdom Viridiplantae; phylum Streptophyta; class Magnoliopsida; order Fabales; family Fabaceae; genus Glycine; species Glycine latifolia. Next base: position 20,570,079 of record CM023960.1, read on the forward strand.
TAAATAAAAAGTAAAAGATAATAATATCTGTATAAAGTATGAGTATTACATGTTTATTTTATTTTATTTCATTATGTCTTAGAATATTACTACTTAGAATCGAACATTTGGAAACCATTTGCAACCAGCATGATTTTTGGCATCAATTTCCTTTTAAATTATGAGGTTAAACAGGCTTGATAGCGACCTTTGTGATAATCTACAAGTTTTTAATGCCTTAATTTAAAAACACCGTTTAAAAAAAAGGAGTAAAAGTTTTAATATAAACTGTTTTAGAAAGCAACCTAAAACTAATATTAAAAATACTTGACTAAATGTTACTTTTAATTATTTATGTTTTAGTTTTTTTTTTTTTTACATTAAGTTTTAAAAGTTTTATTTTAATCATTTATATTTTCATAGAATTTCATTTTGGTCCTTTTTACTTAAACATTAAATATGTTCAAAACAAAGTATGATATATTTGTCAATGTTAATAAAATAATAATGTAATAATGTTATTTTAAACAAATTTAATTTGATCATTTATGTTTTCTAATGATTCCAATTGGATACTTTTAGTTTTTTTAAAAGAATTCATTTAGGTCTATTAAGTTTAAAAAATGATACATTTTGAAAGAATCTACTAAATATAATTAAGAATATTCTACTAAAACTGTCACAGAAATTTTATCTTAAACACTTGTACAACAACTTCAGAAAGCACTTTCCTTTGGCAATCTACACATACTTCTGATAGGAAATCATTGAAGAAGGCATTTTAACCATCGTTGGATCATCTCATTACTCGTCCTACTACCATTGGTCTTTACATTAACAAAGAAGAGGAGGACAATAAGAATTTGTTGTGGTCTTTAATCTTGTACACAAAGGGTATTTACAGTATACTTTATTATGCCATTGGTTGAGTCTAGCCATTTAAAGGCATATTTAAGGCCGTGTAAAAGACCTGATATGGAACTGCTCTTAGTATGGATGATGGTTTGACAGGTTTGTCTTTCCTTTTTATTGGATCTTCCATCAGTAACAGAGGATGCTAAGGTATTTGCAAATGATTCATACCTAACTTGAAAATTATTTTTTACATGTAAGTTTTATATTGGTTAGTTATTATTAGTATTATTATAATTTTGTTTCCAATTGGAATGCTCATTTATTTTTTGGTTAACTCAATGTGACAGTGATTTTGAAAACATGCACGAGAACATTGCCTCATTTTGCTACAGAATGTTGTATAGAGATTGCGGAAAGGAAGTGTATTTTTTGGGATAATTTTGGAAAGAAATATCAAAAGAGGAGTGCATTAATAAACAGGGACGGGAATTAGCAATAGCCTTATTTTTTGGGTCTCCGACAAATAATAAAATCGGGCACTATTTCCAATTCCCCTCTTTTCTTAGACACTCCCCCCTTTACAATTTATTTTTCCAAAATTTCCTCTTTCTAAAAACACACTCCCTGTTAACATACTTCATATTCATAATGTCTTAATCATTTGTTTATTTTCCTAAACATAATGTAATTATCTTAACTTCAAGTAGGAAACCTGTTCCAATCCCTTCCACAAAAGCCCACTCCCAAAAATACCATTAAAAGATAGTTCATCAAGTACTTGATAGCAAACACAAAGTGGGGAAGATAGGATTCCAAGAACTAACAATTTCATTAAAAATCAGTTTATAGTGTTTTTAACAGTATAGGAAAATGCTTTGTTCAGCAGGTTGGGTTTTAAGGTTACGTGTCTTTAGGGGAGCAGTCTTGTAGTCCAGAAAATGGTTGTTGTTGTTGTTGTTGTTGTACGAGGTGGCATGCTCAGCTCCGTGTCCAGAAAATGGCGGTGCGTGTTTGATGCTTCAATAATTCAATTTAAGGAGAGAAAAAAATTGGGTCTCTTTAATTTTGTGAAAAGTTTGAGGCTTTGTGCTAAAATCTTGATGGGGTTGGATGATTTTTGAGTTAGTGTGTGTGCACTGTAGAGTGTGTGAGGATTCAAAGTAGCAAAGACATGAAACAAAGGAGAATTGGAGAATCATTAGTTTTTTTTTCCAGAATTGTTAAAAGGGAGGGAATGTATTTTTCTTAACAGAGGACTGTTGAATTGTGTAATTTAAATTTTAAATTATTATTAGGATTTGTTAGGCTGTTACATTTTGTTATTGTTATATTTGAATAGGAATTAGGATTAGATCAATTTGTTATTATTTCATATTATTAGCAGTTTGTTGAATGAAAGAGGGAATATTATTCCAATTTATCCATATCTGATTTTTAATATGGGCATGACCGATATTCATGCACCAACAACTTGAGGGGGAGTGTTGAATTGTATAATTTAAATTTCAAATTATTATTAGGATTTGTTAGGCTGTTACATTTTGTTATTATTTTTATATTTGAATAGGAATTAGGATTAGATCAATTTGTTATTATTTCGTATTATTAGCAGTTTGTTGAAACTCTCTTATATATAAGAACCTCATGTTGAGGGAAAATATATGAAAGTGAATGGAGTGAATGAATGAATGAAGAAGAATTATTATTCCCATTTATCTATATTCTGATTTTTAACAAGGACATTTTTTGAGAACAAATTAAAAAGGAAAGTATCTAAACAAAGAAAGAGTGGAAGTAGCAATTGCCTAAAATCAGCCCTCATCATATATGTTTGGGCTGGTATAGTTAGATACAGTAAACAACAATCAACACGAAAGAAGAAAAAAAACCCAATGATGTACTCGCTACAACGATGTCATTTACTATAAGGCGTAGTTTTGCATACTCCAAAGTTGAAACCCTGCACCTGAAGAGCGAGTAGGAGAGGCAGAAAGAAGAGAAAAAAAGGGGAATGACATGGTTGCAGTTGCAGAGAATCTTGACCAAGGAAGGTGCTAATTTAATCTCACCACTCCCACTTTCACGATTCTTCTCGAAATCTTCTTCCCCCTATGTTGTGAAGGTTGGAATACCAGAGTTTCTAAATGGGATTGGGAAGGGGGTTGAGTCCCACGTTCCTAAGCTTGAATCCGAAATCGGTGATTTCCAAAAGCTTCTCCTCGCTCGCACTCTCAAACCCAAGAAGCTCGACATTCCTTGCAAACACGTATGTATATATTCTTTATTCCTTACTGATTCTTCATGTTGAATTGTGTCCTGTTTTATTTCTTAACTCTGTTGGCAAAGTTTTTGTATAATTCATTGAATCTTATGACTGGCATTGTAACTTTACATTCTGTTTGGTTGGAGGGGAATTGGGGGAATGGAAAATTCCTGACCTCCAATATTGAGGGATTTCATTTCCCCTCCCTTTCCCTACTTTGAATCGAGTAGTACATTAAAGTGAACTTGAATGACGGGAAATTTATCGAAGTTGGGGCCTTTAAAAGCTCTTTAGGACTCAAAGTGCTGTTTGTGTCGTACAAAATAAATTGTTGGACATATAATAAGCCATTCACGAGTCTTCATTTAATAGTTTAAGCTTGTAAGAGGTTTGGTGTTTGACATAAATTACATATTTGAAAAATCTCTAGGACTTTTGAACATGCAGCTTTTCCTGTCCTAGACAAAATTTACTCTTCTCTGAATGCCTTCCACCTTTTCTATAAATTCCCTTTTGCTCTTTCATGAAGCCATTGAACTAGCGCTAACATGCTAGTAGAAAGGGATGCACATGTACACCTTGTTAAGTTTAAGTGATTCAGTTTTCTACATCTGTATGTGACTCTGTGTGGACTAGGGTGTTTGATGTACTAATATACTACTACTGTCACTTCATCCTGGCACACACCTGTGTTTGATACATAATTATATGACATGCATCTTAGATGCCAATAGGCATGTGATTTTTCCATCAATTAAAACAAGGTCAGGCTTTATGAACTTAAATTACCATTTTCTCTAAAGACCAAACAACGGCTATGTTAGATGCCACTGTAACTTGTATCATACATTCGTGTATCCTAGATAAATGTGCACCAGATAAATCATAGGTCTGTTGTTGACTCTAATATTGGAAGTAAAATGATTGTGTCATGGGAGCCACTTCTTGTGACACAGTTCAAGTTTTTCAATCTCAGAACTTGTTAATTGGGACTGAAATGACCTTTTCACTTTTGTTAGGATTGGCATTTTTTATACTTATCTTTGATTTTAAGATACACGAAATTTGGCTGTAAGACATACAATTTGTCTAGTTCACTTGCAAACTCTTTCTAACAACTAGTTTTTGCTTTGCAGAGGAAGTTAATATTGAAATACACACACAAGAACAGGGATTATGGAGGCCACGTGTTGAGTCCATCGATGCTTGATTGGTTTCTAATCAGTAAGTAGTCACTGTTTGTTAGACCATATTGCAAATGTTTAGCCGCAGCAGAATGAAAAGTTCATGTCACTATCTTTGGAGGCCCATTTTTTTCATCACATTCATCTCTTGTGGACAAAGTTTGGTTTCTACACCGGTTATGTACAATGGACTTGTCTTAATTGACAGTTTGTGTTAGTTATTTCATAATTCATATCCCGTGCCATCATTGTAATGTATTACTTGTTTTTAGTGAAAAGAGTATTGAGGGCTTAGGAGTCCACAATGCTTTCATTTATTTCATTGTAGCTACGTTTAAATCCAAAGACGCTATTGTAGTTTTTTTTGCATCGCTTATTAATTGTTCCGTGATTGATCGGATACTGCATGATAAAACTAGACATTAATTATCTAATATGTGGTTGTCTTGGCAACTTGCAACTTACTTCTTGAAAAATATTTTTTGGGGGGTAATGAATTGTAGGCATTTGTTTCCCACGTCCCATTATTGCATTATGCACTTCCCATTGCATTCCAGAATGCAATGGAAAATGCAGGATGCAGTAGTGAGAGGACAGCCTAAATTGAATTTGTCACTAGATCTTACTAGGCGATGTTAAAGTTGGCCTTATGAGTAGAGCAGGGCATGCAGATAAACTCTCCGAACTAAGCCTGCATTCCTAACAGGCTCGTTTTTTCGAGCCCAAACCCGCTCTGCAAAGTTCACGGGCCTAGCGAGTTGACCCTCATTTGACAAAAAAAATTAAGAATAGAAAATGAAAATGAAAAATGTAAAATTTGACCCATTTTAAAAATTAATTATGAATTTCTAACAAAAAAACATTTGTCCAAATGATAACATAATTTACATCTTAAACCACTTAAAAAATATTTTTCTACATCATGTTTATTTAATTTATAATTTTATACTAAATCAAATTATTATATCATCATTTATCAACCATTGAACCATATAGAAAATACTTAAATTTTATATTTTTTTTATTTTTACTTTGTTTAAATCTCTTAATTATCAGTATTGCTTTTTTTATATTAAAATGTAAAAAGTCCATAGGAGCTTGTGGAAAATCCATTTAACCTGTATTGTATATATTGTGGGTTGTGAGTTTTGCAGGTGACCTGCGGCTCGAAGCTCATTTGGCTTTACTTATGAGTTATTCTTTATTGATGGGACAATATTTCCTTTTAAACTCAGTTTGGGATGTGTGGTCGTTTCTTTTATGGGCTGAAAATGCAGACCTTCACCCATTTGTTTCACGGTTGCTTCCTGCACCTCCCAAAAAGACCTAAACAAACACAAATACCTCTGCTTCTCCCAAGCAAGTCGTATCTCCACCCACTACCACCGTCAAACCAAACACTGCTGTCGGAACCAGCCACCACTATCGTTGTCAACCTTTTGTAGGAAAAAAAAAAGTCCAAATGAAGTCAAAAAGGAAAGCAAGGTACAAAACTTAATCGTATTCCAGAAAGATCTTTCTAAAACGCACTTTTTTTTACACTTCTAGAAGGGTCTTTTTAGAAGTACATTTTTTTTTTACTTCTGGAACAGCCTTTCCAAAAGTTAAAAATATACTTCTGGAGAGGCCTCTCAAGAATATACTTTTTCTTTTTACATTCATGGAAAGACCTTTCTAGAAGTATATTTTTACACTTCCAATAAAAAAGGTTGCTCTGGAAGTCAATATTTACACTTCTGGAAAGGCCTTTTCATAATACACTAATTTTCTTTACTCTTCTAGAAAGGTCTTTCTAGAAGTATAAAAATTAACTTTCAGAACAACCTTTCTAGAAAGTATAAAAAGGTGCCTGGAATAATTAAATGTCTAGCCAATACTCGAACATGATGGTGGTTGAAAGAAGGCAATACCAAAACAAAGCCATGAGTGGGAAAAAAGTGGAAGAAGCAAAGAGTTCCCACTCATTGCGGGCGACGACTTCATCGGAGGGGAGGGTGTCGGTGGATGGGGTTGGTGCAGGGGGACATTCTGTCCATTCTGGTCTTTTGGGAGGTGTAGGAAGAAAAAATGGAGGTACAAAAAGTAATTGTGTTGTTTCATTCTATGAAGACTTATCGCTATCCAAATTTGGTTTGAGATCTGCTTCCTACACCATTCGTTTTTCTACTACACCATTTTCGTAATAGTGGAATACCCAAACTATCCTTCGTATAATTTAAAATAATGACACAGACAACCTGCGACATTCGCGTTATTAAAACGATGCTCCAATTAACTGAGCTAATAGACCAATTATGTCAAAAAATAATTAATGTTAATACATATAACACTAAATTTTTTAATGTATATTTAATACACATATAATTTTACATAATAAATTTTGTAAAAATTAATTTTGATCTAATAATTAATTTATTTAATAATTTATAGTTTAATCGCATGGATCTGTATGAAGCATAACGCAAAAAATAACGAAGGATATTTTGGATATTCCACTGCTACGAAAATGGTGTAGTAGAAAAATGAATGGTGTAGGAAACAGATCTCATTTGGTTTAGAGTAGTACTCTATTAGAGTTTTGTGTATCTGGATCCCTATTAATCCTAAAGTTATTTGGGCATATCTCTTCCGGCACCTCCAAAAAACTCAGGCTAACTCCCCATTTCATTACACAAAGAGTACTCCTTCCCGCAATGGAAAGGAGATGTTGCTTGAGTTTTTTTTGGGTGGAGGAAGCTGCGGCCTTGTTTTGAGTGATCAATTGATGTATTTTTTATTTTAGTATGATTCTTACATGACAGCCATATACAGCCCAACTTAGTGTTGGTCAATTCACGCACTGCCAGATGTTGATGCCGTGATGGTGTGTTATGAATGAAACAAAGGAAGTGTAAGTTTTTTATGTTAATTCTAATTTTGCCACCATGTTTTCGTCATTTTCATTCTCAGAAAAGGTTGGAAGCAATTTTTGAGCATTTTTAAAATTGGGTTTCAATCAGAAAACGTTTCCACTGAAAACATTCTTTAAATTTTAAACAAACATATTCTTAATCCTTTTTTTTTATACCGAAAATGAAAACAGAAAATAAGCAAAGTAATAAATGTCCCTAAATCCAACGGGCCAAAATGATCCCTATCCAACAGAATAATTTATTTCACATTAAAATAAGGTGGCACTTGCATTTAATAATTTTTTTCTCCTAACTTTATAATTTTTGATAAATTTTAGACAATTAAAAAAATGTGTTGATGCTTGCTAGCACTTATATGATGTAAAGGCTATTTATAATAGCTTTAATGAGACTTGAATCATGCTTTCAACATAATATGGTCAATGATAAGGATATCTAAATGTGTGTTTGGTTGTACAAATGCAACCATCGACGGATGCACTCATGGCATTGTGGGGCAATTGTTCCCAGAAGTTATTTTTTATTTATTTAAAATATTTAATCAAAAAAAAAACCCCCCCCCCCCCCAAAAGAAAAATAGTGTAGCTCCTACAAGATAATTGCTTTTTTTAATGATGGTAAAAAGTTATAAGAGATAAAAGAAAAAAAATACACATTGATATGTGTACAAGGACTGCAACGCATGTATCCACAAAATTTCACGATCAAAACATAAAATTAACGCAAAAAGTTATAGTTGTTTTAAGTGGATTTGCATCATTTACCGTTGATGTGCAACCAAACAAGTTACGAATGTGAATCTAAATGTACTTGTCATGATATTGAAGAAGGACATAATTGATGGAGGGTGTGCTCACATGGACTGCGGTGAGTCGAGAAGTCAACAGAGTGGCGGATGCGCTTGCCAAACATTGCCTATCTCTTGATGGGGACCGAAAAATTTATGATGTTATTCCTATTTTTATTTGTTCTCATGTCAAAGATAATGTAGATTCTATTTCTTTTTTCATAGGTTTTGAATAAACTCTCCTAAGGGCTTTTGCCCCTCCCATTTACCAAAAAAAAAAATGATACTGAAGAAGGTAAAGAGAGCCAAAATGGATAGACAGATCCTCAAGATACTTTTGCTACTTTCTTGGTTGAATTTGAAGCCTCTCATTTTTCTTGATTGGCTTTTAAAAAAGAATTAAAAATAGAAAATAGAAGGTCAAAATAAAAATATTTTGAAATCTTAAAAATTATTTCTGACAAATAGAAAAAGAAAAAAATAGAAACAAAATGAGCCCTAATTGGTTCTCAAAAGCTAAAATGTGTTTTACCAACAATTTAGCCAATTTTTTTTTTAAAAAGTAATTTTATAATACAACTCTTAATTTTCTAAACTACTATTTTAGCTTTTGAGAAAATAATAAAGTTTATTTATATTTTTAATACGTTTTTAATTAAATTTTTTTAATATATAATCTTTATTCAAATTTTACTTTACTCTTAACACTGGGAACTCCAGCGTGTAACGATTATACAAGCTCTGAATAAATGAGTTTGGTAAGCCTAATTTTGGAAGTTTATTGAAAATGAAAAATCTAGAATGTGAGATACTCATGGTATAAGAATTGCAAATACTCATTCCATTGTCGGTTTAGATTTTTCTATGTCGTGTGTGGTGGGGAGTGCAGCTTACTCGTTTTTCTGGCTGCTGCACACTATTAGAGTTCTAAATAAGCTAGAAATTTATCCGTCGTTATGTTTCAGTATGTTAAGATTATAATATATCGTATATTTAATATATAGTGCACATACATATTTTAATTTATTAATTTGATTGACAAATTTGCTTTATAAATAACATACTTTTATATAATGAGATAGACAAATAAATAACTAGATATAGTTATGATAAGAACCGAAGAGGAATAGAGGATATCTAGAATAGAAGGGGCATCATATCAGAAATGGTACATTTCCCTTAATTTTGGTCATTTTCCCATATTTACATTTAAAAGAAAAACTTTAGAAAAATTAAAGAGACAAGAAATCTTATCCTAAAATTGTTGTGTCAAAAGTAACAGTACTCATATATCAACTGGAGTGGCGGGTCCGGCAAGGAGCAAATGTGGGGCCCAATGCATCAGGAGCTTTTGTCCATCATTTGAATGGGCCACGTGTAGTAAGGGACGCTTAGGGCCCACTCCCCAAAATAGTAGTTGTTTGTATTTGTACCACAACCCTTTCCTTTTGTTTCTTTCCCTATTTTTTTTCTTTTGCCTTTTCCTCAACCACTCTCTTCATTGATTTTTGTTTTTCACAATAACCAATACTTTTGTAACTATTCCAAACAAAAATTAAACAACCAAGTGCTTACATTATCATGTAGATATAAAATTTAGGAGAGGAAGTGAGCAAATGTGCATAAAGAAAAAGAATACAGAACTAAAAATGCATTAAAGGAAAAACATGATGCATTAGATGGGGGGTATATAAGGTGATTGAGATGATTAAGAAAGAAGAGAAGGAAAAAAGGAAGAAGAGAAGGAAAAAAAGTTATAGATTCAATTTTTTATTCTAACAAAACTAATAATTAATATTTATTGATACAAAAATGATGTACTAAATGGATTTTAAAAAATGTTGCATTGTGTGAGCCACCACGGTACCTAGACACGATGTTCATTGAATGAAAAATGGGTGAAGCTGGTTTGTTTGACACACATTTTATCGCATCTGAGTTTTGGGCTCAACCCAAAGTGACCACTCTTTGTTTGAAGGGGTTGTCGTTGGACTCTGACAACTCAAAAGTGATTCTTATGTTGTCGTTTGCTAGTTGCACTATTCTCTTACTCTTCCCCCTTATCTAATCTAATCCTAATGAAAGGCTGGGCTTAACTGCTACTTATTTCTAAACCAAATAAACAAGTCTTATTAGGTTGCTCTTTAATCTCGAGATGTGACTTGGATTGGACTTTTTCTTTCTCTTAATTAGCATTGCAAAACTAAAGTTCGGCAATAATAAATACGTAATTAAGAGCACATAATTGGGATCTATTATAAGCTTTTTTTCCCGTCAATTTTTCAGTTACAACAATTGAGCAAATCAACAAGACTTTTTTTATACTTGCGGTTATCAACAATGAGGTAAATGATATGGATAGTTTATCTAATTAACTTCACCTCCTCCAAATAGAGACTTTCACTTTTTTTATAAATCTTAATTCAAGATATGTCTAAATTGAACTAGCTAACACATAAATGGGCTCAATAATTAGGGCGTTGAATTGAAAGGGTGATTGTTGTTGTTTTCCTTTCTCTTTTGGCCATTTGCGTTGATTTTGATAAGACCAAAGGCAGAAAAAAGCAAAAGAATGAAAAAATAAAATTAGCTAAAATAATGCCTCTTTGGTTGGTTGGCTCTTGATTGAGGAATATGCAAGTTCTTCCTTTTGATCCAAATGTGACATGTCATTTGGCGGCACATGCATCCAGTAATACAATTACAGTTTCAGGTACCTCATCTCTGAATTTTTGAACAGAAAGTGACACCGCAGAAAAAAAAAGGGCATTATTTTCTGCAAACCACGAGTTGTAATTAAAACTTAAAAATAAAAACCTATTCCAAGAAGAGAGAATTACCGAAAATTTTGTTGTTTAATGTATAACTTGTTTTAGGATTCTAGTTAAATGAGATTACCATAGGCAACAAATAAGAGAAGACAAATAGGAGAAACTCAATATAATTTATTTTTTTTTGATAAGCAACTCAATATATAAGTTGAGTTAAGCTTATTAGGAAAACTCAATTTATACAACTTTTTAATTTTATTGTGTCTTATAAATACTCGTGAAGAAATATAGAGTTATACGTATTTCAGTTTAAAAAGTGATAGTGTTTCGTTTTACCATTTGTCCATTATTGGTTGGTCAAAACTTGAATATTGAGTCAGACAAGAACAATATATATATATAGGTAAAAAACACAATGCCAAACATAATATCTTTTAAATAGCCAAGAGGTTAGTCGTTACTCGATGATCCTCTTTAATCATACAACAAAAGCAACATGGGTCAGTGCCCAAATTATGATGCTTTAGGCTCCAAGGCTCCTAGACATATGATTACTTCACCTGTTTGGTGAACATAATGTGCACTAAAAGTACACTGCTTGAAACACAATTCAAGATTTTGGAACCATGAAACCAATGATGACACTAAGGTAAGAAATACTTTTTTTTAAAAAATAAAATAAAATATAAAAACAAAAGTTAGATTTATGCAAGAAGCTAATGATCGATATACATTTACCTTGTTGAACGAGGTTAATTAACCCCAGTTTTCAAAGGGACATAAAGTAAACTGAATTTTCAAAGTCGTTGATGGAACAAGCTCCATTTTACATAGTACTACAGACTAGCTAGGTATCAACTTTTCAAGGTATATGTTACTACTAGATGGGCCACATTTGAACGTTGAAAAGAGGGTGCATCTCTGTTCGAAAGAACAGGTTTTCTCATCAAACAAACTCTTTGTACCTTGTTTTTTAGGCTTATTCCATCTATGGTAAATAAAGGACGCCTGTCATTAACAAAGAACTTCAATATTGTTTTTTTTTTTTTTTTTTATAATATAAGGTGTATCATGACATTTCAATGATATGCAAGCATAGAATTTCAACTTGATTTTTTGTTACTTGATAGCATGCATGGTATTTGAGTAATGCTATACGGTACGAATTATTTATGCACGAAATTGATGAAAACAAATGGGTGATATTTTGATTGGCATTTTAATAAAATAAAGAAAAGATAGTAATTATGGGATAAAGCAGAAATCAGCCACATCTATTCGTGTGATATTTCAGCTCATATATTTTGTACGATTCTGCATTTCCGTAGCTAGTTATAATGAAAAACATATTCTTAGTATTTAAGAAGGGGAAACGAATTATTAGTATTTCTTCTTGGGGTAGTAGATTTCATAAATTAAGTGGTGATGGAGGTCGTGGCTTGAATTAGGCTATTTGCCTTCTATAATTTGAGCCAAGCGTTCGTGAGGAAAGTAAAAAAGGAAGATAAAGGTGAATGGAAAGCCGAAAGGAAGGAAGAGAAAATAAAGAAAAAGAAGAAAGTAACAAAGACGAGAGAGAGAGAGGGCTTCTTAAATGGAGGCACATGGATGCATGTGAAATGTGGTGACTAATGGGAATGAAAAAGAATAAATGAAAGCCCACAAATAATGTGATTTCGTGGAAGTTAGAAGGGGCAAGCCAACAATATACACATTATATGTAGGTGTGGTCCCTTTCTAATTAATCATCTATGCCGTGAAGTGACGTTATGTGTACAAACATATCATGAATTTAAAAATAATATATCAACCAGCAATTTTTTGTGTCTGTATATTCTTCCATATGTAGTGTTAATATTGGAAAACGTTTAAAATATAAAAAATATCACCATTATCAATCAATTCTAAAATTATGTAAACAAATAAAGTATGATAAATATGTTATTATGATAAAAAATGAGGATTTGATTTGATTATGTTGCAATAAATTACATAATTTTTTAAAAACATTAAGAAGTAAACTATAAAAATAAACTATGAAATATGACATAATCGAAGTTATAAATTTCCAAATTACATATATGATTTTTTAGCTTTAGTAATGGAATAAATTAATATTAATTAAACAAAAATAATATTTCAAATAACGACAAAATCTGAAATGTTTGATATAAAAAGTCAAAAGAAAGTATATATATATATTAAAAGACGTCATTACTTTCAATAATAAAGACTCAAATTAATACACAAGCGTTGATAAATGATTTTCCGGTGATTATATTTTATTTTATTAAATTATTTATGTAACATATTTTTGCAATGGGTATGGTTGCGGTGAGAGGGAATCCTACCCTTATTTTTACAGCACATGAAATAGAAAAATAAATATAATACCCTTATTAATTGTTACATGTAGTTTGGTATTATTATTTTTTAAAATAAAAAATGTCAATTACTTGTCATATTGGAAGTAATTACAACCCACCACGTATTTATAGTTCCGATTAATGTATATGTAAGTACATATTAAGTTTTTCAAAGAAGTAGTAACACTTCATTAAGTATTATATGAACTGATACAAAAATTTGAACTGATCAAATAAATTTAAGTATGATATGAAAATTAATCAATCCTATGTTTGGTAGAAAAGAAAAAAAAATGGAGGAGGAAAGTAAATTTTGAAATTTAAATTGGAAAGAAAGTGAAAGAACGAAAAATTAAAATTTTTGTTTCTTGAAATCAAATTTTTTTTTCTGATTTGTCTTCTACTTTTTCTTAAATCAAATAAAGAAAAAAAATATCGTTATACATATTATTTTTTCTTTTCTTTCACTTTCACTTTCAGTTATTTCAAAAGGATCTTAAAACTTTAATAACCTTAAAGAATTTAATAATTTCTTGACATATATATATATATATATATATAGAGAGAGAGAGAGAGAGAGTAATGAAGATGGTATATCTAGATTGATTATCCAAAATTACCAAATAATTTTAGTCGGCATATATATCTAGATTGACAGTTGTAATGTCAAGGTTCCACACGTGTCAGCCTTTAATTTGAAAAAAGGTATCCCTTAAAAGTCGCTAATCCATCCACTGCTGTGGGGTAGGGCCCCAACCTTGTAGTCTTTATCCGACCCTTCTCAACTCAAGTGTCTGTTCCAACAACAACAACAACAAAAATAAAATATGCATTACACCAATGTTTCTCCTTCTCCTTCTCCTTCTCCAAATAGCATGTGAAACTCTTCCCTATACACTCACATATCCACATGCATCCCAATGAGCCTTCGGTGCACTTGATACTGTAGGTCCTCCCACCCACATGATACATATCAAACTCTCCTTCACACTAGTGTTTCCAATTTTTGCCTTCCTCACTAACTTCTCAATTTGTGGGGTTCCTTTCTTTATTTTTTTACTAACAAATATACAAAACTACCATAGGATCTCCTCTTCCTCAGCTTTATAATTATTCCCACTCTTTTCTATCTAATCTAATCTCTATATATATGACTACCAATCCGATTACTTGCACTTGAAAGTTGAACCACATGCATTTTGAGTTAGTGTTAGAAATAATTTTTTATACAATTTTTTAAATAACCAGGCTATACAATACTTTTTTTTACTGATCTATATCTTTTTAACTCTTCTTGCATTTTTTTAATAAATCCGGAACATTCTTAGTTCAATGTGAAAACTTAATTCCTCGATATATTAATATCTATTTAAATAATTGATTTTTCCTAATAAATATTTTTTATACATACAAATTTAAAATTATACACTTTTAATCTCATTTCAAGTGATTAATGATCCTTATGAAGCATTAACGGCTTAACCATACATGTTTAGTGTGAAGAAATCTTGTTGTTGGGGGAAGGAATGGCTTTGCCAGCGGATGCCAACTAACTAAGGACTTGAAATGAGTATAGTTATTTGTTAATGACATTTAATCACTTTGATCTGTACTAGCTAATTTAAGCATGGTGCAGTCAACTACAATGATACATAACCAAAAGTGGTGAAGCAAATGACAGTGTGATAATATATGCTAATAAAGGCTGTCATGGCCGTGGATTACGCGGGTCAGGTAGTTACTATGCACCAAAATATATAAGCACTTCATCTCCTTTATTAGTTAATTGTGAAGGCAAATTTTGACTGTACGTCTCTGAAGTATGACCCAAAGTCAAATTTTGCATAAAACAATTTTAGTTGTATTTCATAAAATAAGAGTTAGTTGAAAGTTGAAGAGTTACTTATATATTAAAAAATTAATTGGTAATTGAAAATTAAAAAATTTGACTTATTTAATTATAAATATTTGATAAAATTAATTATTAAAGTAGTTGAAAAGTGTAAAATAACATAAAAATAATAAAATTATAATTTGTTTAAAAAAAGGTAAATAGAAAATTGAATAAATATATTAAAAATAAAGATGAAAAAAATATAAGAAATCAGAAATAAGATAGTAACGTTTTAAAAATCATTAGAAATTACTAAAAAATTATTAAACAAGCTTACTTATTAAACAATTAAATAATTTTTTTAACTAATAAAAAAAATTAAAATTAACTAAAATATCTTAACTAACAGCGCCTTAATTGCTAAATGAATTGTAGTTGCTACATGTGAAGCTGCGATCCAAAACCATTAACATGTAATAGAACTGACAAGCTTTTCTGACTAAGAGACCCGTTAGGAAAAATAGAGGATTTGCACTGTGTCAATCACCGGACCTTTATTAGCTTGTTTAAAAAGCTCTAAACAAAGATATTTAAACCCACATGCATTCTAAGATAAACACTTAATAGTAAATATTGCAACACTTAAAAATCTTTTGAAATACTCTCGTATAATCATATACTGATAACATTAACATGAATTACTTCACAATGGAATTAATCTGGTCAGAATATATCCGCCACTAATTTCGCATCTTTGATGAAAGATAAATGCTAGCTGGACGGATGGTATTTCTAAGGACCATATTGAAGATTTCTTATACATAAACACGAGAGATGTATTACGTGAAACATTTATTTTTATAGGACAAGTGAGAAAAAAAACATACATAAATAGATAAATTATATATATGTATATATATTATAAACATAGACTTTTTTATTTAAAAGAATCTTGTATAACCTTACGCAACTTTAATTTTGTTCTTGAGTGGTATATTGTAATAATGCAATTTGATTAATGAGCCCACGAAATGTAAAGATTATTTTATTTTTTTTAAAAATCATGGTATTTTACTGTTGGCCTGTGATATTAAAGTAAAAAAATATTTTTCTTACACCCTTGTATTTTTTCACTATCATTACATCCACTCTCTCTAAAAAAGAGGAAACTCACTTGAATTTCTAGTCCGTAAAATAAGATAGGTATTGAAAATTATTATTATTATTAGAATTATAATTTTTTTACAACAATTCCCGCACTATATTTAACCAAATGAGTTAGATTTATTGATTAAATATTATTATTAATTAAAGTATTGTTGAAATTTTTGTAGTGATATAATTAAACTCAATACAATAACTTATTTATTGATTCATATATGTAAATAATAATATCCCATATCACTATATATCTGATTTTATTTTAAAATTTACTATATCACACTAGATAGTTTTTTTTTACTGGATATCGCACTAGTTAGTTGACACAAGATAATTATTCAGATCTAATTTGACAAAATGTACGATTATTTACTTATATGGACTGATATATTTTACTATATTAAATTGGTACAATTGTGTGATAGATGAGTTGAGTTTAGTTCATTAGGCTTTTGACTCTTTAATGAGATTTTAAAGTATTTTTATAAGTTTCAATTCTTTAAATTGATTATGTAATTAATTTTTTTATTTAAAGTTTAGTCACACTTAAAGATTATCTGATTTTTTTTAGAATTAAACATAAATCCTCACTCATAAATTCAGAATATTATCAACTAAATTATACTCATTCAATTAATCGAGCTCAAATTGAAACCACATTCCACGCACTTCACAACCTAACGATTGTTTATTTTTACACATGAATTTTAGTTTAAAGGGACAACATTTGTGTATTCAAAACTTAAACAGCAGAGAAATCCTTGTCTCAAGAAGAAATAGGCAAATCCGTTATTACATTATTGTATTTCGCTGTTATTAAATTTGAATTGGCCATTTGTTTTAAAAATATTTTCTTTTAAAGAGAATGAGGAAATATGGGCAATGATTAATGAAATGATTTCTTTTTTACAAAGTAAGGAAATGAATAAAGATATACTGCATAAAACAAAGATTTATCTGAATCATTCACAAATAATAATAGAAAACTTCATAAATAAATGAGGGTTACGTAAATAATTTGCTTAGCCAGTAAGCCGAATGCGAAGTTTGGCCTATTACTGGAAGCGCCGGATCAAATTATATCGCTCCCTTTTATTATGATGCTTTTCATTTTCACTTTCTAAGCATAAATGAAAATTTCTGCCGCAATACAAATCCCGATAAAAGTGTATTGCTCCAAATTCAAAATGATAAAACGTGAAACATTCAAAATAATGTTCCAAGTTCAAACTCAAACAATAAAAGGCTGAGAGTGATAAAAGGAGGAAGATTAAAACGTAATTTCATTTTTTTGTTATTTTTAAGAAATTGAAGTACTTTTTCTTTCTTCCATTTTCATAATAAACCTTGAAATAGTAGTACCACGCAATTGTTGTCCTTTATAAAAAATTTACACGGAAACTTGTTATGAATATACCGCTTAGGAAGCGTTCTTACATTACTCTAAAATAAAAAAAGTAAGCATTCTTACAAACTTCAAAAATCAAAGCGCACTGATTTCATAAATGTGTAAAATTAAACAAAACTAATCGCACAAAAACCTTATAGACATTACAATAGTAACTACTCTGCGGAAGCATTTACGAAAGGAAAAGTTGGATAGAAACTCTGATAAGAAAGAACAATAATATTGACTTCTGAAAATGATTATTTAAGTTATTTTCAACTTATTTAAACATAATAACAATATGAAGTGGTCATTATTTTTAGTTGTAGATAAATAATGTATCACGAGTTAATTATTTACGAAGGAAGTAGTTAAGAAAAGAATCAAAGTAGGTATGCATGTTCACATTCAATTAAATATGAAAGAATAAAAGACAGAAAAAAGAAAAGAAAAAAGAAGGTGGAGGTGATGATAGTGGAACTCAAAAGAAGGAGGAATAAGCAAATGGCATGTACATTGTACACGATAAAATACATGAATCTGAAAACCAATAAAAACGATATAATAATTATAAAAAAAAAAACCTGGCGCAATATAGCCTAGGCGCGGGGGTCAACTCAACGTGCCGCCGGCGAGACTTGCCGGCGCGGCCCCAGCCAGTAGTTCTGCGAGAGCCGTCATGGCTCTCACTTGCATCTCCAAGGCGGAGATATAGTCCGTGGCTTCTTCCAGAAGGTTTGGAAACGAGACCTTCCGGCAACCGGGAACCAACCGGCTGAGGACGCGCGCTTTCTTCTGCACAGCCGCTAACCGGTTCCTCCTCTCTCCGTTGCCAATCCTCGTTCTCTTGAAACCGTTAATGGACGATGCCGCCTTCTTCTTCGCCTTCTTGTGCTGCGTGCGGAGCTTCCTCCAGCGGCTGAGAATCGAGCGGCTCCACCGCGTTCGGCCTCTGGCGGTGGCGGCGAGGACGCGGTCGGCGGTCTCGCGGACCTGGCCGGCGCCTCCAGGCTTGGCCGCCGATGACAGAGTGCGGCGGAGAGCCTCCACGAGGCGGCGGGAGTAGATCCGCTGCTCCGCTTCGGATCTCCACGGGACAGCGGCGGCGTAATTTTGATCGCCGGCGGTGTGGTCTCCGATTTTTCTGCGCTTCTTGTGATTGGATTCTTGCAACGTGTTGGAATTACTTGAATCTACGCTCGGCTCGAAAGACGCCATAGATGATTGCAATAGAATGATTTGTTCGGTGAGATGAAGAGAGAAGACAAGAAATAGAATGAACAATCAAGAACGAAAGAAGAAGAAGAAGAAGAAGAAGTTGATGGTGTTAGAAGCGTAGTGAGGGGAGAAAAATAGAAGAAAAGAGAGTTTTAAAGGAGTTCAAGTCACGGGGAACCACGCGTCCTTTAGTTACTCACATTTATTGCCCCTACTTTTTTCTTTCCGCTCGTTTTTTCTGTTTTTTTTATTATAAATAATATTCTTTTTTAATATTATAAAATAAACATATAATAATTTTCTTTTTTAACTAATATTTTAATTATAATCATATTTTCAAATTTTGATATAATTATATTAAATATTTAAAAATATATTCTCTTCCATGAAAGATATATATGTTCTTGTAATAAAAAATAATTACATCTCTTCCGTTGGTATGGTGGAATTAACATGAGTTGCATTTTTTTATATGACTATAATTTTTGAAGGGAACATAAAGGGGATATTTGAGAATGAATAAGTGGCGTAATTAATTTGAGGGGTAATGAAAGGAAGATGTGGTGAGGGTGGGAAGGAAAGGAAGTTAACTTTGAGTTTAGTTTGACTAATAAACCGAAATGAAAGATTAACAAACAAGGATGTGCTTTGAATATGATATTAATAAAATAGGGAGAGATAGAGACCTCACATGGCACCTCCCATGAGGAAAGTTTAGGTTTATTTGATTGGACAAGATGGGATAGTGGACAACTTGCCAAATTAATTTTATCGTATTCTCGTGCAGTTCTAACTAATTTGTGAATTGTGATCCTTTTTTATTTTTGCTTTCAATTTCGGCCCACTCAACCCTGTTTTTATTCTAAATTTCGGTTGAACAAACTTTAAAATTTATCCAAGTCACGGGAGGCACAAAACTGTTTGTAATTAAATGAAGAACAAGGAGTCCACTTTCAAATCTTGTACTATCCAATTAATCACTATTATTTTGTACCTCTTACGGATAAGATCTCCCATGTTGCCTCAATCATCTTAACTTGCTTGCAAAGATAGAATCTAAGGAGGGACAAAAGGGGACATAGTATTAAGCAAAAAAGAAAATATCAAAGCAAGATTAGGTTAATAGAAGCGTCTAACTTTCATTTGATGCAACATTATATCATAGTGATCTATTGGGATACCTACTGTTAGTGTAGTCCTGGGTATGTTATTTTTTGGATGCTACGTCACCTTGCAAGGTAAAACTTCTTTTTTAACTCTATTTTGCAAAGCAAAAAGAACATTTTCAACGTGTCTCCAACTCCGGATTACACGAAGTGCAAAATTTTAACTCATATGAGAAAACAATGGGAGGGGGGTTAAAAAATATTGGAATCAAACAGTGCAGGGGCATTGCTGTCTCTAATCAACGGTCAAGATTATTGGTCATTGTAGTCATCACCTGGTCACGCTAAATGATAAAGCTTTCTTTCTTTCTTTCATTGTTCTTTTTTTGGCAGGGCATGAATGACAGGCCTAATGAGTCCATGACAAATGCCTGGCATGTGATAAAAGCCATAAAATCTGTATTATGATAATGTTAAATCTCACTGCATTTTTGACATTTACCTGCAAGGATTGTATGGATGCAGGCCAAATAATCAAATTTGTTTATGGAAATATGAAATGTTTATGATTGATTTTTGAAAGATAAAAAATTTAAATTTAAAATATATGAAATGTGTGAAAAATTAATTATATAAACAATTTAATGATTGTTAATTCATAAATTTTGTAATATAATGTTAAATTGATTCTTAAAAATATAATTTATTATTAAATTGAATTTTGAATATTATAATTTAATGACAAAATTATTTCACAAATTCAATGATAAAACTAAATTATTGCCTTTTTTGCACATTCAAAAATTTAAATTTAATTTATATTTTCTATCTTTTAATGATTAATTTATCAATACATCACACTTTTGAAAATAAAATTAACTATTTAGCCATGCATTTATGTTCATTGGTTTTTATTTATTTATTTATTACTACTATGATTGTTAAAAAAAAAAGGAAGTTTCCCTATCTTTTGGGCATGGGGTTTGAAAAATAGGCGTAGATGAATTGATAAAGTAATGGATATATTATTCTATATATGAAGAAGAAGAAGAAGAAAACTTTATTCTTTAATTGGAAGGCATTGATGATGAATGGAAATGGCCTATTGGATGGAGAAATGGAGTTGGCGTGTGTTGATTGGTTCCTGAAATGGGGCCAAACTTGTTTGTTTTTATTCTTGGCAATCATTAGGGGGTGATGCACCCAAACGGAAGCCAAAGATACAGAAAAAAGGAAAAGACATGTGGTTGTTTTCATCGCACTTTCTATCACCTGGCCCTCTATTTTTATGTATTTCTTTAATTTTATGAAAGAAAGGGCTTTTGGACTCACTTCCTCATTGAGATGGTGTGGCCAGGTTTCATCCACATTGCCCACTCTCTTTTCTCTCAGTGGAGAATATTATTGTACTGTACACATTGCCTTGTATTATTGCTATACACTCCATTTTAGCCATGACCTGATCCAATTGCTTCCTTGGCTTTGAGAGTGCATGTTATATAAATTATCAGCAACAACA
This sequence comes from Glycine latifolia, assembly GCA_013407115.1. Classification (NCBI taxonomy): domain Eukaryota; kingdom Viridiplantae; phylum Streptophyta; class Magnoliopsida; order Fabales; family Fabaceae; genus Glycine; species Glycine latifolia. The sequence goes on from CM023960.1 coordinate 20,591,421, forward strand.
AATTATTAAGAATAAAATAGCTGTGGCGAGAGAATAGAAAAATTGGAAACAAAATCTGTGAAGAATCTGATCAGCCTCGTATCCAAATGACAAGCCAGAGAACTTTGTCTCCTTGAAAGAGACATGCTTTGTTGTCTAAACTCTCCTCAATATATTAAACAACAACAATGCAATTGGTCCAGTGCAATGGTTTTCGCTTTCAGCCAAAAACGAAACAATAGAGTATTGATTATTTCAATCTATAATATCATAACTATGAACAGTTGAAAAGCTTTGTGATAGTGAGACTGAGAGAGACACCTTTCTCTCTCCCTTCAGAATTTTCACCGCATCAAAGAGTGGTTAATTAGGTAGGTGACTTATGTCCTAATATGAAGTTGATGGAATAGTTAAGAGAAAAATGAAAAATAAAATGATCGGGAGTTTAATTCTTTTTATTAACAAAATTAATATTTTTAACAATTAATATTTATTGATAAAAAAATGTCCAGATAACAACTAATATTTATTGATAAAAAAATGTACAGATATGAAGCACATGGTCAAGTAGTAAAGCTCCATTGCTTATATTACATTCATTGCTTTCTATCCTTGTAATGCTGTACACCCCTTTTGCATATTTAAAGTTATCTTGGTCAGAAACTATCTTTACTCCGTGAAAACAACTTTTTATTTTTACCTTTCTTATAGATTTGCTCCGAATCTTATTTTTCTGTGGGGTTACTAGGATTTCCACTTTAAAATCTTGTTATTAATCCATGTGAGAAGATATGACTTATATGATGAGACTTTTATGCAGCTCCTCTTCCTAGTTAATAATCAATCAATTTGACTTGTCATAGACCAATAATTCGATCCATCCCTCCTGTTAATTAACCATATTTCGTGAAGAAGCCAATTTGCATTTTACTTCCTCCTTTCGGAGGACCATATTATAATGTTTTTTTATGGGAATTTCAGCTCAGAGCCTCTTAACTCAAACATTAGTATATATAAATACAAAAGATTAGTTATACCAGGTGACCGCACAAGACAAACAACATTCATTAGTGATGCTGCTATGCTTCCCAACATGGTTTTCTTACATTAAATAAACGCATAAGATATAATGCAGTTTCGTATTTTTATATATGCACGCATATCTTTTCACCGGCTATGATTCATGAATGGTTGACCTTGAATAGGCAATAAGAGCTGACTCATCACAACTTTGACGCAAAACTATTGTCACAATTTGAATGTGAACCAATTCTCATGATCACGGGAACAAAAATCGCGGCCTGCTGCCAATTATTCTTTAGAACACCAAAAAAGAAGAGGAATCATGTCTGGATGCAAAAACATTCATTTCATCTTATGGGGTTTCAATTACCAAAAGATTTTTCATGAATTATTTTGACCTTTTATGTAGATTCCTTCCACAATTACCCACTCTTAAACTCATAAGAATGGTTATATAGCTACCAAATCAACTAACTTATAAAGCTTAATGTGGCTTGTGAGGCGATGCGAAGTTGTGATGTAGTAGCAATTTGTTGTTTTAATTTGTCACGATACTATGGATAATCAACCGTTCAGTAATTATTAATATCAAAGTGACCAAGATTTAAAAATGATGCAATGGCCTAGGCGGCGAATTAAGGCCTTATTGGTTTGACTATCATACGTGGATGGGCTCCATAACTGAGTAGATGTGGTGTGTAAATTATTTTATTTCTAAGTATTTATCTGACATTTAAAATATGGATCACCCTCCAGGTTTTGTTTTCTCAGCAAACACCTCGGGAGACCATGGCTTACATAAGGAGCCACCGGATGGCGGTGGCGGCTTCTTGCAACCCAATATATCTTTCAAGGACGAGACACTGAAGAATAGAGAGAAACTCCCTCCCCGACCACGGGTGGATCTCTTTGTTAGAAATCAAACTTAATTTGCATCTCTAGATTAGTTCACAATCTACAAGGGTCTGGAAGCTTCTAGAAACATATGGAAGCTTGAAGAAACTTCTAGAAGCTTATAGAAGCAAGTAGAAACTTCTAGAAATATATGGAAGCTTGTAGAAGCTTATGGAAACTTCTGGAAGCTTATGGAAGACTGTAGAATCTTGTGGAAGCTTCTGGAAACATAAGGAAGATTGAAGAAACCTATAGAAGAATCTAGAGACATAGTGAAGCAAAGAGTAATGAAGAAGATAGGAGAAGAATCTAGAAATCTCACAAAGCAAGTATAAATAGGGGTAGAGGCTCTTGGCTAGAAGAAAGTGTCTTGGTTGAAAGCAAGTGTGTAGATGTGAGTGTGGGTGTGGAAGAAGCAAGTAAGTGTAGAGTGAAAGTGAGCTTGAGAAAATAAGTAGCAAAAGTGAGTGAGTGAAACTCAAAGTAGTCCTTGTAAAGTTCAAGTGTGTGAAAGTATTTGTAACTTGAGTTTCTCTAAATAAAAGTTGTATACTTTCATTTTTCAACACTCTTATAACAGCAACTAGCAAGGATCGAATTTGAGGACGAAAATCCCTTAAAACCAATGGTTCATATTGCGGACTCGGTTTTTGAGGGACTGTGTATTCCATGGCAAGACGCCCTGGTGGTTAAAGTGTTTGGAATAAAGATTGGTTACAATGTTCTGAAGGAAAAGCTTTCACGAATTTGGAAGCTCAAAGCAGGTTTTGATATGATGGATATAGATAACGGTTTCTTTATGATCAAGTTCAACTTGGAGGAGGACAGGAGTTCAGTCATTGACGGAGGACCATGGATGGTCTTCGATCATTACCTCACGGTCCAAACATGGTCGCCGGAGTTTGCCTCACCATCTGCAACCATTGACAAGACCTTACATGGTATGGATTAAGTTCCCTGGACTCAACCTATACTTTTATGATCAAAGTGTTCTACTTGCTCTTGCTACTACCGTGGGAAGACCCATCAATGTAGATGCCAATACACTGGATGTTCGTAGGGGCAAATTTGCGTGTGTTTGTGTAGAGGTTGATCTCACCAAACCTGTAGTGGGAAGGGTTTGGATGAAGGGACATTGCTATAGAGTAGAATACGAAGGTTTGCATCGCATTTGCTCGATATGCAGTTGCTATATATGGTCATCTCTCCAGAAAATGCAATGTCCAAACATCATCAACCAAGGTCCAGGTTTCTGTTGAATACAAGTGTGAGGTAAAGTTCCATATCGGATAGAAATGAAAAAGTTGAGTACCATATAAGTGAGGAGAATACTTATAAACCTGAATCTTAAGGTTTTAGGTTAAGGTGTGATATTTAATTCACCGATTCCTAAAAATCGAAGGAATCCCATGCAAAATAAGGAAAGAGTGGGCGTGTCTAGAGGAGCAAAGAATCACAACCAACATAACAGTATTGGTGGGAAGAATTCAAATTTTTCTAGAAAAGGAAATATTCCTTCTATCGTTAAAGCCAATAATAATTCAGTTATTATTGATAGGTGGGACCAAGAGCATCTGTTTCTTCATCACAAAACAAGAGGACAAGGAATGTTGATGGCACGTGTTCTACTTCAGGAATCATTAAGGGACCCACTCAAAAACCATCCAACCCGAATGCTATAATGCTGAAAACGAATACTGCTACGGTTCCAAGTATGACTACAATTTCACAAGCCCATGTTGTTAGTGGTGGGGCTATGTCTAGTGTGAACAATCAAAGGGTTCCAAGTTTTTAATATTCTGGTCAGATGGAAGAAGAATTTATTGGTGAGGAGGCTGCCATGGATGTAATGCAAGGGAATATTTCAGCTCAAGAAATTGACCCTGGACCCACTACGAAGTGATTTTTGTGTCCCTTCTCTTCCTTGACATCGTGCCATGATTTGTTTCAATGGTTTTTCTATCATTTCATGGAATATTAGAGGTGCTGCGAATAAGGTCAGCTGGAGAAATTAGGGAGATGACAAGGAGATTTCGACCATCCATCTTCATGATTTATGAGACACATGTTGCTTTTTCTGTGACTGAACAACGCTGGACTACTTTGGGTTTTAAACCCATTTTTATCCAAGAAGCACGTGGCCATTCAGGTGGAATATGGATTTTATCATGCAGGCAGGATGTGTTGTTCCAGCTTGTTTATTGCATCCCACAGGTAATTACTTTTTCTATTAAGAAGGATAATGAGTTGTTGTTTTGTTCAGGTGTTTATGTTTCCCCTAACCCCACCGTTCGTGCGCAACTTTGTGATTACCTCATTTCTCTTCGAGGTAATATTAGAGGTTCAAGGATGATTGCTGGGGACATGAATTAAGTTTTACAAGCATCGGAGGTTACTGGGGGTACCTTTTCTGTTTCACGAGCTAACTTATTCAGGAATGTTGTTGACTATTGTGATTTCATTGCCAGAGTAGTTTTATCCGGGGAAGAGGCACATGTGATAATGCTCTCATTGCATAGGAAGTCATTCACCACATGCATAAGAAGAAGGGCAAATCAGGCATGCTGATGTTGAAAATTGATTTTGAAAAAACATACGATTGTGTGGATTGGAATTTTCTTCAGTTCACCTTGTTGAAGTTTGGTTTAACTGAGTCAATTGTAAAGCTTATTATGAATTGCACAATGTCTACATTTTTATCTTTGAAATCGAACAATGAGATAATAGAACCTTTCACAGCTCAGAGGGGCCTCCGCCAGGGGGATCCGATGTCCCCTTATGTGTTTGTCTTGTGTATGAAGAAGCTGACTATCCTTATTCAACAGAAGGTCTAGAATAATCACTGGAAGGCCATTCAAATATCCAGAGGAGGACCCAAAGTGTCTCACCTTTTCTTTGCAGATGATTGCCGTCTTTTCACTCAGGCTACTTCATCACAGGCTCAGATCATTAGACAGGTTCTTGATGACTTCAGCAAGGTTTCAGGTTTGAAAATAAATTTCCAAAAGTCCATATTTATGGTCTCCAAGAATGTTGGGCGGGGTAAAGTTAACAGATTGACGGGTATATTGGGTTGCCAGCACACCAGAAAATTGATAAATGTTTGGATTTTTCCACGTTGAGGGGAAATGTCAAGAACTCTGATTTCAGCTACATTTTGGAGCGTTTGAATAGTAGAATGACTGGGTGGAAATCTAAGTTATTGAGTAAAGCTTGATGAGTCACTCTTGCTAAATCTGTCTTGAATTCTATCCCAGACTCCCAGTATACTCCATGCAGATTTTCTGGCTAACTCATGGAGTGTGTGATGCAATTGATAGAACAACTAGAAATTTTGTTTGGGGGAAGTAAGCATAGCCAGTGGGTAAATTGGGAGACAATTACAAGGCCTTTAAATCAAGGAGGGTTGGGACTTCGTCCAGTCAGAGTTACAAATGTCTCCTTACTAGGGAAACCTGTTTGGTCCTTACTTCATGAACAAGCTAAACCTTGGGTTCTAATGTTACAACACAAGTACCTTCGTGATAAGCAAGTCCTTCGCGTTAGGGACTTCAAAGGATGCTCATTCACTTGGTCTCCCATTATCAAGGCTGCTGATTGGATAGAACCCGAGTTTCACTTCTGAGTTGGCAAAGGTGAGATTTATATCTGGTATGATAGATGAAGCCCGAATGGTCCATTATGTCAGAGGGTGGTTTCTGTGAACATCCAAGACATTGATCTCACCTTGAAGGATATTTATCATGATGGAGTGTGGTAGTTGAATATGGTAGCAACCGTTTGTCCACCTTAACTCCGCAATGATTTTCATTCCTTTTACTTACACTCTGATGTGGAGGATAAGCTAATTTGGGATGCAGCCAAACATGGCACCTATTTGGCCAAAACTGCTTACCATTGGCTCATTTCTCAAGCCTATGTCTCCCTTGGTGATTATGCGAGAAACCATTCCTGGATGTGGTCCTTGAATCTACCTCAAAACATCAATTTTTTCTTGTGGTCATGAGAGTCTCCCAACCAACTCTTTCCTTGTCTATAGACATTTATCTACTAACCTTTTGTATTGTAGGTGTGATGATCATCAGTAGGAGACAATCCTACATCTCTTACGAGATTGCACTGGAGCTAAAAGGATCTGGTATCTGTTTTGTTCCTCAGTGGTTATATCCTATGTGGATCAAAATAGTACTTCGTGGCTTTAGCATCGTGCAACAAGCACGAATGACATCCTGTTCTCAATTATTTGCTAGCTTCTTTGGAGGGACAGGAACAATAAAGTCTTCAACAGTCAGACTTGACAGGCACGGTTCGTGGTATCCCAACCCAAGAATCTAGCCAACTTGGTCACTAGTCATCATGATCGATAAGTTAGGCAGCGGGAAGCAATGCAGGTTATTTGGAAAGCTCCTCCAAACAATGTCTTCAAGCTAAATACTAATGGGTCTTTGCTCGGTAATCCAGGAAAGTCAGGCTTTGGTGGCGTGATTAGGAACTTTGAGGGTGATTCGATTGTTGGTTTCTCTGGTACTTGTCGCACTACAACTTCATTGCATGCAAAGCTATTTGCCTTGGCGTGGGGTGTTAACTATTTGGCAAGTGCACCAAATTGTCTAAATAGTAATAAAATGATAAATTCGAGTGTTGAGTGAACAGGAACTTTGATTGTATTCAACATGTGTATACGTCTAATTTTAAGCAATTAATGAATTAATTTTAGTATTTGCATAATAATAAGGTATGTAATTGAATTCAACATAAATTAAACTACGAAATGGAGCAAGTATTAGGGAAGAAACATAAATATTAGGAGAGGTGAAGTGATACTTGATGCATAATATGAAACATATTTTTGGAGGCTCAACTAACCGAAACTATCCTTGATGCGATATTAGAGATTTTTGCTATTTAACATTATCTTATATTACCTTCATCTTCTAATATACTCTAACCATAACTTCTTATGTGGAAGTGCTTAAATTACCTAATTTTACTCCTAACTCCTTAAGAGCTACATCAAACGATTTGCATTAATAGTAAAGATGAAAACTTTAGGTCAAATAAAATCATTTTATCCCTAGATAAAACATGAGCATGGATGATCAAACCATAAATATAACAATAAACTCAGAAAAACAACAATAATATGAAAATAACATTAAATAGATAGTGATAATCATTACATCAAGAGTGTTTGGTTGTTGGGCTTCCAACAATGATTGATTTAGTCTCTCATTGTCATGAAAGACTTACAAAACAAAGGAAATAAGAGATAAATGGAATGAAAAGAAAGAAAATGGGGAAACAATGGTGTGGAGCAAGCTTCATTGAAGTGGAAAATGCTTTCCTTCGTGACCTAGCAGCCTCTTTTGCTCTTGGGACGGCATGAATGCTTTTTCCCTCCTTTCTTCCCTTTAAAACGCAGTCCACTTGTGTTTTTTGACGTTGGCCGTGCGCTTGCAGAGTCCAGCTAGATAAGTGGTCAGGTGCTAAGCGAGCTAGCGCGTTGAGTGGACTTGGTGCACTAAGCGAATATGTCGCATTAAATGCGATACTCTTGACCCTCAATCTATCTCCCATGTCTCTGCTATGTAATTTCTAAAAAAATACAACCAACATACTAAAAATCAACCAATTTTAGTATCTACTGGATAAAAGTTCAGAAAAAACTAAATTCCTATGTTTTAATTAAAAAAAACATTAAAAAAGGAAAAAAAAGATAATTATTATATGATTTACATATGTAATTACATATGTATACCAATTATTACGGGGTCTTGAAATTGCTTGGTCGAAACAGTATTCAAGTGTTTTGTGTGAAACTAATTCAAAGGCAGCTCTTGATCTTAAGGGGGTTCCTCAATATCATCCTTATGCTACTCGGTTGAAAGCATTCGATCCTTCCTTTATAGACAATGGAAGGTTAGCATCAGCCATATCTGTCGGGAAGGAAATGCCATTGCTGATCGTTTAGCTAAGCAAGGAGCAACTGCTGATTTGCCTCTTCAAGTGTGGGATGTTTGTCCACCGTAGCTCTCTTCCTTGTTGCTGTCAGATGTTATAGACATCCCCATCTTTAGGCAATTATTAAAATAAAATAAAATAAAATCTAACATTTGAGGTTTGAGCTTAACAATTACTAAATTAACGCGCTGATTATTTTTGTCGTACTAGACTTTATTATGATTTGAGTAATTTTCTTATTTAATTATATTTTCTTTGCCCAAGTCCTTGACCAAACAAACCAGTAACTTCTGAAAATTAATATTATTATATTCATAATCTTATTTGTGTAAAAAAAAAGATGTTGATGCAATAGAAAATGAATTAATATAAAATAAAATTTTATGTCTAGGGTATAAGCATATATGATACGATTTTTTAAACTTTTGTAGTGTGTTCATGTTATAAAATTATTAATTATATAAATTGAGTATATTCATCTAAAGCTTGAGCTATGGGTTATATGAATGTTATGAATGGGATTTAATTTGTACACATGTCTTCCATCAATACAGATGATAATTAAGCCTTAGAATAAAACCACTAATAAAATCGCTTGTACCAAACTACTGGACAATTGTTAGGCAGGAGTTTAATTTGGGATTTGGTGCAACTAACGCGTTTCACGCTGTCTTATCTTGAATATTTTAATCAGTGTTGTGCTGAACAAGACTGTTTCTACACACTAATTGATTTCTTTGCTAGCTCTTTTGTGGGGTGATCTGCTTCCTCAACATTCTAAGAACGAATAAAACACACGAATGTCCAATTATTGATCACCCTATTAGCATTATATTAGTCAAACGCTACTGTGCGCGAGTGTTTGCCTTGCTAATCAATCCATCCTTTGCTTATCCACAAAACAACCATCATAATGATGATTTTGTATAATATATAGTATGGTGATAAAACGTATTGTTTAATGTGATTACACAGTGATGATCTCATCTTATAATTAGTAACGAGAAAGCCAAAAGACCTGACAGAAACCCCGCAATTGTAAATTTGGACGGATTTCATCGGAAAAATTAAATATCTTGACCCCTAAGTATTTGAATATTATGTAATGCAATTAATTAAAAAAAATGACATTAGAAAGGGGCACTACGCCTCAAGCTAGTGGTTGAAGTTCTTGGCTAAAAAAATGTGCGACAGAGACGTCTGTTTTGGTGAGTTGGGAACTCACTGTCCGAAGGTGGCCTCACAACATTATTAATTACCTTAATTTGGTTAATTAGTCGAGTCTATAGAGTATGTATAGGTGTTTTAATTAGGTAGTTAATTATTTTGCTTAGTTTATATAAATAATATATTAAGCTTTCACCTCACACTCTTGCATATGCTACAAAAAAAAAAGACCATCGTTAGGCTTATTCCATTAGTGATCGAAAGCTTTGCCAAAAAAACATATTTTATATCTGTTAAAATAGAAACCCAGGTTAATTGGCATCTTATCATTTTCATCGTCGAGCTAATCAAGTCCCAACAAGCCTATTAAAATTTAAGTTACCCCAAAAATCTTAATTAGAAGTAACCCTTTATGTGTTGTACTCACTGCATTGTTATTTTGTTGTGGATGTGTTTTGAGAGATGATGGAATGATTAAAGGATAGTTGTGAAATTGGTTTATTGATTCGGTTGAGGTAATGTGTTAATGGTTCAACTGGTAGATAAGTAATTAACCCGATTTATATTAAAAATTTAAAATTATACGCGTATCTATAATATATAAGCATGTAATTAATATTATTTGACTAAGAAAAGTCTATTTATACTCCAAAATTCAAATTAAAAAAAATTGGATGAGTCCAATTGGTCCAACTGGAATCTAATGATTGACTCGGTTGGGTTTGACTGGATCAATTCGGATCAAATGCATAATCAATTCAAAAGTGAAAACCGATTCGATTAGACCACTTGTCTCAACCCAACTGGTCAGTTTGAACCCATTTTTATAACACTGGATGAAAGGAGTAAGGCTTATGCTTGTATGGAGTGATTTAAGGATGCCCAAAAAACTTGGGCATGTGAATGGCGTGAGATGAGAATGATGGCAGACAGCGTGCCATGTGTGTGTATGATTTTGTGAGTTCATGAAAGGATGGTAAGCAATGAGGTGCATGTGCTAAGGAATGGTATGCGTGTGTGACGTGTTTAGAAAAGGTGTGTGAAACTAGGATATGATTCTTTTAAAGTAAATAATTTTAATCGTTAATAAAAAATAAATGATTATTATTACATATGCATATATAACAAATCACATATATATTAAAATATTAACGATTTTTTATCAGTAATTAAGATTACCACTTTCTATTGAGATCAGCCAAATCTATGATAGTGTTAGAGAGAATATTGTAGTGTTTGTTTGTACTTTTATATTTTATTTTTCTTTTTTTATCATTTGCAAACTGATCTATTACAAATTGTATTTGCGATAAATTTTGTGTGTTTGCATTGATCAAGGTTGTGTCATTTAATAGACAAGCGATTACACAATTTGAAAATACAATATAAACAAACTAGATATAAATTTAAAATAAAGCTATAAATAATCAACCGAAGATAACAACTCCAACCTAATTATAAATTCGAAATAAAGTTACAAATAATCTAATAGAAGATAACAACCCATAATGACCTTAGTTGCAAACAGAAAACTGTTATTATCTTTCAATATTTTCTCCAATACTCCCCCTCAAGTTGAAACATGAAGATTTGAAATGCCCAACTTGCCTAGATTAGCCAGAAAAGCTATACGACCTAGTGCCTTTGTAAACATGTCAGCGAGCTGAGAATTACTACAAACAAAACGAGTGACAATAGTATGATATTGAATATGTTGCATAATAAAATGATAATCTAACTCAATGTGTTTTGTTTGTTCATGAAAAATAGGATTAGCTGCAATTTGAAGAACTGCTTGATTATCACAACTTAATAACATAGGCCCTGTATGATCAATACCTAGAGAAGTAAGGAACGATTTCAGCCATAATAATTTTGCAGTTGTAGTAGCCATTGATCTGTACTCAACCTTGGCAGATGAACGAGAAACTGTAACCTGCTTCTTGGATTTCCAAGAGATAGGAGATTGACCCAACATAATAAAATAACCAGTAATTGAACGTCAAGTTAAAGGACAAGTAGCCCAATCAGAATCACAAAAAACATGAACTTGAAGATCGCAATTAGCAGAAAGAAACAAACATTGACCTTGATTAGCCTTAACATAGCGCAAAACCCGAAGCACAACCTCAAAATGTTCTTGTTTTGGTGCTTGCATAAATTGAGACAAAGTGTGAACAACATAGCTTAAATCTGAGTGAGTGATACTAAGATAAACCAAAAATGAAAAATAAGCCTACGATACCTGCTAGGATCAACAAAATCAGGACTCGTACTAATAGCCAAGCGATGGTTTTGCTCAATATGGAAGAGAGCTGGTTTACAGGAATCAATACTAGCTTTAGCTAAAATATCCAAAGCAAATTTTCGTTGAGAAAGAACCAAACCAAAATTATTTCGAGCAACCTCAACACCTAAAAAATACTTCAAAGCACCCAAATCCTTAATTTTAAAACAAGAATCCAAATATGATTTAACCTTAGCACACTCAGAATCATCATTACTAGCAAGCACAATATCATCAACATATACTAGTAATGCTAGAAAAATATTGCCGCGAGTCAAAGTGAATAAGGTGTAGTCAACTTTGGATTGCACAAAACCATAATGAAGAAGAGAAAAAGTAAGCTTGGCAAACCAGTTGCATGGAGATTAGCGGAGGCCATACAAAGACTTATGTAAACGACATACCTTGGATGTTAAACCCCCACTAAATCTATGAGGTAATTTCATGTAAACCTCCTCATCAAGATCACCATGAAGAAAGACGTTATTGACATCAAGCTGATGAAGATGCTAATGTTTCGCAACTGCCACAGCAAGAAAAGTACGAACGCTTACCATTTTTGCAATTAGAGCAAATGTCTCATGAAAATCCTCTCCCTCAATTTGTTGATTCCCTCCAATAACCAACCTAGCTTTGTAGCGTTCAATGGAACCATCCACATGATATTTAATACGGAAAACCCATTGAGATGATAATGCTCGCTTGTCAGGTGGAAGATCAACCAAACGACAAGTGTTATTATCTTCTAAAGCATGAATCTCCTTACGCATTGCATCAAACCATCAAGAATCAAACAAAGAACACGCCAAGATCGTGGCTCAGAAGAAGCATCTATTGCTGCCAAAAATGATTGGTGCTTAGAGGAAAAACAAGAGTTAGTCACAAAATTAACAAGTGGATAAGGAGTACCTGAAACAGAAATTGAATTGGAGGAAGAGCGTGAAGGTGTATGTGTATCAGGAAGACAATATTCATAGTCTTTCAAGTAAGCAGGAGGTTGTCTTGTGTGTTTTGAAGGTGTTGATTCAAGAGATGAGGAAAGACCAGGGACAGACTCATGTGGAGAAGCAAGAGTCAAACTCCCTCTATCATCAATGATTGGACCAGGCACATGGGGATCAGGTGCATCCTTGGTGTCAGGAGTTAAAATTTTTGATGGAACAAGAGGGACATCATCCACAGTGAGAGCCTCACAACTATTAGCACAAGGAATACAAGGAGAAATTGCATTGTCATTTGCAGAAGTAGAAACAACAAATGAGAATACCAATTCATGAAATGAGGCATCGCGAGACACAATATTTTTCTTATTCATCAAAGTCAAAAAATTTCCTACCTTTTTTATTAGAAGGATAACTAACAAATATATACCTAGTTGAACGGGCCGCAAACTTATCCTTTAGTTTAGGCTAAAGAGTGGCATAACAAAGACATCCAAAAACTCGTAGTAATGAAAAATTACGAGCAACACCATTAAGAAATTTAGATGGCGTACGGTTGATTAAATAAAAAGTAGTCAAAACACAATCACCCCAAAATTGTATAGGCAAATGTGCTTGGAAACTCAATGCTCTCGCAACGTTTAAAATGCAACAGTGTTTTCGTTCAACACGATCATTTTGCTGCGAAGTATAAACACAAGAAGTTTATGATAAATGCCTAACTCACAAAATAAATTTGTCATTGCATTACTTTTAAATTAATTACCATTATCCGAACAAAAAACCTTGATCATGTTGCCAAATTGATTTTGTATCATAGCCAAAAATAGCTTAATACGTGCAAAGATCTCATTTTTTCCAACAAGCAAGATAGTCCAAGTGGCCCTACTATAATCATCAACCAACGTCAAAAAATAATATGCACTAGTAGAAGAACAAGTGCTATACGATCCCCATGTATCACAATGCAGTAAATCAAATGAAGCTTTACTATTATTGAAACTTGATGAAAAAGGAGAGCGAGTTTGTTTTGCTCGGTAGCACACATCACAATGATCATTACTTATTGAACTAGAACAAAATTTAAAAACATCAGAAAGCATAGACAAATTTTTATGTGAAGCGTGTTCAAGACGTAAATTCCATAATTCCTTCATGCCATCAACACACATAATAAATGCATTCCTTGGTCTGGATTGATACACATACACACCCCCTTGCAAATCACCCAGTCCAATCTTCGTTGTTAGGTATTGGTCCTGCAAAACACATTGCTTATTAGTGAACAAAAGCCGTTTATGATTATCAAATGAAAGCAAACAGGCCACGAAAATTAAGTTGCATTGAAGGTTAGGGACAAACAACACATCATGGATTAAAAAATTGGGAGCAAGAAAAATAAATCCTTTTTTAATAGCATGAGTAATAGAACCATTGGGCAAGCCAACTATTAAAGGACTAATATTTGTCACATGATGAAGAAGACTTAGAGTACCAGTCATATGTTGAGAAGCTCCACTATCAACTAACCAATAAGAAGAATGAGCTACATTACTAGAAAGCTTATCATTGGATGACTGTGATTGCACCAAAGCTAGCAAGCGATCCAAGTGTTCAACCACATTAGAAGAAAGACCAACTTGAATATTGAGTGTTGAGTTAGGAATGAGAGCAATTTTAACAGCAGCATTAGCCATTCCCTTCCCGCCTTTAGGGCGACCCTTGTCACGTCCCTTTCCATTATACCACTCAGGATACCCATGTAACTCCTAGCAATGAGAAACATCATGATTTGTTTTACCACAATGAAAACAAGGTTGCTTATCCCCACAATCAATAGGCTGAGATTTTGTGTGAACCGCAAAGCCCATGACATTGGTACAATCAATTGCTCCTCTCTTGATTGTTTTATGAGTTTCTTCCTAGATTACCATGGCATGAAGCTTACTAGACTAGGAAAATCATTACCATTGCTATTAAGGATCTGGGGTCGAAGTGTCCCAAATGTGGCATCATTAAGCTCCATTAGAAATTGGTAAACACGATCCCTATCACGTTCAGCTACTACCTCTTTGGCATACATACAAGAATCACCACAAGTGCACATGTTATAAATACGGCTAACATCTAGATCATCCCAGATGGCTCAAAGTTTGGTGTAAAAATAAGCACTCACAGTCATTCCTTGTTGTTTAATAGTAGTCAAACTCACCTTCAACTGGTACTGGTGAGGAATATTAGCTACAGAGAAACGATTTTTCAAGTCGTCCTAGAAGTCCTTGTCATTGTCAAAACACTAGATTGAGGGTTGCAGCTGAGGATCTATAGTATTTTGAATCGAACCATTTAGCATAGAATGACACACATCCCATGCATGGAGCTCATCAAACATGTATGGGTTTTTGAATAACACCAATAATGAAGCCAAGTTTGTTCTTAGCTTGCAGTGTATTCTTCAGAAGCTTTGTCCAATTCTCACAATTAATCTCACCATGTAAGGTAACTGTAGTTAACATCATGCTAGGATTATTTGACGGTGCAAAAAAGAAAGGAGATCTGTGGTCAGAGACCTCAAAGTGCCACTTGAATTAGTGACAGTCATACTATATCAGAGTAAATGTGGAAGATAGTGACATTAAATAGGCAAGCGGTTACACAATTTGAAAATACAATATAAACAAACTAGCTATAAATTTAAAATAAAGCTACAAATGACCAATAGAATATAACAACCCAACCTAGCTATAAATTCGAAATAAAGTTACAAATTATCAATAGAAGATAACAACCCATAACAACTTTAGATGCAAACAGAAACTGTTATTATCTTCCAATATTTTCTCCAATATGATCTTTTTTTTCTTTTTTCTTTTTACTTTTGGGCTTCAGATTCTTAACTATGTAAATATCTACACTGCATTTTCTTTAAAAAAATCCATTTGAAAACTTTATTTATTCTATGAAATTTGGAAATGAGTTCGGATAAAATGAAAAATAATAGCGAACATAACTACCCCAGCAGGACATATAATTGTACAATTATATCTAGACTTGTTACTATAAGGTTTTTAAATAATATTTTTTCAATATTTAAAAATAGACCAAGACAAAATGCGTTTTAAGTTTTCATTTTATAGTTCTGTTGCTTGTGGAAATTTTTTTACTTAGGATGTAAAGACTGTGAATTTACTTTGTGTTTTTTGTGTATTGGGAAGTTAAGTGTGTCAAAGGAATGGAAGGAAATACGGAGATTAACGCTCAGAAACTTCATTGATGATGCTTTAGCACCTTTAGATCAAGAATTCCTCAATTTGTTTGCAGTGCTTTAGCACCTCATTTGTATGTCACAACATCCATATGAAGTTCAATTTTGACCTTGCAGTGCCGTAACACCATCACAATGCCATAGCACTTACTAGCTAGGGACTAGGGTTGAAAAGTCACTAATATAAAAGGACATTTGATTCAGAAAATGAAAGGAATGGTGGTTTTCAAAAGTTTAATTCGGCAAATAATGTTAAGAGTTTCAACTTTCAAGGAACAATTTAATGGGGATCATTCTCTAAATCTCTCTTCTCGATCATTTTCTTCACTTTTCTTTTTCTTCTTTCCACGAGTAGCTAAAATGCTCAATCCTGGTAGTTGGGATGTTAATTTAGCTTGAATTTGAATTTGTATAGATGACTGAGACTGATTAGTTTCTATTAATAATATTTAGAGCTTATCTTTTGTTCTTTAATACTTCATTAAGCTAGCCATTCCTTGATTGAATTGGTGGTTTGCATGTTGATTGGAAAACTGATGTATGAAACTACTTGATTCCATTGCCTTAAGAATATTGTGATGGGTCTTGTGGATTTGCTTGGAGTGGGGTGTCATCCTTGAGTTCTTGATGAATAAGTTAATGAATTAACTATATGTCAACATTTCAAGAGATAGTAGTTAACTAAGGAATTAATCACTAGTTAATTAAGGGACCAACCCTGTGTTGGTGGGCCTCTTCAAGTGGACCCAACCACTTTAATAATAAAAAAAAGGAAAGAAGCAATACGTGAATACGTGCGTGCGCCGCTTCTTTTTTTTTAGGTTTTCTTTCTGTGCTTTTTGTGGAGAGAAATAGCTTTGTTCACTTTGCGGTATTGGTTGGATACTCATTTGTACTCTGTTTTGGATGAAATTTCAGCCAATTATTCCTAAAATTGTGAGCATTCATTTGGTATACTTAGAACTTTATTTCTTTCATATTTTGACAGAAGATATATTTACCTCGTTGTGGGTCTCCATTTGAATATTGTTGCTTTGTTGATTTCCACTATTTTAAGAGTGAGTAGGCATTTACTTATTTGGTTCTGTTGTAGAAACTCTTTGTTGTACTCTTTGATATTTTACATAGTGAATATTTTTCTGGACTTGGTCCCTTGATTTTTTTGTCCCTCACATTGGGGGTTTTCCACGTTAAAATTGTTGGTGTTCTTCTTGCTATTATCTCTTTATTTTTTTGCACTCTTGGATTTTGGGATTGTTGTATATTACGCTTCTCATAGGTTCACTCAAGCGGGAAATGTTTTATTTACCACTACATATTTGTGTAATTTTTCCGCTATGCATACATGCCTTTTCCAACAGTTGGTATCAGAGCTAGTTTATTTTTCTGGGATATTTGATTGGTTGAATGATGGAGCGTAATTACGGTAGAATGATTAGTTTGAACGGAACTAATTACCACAAGTGGAGAGGTAAGATGAAAGATTTACTATTTGTGAAAAAATTACATTTACCTGTGTTTGCTACTCAGAAACCTGATAATAAATCTGATGAAGAATGAGTTTTTGAGCATGAGATGGTTTGTGGTTTTATTCATCAATGGGTATATGATAGTGTTTTAAATCATATTGCTAATGATTCACATGCCAGAACTTTGTGGGATAAACTTGAAACCTTGTATGCTTCTAAAACTGGGAACAACAAATTATTTTTGCTAAAACAGGCTATGAATTTGAGGTATAAGGAATGTACTTCTATTTCTGATCACCTGAGTGATTTTCAAGGTTGCTTTGATCAGTTGTCTGACATGGGTGTAAAATTTGATGATGAAATTTTGGGACTTTGGTTGCTTAATACTTTACCTGATTCTTGGGAAAATCTCCGTGTTACTTTGACTAGTTCTGCTCCTAGTGGTATTTTGACCATGGATTTTGTAAAAATTGCTATTTTGAATGAAGAAGTCAGACAACATACTTAGCAGGCATCCTCTTCACAGGCAGAGGTTTTGGTTACTGAAAACAGGGGAAGAAGTACAAACAGGGATCAAGAAGGAGGTCACAAAGGTAAAAGCAAGCACAGAAGCAAATCAATGTCTGAGCAGAAAACTTACAAGTGCAGTTATTGTGGTAAAAATGGTCATCTTCAAAATTTTTGTTATAAGCTAAAAAACGATAACAAAGGCAAGCAAGAAAAAAGATATGAGAAGAATGGTGATAGTGTTGCCATTGTTAGTGCAGGAGATTTTTTGATTGTTTATGATGAGAACTTGATTAGTGTTGCTTGTTATGATTCTAGCTGGTTTGTTGACAGTGGTGCCAGTTTTCATGTGACTTCTAGGAATAAGTTTTTCTCATCTTATACTCTAGGTGATTTTGGTGTGTTGAAGATGGGTAATAGTGATACGTCAAAGGTGATTGGCATTGGTACTGTTTGTTTGGAAACCAGCATAGGAACAAAGTTGATTTTGAAGAATGTCAGGCACGCACCAGACATCCGTTTGCATTTGATTTCTACTAGTGTTCTAGATGATGATTGTAAGGTTTTGGGTGTCCACACTGGCACTTTAATATAATAATATTATGATTAAGAGGTAATTGTGTTTATAACAAATCCGGGTTCGCGTTTCCTAAGTCAGCGCTAATGAGGTATCCGGATTCGTATGACCAGGATGTCACTTCGATGAGGAAATAGAACCATTATGGGACAGTTCTAACGTGGAGTAAAAACCTGAATGAGGTCGGTAGAGGGTGGAACCTTAGACTTGTGAAGTGCCAAGGTAGGAACCCGAACGAGGTCGGATGAGGTCGGATAAGGTCGGTATAGGGTAGAACCTTGGACTTGTAAAGTGCCAAGGCAGGAACCCGAACGAGGTCGGATGAGGTCGGACAAGGGCGGACCCAGCACTATGCAATCGATTAAAATAGACCACACTTGACTAATACATCAGGTAAGGACTTGATCGTATGGGCCCCATGAGCCTACACGAGGGTGTCCGGACTATGATTCCGAGTTGTACAAGGTAGGCTTTTGGTGAGTGGTCTAAACCCGACAGCGAGTGTGTACGATGACTAAGTTAGATTTGACATCTGGAATTATTGGCGCATGTGTCACGCGCCAGGGTCATTTATATAGACCACTTCTCTCCATTTCGATGAAACACTATCGTCTTCTTTCTCTCTCTGTTTCCTCCAGTTCCTAGTGAGAGAGATTTCATAGCCACTCACCCTTGACCAAAAACCCTTGCGTGCAACTAAGAAGTTGAAAAGAACCACCCCGTAGTTAGGTTCCAACATTAGTTTCTCTAAAGACCTTCAGATGGAGAGACCTTCCTCTCCAAAAACTCTCACAGAGCTTCGTGTTTGAGAGAAAGAAAGCTTTTGGGACTTTTAAGCTTGGAGATGCTGTTCTCTAGCCTTCCCGGAAACTATAGAGGTAAGGCACTCACGTCTTCCCGGTTAGCTTGAGTCTGTGTTTTGAGAGGCTTAGAGATCGTGTGGGCCTAAGCTGGACGGCTTGCATGGAATGATTAGTGACCATCCTGGACTGTTTGCATGCAACTAGTGTTAACTGTTTTGTCCTCTTGCATGCTTTTGCAGAGCGTGATACAAGGGACATAGGCGGTCCCAACCTTGAGGCCAGGAAGAACCAATGTAACTCTTAGAGCAGGTAAGCTCTCTGTTCTTAGGAGTTTTTCCCTTGACCGTGTTCCACCACACTCCGAGGAGTGATGGTCCTGATATGTAATGATGCATGCGGTATTGAACTTGTGTGTTACTGCTTTTGGTTGAAAACATGTATATAATGATATGTTGTGTGTTTGATGAGCTTCTCTGGCCAGTAGAATGGACTAAATATGGACTTCCCTTGGAGCCAAAGTCATGTGGAATAACTCTAAGTGGTCAATTAGTATATATGAAAACCCTGAGAGAGTGTGCCCTTATAAGGATGATCCTATCTCGGAAGAGTCATATACGTCTGAGCAAACTCCTGAGAGAATGTGTCATTCAGTGGATGATCTTCCCTAGGCAATGGTTGTGGAAGTCCTGGGAGAATCTGCCCTTAAGTGGATGATCTTCCCCAGACAAATATATACAGAGAATGTTCCCTTAAGTGAATGATCTTCTCTTGTTATATTTGTGTTGTTATATACATGTTATGCATTTTATAATGAGCCGGGATGACCGGATTATGTGATTCCGGGTTTGGTGCTATGTGTCGTGAAAGGCGAACCCGGGGAGGAGAGGCCTCCAAGGACCCGGAGTTTACTGAGATTTATATCTCACCTCGGTTGGGGATTATATGTTTTGTAGGTGATGAGCCGAGAGAGGCAGGAGGCCCGAGTAGTGGGGACGGTCCGAGGGATTTCGGACATGAGGCCGAGCCAAGACGGGTTTCGAGTGAGCCTTAGTTTTATTTTGCGAGCGTGTTGGCTCCCTATTTTGTTATGTGTATATATATATGCGCTTTGTAACCCAGTCCTATAGGGAGAACGTACCTGACACATATCATTGTAATTCCATGAGCGATTACCATACATAATGTACAAGTGATATTCGTGGACGTATTATGATATCATATTTGTATTTGCTTCCTAATTAATTATTGTTAATTAATTACTGCGTTTAACGATCATAATTGAATGTTAACAACCGGATGCATACGGGGTGTTACAATGATGGTTATTTTAATACCTTTAGTGGTGGACAGTGGAAGCTCACTAAGGGTTCCTTGATTGTGGCACAGGGTAAGAAGTTTTCAGGTTTGTATTGGATGAAAGCTTATGTTTTAGTTGATGCTATAAATGCTGTTGACTGTGATAGTTCGTCAGATTTATGGCACAAGAGACTGAGTCACATTAGTGAGAAAGGACCGAATTTTTTGGCCAAGAAGAATCTTCTTACAGGTTTGAAATGTGCAAGGTTAGAAAAATGTACTCATTGTTTGGTTGGGAAACAAAATAGCGTTTCTTTTAAGAGCCATCCTCCCTACCGAAAATTAGAGGTACGTGAGTTGGTGCATTCAGATCTTTGTGGTCCTATGAGGACTAAGACTTTCAGTGGTGGACTGTATTTTGTTACTTTTATCGATGACCATTCGAGAAAGCTTTGAGTTTATGTCTTGAAGACTAAAGACCAAGTGCTTGGTGTTTTTAAGCAATTTCAGGTTTTGGTTGAAAGAGAAACAGGGAAGAAACTGAATGTATTCGCACTGATAACGGTGGCGAGTTTTGTGGTCCTTTTGATGAATATTGCAGGCAGATGGGTATTCGACACCAGAAGACGCCCCCAAGACTCCTCAGCTCAATCGCTTGGTAGAAATGATGGATAGGACATTGAAGGAGAGAGTCAGATGTTTGTTTTCTGAAGCAAAGTTACCAGCTTCTTTCTAGGGTAAGGCTTTATGTACTGTTGCACATGTTATTAACTTGTCTCCTGTTGTTGCTTTACAGGCTTATGTTCCTAATAGAGTGTGGTATGGGAAGGATGTTTCCTATGACCATCTTCATGTTTTTGGTTGTAAAGCATTTGTGCATGTGCCAAAAGATGAGAGGTCCAAGTTAGATGTCAAGACAAAGGAATGTATCTTCATTGGTTATGGCCATGATGAATTTGGCTATAGATTTTATGATCTGGTTGGAAAGAAGCTTGTTAGAAGTCGTGATGTTGTTTTTATGGAGGATCAAACCATTGAAGACATTGGGAAGGCAGAGAAATCAGAGTCTTCGAGTACTGATGATTTAGTTGATTTTGATCCAGTTCCTGATACAAATACGCTTGATGTAGCAGATTTTGACAATCATGATGATGCCCCTACTCATATTCCAGATGATCCAGTTGAGAATATTGATAATGATGATGCTGGTAATTCTGTTGAATCTGATGTTCCTTTTAGAAGGTCTTCTAGATAGAGTTTGCCTTCTACTCGTTATTCATCTGATGAATATGTGCTCCTCACTAACGGGGGAGAACCTGAGTGCTATGAAGAGGCTATGGAAAATGAGTACAGGAAAGAATTGATTGTAGCAATGGAGGATGAGATGAAGTCTTTGCATGATAATCATACTTTTGAGTTGGTCAAGTTGCCTAAGGACATGAAAGCTTTGCAAAATAGGTGGATTTATAGGTTAAAGACTGAAGAAAACAATTCTGCTCCACGATACAAAATGAGATTAGGTGTCAAAGGCTATCGTAAGAAAAATGGCATTGATTTTGATAAAATTTTCTCTCTTGTTGTTAAAATGTCTTCCATCCGAGTTGTTTTTGATTTGATAGCCAGTCTTGACTTAGAGGTTGAGCGGATGGATGTGAAAACTACATTCCTTCATCGTGATTTAGAGGAAGAAATTTACATGGAACAACCTGAAGGCTTTGTGGTGAAAGATAAAAAGAATTATGTTTGCAAGTTGAAGAAAAGTTTGTATGGGTTGAAACAAGCCTCGAGGCAGTGGTACAAGAAGTTTGAGTCTGTTATGATCCAACAGGGATTCAAGAAGACTACTTCAGATCATTGTGTTTTTGTGCAGAAATTCTTTGATAGTGACTTTATCATTTTATTGCTATATGTTGATGACATGTTGATTGTTGGTCATAATTTGTCTAGAATTAACAGGTTGAGAAAGGAGCTTAGCAAGTCTTTTGCGATGAAAGACTTGGGACCAGGAAGAAAGATTCTTGGCATGCATATCACTCGTGATCAAGAAGCCAAGAAGTTGTGGTTGTCACAAGAGAAGTACATTGAGAAAATACTTCAACGTTTTCATATAGATAAAGCTAAAGTGGTAAGTACACCTCTGGCTTCACACTTTAGGCTTAGCACTAGACAAGCTCTTTCTAGTGATAAAGAAAAAGAAGACATGAAATCTTTTCCCTATGCATATGTAGTAGGAAGTTTGATGTATGCAATGATTTGCACTAGGCCTGATATAGCCCATGCAGTTGGTGTTGTCAGTCGTTTTCTTTCCAATCCTGGTATTGAGCATTGGAAAGCTGTGAAGTGGATGTTGAGATATCTCCGTGGTACTTCTAATTTAAAACTGTGTTTTGGAATTGGGAAGCCTATTCTTTGTGGTTACACTGATTCTGACATGGCAGAGAATATTGATTCTAGAAAATCTACTTCTGGTTATTTGATTACTTTTGCAGGGGGAGCTGTGGCTTGGCAATCTAGGTTGCAAAAATGTGTTGCATTGTCTACAACTGAGGCTGAGTTCATTGCTATTACTGAGGCATGTAAAGGGTTGCTTTGGATGAAAAAGTTTGTGTAGGAACTTGGTTTTGAGCAGCAGATGTATATTTTATTTTGTGATAGTTAGAGTGCTATTCACCTTGGCAAGAATCCTACTTTCCATGGTAGATCTAAACATATTGATGTGCGATATCATTGGATATGTGATGTTTTAAATTCTAAGTTACTGGAACTTGAAAAGATTTATACAGATGATAATGGTTCTGACATGATGACAAAGACTCTATGAAAGGGAAAGTTTGAAGTTTGTCGATTTATTGTCGGTTTGACATTTGCCTCCACTTGAGTCGTAGGGGGAGTTTGTTGGTGAGCCTCCTCAAGTGGGCCCAACCACTTTAATAATAAAAAAAGGAAAGAAGCAATACCTGAATATGTGCGTGCGTCGCTTCTTGTTTTTTAGGTTTTCCTTCTACGCTGTTTGTGGAGAGAAATAACTTTGCTCACTTTGCGATATTGGTTGGATACTCATTTGTGCTTTGTTTTGGATGAAATTTCACCTAATTATTCCTAAAATTGTGAGCATTCATTTGGTATACTCAGAACTTTATTTCTTTCATATTTTGACAGAAGATATATTTACCCCATTGTGGGTCTCTATTTGAATATTGTTGCTTTGTTGATTTCTACTATTTTAAGAGTGAGTAGACATTTACTTGTGAGGTTCTGCTGTAGAAACTCTTTGCTGTACTTTTTGATATTTTACATAGTGAATATTTTTCTGGACTTGGTCCCGTGGTTTTTTTTGTCCCTCACATTGGGGATTTTTCACATTAAAATTGTTGGTGTTCTTGCTGTTATCTCTTTATTTTTCTGTACTCTTGAATTTTTGGATTGTCATATATTACGCTTCTCACTAGTTCACTCAAGCAAAAAATGTTTTATTTATCATTACATATTTATGTAATTTTTCCGTTTTACATACATATCTTTCCCAACACCTTGAATATCATAATAGTGAACTAGGACTATTTCATTTTCAGAAATATAAGAGGAAAGATTAATGAGTCAAAATCCCAACTTCCTTATCCATTGTTGGATCTCTAAAGCATGTGATTAGCTACTTGTTTTCTTATCTTTTAGTTTACATTACATTCTTAAAAGGGGAAAAAGAAAAATATATCCAATCTAGCTTCATTAACTCCCAAAATTTGTGGTCGCTCAGATAAAATTAAAATTGATACAGCAAATTAGTCTTCACATGCTATATCATAATTTTCTTACCGTTTATTTACTTATATGATCCAGTATACTTATGCGTCTTGGATCAGCATGAGCCTAACCAATTTAACGTTTCAGCTCCATAAAAAAAAGCCTATAGACCAATTATTTTGGCCGAAGTATATGTTTACTGTTGATTTCGAGAGCTTGTTTAATTTAGACGCAAGATATATGTTATTTATGCGGTTTCGGGTGGAGGTAAGCATATTAAGTCAAGTGTTTCTACAATGTTTGGAGAAACGTTCAACACATGTAGGATCACGTCTAACACTTTAAATGTGGTTTGAAATTTATGTTAACATGTTTGATACCTTTATAATAAAATTGTATTTACATCAAAATTTTGACTTGTTTGTTGTCTAAGCAAAAAACAACATTTTGTCACTTTTTTGTGAAAATAAATCTCATTTGATATTATTGGCCAAAAAATTCTAACTTTATAACAATATTGACATATTTTTATTAACAATAAGACATTCAAAAGAAACTTGTATCACTATTATCTAACACCATATATCATTTCAAAATCACTTTTGGTGAAAATATTTTTAAATATAAATCGATTTACGTACTCAAAGTCTCCCACACTTTTGACAAAAATCAATTGTATAAAATCAAGCAATTTAAAATTAATTTCTCAAATTGTAAACCAAACACATACTTGGTTGATAAGAAATCCAAATTGGTAACAAGAGATAATCATAAAAGGATCTCAACCATCCCCTTTTATGAGGGAAAATAAAAATTATATTTGTATTTACAAGTTAAACAAAAAATTGTATCTATATTTGCAGGGTCTAATATTTTTTATTAAACTGATAAATTTTTATTTAAAACTATAATTTTTATTTAAATCTATGATTTTTATATGTAAAAAAATACTTTCATTATTATATCAAAATTAATTGTTACAAAATTTATTATGTAAACTTATATGTGTATTAAATATACACTAAAAAATTTAGTGTTATATATAGAAGCATTAATTATTTTTTTAATATAATTGGCCTATTAATTCAGTTGATTTAAGTGTTACATTAATAATGTGAATGTCATAAGTTCAAAATCTATATGTGCCATTATTTTAAACAATTTTATAAAATATATTTTAACATAGTATTAACTACTAAGTAGTACAATGCATTAAACTAGATGAAGTTGAACGCTAGAACAGCATAATTAATGTTTATAAAAAAAAAATTACGTTGACTTGGCTCTTATCAATTATCATCATATTGTTTAGCCACTTCCTAGGAGACGTGCTAAGCCAAGGCCACGTGTCCCCTCCCTTTTCACCATTTACAATTTTCGTAATTTTATTATCAGTGCAATCTTAAGCTCTCTTTTGATCTCAGCGCGCTAAGTCAATCTTATCCTATCCACTAATCATCATTAAACAGAGACTTGTCTTCTACATATTTTGATTCATTGTATCTGTTCACCTACCCGTGAGAGGGCAGCAAGCTTGGTAACAAATTTATTAATTTGATGTTATATTTGCACTTATATTATTTTTTTAAGCTCAGTGAATTAGGTGTACTTATATTGGAATTGAGCCAAGACTCCTCGTTTGTTTATGTGAAAGATGTCAGGCTGGGAAGAATTGTGCATGTGGAATCAATTAGGAAGGAACTCATGAAGCTTTTATGGTTACTGCTCTATCACAATAAACAAACAATGTTAGCTATCTTATAGTGTGTTAGATTGCTTACTTATCATTTGATTATGTTCTGTTCAGTTTGGTCCCGATCAATAGCCCAAGTGTACTGTGCTTGTGCTAATAAATAAATAATAAGCAAGACTTCTATTAGTATGAAAAAAAATACCATTTTTGCTTCTCATGTATATCATTGTCATATTCCTTATTATCATAATTTCGTTGGACATTTTCTATCTAGTGGAAAAACCTCTCATTAAATGACACAAATACATTTTGGTTACTCTTCTGCACAATTCGACACTTTTTCTAGTTTGTTCCACCCACTCAAAACTCCCTTCACACTTACCATGATTCATCAATTAAGGAGGGATATCTATTCTACAATCTCTTTCATCTTAAATCAATGAAAACTAGCCTTCAAACAGCGTACAAGATGGCAAACCAAATTGTTTTCAGTTTTTGAAATTAAATTTGTATTAAAATATATCGCATTCGGCTTGGTAAAATACTAATTCAGGTATTTGTGATTATATAAATTGTGGTTAATGAAGCTAAATCATAAAGAATAGTTTTTTGTTTTAGCATGCATTGCCTAGCATTATTTTCTTTTCAAGATGCCAAAGGTTCATCTTGGAAGTTGGTACCACCAATATTTATTAGCCATGAAATGTAAAAAGTATGGGTATTTCTGCAAGTTATATTGCTCGAATATTTGATCCATACAATAACTATATCCCCAAGTGTTAGTTATCCGGAATGGCGTGAAATTACGAGTCCCATTAGTTGTCTTTGTATCCCAACAAAAACTGTTTGCAATAGGAATTACACCAACAAAAGTTTGCGCTTCCATACAAGCCTTTGATACATACATGTACATACTTTTCTAGTGTCAAGAGAAAATGCTACCATCCAACTACTCCAAGCCCGTTTCAGCTGTTTCAAAACCATATATATACATATATACATAGCAGCTTGGACTAAGTCTCAAAAAGGAGAAAACTGCTGGATGCATAGTCATAGACTCAGCAAAAATAACCCACCTATAACTAGAATAGTGGAGTTACTCGGATTCCCTAGTTGGCAAAACCAGTGAACAATAAGCATCCCACTCCATTAGATATGATGGATCCGTTGGTGCTTTTTCAGTCATTTTAAGAACTAACCCAGCAGTTGCTTGGTTGACAAGGGAGTTATCTGTCTCAGGTTGTGAAGTTACAAGATAATCACCACTCAGACTATGCCACGTCTTCTCCTTGACGGTATCTTGGGTGCTCTGCTGTTTACTGTGACCATTCATTGCTTCCTTAATTTCTTCCTTGTTCTTCTTGCTTTCCTCCACATATGGCTGCATGAAAAGTAATCAGAAGTGGCAAATTGCAAGCAAACCCCATAGTGGCATAAGAAAAAGAACAATGATATATTTTTCAAAGAATAGATATTATCAACTTCTATATACCTGTTTCTCAATGTCAGACATATTCCTCCATGTATCAATAGCCAAACGTAGGATTTTCTGGCCATCTAAGGCCTGACTACAAGTTTTCAATCGAGCACATTCATGCTTGAGGAATATCTGATATGCAGTCTTTCGTCCCGGTGGAGAACCTCGGCGTTTCTTCATTTCTTTGACATTTGAGGGTGGCGGTAAAAGCACCGGCTGTTCCACATACCCTGCCCCTGCTAAGTTGGAATCCAAAGTATTGCATAAGCACTTCTAAAGTCACAAAAGACCACTACATTGTTGAAGAAAACTGATGTATATTGTCATGGGATATGAAAAGTGTTTAGCCAAGTCACAAACCTGTCATGTGGCAAGAGTAGTCCTTGGACATCTCTGTGACCTTCTGACCATCTTTAATATTCATTTTATGAGATAAACTAGCAGTTGAATTCCGCTTCTTTTGAAGTGGACCTTTAGAAAAAAGTGGAGGATGTGAGAAGGGACAAAAAGCCTTTAACATTAAACAGAACATTTTCTAAGACCAAAATGTAGCAAAAACATCATATAGTGAAGCTGCTGAAATGTCTTGTGTTATGTCCTAGCAGTAAATGTAAACTATATAAGTAGAAACTGCCCAGGTCCATATATCAAACTTATGTGTGAACTGCCACACTGAATTTATATGTACTTGAGATAACAACAGATAACAGGTCTCTTGGGCTAACCTTTGGTTCTGAAAGATCCAGCTTGCTTTGCAGGATGCCTATGGAAGTACAATTTCTCAAACTGGTAGAGAAGATGCGCATAAAGCTTTTCAACTTGAGCACATAACTTTACACTATTCCCTTCCAATTTCAGGGCAAAGACTACTTCACCCCATTTCTTTTCTCGACCAACCTGGATATTTGAAACATTTAAGAGAAAATTCATAACACTAACATGATATTAAAATTGAATATCTGAGACAAATTCATGCAATGATACATAAAATTATTTTAGCCTCTCTTGATTATAGAACCACGACTGATTTGGATGAATAAACTTGCATGCATATAGAAGCTCCATTACAGACAAAATACACATACAAAAACAACTAAAATCGTGTGAGGTCAACGTGGACCACAGGGCAATGAAATATACCTGGTGATATCCTCCTCTTCTAGTCACCTCCAAGTAAAACAGGTACAAGTCCAGCAAAGTTTCTCGGACATTGAAACTGCCAAGCAAAATTGGAAAATAGAGCATTATTCATACCTTCCACATTTCGCATCGCCTTTCTCCGCAGTCATCTATTAAACAACATAATAATTTCGTGTTGAACAAACAACACATGGAGACTTAATAATAAGAGAAAGGACTGTAAGACAGAAAACATTTAATAACATGTATACTTTGTTTGAGACTAATTAGAAAATAATATTTTATTGGTATTCATGACATTAGTGCGAAGTATCACTAACTTTATTAAGGAGTAATCTTCGCTAGAGAACCGGACTTGTTACCTTTGGCGAAGTCTCTTCTCCCTATCACATTTTATTCATCCACGAACCCAAGACTTTGCTTAAGGGTCCGACGATTTGTTAGTAGTTAGAATATAATGACACTAATAATGTGGTGATCGTTTGTTCATGTAATAGAAATTTACAAATTCTTTCTATTCTACATTTATTTAGTAATAGCAATCATGAAAAGTCAGAAGTTAAAACTGGTCAAACAGGAAACACCAAGACAAAAAGGACTCGACTTTCCTTGCATGCAAATTATGAGCAACCAAACAGAACAACTAGAAAATAATTAGAGAGTATTTCAGCACCCCATCACACAAACAGAAACGGAAAATGGGAAGCACGTTATGGATTAAAACAAGAGCTATAGCTAGCATGTTGTTGCGTGATAAAGAAAACTCACATGAGACTCAGTCCAGAAGACTCCAACAACTCAGCGAGTTTCATATAGAAGCTCTCGGAGTCATCACCCGGGGAACATTGTTCTGCATGAAACCCATCAGCACATGCATTGGTGCTAACATTAACAAGGCCCTTGAGTTGGGTCTCCGATGGCGACGGAAGCATCCTCTTCCTCTCCTCTTTGCTCTCCATGTTTGAGGAAGCAACAACTAATTAAGCTCAAACATGAAACCCAAGTAGTTGAAGTACGTATGAGAAAGGGACATGGGGACCTTATGCGTTTAATTTGCGACAGCTGCATAGTGCACGCGAGTACGTGGCGTTCCTTGTTTTTTTCGGTCGATAAACTTTTAAAATAAAAATTAGTGTTTTTTCTTCTTCTGAAAGTTAGGTATTTTATAATCGTAAAACTATAAAATTAACTCTTAAGAGATAAAGATCATCAAATCGAATTTTAACAAAAAAAATTCCATACACACAACCATATAATCAAATCTATCAGTATATTTAAGAAATCTAATAATATCTACCGTCAAATTAGTATTTCGTTTTAACACAAAAATTGTTTGGAGGAAATTTTTTGTACTAGACTAACTTAGGGATATTGCCTCCAAATCCAATGGAGGATACTTATAGTCTAAAGTATAGACCACAAATTTGGAAACAAACTTCTTACCCGTGCATCAGTCTTCTCTTGTACATGCATGTTCCAAAATGACTTATATATAATTATTGGTTAAAAAATAAATATAGAACAGATGAAAACGGCACAGGAGAAATCTACTTATATTTACAAATGTTAAAATTAATGTACTTGTTATGTGGTGTCGAAGATTTCTATGTATTTATATTTAAATTATATAAAAAATAATGTGATACTAAATGAAACTAATATTTGAAAGTAAACTATTTTAAACCACAGTAAAATTACACATGTTAAAATGAATGTTGATATGATATAAAATTATCTTATTTTTAAATTTAGATAATAAGATATAAATTTATTTCATTAAGGCTTTATTGAGTAAATCCTTTTCTTTAAGAATTTCTATTTTTAAAATTAATTTAACATATTTAAAAAAATTACATGCATCTACAGATAAAAAAAATTATAACTTAATTATAAAAAACTAATTTATTGAAATTTAAAAAAAAACATTGAGAGTGAGATCAATCAAATAAATAATGTAGTAATTTTATAACATTTTACTTGTTTATATGCAAGTATATAAACGTAACTTTTTTCCTTTTTTTTGACAGATACGTAACTTTTTCCTATGTATTGAATAAATTTTCTTTTTTCTACCAAAACAATTAATAAGTATCTTACCCTGCAATGCAACGGCTTAACATGATAAAAAAAATCAAATTTTAAATTAAAGTTATACATTTTAAGAAACACATAAAAATATAGAACTATACTTCACTTGCATTTATAAACTTATTTTATATTTTTCTCTTGTCTTTTTATAACTTTTATGTAAAATATTAGAACTTATACAATTTGTCATCTAACTGTTTACTTAAAAATTATGATGTTAGTGTTTTTATATACACTTTTTTTAAAATGATTACATTTACTTTCATTGCTTTATTTTTTTAATGAGTTGCACAATATCTATATATAACATAAATAAGAAATATAATATATAAGTGTTGGAGTGAAAGCGAAATCTCGTATTAAAATAAAATAACAAGTTGAAAAATATATAAATGAAAAAGATCCACAAATTTAATATCTTAACTTTTTTTATAAAAGGTGATATATTTAAATTTACTTATGTAATGTATTCGTAACACATTAATAAAAATCTCTCAAATATTTTATCCGCGCAGATTCACAACAATAAATTATATGGTGTAACTTTAAATAAATAAGTTACAATAATTTCACCACCGATTACATTGTCTATTTTATTGCTACTATCGTTAACATGTATATCATAGTGATTAAGAAAAGTTCTTTAACTACTACATTATGTTACTTCCCTCGTATCCTTGGCACAATTGTTCTATTCCATTTATTCTAAATTTAAAATGCAATAGGTGTTGACTATATCGGTGACCTTCTTAATATAATTATTCACTATTTTTTTATATATACCTTGACTAAAAATGTAAGAAGATTCATGATTAAAAATAACATGGATTTTAAATAGATAGGATTAAATTATCATTTTGATTCTTTGTATTGTGATATTTTTCTATTTTGATCCTTTATATTTTAAAAGACTCATTCTAGACTTTTATATTTTTAAAAAAAATTCATTTTAGTCCTCTTATCAATTTTTTTGTTAACATGGTTGTTGTTTTAAATTTAAAATAACTAATTTAACATAATGACAACTAGAAAATGTTACTTTGTTTAAATTAAAATATTATAATTAATCGGACTATAATGTGAAGGAGTTGACGATGGAGAGCTCCGCGTGCGTACACACATATATCATATAAACGAGCCTTTTTTTCGCCCAATGGGCCAACTAGGCATGGACAAAATTGGCCTAGTGAATAAAAGATATAGGTTCTTTGTTTGAACTTTTACCCTCTCAAAGTATCTTTAGTAAGAGATCTTGAGCTAGATTTAATCTTCAAAAGATCTACCACTAAAGAGGGGAGTTTAGATCTCCATGATGAAGGATGAAATCTTCTACAAGAACCTTCAAGATATGTCTCATTTTCCAAATTTTTTTTTTAACTCCCTCCCTCCTTAACAGTTTGTGGAGGGAAGCAACAGAAAGGAAAGAATGAAAAGGGAAATCAAGGGAAAGGGATGAAACAACAACATGATCAAACAATTCAAACTTAAAAAATAATAAATAAATAACCAAAATAAAAAAAGAAAAAGGTAGAAACGCATCGTCCATTGTCCTCTGTTTTGTCACGATCGATCTGGTCAATATTTGTCATGCTTTGCATAGGGAGGGTGAGGCTCCAAGGGAAAGGGGGAAGAAGGAGGGTGGGGTAGACATTGGGGTGTAGGGGGGAAGGGAATGGGGGAGATGGAGGGGGGGTGGATGGGGAAAAGGGAAAAGAAAGTGGTTTTGTATGTGGTGGGGCTAAGTGTTGGTGAGAAATAGGAAAGTGAGAAGGTGATCAGTAATGAAGGGTTGAGAGTGGGTGAGAAATGGTATTGTTTGCTACTCCTACAAAATCAATTCCTCTTTATAAAATTTTACTATTTAGACACACAAAATGTATTTGTTTGCTACTCCTACAAAGTTAGACAATGTGATAAATTTTGGGATTTTTTTCATATTAAAATATTGTAAAAATGGCTTGGATAAATCTTATAAATTACCTCATTGGTGAAGCAATCTTGCACACAATTGCACATTCTCATTCTTAAGATCAATCTCAATTCTCCAATCCCAATTTGAATTGTAGTTTTATTTCTTTCTTGCCAAATGGATCCAAATCAATTTCATTGGAAAGCCTATTACAATTTATTGCAAAATTACCAAATGGCTCATTTGAATGAAAATTCTCAAAATTGTCATCCGAATTTTCTCTTGATGCCACCGTCGCGGCCAATGAATTTTATGCAAAATAATCAATCCCCTTCCACAAAAAATTCTCAAAATCCTCCTTCATTTTTCCCTACTTGCCACCACCAACACCAATGAATTTTGTGCAAAATAATCAATTTCCTTCCACCAAAAATTTTCAAAGTTCTCAAACGTTTCTTTCAATGCCACAAAACAATTCAATCATGTTTCGTATGTCTCCCAATAGTTCTAGGGGTCCATACACTCCTTCCAATGATGAAGTTGAAATATAATTTCCAGAATTTTCCAAATTAGGCTAGAAAATGTCACACTAAAGGAACAATGAGAGAATTCTACAAAACAACATGAGTTTTCTTTTCAATTGAAGATGATACACATCTCATTTGTTCATGGTTTAACATCTCAATGGATTGTTAGTGATGGTCAAGCAAGAGACTGTTTTTGGTTGAGAGTAACTAAAAATTACAACAACTTTCATGGCAATCTACTCGAGAGAACATTGAATCAAGTGAAATCTCGATGGTAAAAAACTAATGCTAGCATTCAAAAGTTTAAGGGTCATTACAAGCAAGTTGTTGATTTAAAGAAAAATAGTTACACGGAGAACGTTGGCATGATTCATGCATATGTCATTCGAAAAGCAGATGCATGGCGACCGCTGAAAAATCAACCTAAATGGGTTAGATCAAGTCAAAGAAATTAGTTCCAAAAGAACAAAGATTTCTATTAATGGGGATTACTCATCATTATCTAATCCGGAGACACCAACTGAGGTTTCAGAAACTAACACACCATCACAAATCCCCCACCCAATGGGACAAAAGGCAGACAAGAGGAAGATCAGGGGGAAAGGAGGTGCAACGTCTTCACCGATTATGGACTTATTAAGCATGGAAGCTACAATCAAGGAAAAGATTGTTGTCACCAAAAAGTTAGCATAGGCAAAGGAGACAAAGAACATATCAGTGTTATTCGAAATTTTGATGAAGGACACATCTATCATGTCTGAAGAATAATGTAAGAACCACATAATCACTTGTAATTATATTTAAAAAAAATTAGTACTTAGTTATTATGGTATAAGTTAGTTTTAATTAGTCACAATGTTATAGGTTTATTTTATTTAGTCATAGTCTATTGTAGGTTTATTTTAATGAATCCTATGTTATTACGACCTTAATTTTAATTAATCTTCTTATTGTAAATTTTTATTAGTTGAATGTTGAATTTTATTTTAATTAGTGTTCATGTTGAAAATTTTATATTAATTATCATTTTTTAATTATGTAACTATTTGTTTTAAAAGTAATAATTGAAATACTAGTCGTTATAAATGTAACCATTACAAAATTAGTTGTTGTGAAACTAACAGATATATACTTTTTGTTAGTTTAACTTTTTTTCATAATTAAAATTTTAAATTATTTAAATTTTTTTATTTCTTAATATTATTAAATTAAATTTATTCTTAGTTGTTTAATAATTATAATTTATATAATTAATTACTTAATTTTATTCAAAATTTTAAATAAAATATTAAAAAGTGGAGTTCATTGTAAGATCTATTAAAAATAATCTAAAATTTTAAAATGAGATATATCATTAAAACAAAAAATCATGGAAATCTTCATAATAATATGACACTATAATATTTGCAAAAAAAATAAAATGAGATCTATCACTAAATATATTTTCAAGCTACCTTTTTTTTCACCTTGGTTATTTATATATTAGAATGCAGAAAATACTACTTTGTCAGCAGACTGGTAAAACTTCATGAGAAAACCATGTATCCGGACTCAAACTTCTCATTGGGTTAGTTGGAAAACCATCTCTCAACCTACGAAGGATGGTGGGCTTGGAGTTAGGTCTACGAGAGAAGCGAATACAACCATGTTGGGGAAGCATATTTGGACGATCTTAAAAGATACCACTAAACCTTGGGTTCAAGTGGTCAATGCCAAGTATCTTCATGGAGAATCCATCCTTCGTAGTCGTGAGTTTCCAGGAGCATCCTGCACTTGGATGTCTTTGATCGAAGCTGCAGAATCTCTCGAAGCAGGATTCAAATTTCGAGTAGGACCAGGTGCTCTATCTATTTGTTATGACCGCTGGTCATCAAGAGCTATTGTGTGTAATCAACTGGGAGATGTGGATATTCATACACAGGACGTGAGTTTATGCATTAGAGATTTATGGTGTTGGGAGATTGTTACAGCTGAGATTCCGGTTTGGTTTAAGGAGGAAGTTCAAAGTTTGTTTCTGAATGATTAGGTTTCTGATAACATTATCTAGTGACTGTTCTTGTTGCAGGTGTGGAGGGCAGGAGGAGTCCATTTTTCATCTTCCAGAATATGGAGTCTATTGGGTCTCAATTTCGATCACCAGCAATAGATTATAGGATTCTATGGCTCTTGCAAAGTTACAACTAGCACTAATGCAGAACACCAAGCCATTTATCATGGAATTCGTCTAGCTTGGATAGAAGGAACTCGCATCCTTACTCACCCTTTCTTCCCTATTGTGTAAAAGATTAGAAGCTTCATGTGCTTAGATTGGCAGTTGTGCTTTCATCATACTCAGAGAAGGGAACAATTGTGCTGATTGGCTTGCTTAGAAGGGCGCTTCAGAGGATCAACAGATGGTCATTGTGAATGTTTGCCCTGCTAGTCTAAAATCGAAAGTGTTAGCAGATGCCCTAGGTGTCTTCTTCACTAGGAGTAGCTAAGTGTTATATTCTTTTCTGCATTTATTTCCTTTGTATAACAAAAAAAATAATTCAATTGAAAATGCGTAGAAATTGATCCGGGCATTAAGATGTTTCTAGTTAATAGTTAATTAGAAAATCCTATTTCAAAGTGTCTCTCCACTAGTTTAGATAAAGGAAATTTCTATTATTTATTAAAATTTTTAGGCTTTTCCATGGATATTAGATATATTTAAATAATCAATTGATTTGTCATTATGGACAATTACCTTGATTATATATTTATGTTTATATTAACTATTTTAATTATATATATATATATATATATTAAAAATAATATATTTATCATAATTTAAAATAATCTCACATTCATATTTATTTTTATATAAATATATATAGTATAATAATCTTAATTAATTAAAATTAGAATATATACCAATTATAATTATCTTTGTTAATATAACTATTTAAATGGACAGAGATGTTAATTTCGTTAGATTTGAAGGAGAAACAATTTATTTCCCTTTAAAATATTATTTATAAGAAAAAATAACGTAAATTTTTGCTATAATCTTATTTAAATAAATTAACATTGCATATTTAGGTCAAATTAATATTTTAATTTTGCTCCAGTAAAATAGTATTAAATTATTTTAAATTGACAGCATGCTAATAATTAAAAAAAAAAGTTTGACAATAATGAAGAATTTAATAAGAAATTAATTTAAAAGAGCATTCCATATTTAGGTCAAAATTAACAATCCATTTATATTTATATATTAATTAAATGATATTTATAGTGATATTATTATTTTAAAGGAGCATTCCATATTTAAATTTTATCTACAAAGCATCTATGTTGACATGTGCTATCCAAATCTCTACATCTCTCTCTAATTGACACATGTATTTCAAATCTTGAAAACTAATGTGGGAATGTGTTATCTAAACTTGTTATTGGATTCACAAATGTATTTATAGTGATTACATTAATTATTAATATACTGTACAGATCTGGGTATTAATTACTCACATTTAAATTTAACCAAAATCAATAATGACAATTGCCACAATTGAATATATTTATATATTAATTAATTATATTGTTTTATATAATTATTCTATACATTTATGTATTTAATTGATTAGATTATATAGTATATATTTTTAATTGCTTATACAAATTTATTTGAAAGAATTTATAGTTAATATTGAGGATTATTTCATTATGTGGTTCATGCTGATTGTTTATGTCATTTATTATACTATTAATGATAAAATCGTATAAAAATAAATATGATTTGTAATCGAACTAAATATTTACGAGACATCATATGTTAACACATGTTATGCAAACTTCTATGTAATTGACATTTATACCACAAATCTTGAAAGCTCTCGTGGACTCGACATGTGTTATCCTTTTTTTTTTTGGGTTCTCAAATTTATTTATAATAATGATAATGATTACATTAATTATGATCAATAACTGTATTTCTTGTACATATTGATTTGGAATAATTTGTGGTTAATATTGATTGATTATTTTATCATATTAATGATGATTAGTTACTTATTTATTATACTATTAATGACGAAATTGTGTAGAAAATAAATTATATATAACCAAGCTACATATTTATGAAACATCATATATATATTGACATATATTATCTAAACCTATATGTAATTCACATGTGTACTTTAAACCTTAAAAGTTTTTGTGTTTCGATATTATTATTGGATTTACAAATTTATTTATGAATTCAAATGAATTATTCAAAATGTGCAGTTTCTTCACCTCCCTATGTTATATTTTCTCTCAATCATAAAAAAAGTTGAAGGGGGTTTTATTTCCATTTTATTATGGAAATTTAAGGACTTTTTGAGCTTAGGATAAACATGCCTAAGTTGTGTTGGGCTTAAAATCCAAGTTAAGTCCAGTTCAATAAGAAAATATTGAAGTTCCATTTTTCTAAGTGGTGAGCAACCAATTTGAAAACACAAGAGAGACAAACTAGAGGAGAAAGAGAACAGTAAAATTCACATGTTGAGAATGATAAAAATAGTCATCCTTCAATCTTCTTGATCTCCTTGGTTGACCGTTAGATCTTGCTGAAACTTTTACAGCAAGTTCATGACTCATCACTCTTCACATCTAACTGTTGGTTTCTTGGATAGAGGCTTGTAGCATCACAAGAAATTCCCAAACCAAACTGGTTCTGAATCAGTATTCTGAGTAGGCAGCGGTATTGTGAGGGACATTTCTCTCACACTAACCGTTGGATCGTGTTCAAAATTTGAGAAAAGGTTAAGAAAATTTGTTGCTACATTCTGACCGTTCTGATCATTCATTGAAGTGTTTTAAAGAGATAGTGTTTCAACTGCAAACAGAGGTGATCAAAATTCCTGCTCTGTTTTGTTTTGTTTCGGACTGTGATATTGAGAAACAGTTATATCTTTTTTCAACCGTTGGATTGTTCTCAAATTTGGTCAGTATGTTCCTCTCTTGTAGTAATTAAATTTGACCGTTGGAATTTGTTATTTGTTACTTTTGGTATTAGGAATTAATTTCGTAAAGAAGTCTATTTTGTATGCTTACCTGTTGTGATGTTTTTGTACAACTTTTGTTGAAGTTGTTTGTTGATTGTGATGGTTGCTGGAAATCTTTTGTAATCTCACTTTATTGATAGTGAAGAATTTGGGTGGACTTTGAAATCGGTCTTGTGATTTTTACTTCTCACATTGAGAAAGTTTTCCACATTAAAAATTGTGTTGAGTTGCTTGCATAACTGTTGTTTGTGTATAAATTGTTTTGCTTATGTAAAATCATTCATAACAAGTCTTGGAAGGAAAAATTGGTATATTTTTCCCAACAAATTGAATAGATAGTGTAAATTCATACCAAAATCATTAAATTAAGATGTTTAAATAATGAGATCTAATACTTCCATTTGCCTATATAATTATAATTTGCATTAATCGATTGTGCCTATTAATCTTTATTTCTGCCAGCAATTAATCATCTTTGAACATGAAGCTACCTCCTTGAGAAATCATTTTCTCTCTTATTTTGTTCATTATTGGTTCTTTTCGGGTTTGTAGAGCAGTGGATTGTGGTGGCACACAAGTTTCACGTACCATCATAGTTGATCAATCTGGAAAATCAGATTTTCATACGGTTCAAGCTGTCATTGATTCAATAAAGACAAGCAACAATCAATGGGTGAAAATTTACATAAAGGCTGGCACATATAAGTATGTTATATAGTCAAATTAAATTATTGCCTCTTCCTTACTTTTTTTTTTTGCATGGTTACATTATTTAAATACCTAGAGTAAAACTAATCATATTGTGTGCAGCGAGAAGGTTCAAATTCCAAATGAAAAGCCATGCATCTTTTTAGAAGGTCAAGGAAAAGAAGTCACCACTATTACATACAATGACCACCAAAGAACAGATATTAGTGTCACGTTCTCTTCATTTCCAAACAATGTTGTTGCATCGGGCATTACTTTTAAGGTATAGCAACATAAATATGTTAAAAACAATCTCATAATTTTTTCATTAGAAAATGAAAACGCTATATAGTATGAAACCAACACAAAAGTAGTGTGCGTGATTTTAATCAAAAAATGTTTATATTTTTTATTTTGATTAATATTTATTTTAATAAATATATTACCTCATGTTTCAAATTTTTGAATTTTGTACTTCGTAAAAATTAAGTTGTTAAATAGATTAAAAGACAATACAAAAATACGAAAACAACTCTTACAATCTAATAGTCACATCCATGTTTTTTTCTTTTCTTTTTAGAACTCGTTCGATATTGCGGCAGTATTGAGAAGTTATGGGGATCGAATCCCAGCATTGGTTGCAAGGATATATGGAGACAAATCTGCCTTTTCGATTGTAGGTTCATCGGATTTCAAGATACGTTGTGGGATGTGAAAGGTCGTCACTACTTCAAGAATTGTCTCATTGAAGGTGTCGCAGACTTTATATGTGGCAATGGACAATCCTATTTTGAGGTACTTAACATGTAATAAATTAACATGGACATGCCAAATTGTTTTATTCTTTCTCATCACAAGATTTTTACATTGGTTAACTAACTAATTTCGAGCATTTACTTTAATTTAATGTAGGATTGTGTGCTCAATGTGACTTCTTCGGGTTCCATAACAGCACAAGGATGCAATTCAAATAGTGACCCAGGTGGTTTTGTGTTCCAACGAGCACTACTACAGAAATGCCCTACGAGGTCGGTTCTACGGGCCATACGAGGACGGTTGTTGAACCGTCCTTGTAGCACCTGTCATTGTAAATGACCGCTTTTGAGGACGGTTCCGAAAAATCGTCTTTGTTTGTATTTTTAATTTTTTTTTTAAATTGAGATACAAGGACGGTTTTTAGGTGAAAAACCGTCCTTGTATGTGTACATACAATGACAGTTTTTACACAAAAACCGTCCTCGAATGTATATTTATTTAATTTTTTTTTTAATAAATAGGATACAAGGACGGTTTTTGGGTAAAAACCGTCCTTGTATGTGTACATACAAGGACAGTTTTTGCCCAAAAACCGTCCTCGAATGTAAATTAACTTTTTTTTTAAATAAAAAGGATACAAGGACGATTTTTGGGAAGAACTGTCCTTGTATATACACATACAAGGACGGTTTTTTCCAAATAACCGTCATCGTTTCGCAAAATAAATTAATTTTTTTTTAAATAATTGACATATTTTTTGCATTTATTTTTATTTTTTTAAAATATGTTGATATATTTTCATTAATACAAATCACAGTATTTAAATATGACATGTGTTTCGTTAAATAATATCACATTTGCAGACAAATTAGAGGTGTAATTTATATTTATTCTGAAGACAGTTTGGATTGTAATCACAATTTTATTTGTAATTATTTATGAACATATCATATTGGCATATTTTTATAGTCACGTCACATATTAAGAGCGTGAAACACAGATGATATACTAATAATCAAATCAAATCAAAAAATGTTTAAAAGTGCAAAAATTGTCAACAAGAAACGTGACATAAAAACAAACATACTTAAGTCTGTACTCCAACCTAATCTAAAAGCAATACTATTTGTCTCTTAACGGCATCTTCACATGTTTGCCCTCCATAAACAACATGAAAACCTTAAGATATTTTCTCCAGTGCATTCCCTACAGACGGCCTCTGTGATAGTTAAAAATAAAGCATAAAAAACACAATCACCATGGACAGCAACATAATTAAAGTAAATCATCTAAATGAAGACAAACTATTACCAGTTTCATGTTTGTAAGTTTCACATCTCGACTATTATTTTCCACATGACTCTCAACAAACTCTTCCTTAAGAATTTGATCGCCAAAACCAAAAACTTTCCTCTCTTCCCATATACCAATCTGCATAAAAGAGAAAGTCATGATACATGGAAAGGATTTCACCACCATACTACTATCATCCATCGATCACAATTTATCTAAATTTCAAGCATTCTCCAATTACAACATAAATACTATATATTCATCCATTAATTCAAGAAACCAGTGTCAGCCTTGGAGTGTGCCCAATAGTACAAAATGGCAGTCAACATAGACAACAAGGGCAAGGCAGCTCCAGTAGCAAACACACCCTTGCGTAGGGTAGCACAAGAATTCAGACAAAGCATAATAAAAGTAGAACAAAACCAAAACCAAATATTCTCAAGGCTTATATACTTCAACTGGACTCAAGCATGATGCTACAATTCAAAAAAATGAAATAAAATGTTTGGAGACACCATTTGGTGTTTTTAGCAGAAAATACATGTGGACCAACAAATCATCATCTGATATGAAAGAATTCTCAACCCCCCTATGTTCACTTCTTCACTTCTCTACCTACACCAACACAACACCCCCATTTCAAAAACAGGCATAGCATAAACCTACAATTGGTATTTTCCACACCAATCAGTTAATAAACATAAATAGCTTAACATGGGGTAGAAGCTCTTGGTTTTGCATTCATACCTGGTAGCTACCAACAACATGGATGAATACCATCAAGTTAGCAGAGGCAATGAGCCATGCAGGCCTTTCAAGTGCCATAAGCACATTATCATCAACAGTTTCGCCATAAGCTATAGTTGAATAGCTGCAACCAAAAATCCCATGAAATTAAGTAGTGTTTTTGAAATAATAATGACAAAACTTAGATAAAGTTCTTACTTCCTTAGGTATTTTTGGTGTTTTTTTTTTGTATTATCAAAATTAGAATTTCACCTTAGTAATCTACTTAATAAAGGTTTGGATTAACAATCTGCATAAATTAGTGAGGTGAAACTCCAATTTTAATTGAAGAACAACTAAAAAACTCCTAATGATAATCACTTTACCTGTATTCTAGTAATTACTTTTACTTACATACTGTCACGTGTTACTATGTCCCGAAGCTATTAGAAGAGTATCACCTTCTACTACAACTAAAATTTACTTGTAATTGGTACAAACGAACATCAAAAGTTTGCAAGTATGACATTGTCTACCAAAAGCTGAGTTCAGCAATTAATGCCTTAGGTTTAAAGGCAACATGCCTCTGCTTCTAATTTGTTTTACTTTAGAAGCAAACACTTTGCACTCATACCCAAAAGGTAAATTTAGTGATGTCTTTCATATCATTATCCTCGCTATTAATTTCCTAGTTTCTAAGATAGATCTTATACTTGTCTCATGTTTGTTTTCTTTGGAAGAATCCAAATGATATATTTTCCTTATTTCCTTTTTGTATGTCAAGCTAGCACTTAGGATTGATAAATACTTAAGTTCAAAGGCTAGTGTTCAAGAAAAGACTAGACATGTGGGGATCAAGAAGCACCTTAATGACATCACAGCTGCAGCTAGAGAAACCCTAGCAACAGAATTGAAATTGGGAAGCTGAGACAGAAAGAAATGGATGGCACCAAAGATCAGAATCCAGATCAAAACCCAAATATCAACTTCACAAAATAGAAATATTTCAAAACATTGGCAGCATAAGAATTTAGTACATAGTATTGAAATTGAGCAAACAAATCCAGAATATCACTGACATACATTTGCTTTGTTGGCTTCTTCACTCCTCAAAGTGTCTTCTTTATTATTTAGTACAGATGTCTCCCTCACAAGATTCTGGGAAAGTGCATCTACCTTCTCTGACAGAGATTTCATTTCTCCACCCATGTTTGCTTCCTTTTCAGCAGTCAACTGAGCTATTTTGGTCTCCATTTCCTTTGATTCCACCTGATCTGTCTTAGCAACGTCATCAATCTCGGCTATCTTGGCTTTCACTTCTTTCACCTCAGAAGCAGCATTGTCTTTAATCCTCTCCGCTTGAACATACTCATAAGCAATACAAAATCTTCTCAACCTATCTAATTCTGCATTGCCATTAGCCCATTGCATGTACTGTGTCTTTTCTTTCCTTAACTTCTCCAGAGCAGGCAGTATCTCCTGGTCAAGAAGCTTGTTAATCTCATCAACCTTACTCTGCTTCTTCTCAAGTGTTTTAAGAGCAGCCTCTTTCTTTGTCTCATACATTCTCGTCCCTGCAGCTTCCTCAAGCATAGACAATATCTCTCGCGGTTTCATATTTAAAACCTTAGTGATGCGCCCTTGCATTATAAGGAAATGTGGATTATTAACATTTAGCTGCACTGAATGAAAAAGGTTCTGAACTTGACTAGGCTGTGCAAGCTTCCCATTGATCAAATACTTGTTCCTTCCCCCAACCACAATCTGAATTGTACACCCAACACATAACATAATACACAAATGAGAACTTTCAAAGGGGATAATCAATAACAAAAAAAAAATTAAAATGTAATAGTCACTCAACCCATTATTAAAACCATACTGCTCTCATTTTTGCATAAGTAAGATCTATGTTAGGCACTTCAAGACCATGCATGGCAGCTGTCATACCTTCGTAGGGATACTCAATTGCTCAAAAAGTTAAT
The DNA here is from genome assembly GCA_013407115.1 of Glycine latifolia. Lineage (NCBI taxonomy): Eukaryota > Viridiplantae > Streptophyta > Magnoliopsida > Fabales > Fabaceae > Glycine > Glycine latifolia. The sequence goes on from CM023960.1 coordinate 20,634,624, forward strand.
CAAGCTCTTTAATAAGAGTTCTGTTATTAACATTTTGCATTTCCAACTTGTCATTGCAACTTTCAATCTGGATAACACAAAAGAATCGAGGCAAAATAAGAAAAGTTCATTGGAATGCATTAAGTCAAAGTAAAGATCATAAGATTCAATTGCAAGATACCAAAGAATCCAGATTACATTAAAACAAGTTTGTTTGTGGAAAACTCACTCTCATAAAAACCATGCAAATAGGTAAGGAGATGTCTTAATGACAAATGATCAAAAAAAAAATCATTGTGTACCTCGACCCCATCAACAAGTATTGTATTTTGATTACAGCATGAATGCAGGATACACCCAGAAACAAAAGAATTAAAATAAAAGGAGTAAAATACAAAAAGGAAAGGAGCTATTTGGTCCAACTGAAAGGCTGAGTATATCCACCCATCATGCACAGCCTGTTCATTTTCAAATATAAATAATTACACATCTTGAGAACAAATACACATAGGAGAAAAATATAAGACTGTATAACTGATCGTTTATGTTGAACTAGAGTTTTTAGCTATTAAGTTAGAGTTTTATTGTTTGAAAATAAAAAGACTGCTGAGTGCAAAGGAAGCATATCTTATATGCAATTCAGTGTATTGTCTCAAGATCAGTGCTCGGTATTAGAGACATTTTCATCTAGAGTCAATGAGCCAAACAGAAATTTCCAACATCAATGTGTTGAAGGACAATGAAACATTGTGAGGATCAACTTCACATTTTCCTTTATACCTCGAAACTGGACTGTATGGTTCAGTATTATGAGTAGTAAAACTTGGATGGTGAGGGTAAATCCCAGAGTCCACAAATCCAATGACAATGTCTTCTCCAGCCCTCTCATAGCCACCTCCTGTTGGCCACACCCCAGTTGGAAGCCCCAAAAATTATGGGGTGTATGTTGTGAGCCTCTTCACTTTCCAGTCCCTCTCAACAGATTTTATCCCAGGAGTATAAGAGGACAAAACATACTTACATGAAGTTCAAAAACAACAAAACATACTATTATTAAACAAAATGACAATAAAAACTAAAAAGATAACAATACGAGACATCACCTATTCTGGGGAAAAATGAACTGCAAACCCATTTATAAGGTGTCTATAGCTATAGAGCTTGTTGTATGTCACGCTCAAACAGCATCCCCAGAAGCATATCATGTCTCTTTTCAAGGTGTCAAGCATTAGAAACCACCACCTCACTGAAACATGATTAAAATAGCACAAAAATTGAACAAAAAAAATCACCATACAGTCCTCGATTTACAATGCAGTTGCCATTAATTCATGTAAAGCAAAAAACTTTGTAAAAAACAGAGTCATCCGGTAAATAACACACACACACACAAAAGCTGAATTCACAAGTCACCCTATAGGAATATCACCACTTTATTATATTTAGAAAGAGTTATATCATCCATTAATTAAACAAAATTTTACAACACTTCATTTTTTTAATTTCTCAACATTACATCATTTTATTTTACACCTCCCTCTCTTCTCTTCCCATATCTATTTATTGTATAGAATTTTGTACATAAAAATTGTATAAATACAATTTATTTATTTGACCAATAGTTGACAAATTTCTCACCACAACATACTTTATTAAAAATTCAATTTAAAAGCACAGACAAATAACAAATTCAACAACTTGATTCCCATGAATTAACAAGCTAAGTCTCTTCAACCTGTTTTTGGTGGTAATACTTGTCGAGCAGCATCTATGAATACTCTCCAAAAGTAAGGGAAGCAGTTGATGGAATAAGCTGGAAAAAAATGATAAAAATTCAGCCTATAAGCCCATTCTTGACTTTAGAAATGCGTCTTACCTCTTTTAATACCAAGGAGGCAACATGTTTGGGTCGTATCATCTACATGCCGACATAATACCATGCAGAAAAAACACGAAATACTCTCCGGTTCCACCATCCAGTAAATTCAGAGGTTATGTAGAGAAAACCTACTTATTGGGTGGAACCTGAAATGTAATTGCCTTGCATGTATAGATGATACTACAAAGTCACTCATTTTCTTTTCTTTTCTTTTCTTTTTTTTTCCATAGACAACCTATAATATAGAATAAACAATGAGTAAATATATAAGAAAAATATTCAAGCTCAGATACCTTGAAATTTCTCATTTGAACGTTACCAGAAGTTTACCTTTGAGAATGGCAATGTGGTTATCCGCATAAGAGAGGTCTCCAAAGAATCGTACAGTTTGTCCTTTTATTGGGTTCAATTCATAGTGAGAACCTCACCTGCGGAGAGCGGCTTGGACTGAGGAATCAAAACCCTAAACCCTAGTTCCTCCAATTGGTTCTGGCGATGACGAGAGTTTTGGCTTTGTGGAGGTTTAAGGTGAGGGTATCGACGAAGTGGCGGACATCGATTTTGATGTCGACGAAGATGTAGAGGCAGGGGATTGTGGTGGAGTCGATGGGGATGAGGCACCTGTGGCCGTAGTGGATGAGGAGGTCGGCGTCGAGGGCGAAGGCAACGAGGTCGTCGACGCAGCAAGCACCATAGGTAACGTCCCCGACGACGTAGCACTAGCTCACGGTGGTGAAGGTGGTGAAGATGTCGGAGAAGGGTTTTACTTGGAGTACCACGCGTTTTGCTCCACTGGAGAGTACGCGCCAAAAGCACTTGTGGACCTCGAAGGGACCACGGGGGAGGGCTTGGCACATGCGACGCAGGGAGAGGAGCCACCACAGGGGAGGCTGACCAGGGCTGTTGGGGTGAGGGAGGGGGAGATGTAGAGAGGAGAGGAGAGGAACGGATGCTAGAGGGAGAATGAAAAGGTGAAACGATTGAGCCAAAAATTCAAAAATTAAAAACTCAAATTTCAAGGACAGTTTTGAGAAAAACCGCCTTTGTAAACATGATACGAAGACGGTTTTCGAATAAGCGTCTTTGAAAATGGCTGCATTATTTACAATTATGCCACCGCTCCTTAAACAATGACGGTATCTGTATAACCGACTTTAAATGTGCGTCCTTAAATGTAACTTTTGTAGTAGTGGAGGTTCTGTGGTTGGTAGATAGTGGGAGCACGGTATTAGGGAGAGCCTATGGTCATTGTTCTAGAGTTATATTTTATGAGACAGACTTTGGTTTTGTGGTTGCCCTTGAGGATGGGATGCTTGGCATTATACAAAACAAGAGTATGATTGATTCCTTTAGCATAATAGCAATGTTATTATGTCTTCAACTTAAAATATATCCAGATAATGCATGTTATAGCAATACATGAGAATGCATTAATATTTTTTTTATGTAACCATGTCATGTTAGTTTGTAACATCCTCGAAATTAACTACTAAACAAATTTATGAAGGGATTGTAATTACTACGCTGAGGTTGGATGTATAGGGATAGGTGCTATACTTCCAAACGCGTTGAAGAAAGAAGTTGACAACTTTAGAATTAAGACAACAATTTTCGATGCCAGTGTTCATCGACCACGACGGCTGGCTCCAAAAATTACCATTGAACTAAAGACATCTTTTTATTACTATTATTTGGTCACCTTGTTTTGTGAAAAAAAAAAATCGTGAAAAAAGTTAGGGTGGAGAATGATAGTAAGTGTTTGGAGAGAAATTTTTTTGCTATTTAGTGTGTGTGGGTAAAAAGTTGCAAACATATTTTTGTATAAACATCACCATCCTTACTTTTACTTTCAATTTATTTTTATCCATTGGATTTACATAGAACCGTGCATACCGTATTTCTAACTTAAATCCAAACACACACTTGTGATTTGCAAAGAAAAAATTATATGATTTTTTTATTTTACATTATCTATGATTGAGTCGAAATTATTGATTGACCATATGTACATGTCAATGAAATTAAGAATTTTTTATTTTATTTTTTTTGTTCTTTAATTTTCTCCTCATACTAGTATTTAAACAAATATAGTGTTTACTTGTCGTTTAAGTTAAGTTTTAGGGAATAAAAAATCCTAAACATGAAAAAATAGACTTTAATTTAGTTTGATTTTATAATTCTCTTTTTGTTAAATATAAACTAGACAAAACTAAATGAAATTCTGAGTAAATTATACTGATACCTAAGATTTTTTCATATTACACATAGTATCCCTCCTATTTTTTCTCTACACTAATCCCTTAAGTTTTTTAGAAAAAAAACATTACACTAACACCCTTTGAGTATTACATTAAGCCCTATTGTTTGACAAACATTACATTATATATCCTTACAAGGGCGGTTGTGTGGTAAACATTTAAAAATAAGGATATTATGTGCAGTTTGAAAAAATCTCAAAGGGGGTGCTTGCAGTGTAATTTTTAAAGTGGAAAAATGTCAACGGTCAAGCCTAATAAGAAGTGAAAAGTCAAAGTTGGGCATAGTTGTGAAAAAGAGAAGTAAGAGTTAGAGGTTCTAGTTCATTAAGACGAAAAAAAAATTAAGAGTAAGGAAGGGTTTTAGGATACAAGAGGCAACATACCCTTAAGAGTTTTTGGAATACCCACTGAAACGTTACGTTTCATCCCTTCAATTTTAATGCTTTTTAGTTTCAATAGGTGGATGTCCTTGGAGAGTATTTTAGAGATGCTTGCAAAAGATAATATGTTTGTGTTTGATATCTCCAAATGTAAGGAGTTTGTTTTAAATTTTATGTATACTTCCTTAATAGTGTATGACACCTTGTAGGAGTGCAATTGATCATGAGTGATTTGTGAGTCTGAATTGACAAACCAGTTGCACTCTTCGCCGAAGCGCACACACGAAATTCCAGGCTAAGGCTGCACGCTTTTCCACATTACAGATAAAGTGTTTGCGAAATATCCCGAACGAAATTTAATCTCATCACCATTCCGCAGAAGAAAAGAGTGTGGTGTTGGGAATGAACAAACATTAAGGCAATTTTTTTTTTCTGCGAAGTGATTATTTTGGGACTGCATGAGTTGGAAAAAACCGAGGAATATTGGTAGCTTGAAGTTCTACAAGCTTCAGCAACTATGGCTATTGCTACGTCCACCCTCTCTCTCCATTTCGCCAAATTCCCCATTCGTCAAACGCATTCATCTTCTCCAATACGCCATCGCATCCCTTCTGGCCGACGGTTGAGTCTCTATTACCCTCGTACTTCTCAAAGGTTTTTTTATTTTTATTTTATTTGTTCTTGGTTAAATGAAATTGAAATTTCGAATTTGGATTCTGAGTTAAATGTTAACGGTTGTTTGTTTGTTATCTCTTTCTGTTTTATTGGTTTCAGATTTGCGTGTTTTGGTTCCAAGTGTTCACTAACAGACACTGATGTGCATTTGGATCATGTTGCCACGGATGGGGCTGAGGGTCAGGGAAGAGGGGTGGTTGAGCCTCACTGCCCGGTGCCATTTGTTAAACTCAATACTGATATTCTCGAGACTGAGTCTTTGAACTTGCTCGCCGAAGCCACATTTGTAGATACTCTCTTGACAGCATTGCCTGTAGGTTTTTTTTATACCAAGTTGTGTGGGTTGTTAAGTATTGCTCACAGTTTCTCATCTTCCTATGGTGTGTTCTGCAGGTTTTGTCAGAAGAGGAGCAACATGCCCTTTCAGCTACTCCGCCTCACCCGGCTGGTTTACACGGTGGGATGTTTTCTCACATCTTTATTTATGACAAAGTTGTCCTAGTTCTATCATTACCAAGTCCTGTATTGACTTCAATTTCTTAGAATTTAGACTTAGGATCTAACTCAATTCCACAAAACCAGCTTGTACAGTAAGGATTGCCCAAGCTTTATAAGCACTAGTAGGTCTTATCTATATTCGATGTGGGGTCCCAACCCTTAATAGCTGACACCTTAGCGGCTGCACACTACAACGCTTCACTCTGCCTTTAAGCCCCTTTGTAGGTAGTCCTTTTCGAGATATTGCCAACACCAACTATGCAATTAAGGCGAGCTAGGGGTAAATGGCAATTAAGGTGGCTTTCCAGTGCATATAGTTTTCTTTTTATGTTTTTTTTTTTTTTTGGGGGGGGGGTGGTCAAAATGAATATGTAAAAGATTGAATAGAAGCTTGAGTAAAAATTCCCCAATTTACTCTTGGAATGGAAAGCATTAAAAACTGTCTATTGCACGGGTTGGCATCAATTGATATTGATATGGCTTTTCTTTTATTTAATATGGCTTCATGGATTACTTTCTTTAACCTCAAAAGTGCTCTTACATGCCTGGCATTACAATCCAGTGAATGCAGTTATTATAGCTGTTATCTCTTTGAGTTTATCAGAATCAAGCTTGTCTAAGAATTGTTTGATGCCTATCTTGTCCTATTATTTTATTCTGTGTCTTTTGCCATCTACATTATTGATGACTGTGATGTTGAGTCATCTAAGCTTCTCTTAACTTGAAGATTATATATTTTCAGCTTTCTATGCTAGTTGCTTATCTGCAAATGTAGTGGAGCAGCTGTGGAATTTTGCTTGGCCTTCTGCCATTGCCCTGATTCATCCAAGCCTTTTGCCAGTTGCTGTGATGGGTGTCTTCACCAAAGTGGCTATAATTGTTGGCGGTCCCTTGGCTAGCAAACTTATGGACCATTTTCCAAGAGTGTCTGCATATAATTGCTTAGCCATCGTTCAGGCAAGTTTTTTGATAATCTATACAAACTATTAAGTCAAGCAAGGTATAGCTCTTTTCCTAAAAGGGGTCATTCTTTCTATTTTTCAGGCAGCAGCTCAGTTGCTATCTGCAGCGATGATTATTCATGCCCATTCTGTGCAACCTACTTCATTTTCTACACTGCTTCTGCGTCCATGGTTTGTCGTATTGGTTTCAGCTGGAGCTATTGAGAGGCTTTGTGGAGTAGCTTTGGGGGTTGCAAATGAGCGTGATTGGGTTGCGCTGGTATTGTCATTCAGATCTTCGTCTGTTCCCTTGACATGTGATTTGTAAATTGAAAAACTTGCATTAAAATTAAATCTTGTTCTGATCCTTAGTGGCTTCTTTCCACAGCTGGCAGGAGTGAATAGGCCGATTGCATTAGCACAGGCAAATGCGGTTCTAAATCGAATTGATCTCCTGTGTGAGGTAATTATTTCTTTTAATATTTGCTATAAGTTGATTAGCTAGCCTAGTGCATTTCCATGTTTACTGAGCTAGCTACCATTCCAGTTGAGTGAAATATTGAGGAATTGTCTTATGAAATATCAATTATATTGACTCTTATCTTGGAAACTTATGAAATGTTTGTCTACAGATAGCCAGGGCGATGCTGTTTGGATTCCTTCTTTCTAAATTTCATCCTGTAATCTGCTTAAAAGTTGCTTCTGGCTTAATGGTGGGGCTTCTGCCTGTTACAGTAATTTCTCTGCCTTTTTTATTGATCTATTACTTTCATAATTTGGAAGCTGAATTCATTTTTAATCTCCATTCTTAATTTGCAGATTGTTTTCAATTATTTAATCAACAAGCTTTCCACCGGTGTTCTTGACTGACCTAAACCTTTACAAACCTGTTGCAGAACATTTAATGAAGATTCTGCCTCAGATGCTAGCAGTATAGGTATATGATTCTTTCTTTTGAAATTATCTTTGCCTGGATATCTTAACTATACTTACTTCCAGTTCCATCTACTGGCAAACCAGTGTTTAAAGGTCTGGAAGCCATCAATCTCGGCTAGAAGGAGTATCTGGGTCAGCCTGTTCTCCCTGCTAGTCTTGCATGGGTGTTCCTCTACTTTAACATTGTTCTCACGCCAGGCAGTTTGTTGACAGCATTTTTAACACAGCGTGGTATGTGAAAATTTCCTTCGTAGTACTTTTTATCTTGGGAAATTTGTTTCACTTATAACACATCATTTGTTGCATAAAGAATATAGTGAAGCACCTGATTTCAAGTTTTTCAAAAACAACCATCAATCCTAAACTCATAATTGGCAGGGTTTTCTATTTGTTTAATCAACAAACCTTTCATACTTTATTAGCTTGGACTAACATTTTCTCTTTGGTTGCTCTTTTCAATTATTATGTTTGTCTAGCATAAATGTGTAATTGATGTCTTATAATACTGTTAATGTTTAACTGAGTGCCGTAACAAATGGTCCGAATTCAGAAAGACAGAAGGGAAAATATACTAATGTAGCAGGTTTTGATGTAAGGTTCATCGTGGTAGTCTCAAACTGTTCTGCCCATTAATCATTCTATTCCATATTTAGACCAATAATCATTGACATTCTGTAATTTCTTTTATCTTTACTTTTCCTTGCTTTTTACGGGTGGGGGGTTAATTTTTTTGGTATTTGTGCTAGGTCTAAATTTTATTTTATTTTTTCAATTTTTCTGCAGGCTTACATCCGTCAATCATAGGAGGATTCAGTGGAATCTGTGCTTTAATGGGTGTTGCAGCAACATTTGTGTCTTCAACTCTGGTCAAGCAATTTGGCATTTTAAAGGTTTCTTCTCTATCTTTTAATGCTTTTTTTTTTATTATTTTGCACATGGGAAAGTTTGAGCACTTATTTTTTATCAAGTTGTTGAGATTTTTCTCTCTTTACCAGGCTGGAGCAGTTGGGTTGGTATTTCAAGCTTTACTTCTCAGCATGGCTGTTGCTGTATATTGGAGTGGAACAATTTCTCATCAGAGCCCTCTTCTTACTTTCTTATTTCTAATTGTAAGTCACTAAAGTACTGTCACTTATCACATTAATGTTGAAGTTTATAAATTAGAGTGGCCTGAATCATGCGGGTAGATCCAACACTGATTCAAGTTCAGCTTACACTGAATTAGTGAGCTAAACTGTGACATGGAATGTTCAAGGTGGTCGGTTCTAAGGATGCTTTTTTAAACACTGATTATATCTTTTAAATTCTTATTCAGTACAAAGTGCATTTGTTAGCAAACAAGGCTTGGCTTGTGTTGAAAAAAGTTGCAACAGGTCATTTAATATTTGTTGTTATAATAGAAAAAGTTGGTATGAGTCCACAAGAGAGGAAAGACTCTTAAGATGTACCAAACTGCAACATTTAATTCATTTTTGGAAAATTTCAAATTTTGAATTTTTGACATGAAACTAACTTCTGTCAAATTTGTTCGCGCTGAATTTTTGCCCATAAACTGCTGTGCTTCTGTGTGCAGATTCTGTCACGGTTAGGACATGTCATACGATGTTTAGGGGTGCAGATTCTCCAGACAGGAATCCCATCATCCAAAGCAAATCTCATTGGGATGACAGAGATTGCTGTTGCTAGTTTGGAGGAGTCTATAATGCTGGGTGTTGCAATAATTGTGAATGATCCTTCTCATTTTGGATGTTTAGCACTGTTATCTCTTCTATCAGTAGTTGGTGCAGCATGGATGTTCTGTAGATGGCTGTTGAATCCAACAGATGAACAAAAAATCCTTTTTTTCTTATGATCCTCAGTTTTGATATTTATGTAAGTATCCCTGGACATAAACTACTGGCACTTGTCTATTTGTTTTCTTATATTATGGTAAGAAGAAAAAAGTTTGGTGGGGGACTGGGGGGATATTTTGCCATTAGTCTGACATTTACTCGTGTAAAAGTGGGATATATCTTGTTTTTGTCTCCTGTTAAGCATTGCTGCTGAATTTGAGATTTTGTTAGTGTTCTTTAGTCGTATAACTGAGTCTTCAATAAATTGGTTGATGAAGACAGCAAGGAATCCAGTTTATGGATTATCTTAGCAGTGGTTTGACAATATTTTTATCTAGCCATTAACTTCTGGCAATGCAGTTGTTCCATGAATTGCCTTAGTGCAAACTGCAAAGACTGTTCGATGTGGAGACAAGAACCAAAATACATAGCATGGTGGGTGATTATCCACTTAATACAGGAGCTTGGGGCGTTTTCTGCTCACCTGGTCAATGATATTCATGGTGTGGAGTGGGCAAATAGATGGCTAGCTTTACCTGTATTTCTGTAAATGTGTAGCATGCCATCATATTATATTAGTGTACATGACAAATAATTAGCTAGTTGCCTAGGTCCAACACGTACAAACGTTTTGTAAAGCATTTTATTCATTGTTAAATTCTTTCCCCGGATTTAAAATATCAGCAGATTTGTTCCGGTGATTAAGACGGAGGATCAATGCAGTAAAAAGAAATGATAGGAGGATCAATGATTCTTAGTAAAATTATTACTACTATTAAAAGCATATATTTTAATATGTATGTTTTATATAAAATATTATTACTACTACTACTACTACTACAACAATTTATATTTCCATATTTTAATATCTATGTTTTATATAAAATATTTAATTCATTAGTGGATCAAATGCACCGAATTTTCAATATTTTGTACGTATAACTATTAAAAGCATAAAATAAGGAAGATAGTCAAAAACTTTATACATTTTATTTTATTAAAATTGTAGTTTTTCTTAATAAATATGTGTGTTGAGTTTAGATTCTTTTGAAAAAAAATCCTACTTTATACTTTAAAAAGCATATTTAGTTAAATTAAAATTTTTTTTCATAAAAATAATAAGTATAATTTTTATTTACAATTGTTATAAAGAAATTGAAGATTTTTCTATCTATCTACCCATTATTATATTTTCCATTTTCCATTTTCAGTTCATGAGTACTATTATACTTTTAAATTAATTGATAAGTAAATATAAAAATAAGTATAATTATTACTTACATAAATGTAAAATATATAGTTAAAATCAACAAATCTCATTGGTTTAAATGACGTTAAACTCGATATCTTTAAGTACAATTATTAAGGATATAAATGAAAAAATATAATAAAAACTTATGTGTTTTTTTGTTTTTATTAAAACTATACTTATCAATTGAAATTTATATTTTCTATTTTCAGTTCATGATTACTACGCTTACTTTTAATTTAATTGATCAGTATATTTAGAAAATAAGTATAATTATTACATAAATAAATGAAAAAAATTAGTTATAAAACTTATTTATTTTCTGTTTTAAATTAAATTGTAATTTTATTTAATAAATATGTATAATGTGTTGGTTTGAGATTATTCTTTGGCAAAAAAAAAATTCTCTATTTATAGTTTACAATGTATTTTAATTTAAATTAAATGATTTGCTAATAAAATTAATAAATATAATTTTTATTTTAACCATTTATTAAGAAATTGAAGTTTTATCTGTTTATTTACACATTATTTTTAGTTTAACATAAAATCTATATTTTCTATTTCCAGTTCTGGATTACTATGCTTATATTTTATTTATTTAATTCATAAATTTAAAAAGAAGAGTACAATTATAAAAAGGATAAATGAATAAAATAAAGTTAAAAGACTTATGTATTTTTTAATTAAAATTATAGTTTTATTGTTTTGTCTGGTTTGGTCGGAAGGCCCCTGGTGGAGCACGACGATTTTGATCATTCCTCTATCAAGAAAAATCTAAGCTCGCATACCATATAAAAATTATTTATTATTACATGTTGTTATAGTAGACAGCATAAAATTTTGAAAATAAAGAAACTAAATAATGAATAATAAGAAAAATAGTCTCATACTAAACTATTATAATTAAAACATATCAAATCATATATTTCACAATAATTAATAAGTGACATTAATAAATGTAACCAAACATCTTGATCGAGAATATGCTCTTATATCTCTTGTTTTTTATTTTATTTTATGTGAATTAGTATAGTTGAATATATCATCTATTCTAGAATTAAAGATAAAATACAAAAAATACGGCCAAATCAGATAAAACAATATGTACGTAACAATAAACATAAAAAGCAATACCTCTAGGAATTAGGATATATACATAAAAACAAACCTTCCAAGACAATTCCCTCTAAATAATAGTCGCATGATATAATCACTAGTATTATATAAAGTAACCCATTTCTCCTCTCTCTCTCTCCTCGTTTTCACTCACTTTTTCCTCCCTACCCCACAAAATGTTAATTTGTTAAAAGACTTGAAAAATTGAAATTACATATTGTTAAAATTAAAAGAGAAAAATGTAATAGTTAAAATAAAATGAAGAATATCCAAGTAATCCAACGTTGCAGACTTGCAGACTTTGATATGTCGTATATACATTTTTTATTTCCCATCGCTTACGGTCTGATTTTTTTTCCTTCCAAGCAAACACATTAGTGTTTTCCTAATGGCCTAGATTCTCTCTTGAAGAAGATATCTGTTCATAAAGTGTGACCTGCATAGCAAGTTCATTTAGTTACATTTTCGCTTTTGCAATAGTTGTCTCAGTCATATTTCTTTTACTATATTTTCCTGTGTCTTTCTTTAACTTTTCTTGGAAAGTTGATAGTTCATGTTTACAATTATTGAGAACGAAAAAGGTGCATTCCAGTGTTCACTATTCACTTGCATGTATTAAATAAATAAGAAAACTATATAAATGAATGCAATATTTCAATCTCTTTCCCTGGAAATGATTGACATACACGCGTCTGTGAACTATTCTAGGGTTCATAAAGACTAATGACCTGATGGGTGCATAATTATCACGAATAAAATTAAGTTGTTCCTTTATAACAAATATAAAAAAACAACTGTTTTTGTATAAAATAAAATGTTAGAAAAGAAAAAAAAAATGTGACGCTTAAATGGGCCTTGTACGTTAATTACCATAAGGCCCAAAGTTGTTTATGCATGAGAGGTTTTCAATTTGTTTTTTAGATGAAATTATGAAAAGAAAAAGAAAGCAAAGGAAATAGGGTTGCGTTGTGCCGTGTTGACGCCGTTACGTATGTTTAATGTGGTACGATTATTATTGGTGATTGGTGAGTTGCCGTCAGAAACAAGAATATGGCATCAGTAAACGGCACGTATCCGTCACGCTGGGCCCCTTCTTCCAAGAATGGAATCATGTACTACACCAATAGTACTACGGTCAACTCAAGGTATGTTTTTGTTATATTTTTTCACTCTGAAAATCGTGCAAACAAAGTTTTATCTATAAAATACTATTATTAAAGTAATGCTTTGTTCATTTAGATTAAGTACCATATAAAGATATGAGAAAAATATGACATCAAATACTATATGATGCGATAGGGAAAAAAAGTGTGTATAAATTAGAATAAAAATTGTTCCATTAATAATATTATTCTTTTAGATTTTCCTTCTGGACTTGCTAAGCAAATTTAACTCTGTTTATTTGAATTAAAAAACTAAAGAACAGGAAAGTTTGGAATTTAAAATAAAGGGCGTGTTTAGTTTTAAAAAAGTGAGATGATTTTTAAATTATTTAGTGGAGGAGGAAATAACAAAAAGTATTTTTTCTTGTTTGATTGTGTAATGAGTGAAAGATATATAAGAAAAAGTACATATATAAAACCACATCAATATGAGAAATATATCGCAAGAAATCTAAAATCAACTGGTTTTTTGTATTATATGCATTCTGAGTAAAAAGAATGCATTATATGCACTCGAACTCTCAGTCAGTCTTACTAACTTTCTTTTTTATATATATATTTCATATGAGGCAATTCTCCTAGACTTAGCTGAAGTTACCATACAATAATAATTTTATGTATTTTAAAAATATAATTTCTTCTGCCAATGTTAGTATTGACATACAAGGGCATAGTAATGATAAAAAAAAAAGGAAAATAACTTAAACAAGTTATTATAAATTTTCTGTTACCAACCTATGGATAAAAAAAAATATTAATATTGGCATAAGATTTTTAAATAAAAATGACATATCATTCAACTTTTTTTTAAAAATAAATAAAAACTTAATGATCCCTTTTTATGTGTATAATAGAGAGAATAAGATTTAAATTAATATAGAACTTCATGTAAATTACTCAAACTTCCTGCTATCAATTCTATTAGTGGATTTTTCTTCTTTTTTATTATTAGAAAACACCCAAAAGAGAAAATGTGTAAAAACTTAAATATAGTAGTGTCTAATTTGTCTAAAAACATAAATAAATCTTAACTGAAATGTGTGTAATTATTTGTCTAAAAACATAAAATGAAAGTACGTAAAGGAAAGTTTGTCTACCGTGTTTTTAATATAGTAGTATAAGATTAATCTATTGAACGTTAAACTTAAATAAATAAATAAAACTTAAATAATTTATAAAAAAAACTTAAATAAATAAATACAGTACATAAATAAATAAATACTAAAACAGTCTGGGAGTTTGCTGAGCTCAAGTTACTATGTGTATATATGATATTGACTCCCTCTGGAATGGCAAGCAAAGACAGGCACTCGTAAGTTTGAATCTTATTGGTAATGCTCTCGTGTTTGTTGCATCGCGTGTATTCTACGTTTTTTATTCTCTCAAAATTTGGTAGATATCTTTAACCTAGTTCATAAGAGAAAGAAATTAAAAAAAATGTTAATGAGGTGTTGAGAGTAGAAAAATATTCACAAAACTGGAGTTTCATATACATTACTAATGTTCTAAATTATAACAAAATAATTATTTATCTCTTGATTAATATACTTTTAGATGACTTATTAATAGATGTCTTCTTTTCTTTGTTTTTTTCCTTGTCATCAATCATGTCGAGTGAAATAACTAATTTACTTGTTTCCGGTTATCTTATCTCCATATAGTCTATTCATGCCTCCTAATTAATCAATCGCCATATTTGATTACTTTAAACCCTTTTGCCAACACACTACCATCTTACTATTTCAGTATGTTAATTGAATATACTAACACACTGTATTTTACATATATCTTATTAATGGGGTATGGGTTCTAATTTCTTTTATAACATGATTTGTTTTAGGTACTCTGCCTCTTTCAATTACATTAATTATCTTATCTCATATGTTTTTCTATCTTCTCTTCTTATATATACTGTATCTTTTTGTACAAAATTTATGTTCAAATAAAATTTCTCATAAGTTAGGTTTCCAGTATAATATGATCGATGAATGGAAGAACCAAATATTGATTTGAGTGAGAATTTTTTGTCTTATAAAATGAGATTAAAAAGTTAAAAACCCTGGACCTTTTAGTCGTAAACAACACCATTCCATTTCCCAAAACTAAAGAATTTCCACAAAACAAAGCACCTCACTTTCCCAAAGAACCTTGAAAACAGACATTTCTAGATCTACACCCCACATGGGACTTGGATGAACGAGAGAGATCATGAAACAGAGAAAATAAATACTAAATAAATTAAAGCCCTAACCTTCCATCAATCCCTATATATCACATTATTTATGAAAAAATAACGTGATGTTTGTTTAGGAAACCGAGTGAAGAGTGCTTTCCCAATTCCCTGTCTGTTTCTAACCTTGCTATATTATCATATGTCAAAGGACCTCCAACCCAAAACAGCTTCCTCATCATTCCCAACAACTCAATGCCCCCACCCTCCATCATTTTCATGTTTATAAAGCATGAAAAGCAAGAAACGTACATTAAAAAAAAACATTGAAGTTATTATATAGTATACTCAATTTATCAAGGTCTAATCCAATAATCCAATAGATTAAACTGCGTAAGTGTTATAAATCCATTAATTTTATTTTCGATTTTTATAAAATAAAAAAAAATACACTTCATTTTTAAAAACAAGTTATTACTCCATGATATTATTAATTTGAAATAGTCTCTCTCTTTCCCTTCAACAGTCACGTTCCATGATATTACACCACTAGTTAATATGTTCGTCAAGCTTATCGAACCAAATAAGCACAGCATGTATGCTTCTAGTGTAGTGTCTGAGTATATGTTTATATCATGCATGCTGGTTCCATTACGTCAATGTGAAAGAATCAGCTTTCTTCATTTATTTATTTCACTGTTGTAGGTTATCAGACTACATGTATGTGAGTGATGTAACCCTTTACAAGTGGTAGTATTGTTTTTAATGTGAAGGGTGAGAGAAAATAAATAAATAAACAATGTTTCTTTTCACAACAACCATCTGTAGCTGTTGGTTGCCAGTGATTTGGACTTGAAAGCGCCCATCTTTTCATGTCCATTGACATTGATAGTTGATACATCACTTGGCTTGTTGATGTCTTCTTTTGACTCTCTCTTTCTTTCTCTGCTAGCTCCTCCTGTTTCTTCATCGTTGTCAAGCACTGTGTTTAAGTCTTGCTTAAAAGTTTAATCTTACTCAGTCACCACACACAGAAAGAGCAACTCATAGATACAAAGAAATGGGGTCTCTGGTTGCTGAAACAGCCATGAAGAAACCAATGTGGTTGTATCCAAAGGTTTTGGGTTTTAATCCTTCTGAAAGATGGGGGCACTCTGCTTGCTTCTCTGGGGGGCTTATGTATGTCTTTGGGGTAAGCATGATAAAAATTTCTTTTATTTATTGAAAATTAAAATGATATTTTGCTTTTTTATATAGTAGTTCCTGTTAATAACTTCTGAGTAGTTTATGGTGCTTGTTAATGTATTGGCCTCATTTATGGTGTCTGAATTTCTCATTAGTCTTACTTTTTTGGTGCTCTGGCTTTGTAGGGGATGTGTTGTAATGTCTTCATTACTGGGAATTTACATTTTTGTGATGTGCTCATTAATTTCACAAGCTCCTCCTAGTACTTCTTTCTTACCTTCCCAGCTTTATGATAGCTATCTTTGGCTAATAACCAAAACACTTTCTTCTCTGAATTTTAGGTTTTTCCTAATTTTTCTTGCTGCATATATTTCTTGGTGACAATTGACTGAATTCATTTTTCTTTCTCTAATTAGCGAGACAATACCCGTTTGGGAGACCATCAACTTTCTGCTTTCTTAATATAGCCATATATACATATACACGTTTCGTTTTTCCTCCTCCTTGCGTTATGTTTCTCAATTTAAATACAAGACATGCACTAAATAAAAGTGCTTCCATGTCTTTATAATCTGAGAGGTGAGAACCTCTTAATTAATTAATATATGATTAAACGTATCTTCACTCTCTTGTCTTATAGATGAAAAACTTGGTCATTTACAAAACTCTCATTTTTTCTTGTTAAGCCCAATTAACTCAAAGATTATCAATGATCAATCTAGTTATCTTTTAAATCTGTTTTCAAACAATAAAATGTTGTGTCTAATCATTTTAGGGCTGTTGTGGGGGGCTAAATTTTGGAGATGTTCTGTGTTTGGACCTTGAAAAAATGAATTGGAGCAAACTTGCCACCACAGGTGAAAAGCCAGGCCCAAGAGATAGCCACAGTGCTGTTCTTGTAGGGCACAAAATGATAGTTTTTGGTGGCACAAATGGGTTGAAAAAGGTGAATGACACTCATATATTGGACCTTGTTACTAAAGAGTGGATTTGTCCAAAATGTGAAGGGACTCCTCCTTCTCCAAGGGAAAGTCACACTGCAACCCTAGTTGGTGATGAAAGACTAGTAATTTTTGGTGGCAGTGGAGAAGGTGATGCAAACTATTTGAATGATTTGCATGTTCTAGACCTTCGAACCATGAGGTGGACTTCTCCTGTGGTTAAAGGTGATTTGCCTGTGCCTAGGGACAGTCACAGTACTCTTGCAACTGGGAACAAGCTTATTGTTTATGGTGGAGACTGTGGTGATCAGTATCAGGGCGATGTTAATGTGCTTGATATAGATACAATGACTTGGTCAAGGGTATGGTTTTTTTCTCTTGTTGCTTCTATAGTTTGTACTTTGTTGGTATGGAACTGAAAACCAAAGATCATGTTTTCAACTACAAGGGACTTAAACAATGGCTCTTTCCTTGCATTTTTATGACAGTTGAAAATTCAAGGCTCTTCCCCAGGAGTCAGGGCAGGTCATGCGGCTGTGAGTATTGGAACCAAGGCAAGTTCTTTTACATTCCTTCACCTTTCAGCATGCAGTAACGTTTTTTTACTATTATGATGATCTTCAATTTCTTTGCAACTCGGTTTTTACTTATTATATATTTTAAACTTTACCACTAAGAAAGTCCCCAATGCAAGTTCTTGTGGGGTTCTTAGGTTTAAGAATTGGTTTTTGATTCTTACTTAAAATTACTATTCGAAGATTAGAAGAGGCTGACTTGGCTTCTAATTGTAAGAAAAGGTTCTTATTAAAAAACACTTTTAATGAAATAATACATGAGACTTATATTTTGAGTTCTTAAATGATTGCAATACAGGAGTAGAAAACTATTAAAAGTTTTAAATAGTGACATAGTATAATCCAAAACCTGCACTATTTAAGATGCTCTAAGTAGATGAATATTTTCATGATTTACAGGTCTACATCATTGGAGGGGTTGGAGATAAACGTTATTATAATGACATATGGGTCTTTGATATCTGCACTTGTTCGTGGACTCAGCTTGATATTCGTGGTCAACAACCACAGGGTCGGTTTTCTCACACAGCTGTTGTAGCAGACATGGATGTTGCCATATATGGCGGGTTGGTTGGTTCCCATTTAGTACAATTTATTAGTTAATAAATGTGACTATGACAATTCCTATGTTTGTTTTCTATTTCCTTCTGCACACAAGATTTTCTTTCTGATATCTTGTTTTTGACTTGTAGCAGGTGTGGGGAAGATGAACGTCCTTTGAACGAATTGTTAGTGTTGCAGCTTGGAGCAGACCATCCAAATGGGCGTTATAACATTTCCATGTGCAAAGTTTTTGGAACTTGTTGGAACCATGAAAAGAGGACCATACACGGAGCAGATACCAACTCGGTACAAAAGCTCGTGTTCCAATGTTGTTAATTATAAGTTCTTGTGATGTGATAATTTATTTATTTTTCTTAAAAAGAACTAATGAACAATGTTGCTTTAAAGCAGACAACTCCACGCAATGGGAATAATAATATGGAAGTCTTAGGTAAATGGTCTCATGAAGTTGTATCGGATAAAGTGAACCCTTGTCACTTTGATTCTGGTGGGTTAAAACATTTTTTACCTCACATTTAAGAGAAAATTATTATATATTTTCGGACCACCACATGTTCATGGTCTCAACCAGTCACCATTAGCATGTAGAAATTTTCAATTTATGAGAAAGAGACAGTAACATTTCACTACATGTTATGCGGAGATTGATTGAAACCATGATAGTCTCCGACCATGTAATAATCTCTCCACTTTTACGTGCAACATGAGAGAATCAAGGATTTATTGACCGAAAATTGTGATTCCATGCAGGCACTTCACAACAGAAGAGGAGGAGAATTGCTGTTGCAAAGGTGTGTGATGTTGATTCAGAACAAGAAGAACATTCTCTTTCACTGTCCCAGCATTCATCTCCATCTCAATCTGATCAAGAACAGACCCCAGGTCAAAAAGCAAATTTTCCTGTCATGGATTCTCAGAGGTATCATTGGTTCAAACAGATCAATAAAAGTCCAAGCTATTGCCAGCTTGACAATATCCCAAGTAATAACACAAATTTGAAGAATATTACACAAAGAAGTGTTCATCTCATAGAAAATCAACCAAAAGATGAGCAGTATCTTCATGTTGATAAGGATCGAAAAGGAGCTCGACATACTCAACACCTGGTGGATATTTGCTTTCAAATTTTGAAATTTCACTCTGCTGAAATATTTTTCTCTTATTATTTGTAGTTAATCATTTTTTCACTTTGGATTTTGCATCCTAGATTGGTGCTGAAGTTCGGGGGAAAGTTGATGGAGCCTTTGATTCAGGTTTGCTCATGACTGCAGCTGTGAATGGAAGAATTTTCAGAGGAGTCTTATTTGCACCAGTAAGCTTTTGAACCGTGCTTCCCTAAAATATTTTGGAGAAATTATTACATGCAAGATCACCATGGTCCTAACCAATTTTTACGTGACACTTAACTGAGTCTTATTAACTCTTTCTTAAATTGAAAATCTAAATTACATATCACATCAAAATGGAACGAGATTGTGAACACGTGATAGTCTCAAACTATATAATAATTTCTCGACATTTTGATTATCGGAAGAGTGATATAACAAACAAATGTATCTATCATCAGGGAGCAGGAGTATTCTCTACATGTGTTGAGCCAAACTGTTCTCCATCATGTTCATTTCCCTCCACTCAACCATTTATGAACTCAAATCATGTGAGGGATTCCCAGCAAGTAACTAATTGTTCGCGTGCAGAGCCCTGCCACGGCATAAGGCAACCTGTGCTAGCTCAGCCAACACCAATCATGAGAGGCAGTACTGTGTCTTTGGCCAAAGAGCATAAAATGAGGAGTGACCTTCAAGGGTTGGTTTTGACACTTGGAGGGCCTGCAAGTGGAAACCATGCTTGATCCTTAGGTGAATTGTTGGAAAGGTTAATAAGGTTCATGTAAATTTTGGAAATAATCCTTTGTACTTCAATGGTTCTGCATTTGTGGGATTAACCATGAGTTGTGTAATAGTATTTGGAAACTTAGATCTATATTTTTTATTATGTGTTACCGGGAAGAGTAATGTTATATTTTTCTATAAATCTTTAAATCTTCCTGATACTTTATTAATATATTTAATATTTTAAAATTTAAACAATATTTATTATTCACTTTATCTAAAAGTAAGTATGAAGATTCAGGATAGATAAAAAGATTTTATAGAAAAATTCTGAACTATTCTTATTATATTCAAAATCGTCTTGGGATGAAAAAATTATTAGGTGGTTCCCAATTATTATAATATCTTACTTTTTATGCAATATTTAATTGGATGTTATTAATTCTTTTTTATCGATATCAATAGCACTTTTAATCCAAGTTAATTAGGATTAATGATAGATGAATCGAATGATAAATATGATGAGATTAAAGAAAACGGGAAAGAAAGAGGGAGAAGATGAAGAGGAAAAGAACTAAAAAGAGATCATCTGAAACATAGAGTTAACAACGGATCTAATTTTCTATCAAGTTTATAGTTTTTCTCCATTTCGTCCTAAGACGCATCGTTTGTCAATCTATATTTCATTTCATTAAGTCTTGTTTAACTACTTTTTCCCAAGTAAGTTTCAGTCTACATCTACTTCTCTTTGTGTCGAGCACTTGATAACAATCTTTTGTTCTTGAGGGAGCATCCAAGGGTTATCTCATTACGTGTCCAAACTACCTCAATCTATATTCCCTCATCTTTCTACTCAGTAGTACTACTACTACTTTTCATCAAATATTTTCATTTCTTATCTTATTCATCTTCGTATAATCATACAACCTCCTTAATATCCTCATTTTTTGCTACCCCTATTTTATATTCATATTGCCTATGTGTTGGCCAACATTCAGCTTCATATAACATTGCAGATCTTATAGTTGTTCTATAGAATTTTCCTTTTAACTTAAGAGGAATTTTGGGGTCACACAACAATCCAGATGCATTCCGTCATTTCATCCACCTTGGTCTAATTCTATAATTTACATTCTCAATATCCTCATTTTTTGCTACCTCTATTTTATGTTCATATTGTCTATGTGTTGGTCAACATTCAGCTTCATATAACATTGCAGGTCTTATAGTTGTTCTATAGAATTTTCATTTTAACTTAAGGGGAATTTTACGGTCACACAACAATCCAGATGCACTCCGTCATTTCATCCACCTTGCTTTGATTCTATGATTTACATTTTCATCAATTTCGCTACCTTTTTACAAAATTGATCTCATGTATCTAAAAACATTTTTCTTGGGTACCTCTTGATCAAGTAAATGCATGCGGTCTTGATCATTATCTCTTATCGGTAAAAACTCACATTTCATATATTCAGTCTTGCTCTGGCTTAACATTGAGTCCTTTAGACTCCAAAATGCTCTCCACAATTCAAGTTTCATATTAACATCGTCTTTGGTTTCATCAGTAAGCACAATATCATCTGCAAAAACTATACACCACGACATTTCCTCTTAAATATCTTTTGTTAGTTCATCCATCAATAAAGCAAAGAAATAAGGACTAAGAGTCGAACCTTACTATACACATACAGTGATAGAAAAATATTTTGATGTTTCATTACAAACTTTCACACACGTGGTAGTCTCATTATACATATTATTGATTGCATTTACATATTTTAATGATATATTTTTTCTCTAGAGTCCACCATAAAACTTTTCTTGGGATCCTATCATATGTTTTCTCAAGATATATGAATTTCAAGTGTAAGTCTTTCTTCTTTTCTCGATATCTTTCCGTTAATTATCACATCAAGAAAATGAGTTCCATAGTAAATTTTCCTCTTACATAAATCTAAATTAATTATTTTTTATATGTTGAAAAAATTAAATACATCTCACGTTGAAATCAGTTAAAATTATCCGGTCAAAAATTACATAATAATTTATACTTGAAAAGAGCTGATAACATATTTGGGTGATTGTCATAAAAAAAATCACTTTCAATCAGAATGCTGACAAACTTTGAGTGAGACAATAATAAGGGCAGAACTAATTCTTTTTCAAAACTTAGCTACTAGTGAAATAATTCACTCTTATATAATAACATACACCTTCATTATTAAAAAAAAACAATATGTTCTGAAAATATAATAAGATGGAGCAACTATATTTGGGCCAACTAGTTGACAGTTCACTCTTTACACTAGAGTATGTTTGGTTAGTTGCACAAAAAATATTTTTTGGATGTTGAACACATTTTTGGAGAATAAAACCAATTTTTTTAACATATTTGATTACCTTCAAAAGTATATTTACATGTTATTTTTTTACCTGCAAACTTAATTTTGTAAAAACAAAAATTGAATTGTGTTACAAACTTTAGTCAAAAAGTATGCATTAGCTATTTGACCTACCCTCATGAATAACTATCTCTAAGGATCGATAATCATCGCTTGATTATCAATCTCCAAAATCCGGTAACCACTGTTGTTTGCCCTTACAAGCATGGGCTCTCTATATAAAAGACATTCAGCATATCTTGTAGTGAATATTTTGGATATATATGACGCCTAACACAGCACTCGTGCTAATTATAAATATCTCATGACAAGTTCAAATAGGTACGCATAATTTATATCTCAAGAATCAAGATCATTACTTTACCGAATTTGACCAGTATGTTGGTGTCTCTGCAAGTATCACTACTACAAAAAGCCTATTTAAGGATGCGGGTACAAAGTCGGTTGGCCAAGGATTGTCCTTGTTTGGAGTGCGGTGGCATAATTGTAAATAAAACCAACATTTCAAAGACGGTCTTGGAGAAACCATCCTTGATTCTCCAAAACGACGATGGTTATAAAGACAACCGTCTTAGAAATTGGCACTTGTTAATTAAAACGACACCGTTATAGTCCACGACCAGTTTCAGTAATCCCTATACCCTTACTCACCACGTCATTCACCTTAACGTCTGAGAGAGTCACGCTGAGCATCATTCGTGCCCTAGTAGCCTCCTTGAAGCTGAAATCGCGTTCTCCGACACCGTTTGTCGTCTTCTCCGTCACGGTGTGTCTCCATTTCGCTCAAGCACCGTCGTGTCTGGTCGAGGTGACCCAGAGGCTTGGACTTGGTGACGACACCATTGTATCTGTTATTCAGGTATGATCGTTTACCTTTCACATTGCTTCTCCTTTAGTTTCACTGCAGCATTCATGTGGCTGCAACTTATGCGCATCCATATTGTTTACTTCTTCCTTTTGGGATTGTAATTATTTTGAATTTGATCCCATTTATTGTTGTTAGTATTTTGAATGTCTTTTTATTAAAAGTGTTCTGTTTGTGTTTTTATTCCTTAAATTGTTTTGGAATATTTGTTTGAAATTTCTTCTTTTGTGGTGCAAACACTGACAATAAAAAGACAACTTTAAGGAATAAACCACCTTGAGTCAGATAAACCACAATGAGTTGTAGAAGTCAATTAAATAGAGTTGTCATTTGAACACGACAATGCCAATATATTGTGTTCCAATAGAATGTGATCATACATCATGCTGAAGCCATTTTATTATATGTTTGAGACATTTTATTCCACCCAACCAACAGTGCATGAACAAACATCTAGCAGTATATTGGATTTGATATTTGCACTTTGCAATATCAAAGCATAATATAAGAAAATCAAGTATTCAATTCAGTTTTCTCTTTCTCAAAACATAGCAGAGACTATTTTTATTTGAAGAAATTAAAGAAAATAAAGCAATACAACAATCTTATGGAATACGACAATAGAGACAAAACAAAGAAAAAGAGCATAAAGATAACTTCACAGTTGTTCTGAAAAATTAAGGAACAGCCAGCTAATGACTCTTCTCATATGGAGAATGTTACTGCTGCGACTAAAGCAACACCAAGGGACACCAACATTGTTCCATGAATGCTAAATAAATTGAGTTAAATGGCAGTAGAAGTGGCCTTATTTGACTCTCCCAGATCATCATCTTGTGCAGATGAGTTATCCTTATCAGCTTTAGGTGCCTTTGCCAACGTGGGAGTAGGAGCTGTAGGACTAGGCTTTGAGAAATACAAAGGAATAAGCACCCTTGTCCACATGATATATGGCAAGTGTCTTATCACTGTATACAATGCCACTGAGAGTGGCATTCACAACCCCAGTTTCAGGTATTCACACTGTTCCCATAAGTTGTCACATTTATTTGATACCCATTGGGGCTATCACTGGCCAGTGTCATCACTGGATTGCTAAGAGAGTCAAAGTTAGAGCTGGACACATAAACTGGAAGAACATGAAACTGTATCAATGCTTTTTGTTGGCGATCGCCGAGAGAGTTGAAGTAACCTGATTTGAATTGTGAGAAGGCACCATCATCAGGTGCAAGGATGGTTAAACCTCCTCCAGATTTTGTAGTTACAAGTTGTGCATTGACTTGGTTGATAATTTGGGTGGTTTTAAGCATGCGGATCAGTGTGTTGAATGATTTGGCCTTCCTTTGAGTTTTGATGATGTCTTGATTAGAAGAAGAATCAGATAAAGGTGATTGGGATATGAGGGAACCAATGGTTTTGCTGGAGCTGGGGCTGGTATGGCAGGGGCTGGTTTGGCTAGGGATTTAGGGGCTAGAGCAGGTGACTGGGCTAAAGTGGGGGTAGGAAATATGAGAGCAAAGAGTGCTAATAGGAAACAGAAGAATGCTTATTGGCTTCATCACCTTATTGATAATTGGAAATCCTAGATATTTCTTAATTTGCTGCTTTTGGAAAGATGGAAAGGATAATAGGTTAATTGTTTTGGCAATCTGTGGCAACTGTAGTGGAGCAGAATGCTTTTATAGATATTAAGTGAATGATAGATAGGTTGGTGATGTGAAAATGACCAATATTATTATGGGGATATATGTAATTTGTCATGGACACGTAGGTGGTACATCGAGGCAGATAAGGAAGGGGATTTTTCGGCTTCAATGTGGCCACTAATTTTTGCTTGGAAATGCAAGGGTTAATGAATGTGAACTCGGTTATGGAAAAATTATTAAGTGTTTTTGGATCATCATCTAGTTTATGATTCTAGTTAATCTTTACAGGACATGTTCATTAATGGTTATTTAAAATTAAAAAACTTAAGAAGTCTCTTTGAGATTGATCAAAATTAAGGAATTGAGAGCTACCTAATAATTTTTCCATCATATTGAATACATGATGGATAAATTAAATTAACAAAGCTAAATAATAGATGAATGACACATATTGGTGGGTGTACATGAATATGATTAATAATGTTATACTTGAAATATATAAAGTTTAAATTTCAATGCAATCACTTATCTGGTATTGATTGGTGTATTCGATGAATAGTTTTTTCTCTTCTGATAGCGAATTCTTTTGCCATTTGCTTCGGGGTAAGGGTTATGAGAATTTAGGATAAACACCTGTGTATTTGCTTGCTTCTAAAATGCCTCTTTTCTTTATTGTCTTAAGCTGGGAGGGAAAAGGATTATGGACTTCCTTCCATCATGTGAATTCTTTGCATATAGGGTCTAGATGCTTGAAAGATAATGTTTTACCATTCACCATTTTAGGAGGCATATATTATATCAAAATCTGTATTTTTTTCATATTACATTCACCAGCAGTTCAATTAAGGAAAAATGTATATGTGAAAAGTATAAAAGGAGACAATATGTTTGCATTATTCATAGGCTTGGTTTAGTAATTAATCATAATAATAAAGAGAAATAGCTCGTGCGTTGCACAGGTTCAAATCTAGTAGATTCACAAAGAAAAAGAATCACACGACATACTCTGATGTAAAACTGTTTAAAAAAAATGTGTATAGAGGGTCATAGATGCTAAAATATTTCTCAAGGAAATAGAATAATTGAATGTTGGGAGAGTTAATATCATGAGCAGACAATTCAGAGGCATATTCAAGTCCTGCCAAGCATTGTTATAAATATACTGTTTTTTCTGAAGTATAATGACATAATTGTAGGTGGTAGTTCCAGATTTCAACATGCTTCGTAAGGTTTTATTTTAGTAACAAAAGATGGCATTAGCCGCTAGACTGTGACCAACTTTTAGCAAACACAGCTGATGCTTACACCACTTCATATGGCCTTTACAATTTTTTTCTCTTATGTTGTAGATCTGAGCAAGATAAGGAACCTGAATAGGAAGTTGTGTCATTTATTGTGGGTCCTGGCCCTTCTGAAGAATCTGGGAATGATGGTATGTCAGATTTAGTATGTGGAGTGTGTTTTTCTTTTTCTCAGACATGTTTTGTCTTTCCGTTGTAGTACTAATATACTCATTTTTCATATACTTTGATTATCAGTGTTGTTAATATTCAGAAAGCTACCAAATGGTCTGAACGGAAGGAGCCTGTTGCCGATGTAACTAAGCTTGCATCAACTAAAAGAATTTCTCCTGGTGATTTCTCTTAAGTTTGTTGCACCTTAAAAAAGGTATATTATGTACATGTTAGAAATTATGTGACTTGACCTTGCCTTTTGTTTATAAAGCTCTGACATTGCTCTGATATGTTGTCTTGGAGACTTGTTGATTAGAAATTTAAAATGCATTTCTGTAGCCAGCCTCAACCTTTTCAGCAGTTTTAAGTCCTATTACTTTATTGTGGGAGTGAGGCTCTGCTAATTTGGTTCCATGGGCCATGTTATGATGTTAGTTAGCTATCTCCTAATGTTTAATCCATCACGTGACATTATTTATTTCCCCCACTGACATTTGGTTGACTTTCACCATTTTTTTTAGAGGATTTAATTAATGTGTTGATGAAATTCGCACGATGCTTCTTTGAACTATTTACATGGCATTCCTATGGTTGATCTTCGATCCCAATCAACCAACGCTTTTGCTTTTCTTTGTTTCTACGTATTGTGAGATGTGTCTTGCATGCTTTAGGTGCGTTGTACGATATTGTCTCTCCGAAATAAACATTGGTGAATGACAAGAAATGATGATTTGGGCAAGAAAAAAATATTCGTCTTTAAATGAATATTGGTTTGTCATAAGAATTATGATGTGATGTGTTGAGTGGTTTTAATTAAGTGTTGTATTTTCTCCTTTTTTTGGCTTTGTCAAGCTGGGGACGGGGAGTGAGGCGTTGCATGGTGACAATTTGTTTCTTTATGTTTATTATTTGTTATTCAGCTCGTGTTAGTCCAATCAACCTTGTGATCAGATTACTGCAAATATAATTTCTACTCTCTTTCTTTGAGTCTATGATTCTTCAATACTGAGTTTCATAATGTAAATTCTATTGCACACACAACCTTTTTGAGGCAGTTTTTTTGTGTGGAACATATGAAGTGGTGGGTACTCTAACCTTTTTGTTGTGGTCTTTTGTGTTTTTGGTTTTTAAGATAGTGAAAGAGGGACACCAGAATGAATAATAAGACTCACAAGTTCCTTTTTTCTGCATTTTCTTTGTGAGGAGAAGCAAACTACAAGCCATGAGTTTAAAAGTTACCGGTGTGGGACCTCTAATGTGTTAACTTCCACCCAATATCTCTTATGACACTCTCCCTTGCTCACTTTCATCAGCTTTAAGCTAATAGCAGATTTAATCAACTCTGGTTTACCCTTTAGTATAATCCTTTCATTCTGGACTTTAATAGCCAAAGTCAGCTTGTCAAAATAGGCTTTGACTTCTCCCAAACCACTCAACCACTCCACCCCTAGCACCACATCAGCACCACCTACTTGAAACAAGTGGTATAATTTTTGCACTTAGGTCTAATCAATTGCGAGTGTCCTTTTCTTTGTCTGACTATTTTTACATTCCCTCCAACTGAGTTAGTTATACTAACTGTTTTATTGCTATGTAAACCCCCTGCAATATGCTTGACCCCACCTTTTACTCCTATCAAATTACAAGTCTGATTTTAACACATTTTAGTTGCATAGCAAGACCAAACTAAAGCAGCAAAATCAATATCTAATGAACACTAGTAGGGCTACTTGCAGAATAATGAGTTGGGTGTAGGGGTGATGTTTGTGTTTTCCACCATGGGTGGTCATATTTGCATAGCATGGACACTGTATCAACTGTTAAAATATAACCAAGTTCCTTATCACAATTTCTATTTGTTTTCCTGTCTTAATGAAATTTTATTTTACCCAATTGCTTGATGGACACCATATGACCCAGTTTCACAAATCTGCAAAAAGTATGAAGCAACAAATTTGATTTTTTTACTTGAATATTGTTAGATATAATTTGATTGAATGGATTATTTCTCTACTGGTTTCAAAATGTACTATGGTTTTGTAAGGTCTAGTAGTTGAACGATTAATTACATGAGTATGTGTGTGTGTGTGTGTGTGTGTGTGTGTTAAACATTGTTTTAAAGAAATGTTGTGTCTTGTTTTAGGTCCAACTTATTCACTCTGTTAGCTTGTAAAGGCTTATATTGGAAGCAACAATAACTCAGTCTATCATATACTCCATATTTTCAAGTATGTGTAATTTTGTTAATTTAATGTCCTACTTTTATTCTTTGTGTCAGCTTTTCCAATGCCTATTTTTCTTAACATGCATAACATTTTACAACCTTAGTTTCCCGTTTAAGGTTCAATACAATGATTAATACGGATAGTTTGGATTAATCGTTGAATTGAATCTTGAATTGCCCGTTTGGACAGTTCGGGAAGTAATGTATTTGTCACAATATTCATACATTTACATTACATACGGTTTATTTAATTTAATGAAATTTCGGTGCACTGCATTTTGCGTTGTTCTCCGGGTCCATACTGATTGCGGTTGAATAAAACCTTCGCTTTCATGTCGTGTACTCGGAGACCAATGCGAAATGCTGCCGAAATTTTATTAAATTTAACAAACCTTATGTAATGTAAATGTATGAATATTGTGACAAATACATTACTTCTTGAATGGGATAGGGCCACACCTCATAGGATAGATGACATACATTTGCATCCATATAAGTGTTTTATAGAAAAGGTTTGACAGCAGATGGAAAACATGGATCGTAGTTGGATGAAAGCACCACGCATTACCGATCAGTACGAAGTTGGGGTTGACCAATTTCTTGAATTTACAACCTGAAATGCCCCATCTTTGTGGGGAAAATATTATTGCCCTTGTGTCAAATGTGGGAATGGGAGACGCCATTCCATAGATGAAATCAGAACTCATCTAATATGTGACAGCATCATTCCGAGTTACACTAAGTGGATATGGCACGGTGAATTGCCAGGCAGTGAAACAGCGACACAACCTTCTTCTGTTGATGTGAACAATGTCGACCGTATAGAAGACATGATACACGACCTGGGAGAAGAAAGTTTTCGCCAAGCACATGCACCGACGTATGAAAAACTAGAGACTGATTCAAAGATTCCTTTGTATGCTGAGTGCACATCCTTCACACGGTTGTCTGCAGTGTTATCTTTGGTTAATTTGAAGGCTAGGTTTGGATGGAGTGACAAAAGTTTCACATAATTGCTTGTATTGTTAAAGAAAATGTTTACTGAGGATAACACGTTGCCCAATACTCATTACGAAGCAAAGAAGATTTTATGCCCAATGGGGATGCAGTACCAGAAAATACATGCATGCCCTAATGATTACATATTGTACCGAAATCAGTTTGCTGAATTGCGCAGCTACCCCACTTGTGGATCCCCTAGATACAAATTCACAGACGATAAGGGAAGTAATGAAAAAAAACTCTTTCACCGGTCGTTCTACAAAAGTCTGTTGGTATCTTCCAATAATTCCAAGGTTTAAGCAGTTGTTTGCTAATGCCAATGATGCAAAAAACATTACTTGGCATGCAAATGGGAGGAATAATGATGGAAATCTTTGGCATCCCACTGATTCTCCTTATTGGAAGGCCATTGACCGTATGTATCCACATTTTGGCAATGACCCAAGAAACCTAAGGCTTGCCTTGGCTTTTGACGGTATAAATCCTTTTGGTAGCCTATCCACTAATCATAATTCATGGCCTGTATTGCTTATGATTTACAACCTGCATCCTTTGTTGTGCATGAAGTGAAAATACATTATGTTGTGTATGATGATAGCGGGTCCAAGACAACCAGGAAATGATATTGATGTGTATCTCGCGCCATTGATTGAAGACTTGAAACAATTGTGGGTTGGCGGCATTGATGTGTTTGATGGGTATCTGCAGGAAACTTTCAGGTTGCATGCTATGGTTTTTTGTACAATTAATGACTTTCCAGCATACGAGAATTTGAGTGGATATAGTGTCAAAGGATATCATGCATGTCCTATATGTGAAAAACATACAAGTTTTGTCCAACTAAAACATGGAAAAAAGATAATATATACAAGGCATCGGAGATTCCTCCAACCCTATCACCCATATCGACGATTGAAGAAGGCTTTTTATGGTTGTCAAGAGAATGAAATGGCGCCTACACCATTAGAAGGAAAACAAGTTTATGATCGTGTGAAGGACATCATGACAGTTTTTGGGAAAACCCAAAAAAAGGATGCATCTGACAAGCAAATTTGGAAGAAAAGATCCATTTTTTTTTACCTTCCATATTGGTCCGATTTGGATGTCAGACATTGTATAGACCTAATGCATGTTGAGAAAAATGTTTGTGATAATTTGATTAGCACCCTCCTAAACATTCAAGGGAAGACAAAGGATAATTTGAAATCTCACAAGGGTATATGACATGGGTATACGACACCAATTGCATCCAATTGAGCAAGGTCGACAAACGTATTTACCCCCTGCAAGCCACACTTTGTCGACAAGAGAAAAAAAACAATTTTGTCAATGTTTGCGCACAATAAAAGTCCCACAAGGATACTCTTCTAATATCAAGAGCCTTGTATCCGTGAACGACCTGAAATTGGTAGGGTTGAAGTCTCATGATTGTCACGTGTTGATACAACAAATATTGCCTATTGCAATTCATGGTATATTGCCTGGAAAAGTTAGGGTTGCAATTACTCGTTTGTGCTTCTTGTTTAATGAATTTTGTAACAAAGTCATTGACCCAAAACAGTTGGATCATTTGGAGAACAAGGTTGTCGTTGTCCTTTGTCAATTGGAGATGTTTTTTCCTCCATCTTTCTTTGACATAATGGTCCACTTAATTGTTCACATAGTCAGGGAGATCAAGTTATGTGGTCCAGTGTTTCTACGATGGATGTATCCTGTTGAGCGCTACATGAAAGTGTTAAAAGGTTATACCAAGAATCAATATCGTCCAGAGGCTTCCATTGT
Source organism: Glycine latifolia (assembly GCA_013407115.1). Taxonomy (NCBI): domain Eukaryota; kingdom Viridiplantae; phylum Streptophyta; class Magnoliopsida; order Fabales; family Fabaceae; genus Glycine; species Glycine latifolia. The sequence continues at coordinate 20,666,178 of CM023960.1, forward strand.
TGAAAGATATGTTGCCGAAGAAAGTATTCAGTTTTGTTCTGAGTACCTTGATGCACTTAAACCTGTTGGGATTCCACAAACCCGTCATGAGCTGTCTGCGGGAGGCAACGGTACACGGGGATACAATGTAGTGATATTTAGTCGACATCAGGTTTCACAAGCACATTTGTATGTTTTGAATAACACAAAGGAGGCTTTGCCTTATATTGAAAGGCACAAACAATATTTGAAAGACTGTCACCCAAGAATGAACTTGATGAAGGTGTTGCAAGAACATAATAGAACTTTTGTTACCTGGTTTAAAGACCAAATTCTTCGTGATGACAGTGCCTCAAAGACATTACGACTATTAGCTGTTGGCCCGAATCTCAATGTCCCCACCTGGAAGGGATACGATATCAATAAGTATTCTTTCTACACTAAATCACTAGATGATCATAGTAATGTCCAGAACAGTGGGATCAGTGTTGACGCGGCTTCTGAGCACTTTTGTGGTGCATCTGATAACAACCTGATTCGAGCTTCCATCCCTTACTTTGGAGTTATTAAAGAAATCTGGGAGCTGGATTATACGTCATTCAGAGTGCCTGTGTTCAAGTGTCAATGGGTAAATGGTAACACTGGTGTGCATGAAGATCGATATGGATTTACGTTAGTTGAACTGGATAAGGTTGGTTACAAAGACGAGCCTTTTATATTGGCAGAACAAGCCATACAGGTATTTTATGTGCAGGATCCTTGCGATTCAAGATTTTCTGTGGTGTTGCATGGCAGAACGTCAGGCGTAAGTAACCAATGTGATGAAAGTATGGTTGATATTAGTGACATACCAGCTTTCTCAACACGAATGCCTTCCATTGTTGAAGACCAACAAGTTGACGATGAACATGCAATTCGTCTTAATCATGATGAAGGTTTATGGGAGAACATTCATACTTAACTGCGTCATATTCAAGTAATGGTTTTAATTACAAAAATATGTAATTTAAAAGACCTGCATTTTTCATCATTAATTACATGACTTGACAAATTTTTCAATGTTATCATTAATGTATTTTATTGGTTTTACTATTGTTTTTCAGATTGATGGGAACACCTCTTTCGTCCCCTCCCAATTCAAATGACGGTTCAGATTGCACATCTAGGAGGAGTAGACAATCCACCAAGCTAAGAAGGTTGACTTTGAAAAGCTTGGATTCGGCTAGGCCAACGGTAAATGTCAACCCTAACACTGGGAGAGGATCAGGCAACAACAAAGAGAAGTTCCACAGCTATCTTGGTGTCGTTGCAAGAGAGAAGATTGCTATCACACATTGCAATTGGAAGGATGTATCAGACTCCCTAAAAGATCTAGTATGGGATGACATATTGGTATGTGTGCTTACTAATTTTGCTTTGTTTCCTGTAGTTAGCAAATTTTATCAATTGTTTTCGTTTCCCTTAATTTTCAGCTACTTTTGTTGTTGCAGGAAAAAATTGATATCCCCGAAGCTGCAAAAGCAAAGAAGAAGGTTATGGCATTGGTGGCAACTAGATGGAGACACTTCAAGTCTAGCCTAACTTCTAAATACATCTATTCTGACCCGAATAAGCAATGAAAAGATGATTCGTCAATTGTGTATGGGCTGGACACAGACACATGGCAGAAATTTGTTGCAAGCCGAAAATCCGTAAACTGGGAGGTTATAAATTAAATTTACAATTTTGCATCAATGAAATTTCCTTGTCAATGATATGGGAATCAAATGTCACATTACCTAATCGAAATTTTCGTTGACAGGGAATTAGGAAAAAGGCCCAAGAAACTCAACAATTTAATGATTGCCCACATGTTTTGTCTCGTGGGGGCTATGATTTGCTTGAAAAGAAGCTTATGGAGGAAAAGATTAAGAGACAACAACAAGATGCAAGGAATACTGAAGATTCGTCATCCATCGTTTATCCTCCTTCTCCAATTCCAAGACAGGTGAAGTGGAAGATGGCACGAACAAAGAAATATGGGCATATGACATCTATGGCGGCACAACAAATAGCGGATAAAATTGTAAGTTGAAAGAAATCGTTAATATGTTACATTTAGTTGCATTAGTTTTTTAATTATGTTAGCTAATGATGTAATGCTTGCAGGACTCTTTAGAACAACAAGCGACACAAGGCACATTTGTTCCCCAAGGTCAACATGACATACTGCCATCGGAAAACCGGATCACCCTGGTCGTGTTCGCGGAGAAGGGGCAGGTGTCACCATTAGCCAATACTTTGGCGCAATTCACGTGCCTCTAGTAGTTTGTCTTCATCCATCAGACCAGCACAATTGGGTGAAATAATCCAAAACCTCAAGGAAGAATGGAAGCGAGAGTTGAAGGAAGAATGCAAGCGAGAGTTGAAGGAAGAAATAAAAGTTGAGTTATCTCAAATGACCTCACCAATAAAATACCCAGTTGATCCAGAAATAGAAAATGTAGTTGCACGGGTGAGCACAATAGGGAGTTGTGCGGAAAACCCAGCCAATCTATCTGGTGAAGAACATGCTAATGATGTTGTGCCATCTATGGGGTTGTACGTTCAATGTAACGAGTCTACACGCCTAGTGGCATTGGCAAAAGTTTATGTTGGGGGCTCCACCATTCACAACATAGATTTTGCAGATGATGTGGTAAGGGTGAGTACTGAAAAAATTTATGACGGTGACGCACAAGTGTCATTCCCCACGTAAGAGATTAAGTACGTTAGAGACACCGTTAACACATTTGTTGCATGGCCCGCAAGTTTGGTTAAGCCAGTGTCACAAAAGGTACCTTTATTCATTACGAAAAACCTTGTTTTTTGTTATGCAACTGAATGACAAATTTATTCAGGCATTGACAATCATATGTTTACCACATTTAGGATTCAGAAAAGCCTAAAAAACAGGTAGTTGAAACTGTTTCAAGTCCAACACAAAGTCCAGATGAAATTGATGCGTTGGATGATTTGATTAAGATCCTACATGAAATTTACTACAAACCTGTTGTGGTGCTGTGGGACGGGGCTAAATTTGGACATGCAAATGTTCAATCCTCATTGTTCATAACATTTTCTGATGTGAATGAAATTATAGCAGGGGACAGGTGTTTGAACATATCTATACTGCAGTTGTGGATCATGTAAGTAAATGTGCAGTTAATTGTTTGTTACATTAAGTTATTTTTGATGGTCCTTACAAAAAAATATGTTTCAATTCAAATTTATGAATAGGTTTATGGCGGAGTGGACTTCAACATTGGGTTTCAGCTTAGTGTATGCATTTTTTGAGCCTCAATCAATACACAACGTAAAGGACAGACGGGCACAATGCCAGGAATACATTGAAACATGGATGAAGGATTCACAAAGAGAGCTGTACAGGAGCATACTTGAATCAGTAAGAAAAATATACACTGAATAATTCAAAAATTAAAATGAAACTGCTAATGCTTACACTATTTTAACCCTATACAGGGCCCATTGGCAGCTTTTTATTCTTTGTCCTAACAACGATACCGTTGTATGGCTTTGTTCCTTGCGTAAAAAGGCTGATGTTCGCATAAAAGCCGTAATTAACAAGTAAGTTGTCACAACATCATACATTGGCCAATTACAATGTTATGAACACAACTCATTTACACATTAACCACAATGATCATGTGTTTTAACACACCTCAGTGCAATGAAGACATTGAAGACCACTAGAGATGGTAAACCTAATCCAACTGCACCCACCTGGATTGAGTTAAAGGTTAGTCTTTCAAACAACCCAATACATGCATTGCTGATATTTAACAATGTTTGGATGTAACAAAGTGGATTTGTTTGTTCTTGAATTTAGAGTAATGTTCAACCCGGAGCACATGAGTGTGGGTATTATGTAATGTATTGGATGTGAAACATAGTAATTGGGGGAAAGAAGAAAGACTGGACCAAGGTATAGTTAGAGTAATTTCTTATATAGAGGCAAACAATATTGGGTTATGTATATTTGTCAATTACATTAAACTAAATTGATTTTCATCCATATTTATGTTGCAGTGCTTTTGTGATGGAACACCGTTGGACATTGAACAAATAAATAAAGTTCGAAAGCAATGGGCAGCATTTTTCTTGGAAGTGAAAAGAAGTGAAGATTCTGATTTGTGGACCATCTCACCCTTGACAAATGCTTAAGATGTAGTTGTTGGTTATTGAGATAATTTTAAACATTGTCTTACATTATGAACATTGTGTCACCTACCATGGATATTGGTGTCTTGCCTATTACGAATTTGTCATTGTATCTGCCTGACAAGGATCATTTAGACTTAGCCTTTTGCCTTACGGTTATATATTTGGGTTGCTTTGAAAAAGCTTATTTTTCTCTTTAAATTTATGTTTCTAATACCTATAAATTATCCCAGTTACATTACCAATGGTCTTGGGAGTGATATTGCTGGAAGACATAGTAGTTTGCTATCTCTCTAAGATTATTGTAATAATATTTTTTTTAATATTTCATGGAAAAGATCAAGCAGTCAGATGTAGGTCTTGAACAGGAGGCCCAAGTTATTTGTAATTGGTTTACTCAGATGCTTTGTGTGGTCCTTGACAAAGGGTTTGGCTCTACACCAGCTGGATTAGTCTTTCAATCGTGTAAGTTTTCTTGTCTTTTCCTTACTGGTTTATTAGTTGTAAGTTTCTAACTGGTTGGCACTGGAAGTCATGCAAATTCTCATATGTTGAAAAATAAAGTTTCTAAGTGATTGTTGCTTTGGTTCAACCTATAATGGAACATAGGGTTTACTTCTAATGTAGTGTTCACTTCAGCCTTTCATATGCCAGGTCAATTTATGATTTCCTCTTTTAATGAAGTTCAAAGTAACCTTCAAACACCTACCATGTTTTGTAAAATCTGAGGTTTGTTATGTGAATGAGTCTAAAGTATGTTTGAATGATCTTATATATTATTTAATCTGGCAATCTGTCTGTGACTCAGCATTGGTATAGTGTCTCCCTATGCTGGCCAAGTTACTACTATTCAAGAGAAAGTCGACAAGATGTATGATAGGCATAGCCATGATGGATTTAATGTGAATATTAAGTCCATTGATGGTTTTCAAGGTGATGAGCAGAATGTTATTATCTTATCAACTGTAAAAACCAACAACTGCTTTTTTCTTTCTTTCTTGGGATTGTTCTTTTAATGACTTGTTTAGCTACTCATTAGGTGTTTATTCTCATAATAAATATTTGAACTGATATCCCCTAGTTCAGAAGGCAGCAAAAGCTCTCTCTCAAAACATCAATGTTTGATAACTCATTAAATATTTCAAACTATATATGTGGGCAAACTCTCATATTATTAAGTTCTTGTCATCAATTCAATTTCATACTTTTCATTTCAGAACAGGGCAGCTATTTACGCCTGTGGGATACAAAGACAAGACAACTTCTTTCTGTTGTAGGTTTTATACCCTATTTCTTTGTCCATGGCAGCATGCTATATAGTTCTTGTTAATGGGATATGTCAGAAGAAGGAAGGCCAATTATTACACAACCACAACATGTTGGGCAATTCATGAGCACCAAAATTACATCAAGCATGGGAGACCTGATTCTGAGTTCATGAAGTGGAGGTGGAAATTATGAGGGAAAATCTATGGCTTTTATTGGAGACTCCACAAGCAGAAATCACTCTTCATTTGATGCAGCCAAGCTGGTGCATAAAATTAAATGCTTTCATCATCGTTGACCTTTGTTGCTATTTGCAGTACATGTTTAGTTATTTGCTTGCCATTTCCTAAAGCCAATCCAAATCATTCTTCATTTGATCACCGTGTCTTTATTTTGATCCAAAGGCTACAAGACTTCATAACTACGTACTAAATGCTTATCTTTAGTTTTGTTGTTTGCTCTTGTTCCTCATTTCTTGGATCATAACCCAACCTCTTCATTTTGCCTCATCAATTCCTCTTCTTAGAGATGGGTTGTGAAACCAAGACATGGTTAGTTATGGTTCTTCTTTTATTGGCTGCTAACTACTTGCAAGATTGTGTCCATGGGGTATTCCAAGTTCCTTGCCTTTTCATCTTTGGGGACTCTTTATCTGACTGTGGAAACAACAATGAACTTCCAACCTCTGCAAAATCTAATTACAGACCATATGGGATCGACTTTCCATTAGGACCAACAAGAAGATTTACCAATGGCAGAATAGAAATTGACATAATTAGTAACATTTCTTTACCCTTATTAAGACCTCTAATCTATGTGCTGCAATCAAATATTTTACATTCATGTTTGGTTATGAATTTTAGGGGTCAAATTTATGAGTTGGTGTGGACTACCTTCTCCTAATTGAGTAAATTTTTTTGGTAGTGCTGAAAGAATGAAAACAATATTAGTATATTTATAGAGGTAAGTGTCTTTTGTCTTGCCCAAGATGTTTTTGTTCAAGCTCACACAAAAGTTTTACAATTACAGCTCAACTTCTGGGATTTAAGAAAGTCATCCCACCCTTTGCAAACACTAGTGGTTCAGACATACTTAAAGGTGTGAACTATGCATCAGGTGGAGCTGGAATACGAGTTTTCATTGTTATATAAAGGCAATGTTCCTGTGTTTTTCTTGGAATCTATTGGTTGACTTAATAAGTTATTGTTGACCTGTTCTGCAGGATTCATGGGATAGAGTTATACCACGTATAAACACTTTGTTTCAAAAGGATAGACACACATTTGGCTTATGATAAACGATGGGGGGTGCAGACTGATTTCAACCAGTACCAAGTTCTAAAACAAATCCCTTCTGGTGGACACATCAGACTATCAGAGGCATGATGGGAAATGTGGAACTTCAATAATTACTGTACTGATGTTATTCAAGCCCTTGGAGGAGTTGAAGGAATTCTTGAACATACTTTATTCAAAGGAACATAGTAAGTCTTACTTGTTTTGCTGTTTGAATTTGGGTATTCTTGTTTAGTATTTAACTCTTGCTATTGTGTCTCTACTATGTAAAAAGCTGTAATTAACTTACTGTTATTTTTCACAATTAGTTTCCCAACTTGGGAAGCTCTTTTTTGGGAAAAGGCATGTGAGGATGGTTTTTATCAGAGGCAAGAAATAAATATTGGATTGATGTTCAACTGCGATTGAGGTGATTATGACTCTCATGATATTAAGCATTACACTCGGGCCAAAGTTATAGACTACACAACAGATAACATTTTGACTCTAATGTTTTATATTGTAGTAACTTCAATTTTTATACTCTAAAAAATAGTTTCTACATAACTGTCATTTATTTGCTACTGGTAAAGTTATATGTAGTTCTAATTTTGTAGCTTTCTATTTCCTTTTGGTATTTATGTCTTAAAACATGATGCATTCACAAGTGGTTTTTGACCAAACAATTGGTTAGTGGGCTCGGGTCTTGCTGAAATTGGTTAGTGGACTCAGGTCAATCAGTCATGGCCGTTCATCGGTTGAAATGGAAGTAGTGATGTGTGCTTGCAAAGATAATCTGTGATTTGAGTCATCTTTGTGAAATGGGGGTGTTGTGTTGGTGTAGGTAGAGAAGTGAAGAAGTGAACATAGGGGGGGTTGAGAATTCTGTGGTATGAGATGATGATTTGTTGGTCCACATGTCTTTTCTGCTAAAAACACAAAATGGTGACTCCAAACATTTTATTTCATTTTTTGAATTTACTTGGTTTAATTTGATTAGTTGTTGACTGGATTTGAAACTTCATTGATCTGTATAGCATCATGCTTGAGTCCAGTTGAAGTATATAAGCCTTGAGAATATTTGTTTTGGTTTTGTTCTACTTTTATTATGTTTTGTCTGAATTCTTGTGCTACCCTACGCAAGGGTGTGTTTGCTGCTGGAGCTGCCTTGCCCTTGTTGTCTATGTTGACTGCCATTTTGTACTATTGGGCACACTCCAAGGCTGACACTGGTTTCTGGGAGAAGCACCGCAATGAAGGGCTTGGATTGGCCACGCAACACCACCACCACTACCAAGGTCCTGACTCTGATAAGGCTTGAATAGTGATTTCTTGGTTTGGACTGATTTACTCAATTTTGGTGGTCCTCTTTTTGCTTCTAGATAAGGGGTGTTGGGGATTAAGGGACTAGGGAGGAATAGTGTTTTCAAAACCTTGTTCTTGAATTAATGGATGAATATATAGTATTTATGCTGTAATAGGAGAATGCTTGAAATATAGATAGATGGTCATGGATGGTAGTAGTATGGTGGTGAAATTATTTCCATGTATCATGACTTTCTCCTTTATGTAGATTGGTATATGGGAAGAGATGAAAGTTTTTGGTTCTCGTGATCAAATTCTTAAGGAAGTGTTTGTTGAGAGTCATGTGGAAAATAATAGCCGAGATGTGAAACCTACAAACATGAAACTGGTAATAGTTTGTCTTGATTTAAATGATTTAGTTCACCTAGTTGCTCTCCATGCTGATTGTGTTTCTTATGCTTTATTTTTAACTATCACAGAGGCCGTCTGTAGGGAATGCACTGGAGAAAATATCTTCAGGTTTTCATGTTGTTTATGGAAGGCAAACAGGTGAAGATGTCGTATTGAGCAAATGTAGGAATGCCATTAACTGTCTAGATAAAGCAGAAAAGGAAATAGTTTCAGGTATGTCGAGAGAATCAGTTACTTATAATTGTTTGCCTATTTAATAAAACATGCTAATTTGTGATTCATGCGTGAGTTGCCTCTCTTTGTTAGTGTATGTGTATTGTATTTGTCCAGTATCAGCTGTAGTAAAGCTATGCTAGACCGTGTGATAGTTGTTAGGAAGATTTAATCAGTTACAATTGTAAGTGAATACAGCTATTACACACACTACAAATACATTGTAACTATCTTAGATTAATAGACTAATACTCAGATTCTCTCGGATTCAATTTCTCTCTACCCTGAACTCTGGGAATCTTGAGCATGAATAACGCATTGCCGATTTTTTTTTGGAACTTTTTTTGAACTATTATATCTGTATTGTCTGAATGTCAAAAGGTTAATTGTTGTTTTTGCTTTGACTTTATTAGTAAACTCGGCTTAGGTGCAAAATTCTAATCAGTGTTAATTCATAACATAATGAAGAAAAAACTTTGGAACAAAAGGTTTTCTAAAGCCTAATTAGTCTAAGGTAGCTGTCATGACTTGTATCATCTCTACTTACAACGACACTACTCAAGATTTTTCATGAATATAAATAATAAGAAGCTTCCTAAGGGTGCATTTGGATAAATTTTGAAAATAGTGCTTTTATTATATAGTTTTTCTTGAGTTGTAGAAGTTCCTCTTTCTAGTTTATGAGAGAATAATGAAATTACTTTTTGGCAGGAGGGGTTTACTTTTTTATTTATTTTACTCTTGATTGTTTTTCTCTGGAGCTCTAGAAAATATATTTATGTTGATTTTTTGCTTCCTTTTCTCAGTCACTATGCTTCATGTCTGGAATACCTCGGGAACCTTAAAGCAAACCTATTACTTGATATACATTTGCATGACCATGTTGAGACACTTTATGATCAAATTCGTCACAAAGCCCTTATCCAGTACACACACCCATTTGTGTCTGTTGATTTGAACATGATGGCTAATGCATTCAAGACAACTGTTGCTGGACTTGAGAAAGAACTAGAAGCACTGATCACTGATAATCAGATACAGGTGTGGTTTGACTTAATTTGTGGTGTCTGGTCCATGCTTTGTTGTGTGTTTAGGTGATGATTTGAGCAATCTTGTTGTGGAAACCCATCCAAAGAAGACGGAATGATGCTTAGGTTGGTTACAAAGGGACAAATAATATTGCTTTTAGATTAGGTTGGAGTAGAGACTTAAGTATGCTTGTTTTTATGTCAAGTTTCCTATTGACAATTTTTGCACTTTTAAACATTTTTGGGTTTGATTTCATTATTAGTATATCATCTGTGTTTCAGGCTCTTAATGTGACGTGACTATAAAAATATGCCAATATGATATGTTCATAAATAATTACTTTTGCAATTGTTATTACAATCCAAATTGTCTTCAGAACAAATAAAAATTACACCTCTAATTTGTCTACAAATGTGATATTATTTAAGGAAACAAATGTCATATTTAAATACCTTGTGATTTGTATTAATGAAAATATGTCTACGTATTTTAAAAAAATAAAAATAAATGCGAAAAACAAACAAAGACGATTTTTGGGAAAAACCGTCTTTGTATGTCACTTATTTAAAAAAAATTAATAAATATTAGGATACAAGGACGGTTATTGGAAAAAAACCGTCCTTGTATGTGTACATACAAAGACAGTTCTTCCCAAAAATCGTCCTTGTGTCCTAATTTTTTTTTAAAAAAAGTAAATATACATTCGAAGATGATTTTTGGGCAAAAACTGTCTTTGTATGTACACATACAAATACGGTTTTTTCCCAAAAATCGTTCTTGTATCCTATTTATTTTAAAAAAATTTAAATAAATATACATTCTATGACGGTTTTTGGTTAAAAACTGTCTTTGTATGGACACAGACAAAGACGATTTTTACCCAAAAACCGTCCTTGTATCTCAATTTAAAAAAAAAAAAAGAAATACAAACAAAGACAGTTTTTCGGAACTGTCCTCGAAAGCGATAATTTATAATGACAGGCGCGACAAGGACTGTTCAACAACCGTCCTCGTATGACCTGTAGAACCGTCCTCGAAGGCTATTTGTGTAGTAGTGTATGTCTCCCCTCATGTCCAACGCACCAAAAAAATACAACATTAACCCAAAGGAAGCATCTTGCAAACCCATGGAACCAATTCCTTCTTATCTTCATATGTATTTTATTCTTCCATAATTAAGTGTAAATCTAATTATGTAACATTCTTTTAATTTTTATAATAAATAAAAATTAATATTTTTTAATTATTTATTTTAATAATTTTTAATTTTTTAACGAATATTTTAATTTTTCTATCAATGTTTATCAATTATTATTAAATAGTAGTTTTTATTAACTAAATTAACGTTTAGAGTTTTAAAAATAACTTTTTTGTATTTTTATTTCATATTACTACACTAATAAAATAGTTTGATTAGATAAATCAATATCTTTATGAAAAATTAAATTAAATATTCTTCATATATATTATTCATACTTCCTTATCTTTAGAAGTTCATGCAATGGATTGGGTAATTATTCTATAATTACTCGGGGGGAAATCACTATAAACGATAAAATAGTGAAATACCATGAGTCAATAAGCTAAATTTGACACGGGCACAATTTGAATATCTTTGAGTATTCATTAATTAGCCATATATATATATATATGGCACAAGTACTCGCCTTTATTTGCTGCAACATAAAATTCATTTTTAGACTTTTACAGTAACATCTACTCGCTTCTGCACGTACAGAATCAACAGTTGGTCTAAAAATTTTAAATTATTTGTAGAGACATAATTATTATTAAAAATATCATTTAGATTTATAAGAGTTTACTTTTTTTTTTCAACGAATTGATCTAAACTCATTAATATTTTTCACTATAAATTTAATTATTTGATTGCAGTTAATTGATATTTTATATATAATCTTATTTGTATAGTTATTTTCATTTTGCCGCCTATGTATCTTGAAAGAAATGCAAGTGATAAATGATATGCACGAAGCATTGTTCAATCATGGTCCTACTATCATGAATTGACAATTCTATAAAAAAAAAGCTTAGTAAATGATAAGATAAAGATATACGAATGATTGTTATATCATGTCTCTAGCAGGATTCTTTATGTAAAGGCTAGTTTGGAGGTGGATAACGCATAGACTTTCCTTATGCTCAAATTCAACTTGTGTTGATTGTGTTAATTAGTACGTTGTGTATATATCTCTTCATTTGTGAGATGTGAACCTCCTTAACATCCTGTCTCATGGGTGCCTTTTAGTTTGCTTTGTTACCCTTGGAAGTAGCTTTACTTCTTTGATCTTAGTTTGTCAAAGTTTGAGGCAAAAAAATATCATGGTACTGTATACTAGATTAAATCAAAACAGTGCTCTCCTTCACTTCAACTATTTTTTCATGTGTTCTTGCCTATCGGCATGGGCAGATCTACGTGTGAGATAGGGGGCTGCAGTTCATACTAGAGTTGCATCTGTTAAAAGTGTAACATCCTAAAAATTTTATTAAACACTTGTGGAAATGTGATGATGTTTGGATACAAGTATATTTGAAGAGAAATGACTAAATCACTCTTTCCATAAAGTAGAAATTACTAGAATACCCTTAGAATGAAAATTACAAAAAAAAATACCCTTGTATATTTTTGAAAAATGACCAAAATGCCCCTAGGAAGCATGACAAAATTACCAATATGCCCCTAGGCCAAAAATGCTCAAATAACTTTAAAAATTTTGTAGAAACCTAATGGAATTATAGAATACACTTAGCTAACTAAGTATCAAAATATTTTGAGACACAAAACTTTAGAATAAAATTTCTAGGAATTTTTCAAGATAACAACTTTGAGACTTTATTTAAGAAAATTCAAGCATACGAAAAACATGGAAAGATGATACATATAATCTAAGGAATTTTCTCTTAATTATAGAATGTATAAACCAATTTAATAAAATGGTTTAGTAATTTTGATGGTCAGAAGAAATCAAAAGTAAGATAAAGATATAGTCTAGAATGAAAGGTTTATGTATTTCCCTGTATAAGACTGCTTGGAATTAATTTAAACTATCATTGGGATCAATTCTTAGGAACATTTAGAATTCCAATATTCAACATTTTCTTTAGATAAAATAATTCAAATTAAATTGGATTTCTTTTTAAAGAAAAATACCATATTGAAACTAGATTTTTATTCATCATCAAAAATGACCACATGTGGCATAAAAGGAAGAAAAATTGGTATTCCTTCCCTTTAGATTGGTCCTTCACGTGAGAAAACATGTAGAAGAGGCCAGAAACTTCATGATAAGCCACTTGGAAAGCAAGCCACATGATAGAAACAAGTGGCATGACACTTGTATGGCTTGGATGCAAGATAACATAAAAATCAAGCCAAGATTTCTCTACACTCTTCCATCTTGCACGTGGACAGTTATAAACATTATCTCAACAATCCCAACGGTCACAAGTTACATATGTGAGATATTAGTGTAACTTTAAAATTTTAAAGAGATCCAACGGTTAACGAATCCAGAATTAGAATTTTACTAAAACAGGTTTGGGATAAACTCAAGAATGAGCTACTTCACGAAAATGCAAGAAAAATGGAGAAACTTCATGATTTTGGACACTTGGAAGCAAAGGAGAAGAAGTTCTAAGATCATGCCAAGTGGTAGGACACTTGGAAGAAAGAAAGGAATAAGCCTTAAGATTATAACAAGTGTAGGGACACTTGTAAAGGAATAATGATGACTTATGAGATTTTTCTCTAAGTAATCATTTCTTCAACACTATATAAAGGGAGGAGGAGGAACCTAAGTGCAAACCATTCCAAGCCATCCCTCCTAACTCATTCACGTGACCACTCTCTCCCTAAACCATCTTCATTTCATTTCCTCTTTCTCTATTAAAGCTTGAATCAAGTAAGAAAAACAAACCCATCACCTTAAAGAAATTTCGTGAAAAACCTAGCAACCTTAGGAAGAACTTTTGACAAGCTTAGTGAAAGGATATCAAGGCTTCATCTCTTAGAGGATTCTTCCAAGGAAGGAAGGAAGGAAGGAAGCCATTTATGCATTCAATTTCAAGAATCAAACTCACTTGAGGTAGGTTAAACTTAAATCTCTAGTTAATCAATGGTTTGGATTAATTTGCATGATTTAGTAGGATGATTTATGGTTAACATTTAGGCTTGAAATTTCGTGATATTGAAGGTTGTTTTTTTTTATGAGAATATGTTGATTTAAACCATAAGATAGGTGTTGATTTTATACGCATAAAGATTAGTGATGTATGGAAGCCCAATTGATGATCTTTTAAAGGTGATTTTGATGATATTTTGGGCTGTCTGTTGTCATTTTTATGGAAATGTTTTGATTTAAATTTTAGAAGTAGAGGATGAATGGTATGTAGTTAAATGGTTTAAATACTTGAATGATTCAATCTTGAGGATTAATTAGTAAAGATGGTAAGTGAAAGGAGAATCAAGATGCATACTAGGTTTGAATCTTTTCTTGTAAAGTTTTAAAGGAATATATATTATTTATATTGAGGATTATTAGTTAGATTACTAACATAATTTTTCTATAATTAAAAACTATTCTCCGGTTATGTATAAAAATTGGTAACAATGTTACTTGATTAAGGTATGGTGGTGTAACCATACTTAAGATACATATTATGGTGGTGTAACCATACTTATGATACTTATATGATGAAAATATTTTTCCATAAGATAATATGTATTTTGCTTATAGATTTGATTTTTATTATGGATGGATGTTGATGTGAATAAGATAGGTGGATTCATGTTTCTATGTTCCAAGTCCAGTACGAGGCTTTGGGGAAACAGAATCTGATGCTACATACAGTACGATATGTAGTACCCAGGTGCAAGGATATATGGCAAAAATTCATGCATGTTTGCGTAAGACTATAGCAGCGTCCACACTCAGTGTGGCCACATACAGTACGATATGTGGAGGCCATTTGCCCTGGGATAGTTCATCTCATGCATTCATATAGTTGCATATTACTTGTGGATGTGTTTGATTATTTGAAAGATTTTACTAACCTAATAATAGGATCGGGATTTAGTTTTGCCTACTGAGAAATTTATTTCTCACCCTATTTGTTTCCTGTTTTTTTTAGATGACAATGATGGACAGGTTCCATGAGGCCTTGGAGTAGTGAAGATATATAAAAGAAGTTATGAATTACGCTGGATTTTTGAGAAAAATAGTGTACTTGTATTATATGAACTTTTGTATCAGAGACATTGGCTATATATATGAGTAACAAATCTATTGCAAATTTTACGTTTTAAAAATTTTACTATTATATGTTCCTTAGAAATTTAACCTTAAGTAACAATAAAAATAAGTAAATATTTAGGTCGTTACAAAAAGTGGGGCTGCATCTATTGGAAACCTGGAAGTTAATGCAACAAACAAAGGCAAAGCAAAAAATCAAGCTAGTCAACCACTTTTGAGCACTTAAAACAATCACAATTGAAGAAGGCCAATTTTTTTTTTTTTTTTTACAACAATGAAGTTATTAGGCCACTTTTTATACTTTATTTTTTAATTTGTGGGACAGGTTCAATAGATTTTTTTTATATTGTCATTGGGATAATGTTTAGTGGATGATCACTTAGTTATGTTAGTTTATGATTTTTGATGACCACTTTATTTAAGTGTTGTTATTATATTACAATAAAAGAGGGAGGTCATGGATAGCAATTTCTATAGCGAGTTGGTTTTTGCTTCTCATGAACCAGTTTGGTTTTGATTTGCTACTAAAAATGATACTTTAAATATAATTTTATGATTTGATTTTTTATGTACAATTCTGTATGTATAGGTCGCAATATTGGCTACTGTCAAATCTAATTTTCTGGTATCTTCCTATATGCAATGTAATCTTGTGTGTACCACCTTTATATGGCCAACCCCTGCAATTCTTTTGTTTCCATGATTATCATGCTCATTATTAAAAACACTTTTATTTCATAATAAATCACTTGTTGCGTTAAAAATTTCTATGAGTGGAATAAAATCTTATTTGAGGTTTTACTATATCCATATCTTTTATATTGAGACAGTAATACAAACATATACCAAATATGAGCAGAAAATTTGGACGAGAGAAGTTTTATAAGTGAAAATGATTAGTAAATAATACTAATAGTTGAAGTCACTAATATGAGTACCATAAAAACACAATCTGCTTCTTCTTGTTTTGCGAGAAGGAACAAAAAGAAACTAAAAACTAATCTCCTTCTACAAGGCTACAACACAAGAATCCTCTAGTTTGGTGAGAAGGAACCAAAACAAACTAAAAACTTAAAACCAAGTTACATAATTGTAACATCAATTTATACTTAGACAAAGCAACTTTAGTACATCAACAACACTAAATACTTTCCCCCTAGACAAAATAATGTCTTTCCCAACTCTACAAGTTCACATCCCAACTTTCTTCAATGTAGAGACAAACACAAAGCATTATGCTCATGATAGAATTGCTTAGATTGTGTTCAAGATATGTGGATCAAATTTGGCTGGAATTGTGCAAAGCCTTCATGAATTCCAACCATGATGCTTCTTACAATACTCCTCTGGTCCCATAACCTATATGAAATGATATTCAATTAGAGAGAGAGAGAGGCAAAAGACAAAAAAATAATATAACACATTACCATGTCTTGGACCTTTCAGTGGTTCAAGAAGAAAGACAAAAGCTAAGAGAGTGCAAAAAAATTAGAACAGAGAAAAGCAAAACAACTTTTGCTTCATTGGTAGAAGAGTCTTCATCTATGCACTCACAAAAATTGCAGGAGTTTGGATTCTGCAAAAAAAAAAAACAAAGACAACAAATGCATATACAATTTAATCCTACTTTACTAGAATAAAAAAAGAACTCATCCATGTCAATAATAATACCAAAACCATACATTCCAATTGAGGTATCTCCAGCAACCCTTTCCACGATTATCTTTGTTATTGGAAGTATACATGAAAGCTCTTTGTTCACACAAATACTTCTTCCATCTTCTTCTAAAGGAAAAGGATGTCATTGTTGCAAAAGACCTAAACGCATCAGATCGACGACCACCACAAGATGGAGAAGGTGATTTTCACACTCCCTCACTTACCCCACCAATTTCAAAACTAAGTAGAAACAAACTTGTAACTGTTCCCTTTTCCCGGGGATTTTATTTTAAAAATTAAGAATAGAAACTTACATGTCCAATAATACATGTGTCATTGCCACGTGGATTCATTAAACAAAGGGGGCAGTTGATGATGTGTCCTCCATTTGTCACGTAAGGGAGAAGGTTAATGGAGTTGACAGTGTGAGACTAAAACTGATTTTTCTAGTATTTGAAGGACTAATATTTGCATATTTTTTAAAGGACTAAAAAAATAGTTATCCCAATTTGAGGAACAAAAAAATATATTCAACTTTCATTTAATACTCAATTTAATAAAATATAGTATTATATCACTCTTACTTGCATCATTTACTTGTAATGATAATTGAAAAATGTAACAAGAAAGGATAGAAGGAACTTAAAAAAAGTACTTAAAAACGTGCCTAATTTAGTTGGTTAAGCATAATGTGTTAGTTATTGTAAACCTTCTCTATTTTGTTATTCTAACAAGCCAACTGTTGTTATTCACAACCCAATTACACCCAAAAAATATATAAATGTTATTTCTCTTTCTCTCTCTCTCTTTTCTCTTGTTGAAGACTAATTTTAATTTGTCTTCACATCTCGATCAATGCAGCAACCTTCTCTATTTTGTTATTCTAACAAGCCAACTGAAGTTGAATAACTTCAGTTTGTCAATAGTCACCACCTTAGTTAACATATCTGCTAGATTCTTACTTCCTTGGATCTTTCTTAGTGTTAGCACCTCATCCTCAAGTAAAGATTTGATGAAGTGAAAGTAGAGACCAATGTGCTTTGTTCTAGAATGAAATGTTGAATTATTTGCCAGATGTATTGCACTATGACCATCATTATGCAAAACACTCTTTTCCTGGGTAAATCCTAGTTTTGTTAACAATCCTTGAAGCCATATCAATTCTTTAGTAACTTATGTTACTACTACATACTCAGCCTCTGTAGTAGATAAAACAACAATCTTTTGTATCTATGACATCCAACTAACAGTTGTAGTAGCAACAGTGAAAATGCAACCAATGGTACTTCTTCGATGATTGACTTCACCTCCAAAGTCTACAGCTACGTAGCCTTGTACTTTTAATTATCCTTTACCAAAGTACATACATTTTGCTGTGGTGCCTTGTAGATACCTCAAAATCCACTTAACTACTTCCCAACGAGCTTTACCCGGATTTGAAATAAACCTGCTTACAATCCCACTACATGGCCAATATCTGGCCTCGTACAAATCATCGCATACATCAATCTTCCAATGGCTGATGCATATGGAACCTTAGCCATGAACTCTCTTTCTTCTTCCATCTGAGGTGACTGATCCTTGGATATGCGAAAATGACTAGCCAAAAGGTGTGCTAACTGGCTTGGCATCTACCATGTTAAATCTTTGCAAAACATGGTTGATGTACTCTACATGAGATAACTACAAAACCCTTCTTTGCTTATCTCTCGTGATTTGCATCTCAATGATCTTTTTTTCTTGACCCAAATCCTTCTTGTCAAATTCTTTTGATAGTTGCATCTTTAATTTTTTAATTCTATCCATATTTGAACCTATTACTAGCATATTGTAACACCCTGAAATTTTACAAGTAGAAAGATATTTGTGTTGATTAATTGTTTAATATAAATCTTGAAATCTGTTAAAGTATTTTGCATGAGTGTTTGTGCGTAAAAGGTGAAAGTCAAATTTTGTGGTTAAGATAAGCTATCCGTACACACATAGTAAAAATGGTGGTGGCTGTTCGGTCATGCAAGTGGGCAACTATGGTGGCTGTGATAGCTGGCTAAATCAAGTGGTTGGCAACTTGCCTCAATGCTTCGTCTATAAATAGTAGTGCATGAAGCAGAAGCACGATTCACTTTCTCACTCCTGTGCGTGTTTCTCTTCTTTTCTCTCTCTAAACTCTTTGCACCCAAAAATCTCTCTTCTTCCACCATACCACCTTTAACTTTCAAGAACCACCATAGTTGCAGCGGAAACACCCTACGTTAAGAGGAATTGGTGAACGAAGCATAATCCTTTCATTCCTCATTGTTAGGAGAACTCGTGTTCGAACAAAAACTCACGTTAAGTGTGAAAGAAAAGAATCCCTATTGAGGTAAGGGGAGTTTATTGTGTTAATAATGATTTTTGATATCATGGTTGGGTTAAAAGTGTGTATCTATTATTTGATATGCTGCGTAAAATATATTAATAATGTCTGTAAATGGTGTGAGGAAGATGACTACCGGGTTGGGTAAGTCGGGTAGAGTATGTTATATGTATATTAAAATACTGTTGTGTTGTGATGTCGGCTACCGGGATGGGTAGGCCGAGTTATATACCCCTTGTGTTATAATGTCAGCCACCGGGATGGGTAGGTCGAGTTATATATCCCTTGTGTTGTGATGTTAGCTACCGGGATGGGTAGGCCGAGTTATATATCCCTTGTGTGTGATGTCAACTACCGGGATGGGTAGGCCGAGTTATATATCCCTTGTGTGTGATGTTGGCTACCAGGATGGGTAGGCCAAGTTATATATCCCTTGTGATATGATGTCGGCTACCAGGAAGGGTTGGCCGAGTTGCATGTGTCTAACCTTTGTTTGTGACATCGGCTATCAGGATGGGTGGGCCGAGTTACATATATGTCAATCACTTGTAATGTGATGTCGGCTACCGGGATGGGAATACCGAGTTGAACGGTTTACATACTGTGATATCTCTAATTTAAACTAAGGTAATTTGGGTGGTATTTGCTTAATTAAACGGATTAACGAAAGGAATGACAGTTTGGTCTTTGCTAAAGGTAAGGGTGTAACAAGTAATTGCTGGATGCACCCCTGTCCCATGTTAAAAAGCTAGCTGACCACATTTCCTTCATTTTCTTCTTCTCTGATTTTCTCCTCACCCAAGCTGCATTTCGTGCCACTCCTTCTTGATTAGTGGCTAGAATTATGAACTAAGCAAGAAAGAAAGCTTTTTTCTTTGTCCTTTATTGTTGTTGAGCTTTGGTGGTGAGTGATTTGAGGAAAAGAGTGAAGCTTGAATCTGCCCACTTTCATTCTGAGCTGCTGGACCGAAATTGGAAGCCATAGAGAGCTGATCCACCCTCTAATTTGGTCAATTGAACACTAAGATTGGTAATATCCTCCTATTTCTCCTTGATTCTTAAGGTTAGGGTTAGGGTTTGGAGTGAGATTGATAAATGCTGAGTATTGGGAGGGTGAGACAGTTTTAAAGTATGATTTGGAGTGTGTAGAAGTTGATTTTAAGTTGAAATGGTGTTCAATGCATGAAACATACATGCTAGTTCATGACAGCCAAGAACACCAATCTAGTCAGTTCTGGTGTTTTCTGCATAACCAGAGCTATCGGCATCCAAATGGTCTAAAATTGGTGCCATTCGAAAGCTAAGAGAGTTAGGTATATTCTGGAATTTTAGTGCTATTTTTGGAGGTCCTCAGAATTTATGATGCAGAGTATAACAGGCTGTTATACTCTGTTTTTAGCAGATTTTTCTACTGCAGAGGCCAATCTTGCAGAAATCATAAATCAATCTAAGATGATCCAAATTGAGTGATTCCAGTGGCTATAGAAATATATGTATGTTTAATTTATACCTGTAAAATCTCAGGTTATTTGGATGAGTATCCTGGTTTAGGCAGGCGTTTGAAAATGGCTGTTTGGGCTGGTATTTTGCTGTCAGCACTGTTTTAGTGCGTGACAGTTCTAGTATTTTGATTGCTACAGAGGCTGTGGTTTATGGAATTAGATGAAACCAGTTGCTTTTGAAAGATGAGAGATAGATCTAGATGCCTCTAAATTCCCTTGATTTTAGGAGCTTCCTACAAGGATTTATGGATTTTCGAAGTGGGTACACAATCTGCATAATTTTTATGCAGAAAATTCTGTTTTTCGTATGTTTTGGTATAATTAAATGCTTGTACGGATAGGATGATTGTTGATTCATGCTTGTGTGCCTTTGTATAGGGCATGACACCGAGGGTGTCAGTGGTGGAGGCCATAGTTCATGGATTGAACAGCAGAGCACGACTTTGCCAGGTAAGTTCGTGGTTCTTGGGAGTGTTTCCCACTGCTTGAGTTTCACCACACTCCACGGGAGTGATGGTTGCATACATGATGCATGTGCATTGAATTGGTTGTTACAGCTTTTCTCATGATAATATGTATGCATGATTCTATGCTTTGTGTGGATGGTTATCTGTTGAATAGATCTTCTGGCCAATTAGATAGATATGGACCTCCCTAGGAGTAGAGCGCAACTTCTAGTTTGGTTTGCTCACGTAAAGGGTGATGATGATCCCTTAAGACCAAGAGATAGGTGATCCCATCGCAGTTAAAGCCTATTCTCGGAGGTGCCATATACGTGCATCCATGTGTAAAGGGGTAGCTCCCGATGGGATGACACGGGTGTGAGTTCCAGTCTCACACTAGAGACTGCGAGTCCCAGATGCTGATGATGATGCATCTTTGGCGGGCGTAGTACCACGGATATACATTAGAGTTAAATGATGACTATGTATTGTTGTGAGGGTCGGGAGGCCTAGTGATTGTGATGCCTTTGATGTTGTGTATCATGGAAGTGAGCCAGGGGGGAGGAGAAGCCTCCAAGAGCCCTGAACTTACTGAGATGTGTATCTCATCCCGTGTGGGGATTATGTTTTTGCAAGTAATTCATCTGGCAGAGATGATAGGTCTCAGGGCGGGAGGCCCCAGTAGAGACAGTTCCTGTGTAGCTGCTTGGTAGCATTTTGAGAGCATGGTGGCTCATTTGTTATGTTGATGTATTTTGTACCCCTGGTTCAGGGAAGATGTGTGTGTACACATGTGATGTTCATGTTTATGTTTATGCTGAGTAAACACTGCTGGTTTTGTATGCCCTCTCGGAGGATGTAACCTGTGAGAACATGGCAATGGATGCCCATTCTTTTGTATCGCCACAGTGGTGGTTGAGATGATGTATATATGTTATACCATATTGAGACATGTGGTTTATTCTCCTGTTATATCTGTAGAGATATTATTGATGCATCTGTCGTTCTTTATGTTGTTTTGGATCGACGAGGCTGGCTATAGTATTGAATTTGTATATTTAATTGAGGTTACTTACCATACATAATGAATTAAGAGATATGGTTTTGAAAAATGCTTCTGTGGGTTTTAATTAAATTAATTACTGCACTTATCTAATTAAGTAATTGTTAATATGCCGGATGCATACGGGGTGTTACACATACCATGCATGTGTGCATAAAGGACGCGACTTAGTCTTTGTTAGCGAACGCTTGTATACCGGGTTCCTTACCCGAGGTGGCCCATTAGAACTACAGAGCTCAAGTTACTTCACGGGAGGAAGAGAAAGAGCCACCGAGTTCGTTACTCGGCAGAGCCCGTACCTTTTCTTTAAAAAACTACCGGGTTCTTTACTCGGTAGAGCTCGTATCTCCTTGGGAAAAGAGCTATCGGATTCCTACTCGGCAGAGGTCGTACTTTTCTTTAAAAGAATTACCGGGCTTCCTTACCCGGACAACCTTGTGCCCTCATCCGACCTTGTTCGGATTCTTACATCATTTGTTATGGTTAGGTGCCAACCCGGATGCCTAATACTCACTCCTGTTCACTCGTTTGTAATGTTTGTGAATGATGTAGATGATTACGTTGAAGTTGACCATTGTATTGGCTTGAGTTATTAAATGCATTGATACCATGGGAGGTGTATGGCATTATGCTAGCTGGGACGAGTTAAACCCGGACAGGGCCATATATTGATAGTGTCATGGTAATCTAAATGCATTTGGATATACAAAAATACCCACGGGGGTGTATGACATTATCCTAGCCAAGACGAGTTGATCCTGGGACTGGGTTATACATTGATGGCGTCGTGGTGATATTTTATGTATTGATGTGAGATGCCGGGACCGGGTGGTTAACCTTGCAAGGACCACGGTCAGTGCATCAGTGTACCCGAGAATGGGTCAGTATATATGTATATGGGGGCGTATGACGTTATCCTACCCGGGTTGAGTTGAGCATGAGCCTAGGTCATACGTTGATAGAGCCCATGTACATACTTCATGCATAATGAAAATATGATGGTGGCAGTAGGGTACAGAGGTACTAGAGAGGTATCTCTGTTTGGAACTCCCTAGTTACTCAGGGCTGATCACTATGACGGGGGAGCAACCTGTGCACGACAGAATGACCTTGACGAGCTTTTGCATCATTTTCCTAAGATAGGCTATTTCCATAAGGATGGTACCACATTGCATTGACAAAGAGATAAGTTTGGAACATGCATCATGACTAGTCATTATAAGGTGAATTGTGAAATGTGTTTGGACGGATTGTCCATGATTGAATGCGTGATAAAATATTTGATTATTGTTGTGATTTTACAATGTTCAAGTTGTCTTTTTTTATAACTAATGATATTTATTTAATTATTCTTTTACATGATGGACTCACTTTTGCTTTGTTGTACCTTGTGGATTGGTACTTGTGATTATCACTAACCATGTTCGTGCGAGCAGATGGATAACAGTAGGTGGCTGGGAAGATGACTTATGTGGGTTGGAGCTGCCAAGTAGCCGGGATGTAGATGGGCTAGATCCTGGGCAAGGATTGTATTTTTGCTAGTTACACCCCTTGTTCTAATAACTACACCCTGACATTTTGCTAATTACACCCCATTATTTAAATCCTTGTTTCTTTTTGAGAAAATTGTATAATATCATCATCTAGGTCTCCATGAAGAAATGCAGTTTTCACATCCAATTGCTCAAGGTAGATCTTTTCACTAGAAACAATGCTTAAGACAGACATGATAGTATTTAGTTTAACCACTGGAGCAAAGATTTCAGTGTAGCCAATTCTTTTCTTTTGTTGAAATCCTTTGACAACTAGTCAAGCTTTGTATTTCTTGGAGCCATCATGATCCTCCTTCACCCAATAAACCTATTTGTTGTGAAGTGCCTTCTTTCCCATGGGTAAAGTATCTAGTTCTCATGTTTGATTAGAGATTAAAGACTTCATCTCATCTTTCATGGCAAGCTCCCACTTACTAGAATTTATAGTTTGACATGCTTCTTTATAGTTTTTAGGCTCCCCTTCATGAGTCAATAATATATAATTCATGTATTTTCTATTAGGAACATGAGGTCGAGAAGACCTTCATAATATTGGAGTTGGAGTAGAATGATCTAGTATGTTGAGTTGTTGTTCACTATTATCTTCCATTGATTACTTTGACTAAGGACTGGCAATTACAAGAGTTTTTGGGACATCATCCACCTCTACATACATTGGCTCACTCTGTTGAGTTGTTAGTGTCTATGTTATGTTTGTGCTTGTACATTATTCTTTCATTAAAGATCACATCTCTACTACGAATCATCTTTTTGTTTTCATTATCCCAAAGGAGGTAGCCAAAATCATCATCTTCATAACCAATGAAAGTGCACTTCTTTGATTTGGGATCAGGTTTATTTCTACCTTGATCACTAATATGCACATAAGCTACATAACCAAAAAATCTAAGATGTGTAAGTTTTACATTTTTCCACTCCATACCTCTTTTAGTATTCTATGTTCCAATGGTACTGATGGACCTTGGTTAATCAAGTAAGTTGTTGTGTTGATAGCTTATGCCCAAAGCTACTTTGGTAGGCCTGATTATATGTGCAAGCTTTTAACTCTTTCAGTCAATGTTTGATTCATACGCTTAGGTACATCATTCTATTGAGGACTACTCGATACAATCCTCCCCATTTTGATTCCATGCTCATTGCAAATCCTCTTAAATCCGGTGTCTTCATATTCACCACCATTGTCAGTTATGAGCTTTTTGATCTTCAACCTTGTGTCATTTTCAACCATGGATTTCCAAATCTTAAAAGGCTCAAACACTTTTGACTTGTGTTTTAGAAAGTAAACCCATACCTTCCTAGAATGATCATCTATAAAAATCACAAAGTATTGTGTCCAACCAACAAATGATACAGATGTTGGTTCCCAAACATCAGAGTGAACAAGCTCGAGTTTTTCCTTCTTTGGAATACTTATATTTGTCTGAAAGCCAACTCTTTTTTGCTTTCCAAATGTACAGTCTTCACACATGTCAATTTCAATTGATTAAAGTCCTGGTAAATTCCCCTTTGAGTGCAAAATCTTCATCCCTTTTCTCTCTCATATGGCCAAGTATCTGATGCCATAAATTAGGATTTTCATTATTTGTTGCAAATGTAAATAAATTATGTGCCCCAGTTGTCATGTAAAGAGTTCCATTCTTATTACCACGAGCAACCGATATTGCAGCCTTTGAAATCTTCCAATTATCACCATGGAAGACTGTTGTATAACTTTCACTGGCTAACTGGCTTATTGAGTTTTTTTATAGATTGGGAATATGTATGACACTCTTCAATTCCCAAACAAACCTGCTTAAAGCAATTTTCACCACACCTTTGCCAACAATATCACAAGAATGTTCATTACCGAGTTAAACTTTTCCAAGATTATCGGGGACATAATTCTCAAAGAATTCTCTTTGCGAAGTAGCATGAAAAGATGCTCCAGAATGTTACACCCAAGATTCTTCCTTGCTCTCTAAAAAACATATTAACGCATCATGTCCTCTTGAGGTGGAGGTAACATTTGCCTCAGCCTTCGCCTCTTGATTCTTTGATGCAATCTTGCACTAATTTTTGTAATGCACAGTCCTTCCACAATTCCAACACTCGATAGTCTTTGAGTTGTGGAAACTTTGATGATTCCTGGATTTGGATCTCCTGTGGTCTTTTGATTTTCGTCGTCCATATCTTTTAGTTGGATTTCTTCCTCTTGACTCCATATGCAAAACTGAAGAGGTTGATGATTCACTCGACTCTCTCCCTTGGATCTCTACACTGAGAACCTGATCATAAACATCATTGAACTTTTACTTATTACTTCCCGATGAGCTACTCACAGTTGTGACAGTAGCATTCCAACTTTATGGTAGAGAAGACAAAAGTATCAATGCTCGTACTTCTTCATCAAATTCAATTCCAACCGAACTCAATTGGGTTGTGACTATATTGAGTTCATTGAGATGTTGCACTGCTCATGTGCCTTCTATCATTCGCAAATTAAACAACTGCCTCATCAAATGAACTTTGTTTGAGGCTGAGGCTTTTCATACATACTGGAAAAAGCCACCATAAGACTCATTGTGGTTGTTTCTTTTGTAATGTTGAAAGCAACATTGTGAGATAACATCAATTGGATAACTCTGAGGGCTTGTCTATCAAGAAGAGCCCAATCTTCATCCTTCATGCCCTCTGATTGATTTTTTGATAAAGGTTGGTACAACTTTTTTTTATACAAATAATCTTTGATCTACATCCTCCAAAAGCCAAAGTTTGCACCATCGAACTTCTCAATTTTTACATTTCCTTCTTCTGCCACCATTGCTCCCACTCAAATCTAACTCCCTTTGGATTGTTTATTATAATTGACAAAAATAACAACCAAAGCTCTGATATTAGTTGTTGGTAAATTACACAAATTTCTTATAATCAAATTTGTGAGAAAACAAAATAAATGCATAATAATTACACACAAAATTAATAACGGAGTTCAACCAATTATGCCTACGTCTTCAGATAATTACAGACCTTTTATTGAAAGAGAAAATTATATAATAAGTGTTTACAAATCACTCAACTCATAACCCAATTACACCCATAAAATATATAAATGTTATTGTTTTCTCTCTCTTCCTCTTTTTCTCTTGTTGGAATTGATTGTATAGTAGTTTTAGTAGGATGATATTTGTACATGTACAGAAAAATTACATTTTACTAATTTCTTTTTTATTTTTATTCTACCTAATACTATAATGATTTTTTTGTTTTTTTCTCCATAAAAAATAATATAATTCATTCATTTTATTGGGTACTCCAACAATTATATAGATTTGTTATATAAATATAATATTATATATATATATATATATATATATATGAGGGACAATACTAAATTTTTGCTGTACTTGTGTGAAAATAACTGAAATCTCGTGATTTGGTTTGAAATTTTTAATATTTAAAAATATTTTAAATTCTTAATAACATAAATTGAGTGGGATATATGGATCATTAAAAAGGTCAAAATTCTTGTTGAGCTGCTAGATGTCTCCTGTGATGGTTTTTTAGACCACATTAAGATAATGATTGAATTCTCATGTTGAAAACACAAAAATTTGAAAATTATCATGACATTAGTATTTCTAATATAGTCGTGGCTTGGCTCAGGATTTTGTATTTGATTTGATATTCCTACCAGACTTGACTTTAAAGAAAATTGATGATATTATCGAGAAACATCAATCATCATTGGAAAATTCTGTTTCTCATTTTTAAGTAATCGGTAATATTTTTCATGTAACTTGGTAAAGAATTTTCAAGGTATCGACACATGTAAGACATTACTCGTCTAATTTAAAATGTTCATTAAACATCTGAAACATGAAATAATAATAAAATTTTAATATTTTTTTTAAATAAAAAATGTGTTATCAGAACTTAAAAAAATAAAGAAGATTGATAGATAGCGGTGGTGTTGGCATTGAGTGAAGGAAAGAAGAGAGTAATGGGTGATTGATTGATTGAATGTGTGAGTGTTTGATTCATTTTAAGATTGAGTGGGTGAATGAAGAGCCTAAAAAGTGAAAGGGCCAGCCTTGAGAACTGAGAAGTGAGGTGTGAAAATTAAAAAGGAGTGACATAAATAAATAAACTATTGACTTGAATTGAAAGGAAAACACAGTGGCAATCATGTTGACAAGAAAGACTACTGTACGTGTTTTTTACAGAGAGAGAGAGAGAGTCACAGGCTACATACAGATCTTTCTCCCGTCATCCACGATGCCGTGAGAACTTCATCTCATTTCACAGTCCCTTCTATTCTAATATTTTATGAGTCTGGTTCACTAGTGCACTTAGAATAGTAATGACTAAAAAAATTATAATTTAAAATACCCATTGTGAAAGTTTTAAAAATTTTAAAAATATATAAAAAATATATAAAAAATATTTTATGTATTTTAATATTTTAAATTTTAATTTCTTAATTAATACTTAAGAATACTGTTTAACATTTTTCATTCTTTTATTTATATATATATATATATATATGTGTGTGTGTCACTGTGATTCAATAGTGTTAGGACTGTCATCAACAGTTAAATTAATTCAAGCTTATTTGGGCCTAAACCCAACATAAGTCATAAGCTTTCAAACACATATTTTACAATTGGATCAATTAGGACTGTGAGAATGAAAAGACTTAGGGTTTTATTTCTACTATTTTGCAATTGGATAAATTAATTTTTCAATCACAGATTTTACTTTACTTTACACCATGTAGATTATGAAAATTACTATTGCTCAAGACAAATAATAGAAGTAAAAATAAGTTTTAATTCATATATTGCACAAGTCAAATGTAATATATTATCATTTTTTATAATTATTAATTACAAAAGATGTAAAAAAGTATTCATAGTAAATAATTAAAGTAAATTTTTATATATATGTCATTTGACATATATAAAGTTTAATCATTTTATTTATAAAGAATATTTAAATATATCTGAATATAATAATTATGAGCATAATAAGGAACATAATTAAATTAAATAACTTGGGAAAATGTAAAAACACGTGTATGAATTAGTACTTTTTTTACCGGTAAAAATAAGTTAAATATGACACTCTTAATTATTTTTTTTGTAAATACCTATTTTTATTTTGATCCCTAAAATGGAAGGCGGTAACAAATTGATCCATGCAAGATAAGAAATTTAAATTTAATCCCAAATATGTAAAAAGTGTAACAAATTGGTCTTACCATTAAATTTTTGAGATTATTTTTTCATTAAATTATTAAGTTTAAGGATTAATTTGAAAATAAATTATATTATTTGAGTACTAATTTGATATTAAATTATAAATTTTAGGGATCAATTTGTTAGTAAATTATTAGCATCTGTCACACCTTTTTTATATATTTGAAGACTAAATTTGAATTTTGTATATTTTAGGACAATTGGTAACGGTTTCATGCTTTAAGGGACTAAAATAGGTATTTATTTATTTTATTCTTTTTCATTTGCTATTTGGGTCTCACCAAGGGTTAGCCCACTAGAGTTCGCCACTAAAAAGTTTGGGCTCATGGGCTGGCCCATACTCATAAATCGCAACTCGCGAAAGTTCTTTTGTAAAGTAGCCACTTCCCACTTCGTCTCCGTTGCTGTGGTAGTAGTGTTCTTGCTGCTTGTGTTCTGTGTGGGTCGCTGAAGGGCCCTTCATCAACACAGGATGGTATAGTTGGTTCCTCACGGTGCCGTTTTAGCATTTTGCTGCTAATTTCAATTTTTTTAAACGACTTGTTTTCTTTGTCGCATTTTAACAGGATTTCCAGGGATTCCTAAACGACTTGCAGGATTGGGAACTTTCTAGAAAGGATAAAGCACGAACCCAAAAGGAAAATGTTGGTAATTTTATCTTAACCTTCAAAATTTCCAATCATCGTCCAACCGCGAACGAACGTTTCAGTTTACTTCAAAAATCATTATCATTAGCCTCTATATGATTCAGTTTCACAGTGTTTCCCCCCTTTATTATTGTTGTTAGTTGGAATACAAATGTAGCATTAGCAACTAATACTTTACCTTAGTGAGTAGTGACACTGTTTTGTAATTTGTGGGGATTTTCTTCTTTATATAAGGAGCTTAGTTAATGTGTTACAGCTTGTTTCTTACATATTATAGTAGGACAAAGGAAATGTGAACTTTGTGAATATGCTGTTTGAAAACAATAAACATTTATGAAGGAAAGTAAGAAATATTAGTGTCGGATGTATTGGTTCAGATAACTAGGCTGAATTTTGCACTGTTAGTTCATATGAAGCAAGAAGTTTATGGCATATTATCTGTTTGTGGAATGTTGGAAGCTTGATTTCTTTGCAAGGTTCTTCTATTAATTTCCATGCATCCTTGTACTAAAATCGGGTAATGACTAGGTAAAGAACTCCTTGATTTTGCATATCCTAAATATGTTTGTACTTGTGTTTGTATGGATGAATTAATTAATGCATTTGTGATGTGTCATATTCTGACGGCAATTCAAAAAGGCTTCATCTTCTCGAATTACGGGATCTGTGGGTGTGGAGAAGGCATCAAAAGGAGATACTATTTCTTTTGATAATGCAAGAAATTCTCCAGGACAGTATGATTTATCAAGAATTAATCGTTTGCATAGTAGTTTTGTTCCTGAAGATGTTCCTGATGCTGCTTCCGAGAAAGATCTGGTAGGTCCCCCCCCCCCCCTCCCTGGTTTGGTCTTGGGGTGACAGGGTAGGGGGAGATTGATCTGTTAGGATTTATAATATATTGATTTTACTGTTCCTGTCCTGTATGATGCTGATACTGAAATCCATCTGTATATTCCAGGGTAATGAGTTTTTCAAGCAGAAAAAGTTTAAGGAAGCTAGAGACTGCTATTCAAGGAGCATTGCCTTATCACCAACAGCTGTAGCATATGCAAATAGGGCAATGGCCAATATCAAGCTCAGAAGGCAAGCTTATGTTTTGTTAATTTGTTTTTAAAGAATTCTGGCTTACTCATCAAAATATTCACAAAATGGTGGATTTAATCATTAGTGGCATTTAAAAAAAAAAAAAAGTGAGGGCGAGCCCTGGCACAAGATTTTAAATAAAAGAAAATAATTTTTTTTCCATTTACTGTCAATTATTATATGGTCTATCACCTGATTGATTCTCTTGAAGGGATCTTCTTTTTCTGAAGGTGATATGTTTTTTTCCTCACCTATTTTTTGTCGCTAGATTCCAAGAGGCTGAGGATGACTGCACGGAGGCCTTAAATCTTGATGATCGTTACATAAAAGCATACTCACGAAGAGCAACCGCTAGAAAAGAACTTAGAAAAATTAAAGAATCAATGGACGGTGTGTTAATATCCAAGCAATATACTTGTCAATTATCCTAATATAAAAACATTCTGATTTGTTGACTCTCTAATTTGCTTAAATCGCAGATGCTGAATTTGCCTTGAGGTTGGAACCAAACAATCAAGAAATCAAGAAACAGTATGCTGATGCTAAGTCTTTGTATGAGAAAGTAAGCACATCAATATTTCCAGTGTTGCTATATGACTATCACAAAAAGGCATAATTTTAACAACTTACTATTTTTCATGAACAATACACTAAGGAGGGCCTATATCAGGTTGCATGGAATTATTAGGTTTGAACTTATGGTACATAACCAATAACCAATTTACATAGTGGCACCTAAATCAAACTAGCAAAGTAGATTAAATAGTAGTAGATGTAGCATAAAACCAAATGAATTGATGCCTTGATGTAAGGTTCTAGAATGTTAGGGCCTTTGATTTAGTAAAATAAGGACAGAGTAAAGAACTGTGATATTACTATGTTAGCAAGACTTTAGAGATGAGATGAAGGGATAATATACTTCACAGTAGCGATTTGGGAATATATATTCAACTATTGAAAATGATAAGAATGTTGAGGATGAGTCTTACTGAAAAGAAAATATTGCTGCTTGAAAATCTAAGAGTATTGATATAACTGTTTTCCTTGACTGACAAACCATTGATGGTCGTAAATTTTGAAGTCTGATGTTTGTGAGCAAATGTTATTGCCAGTTAATATGGTCAGTACCAGACATTTGTATTGATAGACCTGCAGGATTAAAACTCTTTTCGGATGGGTCCAAGAAGTAGAAGACCTTACAAGTTTGTACCTGTAGACCTAAGACAACTAGAGCATTATTGTAACTAGGATGGAAACATGAAGTTAGCGAGGGGAAATTAGTTATATAGAGAGAGTATAGATGAGAGACAATGCCATTTATTTCTTGACCAAGCGTTGCAACACTATGCCATTTATTAACTATTATGGTTTTGTGTCTACCTTCCCCCCCAGGTTCTCTGTTGCGTAGATTAATGTTTTTCTTTCTTTTTTAAAATCACTGTTGTCCAGGATATTCTTCAGAAAGCATCAGGGTTTCTGAGAAGCACTGTACAGGGAACTCAAAAAGTGGGAAAGTCAGAGGAAAAAGTTAATGGAGACATCCACCCCATTTCACACAGTACTCAAAAGTCTGGACTAGCTGAAGTTCATCATCATAAAAAGGTACAAAGAAGTAGAGTTTTAATTAATATCACATTTCAAGATATATCGTTATGTTTATGGTTGAGGGTGTTGAATGCTACTTTGTTTGGTGTTTTCATGTAAATGTAGTCCACCCTAAAGTTGGCTATGTTTTTGACAGGATAATGAACGGCAAATACTTGTTAAAGAATCATTCTTAACAGAGGATGTTGATAACAGAGAAACAAAAGCCAGAAGCAGGCCTCAATCACAAGGAGATGATGGTTCTAAGGAAGGTTTGAGTGCAAACAACAGTTTGGAGCAGGTTAAATATCTTGAAATCCTTCCCTCATTGTCAAGTAATCTGGTTCCAGTGCATATTTTAGTCCTGTTAGAAGCATTTCCTAAAAAATGCAGAAGTATTTATGTTCTTCATGAGTTCTTATTTAAATATGAATTATCCACATTATGTTCTTTTGGAGCTTTGTTAAAAACATCTATGTATTTTTACTACCTTTTTTTTTTATTCTCAGTAAGTAGTAGAAATAAAATAAAATTTAGGGTTTTGGGGCTTTTAAATGATATATTTAAGCATTGTATACTTTTAATTGATATTTTGGTTTTACCTCTACAATTTTTTTGCAGGTATACTTACTTTTTTCTGTTGTAGTTCTGCAATTTTCATGTTAGTAATTGTGCATAACTGCATATTCCCATTTGTATTCCCATTTTACATGATTTTGTTCTTTTTTTTTTTTTTAATCAGAGAAATCACAGAATTACCAAGCCAGAAATGAAAGCTTCTGTTCAACAGCTTGCTTCTCGTGCCACTTCTAGAGCCATGGCTGAAGCTGCCAAAAACGTAACACCTCCAACTACAGCTTATCAGTTTGAGGTCTCCTGGAGAGCATTTTCAGGTGATCTTGCTCTGCAGGCTCATCTATTAAAGGTGTGCAACTTTTTTTGGTTCATTTTTAATTTGATTATATTGTCAATTTTTAGCATATTTGGCATTGATTAGAGCAAGAGATGCCATTTTATGCTTAAATTTCTGGTGTTCGGTGCTCTGCTCATGTGATAATGAACAGCTTTTCTTTTTTGTATGTTAGGCTATATCTCCCCATGAATTGCCGAAAATATTCAAAAATGCCTTGTCGTCTACCATACTAATTGAGATCATCAAGTGTCTCGCATCTCTTTTCACGTAAGTAGTCATCTCCAAAAGTAAATATTATTTTATTGTTTGAGCTTTAATCATGATAGTGAAGTTGCTCTTTTGGCAGTGAGGACATGGATCTGGTTGTCAGTTATTTGGAGCATTTGACCAAGGTACCAAGATTTGATGTGATTGTAATGTGCCTTTCATCAACAAATAAGGATGGTGCGTATTTTTTATAATAGTAAATTCTAAGTGTTTCTGTTGGCCACGCCTTTTGTAATCTCTTGAAAGTTTAAAGGTCTCAGAAGATAAACACATAAAGGTAGAAGAAAGAGGAAAGATAAGTAGGTAGGAGGAATAGGGGTCTCTAATTTAGAGCATGAGATGGTTAGAGAAGAAAGGGATGAAGATACAAAATGTATAATACCTTTCCAGCAGGAAAAAGAAAAGGTTAACCCATTGAATTTGGTTACCACCACCTTTGCATGTGGATTATATATAACCACTTCGTATTTCTGGACCTTCTAAGCAGTAGAAAACTCTAACTATAATCAGACAACTTATGATGGTTTATGACTAGGATAAGCCAAAAGTGGTTGTGTATATGCAATTATGCATGGATGACCATATACATTTCTTAGCCAGGTAGCAAAGTTTTAATATAAAAGCAGCTATATTCTTGTAATATAGTCGACCCTTTTAACCTCTGTTCTCCTCCCTACAGCAAGAAAATGAAAATAAAATAAACGGAAGAAAGTGAAATTAGGTTCTCTGGTAGTGATGAACCCTAATTAATCATGCAAGTTTATTGTTACGACTTAAGCTCACAAAGAGGGCTTAGTAAGCTCACAAAGAGGGCTTAGTTCAAGATCTAACGAAGAGTTTCACTGTTTCATGGCTTAAGTTACCACATTGAACTTCCTTATTTACTCAATGTGGGGACATATCATTTACCTTTTGGTGATTAGTGAATTTTATGTGAGTGCAAATAAGTTACTACTTTTTCTTTTGTTAGTATCGAGAAGACTTTGATCAAGTTTCTAAAATCAAAGATGACACATGGATTTTTTTTTTGTAACCCTTAATGGAGGCTATTTAATGTTGGGAAGAACATCAATATGTCTTCATTTGATTTGGGAATTTGATGACAAGGATTTAAGAAACTTAATGTTTTGTCTTATTAGTATGTCCCTTGGATGGTTGCTGAGTTGCTTGTTGGGTACTGAACAATCACACAACAATTGAGATAGAAGAAAGGGTAGAAGAATAACAAAACACAGAGTTTATCTTGGTTCACCCAATGTGGGCTACGTCTAGCTATTTACTATATTTCCTCACACACTTGTACAATTGCACTCAGATTATAAGGAAATATATAGGCTTAGAAACCCTAAGCATCGTAGCTATTTATGGACCAAAGCTCAAACTACAAATAATAAAACACGAAGCCAACAGTAGTAGGCCTCAAAAAAAAAAGTCCCAAGGGCGCTGCCCCTTAGCCCCCACCGGGGAGACTCCCTTGGGCCCCCACTCGCTCACGTGTTTATCTGCTGACGGCACAGTATGAATCATATCCAACATTGCTTACAATCAAAATGAAAGGTTCCTTTATGGTGGTGCTATTTAAAGCTAATGGTTATCATTGCCAGGTTTGTCAATCTGATTGATTAAGTTGGTTACATATTTTGCAGACATACGCAAGATCTGGGATGAAGTGTTCAGTAGTGAGGCAACACCAATTGAGTATGCAGAGATTCTGGACAACCTCCAATCAAAGTTCGGCCTTGGACAGTGACATCTTCTCCTGTATGTTTTAATGTTTTTTTTTTCCTCGGTGGATCCTCTCCCTTCCGCAACTATCTTCACTTGTAAATTATTATGCCATTGAAATGTTTGAGCATTATTGACGGTCAACTTGATCCATCTTTTATCGTTAGTTGATAATGAGGAAAAGTAAAGGAAGTAATTATAGTTGATAATGAGGAAATGGGAGGAAAAAGAAAAACAAAAGGCTCATGTGTAGTGCTTGAGGCTGAGGGTCCAGTACGTTTTAATACTTTCTTCCTTCAGGATTTGATTTGGGTCTTCTAAAATGAGGAAAAGTAAAGGAAGTAATTTAGTTGATAATGAGAAAATCAATATTTTAATACATCTATAATTTATTTGCACATAATATCAACTTTGATTTTGTTATCAGTCATACTTATTTTACTCTTTTAAAAGTGAGTTGCTTTGTTAAACCTGTTCCTTCATATGATTTCAAGCGATTTCGTCTCTTCTGATGGCTATGCACGGATTTAGAGTATGTTCAAGCTGTGGTTAATTAATTCACTTGAAAATTCGAATGACTTGGATGCTTGTGTTGCACGGACTGACTGATGGATACTTTAGAATTATAAAAAGAGCTCGTCCCACTCATGAGCGAAGAACAGTTTTCAAATTGTTGTCTTACGAGTTAGGGACCATTTGGGAGATAGAGTCATAAAACTAAGAAGGCCATGTTACAAGTGGCTGGTTTATTTTTCTTATTTTCATCAAAATTATTTAGTCTAGATTTCGTATTTGTTAGGTTACTTTGGGGCCCAATGTCTAAAGTCATTCGAGGCCCACAACCATCAATCCATGAAATTGTGAGTGATGAAATCATACCATATGGGTGTCAGGCTTTGGTGAGTAGATTCATGATTAAGTAATCGGAAGTAGGATCTCCTTGGACCCCATGGTAGTTTAACCAGTTAGTCAGCAAAAGCTTTTGACCCTTCTTGACCAATAAACTTTCTTCTTTGAAATAGTCTAATTATAAAAGAAAGTTTTTTTATTTTTTTATTTATAGGAATTAAATTCAGGTGCCAAAAAATTTATAATGACTTACCAGTACTCAATTAAGACTTCTAGTTTAAAAAGAGTATTTTGTTTTCGTTTTAAAAAAAAGGTTTTGAAGTCAGAAACCTGGTGAATGTGAACAGGTATGAATAACCTAAACAAAATAGTAACTTTTATTTTATTAATCCTTATATAAAATTTCGAAAATAAAATAAGGTGATGTTATTTTAATTAAAAGTAAAAAAATGAAAATAGAAAACAATTTATTAATTATGCTGCCCTTTAGATGATCAAAGAATTGGTAAAGAAATCAAGAATTGGTAAAGAAGTCAAAAATGGATCATGTTTAGTGTAAAAAAGCAGCTTGGAATTCCTATTTAACTAAATAGTTTTAAGATAAATTGACTTGTTAACCTTTTTTTCTTGCAGGGCATAAATATAACTCTTTATGCTAATTTAAAATTCAATTAATTTAATTTTATACTAAATTACTATTCAATAGATTATTGTTAAATACAGCCCAATTATAGTTAGATTAATAAATTATGATTCAGAATTTTTGTCGGTTAAATGACTTGTTTCCTAGTTTTTAAAACCTTAATTAAACATGCATTATTAAAACATTCTTTTTCCTTAAGCAACTCAACGCATGCTATGTGAAAGATTATTGTCGCGTGTTATGTGGTACAGTACTAATATTATCTTGAACTTTAATCATCTTATTTGCCTTTTTATAATTATAAGATAAGAATATTTCTTCTCGTATGAAATGAACCACTTCAAAAAGGTTCAATTCTCTAACCCAAAATAGTATTAATTCAGCGTGGGCTCAACATGGTAACTATGTATTATGATTACTAATTAGTTCTGAATTTAATGAAATGACTGCTGCTAAAATGTGTTGTGTACATAATTAATAAACTACTAGCAGACAATGTAAAAGAATACTTTTCAATTAAAATATCTTTGTTGGATCACAATCAATTCAAGCATTAAATAGTGGGTTTTGTACTTATAGTCGTTTGATTGAAGAACATTGCGCTTTTTTTTTTTTTTTAATGATATACATGAATTAAGAGTTAGAGTACCGAGTCAATATCTCAAAGTTAAAATTCTCAATTCCTTAGACAGTATTCATAAATTTGCTTCATTGACAAAAATTAATAGGAATAAATAGTCTTTAATTCTCAAATTATTACCAGTCAAATTAATAGATTAAAAAAATCATTTGATTGAAAATAAAATCATTCATAACATTCAAAATAGTAATAACAAATTAAAAAAGAAAAAAAAACTATTAAAGAGAAAAATAAATAGTACTCAAATATTTGTGTAAAAAAGAAAAAAAAACTTCAATTATCTATGCAATGAAGACTGTAAAAAGAGTAATTAAGCCAAAAAATAATAAGAAAATAATGTCATTACTTCACAATAATACCATATAGAGTGATTTTTTTTTCAAAACTTAGAAAAGTAACAAATAACGTTTAAATGTCATTATTTTTCACAACTAAGTTTTCTTAAATGAAAATAATTACCCTAATATTTAAATATCATAGATAATATTTATAAATAAAAAAAAGTTAGAGGGACTGAGGCCCCTAACCCTACGAGTAGTAAGTTCTCCTTGAGGAAGTCTTAAAAAAATTACAAGAATCATTAAGGATAACTTATGAACTTGACCTACCTGTCCAGAATACATTTGTTTATATCTTGATATTATTTTGAGTCAAATTTAATTTAATTCATTCAAACTCAATAATAACTTTTAGACTAAAATATATTTTTTTCCTATAAACATCGAAATGTTCAAAATTTATATGTGAAATTTTGAATATAATTTTTATCTTTGTAAAATATAAATCGATGATATTTTGATTAAGAGTTAAATTCAAAAAAAATCAATCATATATATTAATGTCAACAAGTTAACACATCAAATCATAGTTGATAAATGACAAAGACATAATATTGATACACAAAATTAGATATCTCCCTAAAAGTATCACACATTTACATGTACTCAAAATTTTTCAAAGATAAATATTCTGCGAAGACAACAAAATATATTCAAAATTTCACATATAAATTCTAAGCATTTCGATATTTATAGGAAAGAAAAATATATTTTAACTTTTTATTTTATTTTATTTTACAAATTCACAAATCCAATTATTTGATCCATTATTGTGATAGAAACTATATATTTTTGTTCATTATGTTTTTTTATTTATAGATTTGATAGAAAAAATGTACAAACTAATCCAACTCAAATAGAAAAAAAATTATTTCGATTAAATAACAGATTTAGTCAAATCTCATCCAATTTTATCCCTGTACACTCTACGGAAAAGAATGCATATAGCCCATGTGCATCGTATTGTGGTCTCGTGTTACGCTTGTGGATGGCATCGCCGTTTTCCAAACAAGTCAAAAAGTTCGGCGCTTGCCCTCATGGTCATGGCTGGTTGTAACTAAAAAAAAAAAAAAAAAGACACATTACACAATTATTATAGTCGTAGAGGCATAAATTCAGCATCCAGGTAAATGCTCTTGTTTGGCCCTTTTCCGTTACTATATATTTATTTCCATGGTCGTATTGAAATCAGAATTGCCCCGTTAAGTCCCAACATGTGCACTGATTATTTATATATACCCAAAGATCCGTTGGCGGGCATCACCATTACTCGGTTTTATTTATTTATAGATCAAATTTTGAATTATTCATAATCTCTTTTCTTTAATAAATCAAAAGATTAAGACATAAAAAGATGTTATTAAAATGTTAGTCAACAAATTAATCAATAAAAATGATTAAAAGTTACCCTTACATAAAATTGCTATTACTTTTTAGTTCTTTATGAATAAAAAATTTGTTAGCATTTGACCATTTATGATAACTACTAATTACAGATATTTCAATGAGTCTTTATGTTAAATTATACTATAATTACACCGCATTGATGAGGATTTGTCAGTAATTAGAGATATTTCAATTTAATAACTTTGCGCGTGTTGTCCACTTGCCAGGGCACTAACATTCCTAGAAATGGTAACCCCCGTGGAGAGTTCAAAATAAAGTTTCATTATTCACCAGTAGTACTGAAAAAAAAACTGTAACATCAGTTTCCACAAGCGTGCAGTGGGAGTTTTTCAAAAAAACAATTCTTACAACGATCAAAATTTCATTCGTTATGTTTATGTGTTTTGCAAGTTCTGACACGGTTTGAAACCGCAAAGGCATAGGTACACTTTTTACAGCAAAAGAAAAAAAA